>AP025070.1:5996038-6011414 GCA_036186865.1 Eustoma russellianum
ACCAAAAAAAAAAAAAAAAAAAAAAAACAGTTTGGTTTTTCAAGCCCGCCAAGATAGGATCAAGGAATCTTTATCACATAAAACGTTATTTAGCCCATAAAGTATTATGAAAGTCAATGTAATGAACAACACAAATCAAGTATGATTTGTGGAATGAAACTAGTGCAATGTTATATACATGCTTTTTTTTTTGGGTCCAAGTTTACTCTTTACCTAGATCAAGCTTAATGAACTGAGTGCAATGTTATATATAACCTGAGCTTGACCAGAAAAGGAGCTTGAAATGGGCTAAAACCAAATGAGCCTCTAAATACAAACTCCTACTGAGATGCTACATTGTTTAAAGGTGAAAAACCATATTATATGTTTCCCTGCCACAGACCTTGGGTGCTAATAGTTTAAACAGCAGTTGCTCTAAAGTTTGTGGAGGATAAAATCAAATCAATCGTGGGTGTTAGACCTTGTCGGGAGGAAGCTCTTATCACTCCAAATGGTGATGCTGATAGCACTGTGGGCTCAGCTTAATCCCTAGTTTTCATTTGATAATCTTAAGATAAGACTTCTGGTCCACTCCAAAAGCTTCTCCAATTGGATCTTCTCACCTTGATATACCCATTTTCAATTGTTTAAATAGTCAGTAAAACCTTGGTTATAAGCTTGAGGACTGGAATGTGCTCGATGGAGTGGCCTCTCAGTGGACCCCAATGACCTTTGATAGAACCTGTCAGAATTAGGATTCCCATGAAAGTAACTTGGTTAGAGTTCAGCCTTGAAAGATCAAATTCTATAGTAAATTTAAGTCTAGAGAAACAAATTCTAGTATCATTATAACCGCATTTTTACAAATCATTTCCTGTAGAGGAGATTTTCCATTTCCAGTGGAGTCAAGGACACACTCTTTCTTTGACTTTGGAATATGATGGAATAAAGCAAAATGACTCACTAAATTGGTTGCGCTTCTTATATTGTGAAGTAGCAGTTGATCGACACATCTTGGCACAATTTTCATTATGGGTAATCGGAAAACAACATCTGTGTGTTTTTAACATATGAGTATGGTTGCATACTTTGACTTGCTTGCTACAATCAACACATGTTGCATTTTTGATTGGCAAAGTTTCACAGCTAGGAAGCTTGTATGAATTGTAAAGAAACTGTCTTTTTGTATTTTGCGCAATGTCTAATTGGCTTGCTTGCTACAATCAACATATGTTGTAAAGCTTTGTGTAATTACCTACCGGGCCTATATATAAAATTTTAATTTACAAAAAAAAAAAAAAAGACTATGGCTGTGTACATCCGTTTCTCCTACATCCTGCTATAGACGGATACCTCTAAGACAATAAGGTAATGTTGTTGAGTATATCCTGTAGAGGAGAGAAAGCTCCCTTTTTCTTGATTCTTGTAGTTACCGAAGTCAGTGAGCTTGAGAGGTTGAGGAATGGTGATGTTGCCTGGGACCGTGTCATTTCAGGATTTCCTAAACCACGTCTAATTCTGAGTGTTATGGACTAATACAGAATCTGTAGATTGTGTAAGTGCTCAACATCATTTGAGCTACTGATCTAATGAACTCGAGTATCATATGTTAAAATGGAAAAAGTACACATTAACATTCTGCATTTTCTTTTGTTGCTAAGAGCACGTCATGTTGAAAATCATAAATCTTTGATTCACTGAGCGCTAATTAAAGTTTCCCATATTATCTAGCATTAAATTGGATAACTTCACAGGCTACATTGTCTTCTTGGTTACTTTTGAATACTTTATTTTATTTTATAGAATATGAGCTCAAATTTGGCTTTGAGTTAGTTTGTTTTTATTGGCTCAAGTTCGTCTCGAGCCTAAAAATGACTTGGAGTTGGAATTCGTCAACTATTTGATCGAGGCCAATATTCGATTAAAGCTTGATTAAGGCTTGAATCCAGTAAATATTTATTAAATATTATTCCATAGTTTGTTTAATTTTTTCAAATTCTTAAAATCAAAATATAAATTATTATTTAATCAGTATGTAATATAATACAACTATAGTCAAACGAGCACATGAGCCAATCTTGTTATTGTTTGGGCTTGGCCCTTATAACTTCAAGAACCTAAAATCTTGCTAAAATTCGAATTTAATCTTGTACTGATCGAGTCTAGCTTCAAATGAGCGAAGCTTGAATAGCTCATTTACAACTCGTGTGCATCCCTTGTGACATTTATGTTCTTGGATTATCTTTGACCGTAGCAGTTGATCGATAAAGCTGGATGCAATTTTCATTATGAGTCATGGGATAATGTTGTTGTTGTGGATTATCTGTGGCAGTGTGAATGCTTTTGCTGTGGCCAGGGCAAACTTATGCTAGCTGAAAATATACATTGTATGCTCTAAAGCCCATTGCAATTGTAGGGGCTATCCTTGAATGGAGATCCCATAAATTAAAGGAAATTATACCATTTGTGTTAATTGGTAATTTACTTAGTTCAACCACTCATTCTTGAGCACGGTTTATGATCTTCTCAATCATATGTGACCATTTCTATCATTGCAGAAGAAGCAAAAGATGCATCCAATGGTGTATGACGATCATATTGGATCCGAGAGATTAAGATGCAGCCAGAGAATTCTTTCCGCAAAACACTCTCTGAAGAAATCAGGTGCTTCAAACAATTCGGAATCGTCTTCCCACAAGGATGATAACTCTGAGGATGAATGTCCCGAGACCGCTACTGAATGAATCAATGCCTTACTATTTATCCGACTCTCGCAAAACGAGAGTATATATAGGGCCAGAAATAGAATATCATTCAATCTAAGAGGCCGCTGGACTCTGATTTACATCCTCCATGCAGGTCTTTGGGGCTGGGCCAGTAGGGACCCTTTGGGTTGGGGTTCAACCGGAAAAGGAAGACCCGATTCATGTCAATGTCCATCCCCAGGTTCCATTAATTGTGTTAGTGTTCATCTCCTTGACAAGAGGATGAGATTGTGGTTAGAGTTAGGCCTTTCTTTTTATCTGTGGAGATTTAACCGTATGGGTGAACACACTGCAGTTTCTTGGGCAAGGCAAGATGAGAAGAAGTTCTGTGATACATTGAAGTTGCATCCCTTGTCTGAGGGCTGTTCCTGGGATGAAATTGTCAAAGTTTTGCCTAAAAAAGACAGGGCCTCGCTCGTGAGCTACTACTTTAATTGTCTTTCTTCTGCGTCGCAGGGCACACCAAAACAGGACTGCTCCATATAGCATCACCAGTGATGATGATGAATCAGATCATGAATATGAGGATGTCAAGCCACCTGGTTCTATCTTTTGTTCTCCTAAGTGATCTTAAATCTAGATAATACTTGGAAAGGGAACTACCATTAGTATCATCTTTTCAGAACTGTAAATTCTTGGACGCCGCTTTTTCGCCTTCTGTCTTGCTGGTTTATTTCGCGTCTGATTACTGCAGTGTAATCTACAACAACAACATTACTCCATTGCCTTATAGACTCTCGTCTATAGCGGCGTATGAAAGGTCGGATGTACGCAACCAATACTCATGTGTTATCAACATACAAAGGTTGGTTTTCGATGTCCTATAATGAAAATTGCGTCAAATTGTGAACACACAAAGGTTGGTTTCCGATGTCCTATTACATCAAACCGCGTCGATCAACCGCTACTTCACAACGCATCCAATTTAGTGAGTCATTTTGTTTTTATTCATCATATTTTAAAGTAAAAGAAGAGTGTGTCTTTCACTTCATTAAAAATAGAAACACACTGGAATCTAGATGTGCTATCTGATATTGAGCTTTACCTATTGAGAAGGCACTTCTCATTTCCATCCTTGATGTTTTGTGTAGCTCAAAGGACTATGAAGGGACTGCTGGTGGTTTTTCTCAATCGTACCATAGAATTTATATGATTAAGGTGTGGATATTAAGTTTATGAGATCAATATTTCTGATTTTGTGAGCGTAAGATATTTACTATGTTTGTATCGGGATATGATGGAATAAAGCAAAATGTCTCATTAAATTAGTTTTGCTTCTTATATCATGAAACAACATATGTATGTTTCTAACACATAAGTATGATTGCGTATATCCGACTTTTTCATATCCTACCATATACGAGAGCATCTTGATGTTAGCTTTATTAACGGGGAGATCCAAAGCTTCAAAGTCGATTAGTTTCAACACGGAAAGCCTTTAAAATGCTCTCTCCTCTATTAACAGATGCTGGTTACATCTGTATGATATTAACGCAATATAGTTTTTGATAAATCAAGTATGTCACAACTAAACATCCTTTCACCAGAGTAACGTAGTTAATTTTTGTCATGCACATTGTCTCTTACATAAAGTGTAGTAAAATGCCGTGTACATTTATACCGTGAAACGATCCAATCTCTCTTTAGACCCTATTCAAACGCGAGACTTTAGTGCACCGGAATATGATGAAATAATATTGTTGGCGTTCTTCAAAAGATAGAAGTTACTTTTTTCCTTTCACAGTTTACGAAACATTATTTATGTTCAAGCTGTCAAAATATTTTAGATTACTTTCTTAAAATGGTTTTAAATGACGTATAACTACTTTGTCAAAACAGTATGTTAACGACGTGTATTACTTTTTAAGGTGTTTGACCACCTATACCAATATTTTAGGACCGAAAAATGTGTGTGTTATTTTAAGCAGTAAAATTTGAAACTGAAATGCGAAAATCTACAAATTAGGTAAGTCAAGAGTAATTAGTGAATAATTGATTCAATAAACTTATTTTCGAGCTTAATTTGTAGAGTTATTGAACGAATCGAACAGTTTATAAACTGTTCGTGCTTGTTTCGTATTCGTTCGGTAGTTATTTGTTAACGAGCCGAATTCGAACAGGTATTCGGATTCATTTAGTTAAACGAGTCGAACTGTTTACAAACTATTCGGCTCGTTTAAACAGTTAAAAGGTTATCGAGCCGAACTCGAACCAATTTTAAAATTTGTTTAGCCAAACGAACCGAGCTAAACATTTCGTTTAACTAAACGAATCCGAATTCAAAAACCTAGTATCCGGTTCGTCTCGGTTCATTAACACCCCTAAACATAAGGTAGTGATGCGTATTCTACGCCTACCCGTACGAAGTCCATTCCAAGCTTTGTAAATCACTTGTTCAGATCAGTCAATGATTTTTCCCTAGCCGCAAGGACATTTAAAGATTAAAATACTTACTGATTTGGCACAGTTAAGTAACATGAAGGTGTTGATCAAATTGACAATGATTGATCTAATGTTTGGTTTAGATATTGATCAATTAACTTTGGATTTTTCCTTTTATAATTGATAACTATATGCAGAAGAAAGAGATAATATGATACTCGGTGGGTTTTTCACGATATAACTTTTAATGAAACTACAGAAAAACGCGTGATATAAATTATAGATGTGAAAATTAGTTTTTTATGACAATGTAAGAGTCAAAATGATAAATTTCGTTGCACAAAAAAGTATAAAATTGTAGTGATGATGGTCAATATAGGTAAACCTTAATATTCGAATTATGTTTTCAGCTCTTTAAAACGGAGTGACCGAATGAGTTTGGACTTGAACAATGTATAGGTTTGTTGAAAGGGAAAGAGATGGCAGCTAAACCTGAAACTCTTACGGTGAGGACGTAAGGAGCGAGCTCCATATTTGAAGTCCTCTATTATCATGTTATTCTACCGTCATTATAAAGCGTTTAGTTGTGGCAAATGAGTCGCGTTCAGATGTTCGTGGTCTAAAAGTGATAACCTAATCCTAATTTGTTAATTTGACGGATTTAGATTTATTAACCTACCAATGTTAGCGGTTTGAAAATATTTAGATTGGTGAGTCATATTCAAACTGCATGTCATTTTCAGGCCGGTTCAGCGAGTCATATACATGTTTGTATTTTTATTAATAAGTTATTTCTTTTCACGGGATAGATTTATTGAAATGAACCCATCTTAATTTGGGATAAGATCTCCTCACCACAAATGGGGTGTGGTGACGCGTGACTGCGCGACACGTGGCAGCAAGGGAGGTGGTGAGGCTAGATAAGGGTCACCCGCATCTAGCCTCACCAAATCTCTTTGATGCCACGTGTCGCATGGTCACAAAGGATGTGAGAAAATAGGGTTAGGAGATCCTAACCCTGTTAATTTTCATGTTTTGCAAGTACTTTCATGTTTAATCCAATTATGACCCAAACAACACGGTAGACTAATTCAAATTTGCAAGAGAAGTGGTAGATTAGACCATACTTGTAATCATTCTTTGATGAGGGAGTGGGTTCTCCCCCCCACCTGTACCAGAGGTCCCTTAGCCAGGTGGGATGTAAATCGAGGGATGTGCTCCACCGGCAGCCCTGCAAAGGGAGAGGACACACGAGACTCAGCCAGCCCAGAGACAACCCTTGTAATATTTCAACAAGGATTGTCTCCACACGGATTCGAACTCGGAACGTCGGGGTTCTAGCCCCAATCACCTTTGCCACTTACCATTGGACTATGCCCCTGGGGCTACTTGTAATCATTCTAATTATACGTGAGTTGCTGTAATTTTGCTATATATCAATAAACATCAATTTCTTCGAAAAAAGATTCAAATTTGCAAGGAAGATGTGCGAATTCATTCGTCTGTGTCGAAGATGTGTAATAAGTTGATAAAATGAAGGACTGAAAATTACAACTTATAAATGAAAAAAAAACGAAAACGGTAAATTTGAATTTCAAAACATAGCTTAATGCGGATGAGATCAGGGAAGTTAAAATATGAAGTTAAATATGAGACCTCCAATCACACGACGCCACGTGTATAAAAGAGTCTTTTTTTAAAAAATAAAAAAAATAAACAACGGCCCCTTTTATACACATGGCGTTGCATGATTTAAGGTCTCGTATTTAATTTCATATTTTACCTCTTCAAATCTCGGGTACTTATTAATAAAACGTAAATTTGAGAACCAAAATGTCATGTAAATGTATACAACTGTATGTCCGCATTCCGCTGTTTTTTTCTTTTTTTCTTTTTTTCTTTTTTGGCTTTATCTGAGTGTTGAAGAAACCCATTTCTTAGTTGTGGCTGCCACCTTCTTCTCCTCTTACCTGAAAACTTCCCACATAGATTTGTAGAGACCCAAAGCTTGCCTAAAAAATCATGTCTTCTCCTAGCAAACGCAGAGAGATGGACCTGATGAAACTGTGATTCTCTTATTAATTTTAACCCTTTTTTTTGCCATGAACAATCAAGAATAGCCCACATCAATTTAATTTCTGAAATTTTTGATTTATTTTAATTTTTCTTGAGCAGGTTGATGAGCGATTACAAGGTGGATATAATAAATGATGGAATACAAGAATTCTATGTTCAGTTCCATGGACCAACTGATAGTAAACTCCTTGATTTTTCCTTCCAAAATCTTTTTTTCCCCTCCAGAATGGCTGTTTTTAGGAACCAGATCTTTTTATTTTGTGGGTTTTTCTATATCTTTGAATTGGTCTTCTCTAAGGATTCTTGTTTAGCTTCCAAAAATCGTAGGGTGTAACTGTTTAGAGGAAACATGACGAATAGAGGTTTAAGTCCATCTTAAACTGATACCGAAAATTGGTTAATGTTGGTGTTTTAGGCATGATATTGGCCGATTTTTCTCCTGTTTATTGAGAATTGCGACTTGCTTTAACCAGTGATCTCGAGAAACGAGGATTGATTTCCTTCTTGTGATTATTGAGATGACTGAAATAACGGCTAGGTGTATAGGAGTTTACTGAATGACCAGCGCGATTATCTGGTCTCATGCTTTTTTTTTTTTTTTTGCATAATATCAGCATCTATTGCTTTGCAAGAGAAATAGGTTTTGATGCACATATGAAAATTTAAATTATTGCGAAGTAAGGATCCCTTAGACTATGATTTTATAGAATTTTCTGTTCTTTGTTATTTTATTGGTTGAGTTTCCTTGTCTTCCCCGTCTCTGTTTTTATGAGTCTTGAATGTGGCAGGTCCATATCATGGTGGTGTGTGGAAAATAAGGGTGGAGCTCCCTGATGCTTATCCGTATAAATCTCCATCCATAGGTTTTGTTAACAAGATTTACCACCCCAACGTTGATGAGATGTGAGTATAAATTTAATTGCTTTCTGTTTAATATTGTTCACTGTGAAGGGTGAATCCGCAATTTTTTATTTTTCGTACCTGGAGTTTGGAAATTTTTGGTTACTTCCAGGTCAGGATCAGTTTGTTTAGATGTGATCAATCAGACATGGAGCCCTATGTTTGGTAATTACCATGATCTTGCTTTCTCATTCCATTTATGAATTTAAAAGTGTTTGCTTGTTGGCGATTGCTTCTTTTTTGACATTTCAATATATGCCTTGCAGATTTAGTGAATGTGTTTGAAGTATTTCTCCCTCAACTTCTTCTGTATCCAAACCCATCAGACCCATTAAATGGTGAGGCAGCTGCTCTGATGGAGCGTGATCGTGCTACTTATGAAACAAGAGTCAAAGGTATAAACAATAAATCGATTCTGTAGAAAATACTGCATTAATATTGAGAAATGCTATCAAATACCATTGTTAACTCTGTTTCATACACTGTACTTTTGGTTGGTATCTGTTGAGCATGTCCTAGTAATATGAGCTCATAAGGTCTAAAGTTTAAGCATTCTTCTTTTCCCTGTGAGGCAATTTTCAGCCTGAACTATGAGAACAGAAAGCTAGCAGTTACATCATTTATGAAATATTTAAGTCTCTGTTTTGACCTCTCTTCTTTGGATGAATAAATAATTTTAGAAGCTCTAGCAATCCAAATTGCAGGGAAGCTTATTGCTTTGAAGTTAATCACTAGTGAAGAGCATTTGAATGAGTCATCACCAATAGAGAATGAACTACTTAGCAACTGCCCTATTGTTTTGACTCACATAGGGGGCTATTATGTGCCTCGCGTGGATGCTAGGCCTTCCATGGGTTTCACAGTGTATTATCCAATGTATCCCACTTTCTGGAATTAGTGTCAACTTGGGACATTTACTTTCTGGAAAGTGCAGACGAAACAGAAAGTGTTGGCGGTTGTCAATCAATCGTTTTATTGTTGGGCCTAGGCTTATGCCGTTACAGTGATTCTGGTTTTTTAGTTCCCCTTTGGGGTTTATTATTTTGAACAAGCTATTATAACATCACGTTGAATTGACGATCATTTGTGTGATAAAGATTTAAAGGCATATCCACTATGACATTCTGAATATGACCTTTTCCGTTGTGGCACAGCAAAATTTATAGTGTATGGAATTGTATCTAGGAAATTGTGCAATATCTTGCAAGTATATCAAAGACTGATGCACTGTCTGGTTATCATGCAGGATTACTATGACTTAGATATCAGTTCTTTTGTCCTCTTCATCCTTAAGCCCAAATTACCTACTGATGGAAGTTGGATCAGCTTTGACTGAGGGGCCCAAGGGATACTATTTACTCTCCAAAAATATATCGTGCACTCATATCCAGCTATTCTTGTCATCTTGGTCATTTCAGTTTTCCTAAAAGATGTAAGCTTCCTCTAATTCCATGAGTGTATTAAGGTGACAACTGTGTAAGCGGAAATGGAGAATCATCTTGGTAATCAAAACTGTTTCCTTGCTTATCCTCGACAGCCAAGATACTCTCGACTTATTTTAGCTTTAGAATGTAGCAGTTTGGCCCTATACAGTAGGAAGTTTTGACACAGCGTTTTGGTAGCTAGCATCATTCACTGGATGAAGACACACCAGCCTAGCACACTTTCATGCTGACCAAGTAAGGTTAAGTTGCACTATAGCTATGTTGTGGATCACCTTCAGAAAAAAGAATGTCTTAACTGAATATAAAAATTTCTTATCTCGACTTATATTGGTCGCAGATTTCCTAGTGTACTTATGCTCCTAGTGTTTTTCCTGATTCGTTATCTCATGGGATCATCAAGTCCCCTTATATTCCGTTGGCATACGTGAGTTGTTGTAGTGTACGTCACTGCTGAAAATATTAGCTTCTTTGAGCTCCTTGGTATAATTATTTGAAATACATAAAGAATTTCAGAAAACTGTTGAATACTTCATCATCAGTGACCTCGGGCAGATCCTCAAATCTTTCCTCTCTGTTTTCGATTTCTTCTAGTTTCTCCCTTTTCTCATGGTTAGGGGACTGGATGTGTCCTTCCTTCTCTAATGTGCAAACGCAATCACATTATAGCTGTTAGGATGGAATACGATGGACTGGATATTATACCAATTAACATGGACTGGGTGTTATACCAATTAGATGTTAAGGATAATTTTTAAATGGAGATCTACATGAGAAAGTTTTCATAGATATCCCACCTGACTTAAGTAATCATACAAATAAAAACATGGTCTGTGATTTAAAGAAATTCTTATATGCCCTCAAACATTCACCTAAAGCTTGGTTTAGGAAATTTACAAAAGCAATTACAAAACATGGTTTTAGACAGAGTCAGAGTGATCATACTTTGTTTACCGAACTTTTTGAAACAAAAAAGTTTTTTTTTCTTATTGTATATGTTGATGATATTATTCTTACTGACAATGATTTATATGATATAAAACTAATTAAAGATCAGTTATCTAAAGAATTTGATATTAAAGACTTAGAAAAATTAAGGTACTTTCTTGGTATGAAAGTAGGTAGAACCAATGATGAGATGAGTATATCACAAACGAAATATATTTTGGATATGCTTCAGAAAACAGGGATGCTTGGGTGTAAGCCTATTCTTAAGTGGATCCAGGCCATAAATTTGAGGAAGTTTGGGATAAAACACCCACAGGCAGGTAAAGTTATCAAAAATTGATAGAAAAACTGATTTATTTGTCTCAACTGGACATGATATATGTTAAGCAATCAGTTGTATAAGTCAGTTCATGCATGATCATACTAATGAGCACCTCAAGGCTACTTTAAAAATTCTCAGGTATTTGAAGGCAAAACCAGGACAAGGGTTATGAGAAATGAAAACAGAGACATTCAGGTATTCACATATGCTGAGTGAGCAGGTTCAAAAGATGATGTGAGATCTACTACATGTTATAGAACCTATATGTGGGGAAGCTTGGTGAATTGGAGAAGCAAGAAACAATGTGTTGGCCAGAAACAGGTGCAGAGGCATAACTCAGGGCTTTGGCACTTGGCTTGTATGAAGGACTATGGTTGAAGAGAGTTCTAGAAGATTTGGGACAAAAAGTTCTCCTTCCAATCAGGGTGTACTATGATAATATCTCAGCAATTAGTACGGTAAAGAATCCAGTTCAACATGATAAATCTAAGGATATTGAAATAGATAGACATTTCATAAAGGAGAAGATTGAAACCAAGATCATCAGTATAGAAAATGTCTCTTCAGAGGATCAAATAGCAAATATATTAACTAAGCCAATCTCAACAAGAGTTTTTCAGAATTTAGTAGTCAAGTTTGGTTGTATAAACACACCAACCTTGAGGGGGAGTGGAAAAATACACAATAAGATACACTAGTAAATACATACAAATACACATATACTGCATACATATATACTTATACATATAATACATATTCATACACTTAAATACATTACTATTTCAGTAATGTAATCACATTATAGCCCTTATGATAGAATAAGTCTGTGGCAGTTTCTAACCGTTAGAAAACTAGCCGTCAAAGGCTGTTTTACTATTTCAGTAATGTAATCACATTATAGCCTTTATGATAGAATAAGTCTGTGGCAGTTTCTAACCGTTAGAAAACTAGCCGTCAAAGGGTGTTTTACAAAACCTCTATATAAGATGATCTATTTTTTTTATAGTTTCTCAAACTCTTCCTATACTTACTACATTTCTTATTGAACTCCTGAGGATTTTATATCTGTTGGCAAGTGGCTGATGATTCAATTTTGTCTTCTCAACATGTTATTCGCAAACTACCCTGCACCTGCAGGCGATGTCTTTACTACATACCTCATTGATAGCTGATAACTTTTAGCCCAGTCGCTTTTGTTTCTTATCATGAATGTCCTACAACTACCATTGCGCCTTTGCATGCATGTTCATTGTATTTTCTCCATGTTTTGCATTCTGCAATAAAAATGACGCAGTTATGCAACATATCTACCCATTTGCAGAGTACTGTCAGAAATACGCGAAGCCTGAGGATGTGGGTGCGGCACCAGAGGAGAACTTGAGTGATGAAGAGCTAAGCGAAGATGAATACAACTCCAGTGATGAGGCAGATGCAGATGCAGTGTCAGGCCATGTGGATCCGTAGGACCATCTTGTTCTGTATGTTGTGTTTTACATCATTTGGTTGACATGCAATGCGAATTTCGCAGCATATCCAGTATCTGCTATTGCTGTAAATAACTGTCATGCTGTTTATTTTCATTTTATTCTATTCCTTTGAAAACAAGTTCAAGCAGTACTTGAGTTCTGAGTCTTCCTATCATTAAAAGAAAGGAAACAAGGGAACTTATGGTGCCTTAGTTTCTAGTGTTTTAGGTTTTCTGGATAGCTTAAGACAGATCACTCTTGATACAGATTTTTGTTCATTAGCGGACTGTATCGACCTTAGTTCTTTCTCATTCAAAAGGGTGATTTTAGCATAATCAGATAGGTATGCTAGGATAAATTTACTTTTTAGAGTAGTATGTATAAGTATAAAATACTAACTTCTTTTATAAAGGAGTGATGATTACCTTTTCTAGAGTTGGTATTGACCGAGGATTCTTTTGGATCCACGATCTATGAGATGTGACGAATTATCCATGTTTAAAACAAATGAGAAACTGAGATTATCGTATTTGACTTTAAAACCATGGTCCCTACACATTCTCACATCTTTGGAGGGTTACTACATGTATACATACACACACATATAGATATATGTATGTGTGTGTGTATATATACGCACACACATATATATGTATATGTCTAAGTCCATACTTTCATAAAGAAGTATAGAACATGTGAACCCTTCGTGTCAAGCCGTCTTACATCTATACCAGAAACAAACGGTTATCTTGATGTGATATTCTGTCGTCCCGCAAATATGTTCTGTTGTGTAGTTTATCTGAAAAACATGTCCAACTTCGGTAATAAGATATGCAAAATTATGCAATCTTCCAAAAATTCCCTTAATAATATTAAAAATAAATAACAATTAAACAAAGCATAAAAATGAGAAGATGAAGGTTTTAATGATCATGCTATACATTAGACTAGGTTACTTTATTAAGTTGGAATTAAAAAAAGACTGTAATTTGAAAGAAAGCATAATGATGCGTCAGCTCTCATAGTTTACGTTTACAGGGTTTTTTTTTTTAACCGTCACAAAAATATGGAGGCACACACAATTTCCCTCATAATAAATCTACGCGTAAGAGCTGATTTATCATTGAATGTTTGCTTCGTTTTGAAAACCAACGCCCCTATGAAGAATACAAAGTCCAAACTCTCTAGCCAAGTATTATACCATGGTCGCTTTCCTTCGTTCATTTGATCATCGTCCCGCACCAGCCTCAACCTGTCATTTTCCGCCACCCTTTGCACTGCTTCTGGCTCGGTGATGCAAAACCTTGCAGCCGCCGCAAAGCCTTCCGAATTCGATATACATGAATGAATGCATAGAAGTGAAATTTACATCATTTAGGGCACTTTCGAGCAATTGGACCTATTGAAGACAATTGAAACTACAACTGAAACAAGCTAGAACATTGCAAGTAGAGCTGCATATTCAATTTGACTTCTTGCTGGGGCTCAAGATCTCTACAGACATGGTTTTATAGGCTTCTCAGACTAGGTTAAACTCGCGCTTATTCAGTTATTTGTAGCATCAATCATGGTTGTGTACACAGAGAACGTTCTAAACCATTTTTCTTCAGACCTTACAAGTCCCTGGATCACACATGCCATTCTTATCCAGTCAAGGAGCACATCCTCAAGCAGCAACACGTACGTACTACTGCATTCAGCAACATCAAGCAGATTGCACCTCTATCGTGAGTTTGGAATTTCCAAACCCGGGCGAATCTTGATCTCTAGCACTTGCAGGCTCTCAAAAGCAGTAAAAGGCAGCATGTACAAGGGTCAGACAGGAAGAAGCACTTTGGTATCCATGTCATAGAACGAAAGCTCCCAAGGTTAACGGGTAGTATAACCCCAGAAAGGCCCAAGCTCCACAGCAACACAAATTAGTAAGTACGAATGCATGATCTTCGATTCTTGCTCACTGATACATACAGGTCACAAATTGGTAGGACGCCTTTTTCCAGCACCAGTTCGCATCCTCTTTACAGGATTGGCCCAACCGACGTTCCCATCACTTCCATTCACATTTGGAGGAGATTGATTGTGCCACATCTGCTGCTGGCCTATCTGTTGAGTGGATTTGACATCTTTGGCAACTGACCCTGGGTCTGGACTTCTCATACCACGACTAATGCATGTAGGTGATACAGGACCAGCAGACCCATTGCCAGGCTTCAATGCCAACTTTTCCCGGTCTTTCCTCTTTTTCTTACAGATAACTAGCTCCCCTGGATGAGTAAATGCATGGGACTCATCTTGCTGATTAGGAGCACGACTGGTGCTACTTCCGACCCTCGATTTTTTTTGAGACGTTAAAACACGGGATTTTGTGTCTTCAGTAATTGGTGCACGAGGATGAGGCTTCTGAGGACGACCAGGCTCATGCTCTGTATTACTCCTTTCTTTCTGATTCTTGTTTTGCCCGGGAAGTACTTGTTTCGAAGATGAACCATAACCAGGTGCAGGATTTGGGCTGGCAAAAGAGAGAGAATTCCTGGCTTCTCGGAAATCAAAATCCGGAAATAGTATCTTCAAGATGTCAAAGAATAGATCATGGACTTTTCTGGCTTCAGACCTCACCTGTTTCATTTTTGCACATGATTTTACTGAGTTTACGATTCTCAAGCAGTGGTACACGTAATTGACAGATATATAGAGGATGGGAATCGGTGAATTATTCATCACTATCCAAGACTGAAAATTACAGTTGGAATCAACTTCTTGCGAGTACAATAGGATATACTTTCTCCATCCGACAATCGCAAGGAGAAAAGAAAAACAAAAACAAATGAAAATAATTTTCTGACAATTTAATGATACAAATACTAGTCATGATATTCTGGTTGCTTCTACGTATTTAGAACTATGTCAGAAAAGGATGAATTAATCATAGAATTTCACATACCAAGCTTATAGAATCCTCAACATCAAGGAAAAACCTCCTTTTTTTTGGGTAAAGTTTTATATTAAAGCCTATTAGGCATCTTTACATAGGATTGAGTATTTTACATCTAGTTTTCTTTCAATAAAACGACCAAAAAAAAAAAAAAAAAAAACCAA
>AP025070.1:6011424-6041002 GCA_036186865.1 Eustoma russellianum
AAAAAAAAAAAAAAAAAAAAACCATAGGATTGAGCAAGCAAGCCTTGCTTAAATACAAGGGCACAAGATATTTACTATCAAATTCTAGCCAAGTTCTAGTGCTAACAAAATCTCCTTTCATCTTTCAACATACAATCAAAAGAAAAAGACAATACATCTCCTCTAGGAAAGCAAAACAGTAGAAAACTCTGCTGAGGGATATAAACCACATTCACAACAAAAAAATATACCCAGTAGCCATTCTGAAAAAGTTGAAACCCGGCCAGCAGTGTACAATAGTAGCTGGAAATAGGTGTAAAGCTCCAGAGGAAAGAACCATGGCCTTCTGGAGACCCATGAATCAGAAGATCGCATCAAAATCAAAAACAAGCCATCCAACCATTCCAGTGAGATAAGTAATTGGAGCAGAAAGAGAGAAGACTATCTGCCATGAAACTTAACCAAAAGCAACATGCCAGAGTCCTGAACGCAAATGTGGCAAACTGACACCTCCCAAGCAGAAGTCAGAATCCAGCCATCCTAGTGAAGGATAGGAATATAGGATGCTTTGACAGCTAAACAGTACCAACTCTACAGAGCCTTCCATATTTGGTGCCAACGGGATCCAATCCCCACCCAAAAAGTGAGCCTCAGAACTTTTCCATCTTCAGTACCAGACTCCATTAGAACTAAAGTCAGAGGTGTAGGGAAGGGAATAAGTAGACGGAGAATAAGAGTAGAACAGGATCCAATCCCCGCCCAAAAAGTGAGCCCCAGAATTTCTCATCTTCAGTACCAGACTCCATTAGATATAAAGAGAGGTGTAAGAAGTAGTTAGACGGAGGATTAGAGTAGAAAGAGAAGAGAGGCGTATAACGTGGGATACATGCCAGATAGGGAACAAAAACATAATGCAGTCCACAGCCTCCTTGCAACAGTTAAGAATCCCTCCCAATCTGTTGGTCTAGCGCTTGTCAACTTGACAACTTGATCCTTATCATTTGAAGTTTTCCACAAGAGTCTGGAAACCCAAGTTACCATCAGTTATCCGTTCTGCTTTGTTGAAAATGAGGTTCCTAGATTTACTACAAAGTCCCAGTTGAACTTGTTACACTTCGAACCTCTCTAAGAAATAGTTGAGTAACATATACAATAGTCCTCCCAACATCTCTTTATGTACTGCCATTGAATCCTTTTTGACTACAAAGTCCAATATCTCTTTATGTACTGCCATTGAATCCTTTTTGACTAGCTGACAAATCCTACTGTTCTTTCTTCGTCAAAGGTGATAAACAGCAGATGCAAAGCTAAAGTAGCCAATGTCCTTATGCAGCTTTGTTTCCCAAGTCGTTGATAAGTTGAGCCAATTTATCATGTTCTGTCATCCTATAACTCTGTCCTTGATCCGTTCTGCTTCAACACACCCTCTCAGGCATGAACTGAGAACGGACATTGAAAGAATAGGTGCTCCTGGTTCCTCATTTTCCTGTCACACAAAATACAAGAGTTAGTTTGTACCAGGCCCCATTGTAAAAGCTTGTCAAGTGTATTCATTCTCTTCCAACATGTCAACCACAAACGATTGCATAACATAGAAGAGAATGAGTGCACCAGACAATGGTTTTCCGGTCTACTATAGGTAAGGGAGCTTGTAGATCTTTGATTGCATTTCTGATTGAGAACTTACTGTTTGGTTTCATATCCAATAGTCCTCCCATGCTTCCTTTCGATGCTTTTGCAGGCTATGTTAAACTGAATAACTTGATCATCCCAGCCTCGCTCATAGGGAATCCTCTAATCTCTGCCTACCAGAACGGAGGAGACAGTAGCCTCCTCTCCAATACATAGTTTCCTTTTTAGCTCCGAATGAGTGATGCTTAAAGTGCCCCACAGGTGCGATTGATCATTCCAAAATGATGTTATCATTCTATTACCGGTCTCTGACTCTCAATGTTTTCTTCCAAAGCCAAGAATCCGAAGGTTTTGGCTTGACCTCCTATATTGATTTCCTTTTTCATAATTATGGTGTGCATGCATTTGATCCAAAGGCTTTCCTTGAGCTGGTAAATGTCTCAAATATTCTTTATGATATATGCCTTTGTTCATCAGCCCCAGGTCTGTAATGCCCAGCCCTCCTTTGTCCTTTGTCTGACACATTATTGCACATTTAACCTTGGCTTTCCTTGAGCCTCCACATATGAAATTTTTTAGTATCTACTCAATATCCTTATGAACTTTCGTAGGACCAGATATGACGTTGTCCAATAATGACAGATTGCTACCAGCACCGAATGTGTTTCCCACCTACTCCTCATTCTCTAAAGAATGAGTTTTTTAATCTCTTTTTTACAGGGTCGTTTTCAATTTCTCTATGAGAAGAGGAAGAGTCATATTCCTCCTCATTATCCTTGCTTGTATCTTTCTCTTGATCACTCGTGACTTTTTAGCCAGAGCCTTCCTCATTTGCTTCAGCTTCCTTACCTGTAAGAGTATTGAATTTGCTAGTAGAACTTTCAAAAATCTTAGGGGAAGAAACCTTGTCCCTGGTCCTCCTTTCTGGTATTTATCTTTTGTCCGTCTCTTAAGACTTGGCGCTCTAAAAGGTTCTTCCATTTTTCCATTTTATTGCCAGTCTGCTTTGCTATGTCTTCCACTAATTGTATTTGCTATGTCTTCCACTAATTGTAATTGTATTTGTTTATGAGCAATAGGTTGGTTTAATTGGCCCAATTCACTTTTCCTTTGTCATTTCTTAAGATAGCCAACTTAATTGGCCCAATTCTCTTTTCCTTTGTCATTTCTTAAGATAACCCTGTATTTGGCTCTCTTGACTTTTACTTTCCTGGTTCCTCTTAGTGTAGGTTCTTTCCTCCATTCTTTGTCGAGCACCCTGCTAAGGTATTATGCCGCATGAATGTCCAAAAATCTTACATTTCAAGAGCAATAGGTTGGTTTAATTGGCCCAATTCACTTTTCCTTTGTCATTTCTTAAGATAGCCAACTTAATTGGCCCAATTCTCTTTTCCTTTGTCATTTCTTAAGATAACCCTGTATTTGGCTCTCTTGACTTTTACTTTCCTGGTTCCTCTTAGTGTAGGTTCTTTCCTCCATTCTTTGTCGAGCACCCTGCTAAGGTATTATGCCGCATGAATGTCCAAAAATCTTACATTTCAAGCAATGGGTTGGTAGCCACTCATAGAAGACCTCCTGGGTGCACTCCTCGCCATTTGCGTCCGTAAATGGAGGCAAGTGGGAGGAGGTTGACACACAAATTCTTATGAAAGCAACCTTTGATTGTGTTGCCGTCAGCTTATCCATGAACATAGGCTTCCCAATTATAGTGCACAAACCTCCAAGAACATGCGTATTAAAGTAATGAGGTCTTAACCCATGGAATTGAACCCAAACAAGGATTGCGTTGACCTTCAGCCTTTGTATAGGCTTGTTGAGGACCCATAGCCATAGGAGAAGCACCCTGTTAGAGAAGGCCATTACACAGCGCTCAACTATGTCTAGCTTATATTCTTCAGATTGAAACCTGAAGACGAACAAAGCTTCCTCAATTCTTTGTACCTCAAATAGACCTTTTGAGCTCCACCTTTGTTTAGCAAACCTCTTCATGTTAAAGTAAGAAGCCATGTTCTCATGACCTCCCCAACAATGGAGCAGTTCCATTTGTGCTTGTCCTCTACAACCTTCTACGGTTGTCCTCTACAACCTTCTACGGATTGATAACGAAGGATCTCCTACCTTTGTCAACCACTATTTGAGCATATGTGAGGGTAGATGAGGTTTCCAAAACAAAGTCAGGCTTGAGCAGTGAAGCCCAAACTGATTTTCCGCAGAACTGTTCAGAGTTGAAGCTAGATTACTAGGTTCCAGCCATAGTAGAGAAGATAGGAGATAGAACGCAAGGCCGGGAGACAAAAAGTGAGGGGCTTATCAGTATAAATCCGAGAGAAAGATGGAAATTTTTTAAGATTTGAGGGTGGAGTAAAGAGCAAAGATGGCCGGAGAAGAGGGGGAGAGAGAAAGAAATGGGATGGAAATAGAGACGTTAATGGGTAAATATTACCGTTGAAGGTGGAGTAAAAGAGAGTTCGTCTGAGAGAGAAAGTTATTGTGTGAAATTCCTTGAGAGAGGCAAGAGAACTTATTTTTAGCGAGAGAAACTACTTTTTGCTACCGTTACATCTATCACCTGAAACTCGTGCTCACATTAAAACCTATTGTAGCCTTCCCAGCAAAAACTAAAACTAGACAAACCACATGAATCACATTACCTGATAAATCACCTAATTGTCTTTAACGACCTATGTACTAAAGAATAAAATTTCTAGACAGCAAAGAACAGCACTTCATGGTAAATATTAATCCGATATCATAAAAAGCAAATCAGCAGAAAGAACTTGGAACATGCAAAAAGACCCAGATTCAAAAATAACATGACACAAGTAAAAGGATGAATACAAACACACAGAGCACGCAGCGGTGACAACTCAGAGAGCTGAGACATAAGATAGTATGTTCTGCTAATAACATCTTAGTTCAAATTATCAGGTAATTACTACATCAATCTCCAGGCTTACTGAGGTACATAAAATGCAATATTTAGACGCAAAGAATGTCAAATTACCTCATGTGAGAATCCATAATATTGCATTGAAGTTCTTAACATAAGCAGCACATCTGACACAAACGGCATTATACCACTGTACTCATGGTTATCGAGGCGCATATCAATCTCCGGCAAATTAAAAAATTGGTCATACGTTCCACTCACACCACCAGAACTTTCAATTCTTTTCCATAGACCTCTTAGCAGTGGAATTATTTGGGGCCCCTCCCTGTCTATTCTCTTCTGGAGCCTACTGATCACATTCTTGCACTGCATAAGTTATCCAAATACGAGTCAAAAAGAGGAAGAAAATGCAAAAGCAAGATCATAAAACCTTTTCAATTCTGCACCGAGATATTGTAATGCTGATAAATAGGTCATGAAAGTTATAGAAAAAGGCATCAAATAATAGGATCTTATTATATTCAGACCATGCAGTGAGTTGCCCGTTAAAGACCATGCAATGATAGCTGAAAACTGCTTGTATATTTAGACCATCTGTAAACAGAGATATTCACCATACCACCACCTATACAGACCTTTTTCAGAATGACATCAGGCATCTTAGAACCGCCACTTGAAGAAGTCCCACTCGCATTAAGAATTTTGTTGTCTGAATTGCCTCTTGACAGTGGAAGAGCATCATCTGAATTAGATAAATTGCTATTCGAGCGACCAGGTTTTAACGAACCATGGATCTTTGCAGTATTTGATGTTCTCTGGGAATTCAGATTCCGTTTATTCTTGACAGGTGAAGTGATATGATCTTGCTTCAAAATGGTCGGCTCTCCTAAACTCTTACGTCCTCTGCCATTGTTGGTTTGCAAATAATGTTTACCATCCGCCTGATTTGGCAGCTGAACAAAATCTCCACGACGTGCAAGTGGCTCATTAAGCTTCTCCTCTGGCCTATCAGGAACAAGACGCGGCCTCAGCCTTATACTCCGCTTTCGTTTTATTCGAGGTTGCAACACCTGTTCCTCTTCGCCTTCATCACGGTCTTGGTTCCAGCTTCCAGATTGTTGGACGTCCACATGAGAGTCTCCAGAAACAGCAATCTCACCTTCCTCTAACTCATCTGACTGCACGCAAAAAATAGGAGAATATCAGGCCAAAACATAATTTACAGGAAAGAGGATAACAATGTAAAATTAGTAAAGATAAAATACCAGCTTTTTTGAATGAGAGCTAGGCCTGGCTTCTAAAGCAGAAAGAGATCCAAACTTCTGGGAAGACACTGAAGTTGACACCACATGCTTCAATCTCCGCCCATCAGATGAAGATCCCGATGAACCTACTCCTTCAGCCACGTGTACATCTTTAATGCTACCCGATGCTCGTGCATAGCCGTATCCCTGGGTAGGAACAGTAGAATCATCTTCTGATTCTTTGTTACTTGAAGGTGCTACAACAGCGCCATTGAATTCTTCATCTTCCAATTCCCCAGTTTCGTCCTCTTCTTCATGTGGAGACTCTCCATTTCTTTCCTCTGTACTAGCTTCAGAAAACTCAGCAGTTTCATCATCCAATTCTGCATAAAATTTTTTAGCTTTCGGACGCCCCCTTCTTTTCTCGGTTTCAGAAGCCATTTCATTGCCATCCACAGCAATATTCCCTGCATATAAGGTACTTTTTGATGGTTTTTTTGACAAATTAGCAATGGTTGCATTGACTTCTTCAGTATTTGCACGAAGCCACTCCGGAACTTGATCGTATCTAGTCAGTTCCTCTACCCAATCAAATTCTTCATCCATTTGATCGAACAACTCCACTTCTTCCTCACTCCTAGCAATCATCCTATTCACCTCCTGAAGAGATGGAACATCATGGACTGTCTCTTGATATCGCTCTTCATCATGTAGCATTGTCTCTAAGGTCAATCGCCTCTCTTCATGAGTAGTCCTCTGGTCAAACCGCCCAGCATTTATAACCTCATCAGCCATATCTATCTTGTACTGTTGAATATTATTCCTAATAAGGCTCTCAATGGAACCCATATACCTATCCTTGCCAACCAGATCATCATCAGAGTCCACTGCTCCACAACTTTGAAATTCATCTTCCTTCTGATGGCTTGAGATACTGTCCACAACAGCTTCCAGGTAAATTACTTTCACTTCTCTTTTCTGACCAATACGATGGGCCCGAGCAACAGCCTGTTCCTCATTCTTGGGATTCGGATCAGGGTCATATATAATGACAGTATCAGCAGACTGCAGGTTTAACCCACGCCCAGCTGCACGTATGCTAAGCAAGAATATGAAGCAATCAGTGTCGGGGCTATTAAAATCCACAATAGCTGACTCACGATCTTCTAAGCTGGTTGTCCCATCAATCCTTCTGTACACAAGCCGCCTCCATTGTAGATACTCTTCTAGTATGTCCAAGAGTTTGGTCATGGTACTAAACAGAAGCACGCGATGGCCAGTTCTCTGAAGCTTTATTAGTATCCTATCCAGAATCCATAATTTTCCGCATGATCTCACAAGAAAATCTTTTGAAAAATCATTAAAATATGGATAGTTCAGCAGCGGGTGATTGCAAGTTTTGCGCAGCTCCATGCATCTATTGTTCAAGTTCTTGTATGTTTTAGCCTGGTAAAGTGGTTTCTTTTCTGCCCTACGTTTTTCATCTTCTGGATCAACCCGTATGGTGCCAGTTGACTTGACCCAGTCATATATAGCACTCTGAATAGCTGACATTCGACATTTCAGAACAAGGGAAACCTGCAATTAAATTTTATATCAGAAACATAAAGTACGGAGTTTTAACCAGCAAACTCTGTTATTCTTAGATCATACCTTAGGAGGAAGAGAGCCTTCCACGTCTTCAACACGCCGCCTGAGCATGAAAGGCTCAAGAATTTGGTGAAGCCTGTGAATAATAATAACTTTCTTTTCTGTCTCTAACCAATCATCCTCGGCATTATGTGAAGGACCTTCTTTTAGGAAAGGTTGTGAGAACCAATCATGAAATGCCTTACGGTTATCAAACACTTCTGGAAGCAACAGATTTAAAAGTGACCAAAGTTCTTTAAGATCATTCTGCAGGAAAAATAAAAACAAATAACTATCAGACAACTGTCCATAGAATCCTATACCACAGAGACATTTTTTTTTCCTTTATTTTGTTTTCATTTGTCCGAGTGGAGGGGTAAAGGAAGAAGTCAATCAATATCATTGTTTTTGAAAGGCAAGAGGTACCAACATAACACACAGTTGAGTGGTTCCTCGTTTTAACAACTACAGATAGATAGAAAATCCTTGAACGACCGAGGATTTCCAACCTTTCCATGCTACGCTTTGAAACTAGTTTCCAATATATTCCAACCTTTCCATGCTATGCTTTAAAACTAGTTTCCAATATATTCCAACCTTTCCATGCTATGCTTTGAAAATAGTTTCCGATATATAAACTGTTGAAAAGTGCGAACATGTTTGGATTGTCGGAGTGGAGGGGTAAAGTAAGAAGTCAATCAATATCATTGTTTTTGAAAGGCAAGAGGTACCAGCATAACACACAGTTGAGTGATTCCTCATTTTAACAACTATAGATAGTTAGACAATGCTTGAAAGACAGAGGATTTCCATTCCATGCTATGCTTTGGAACTAGTTTCCAATATATAAACTGTTGAAAAGTGAGAACATGTTTGGATTGTTGTTTTCTGATTCAAGAATATTCGGATCCTTGAAATTTATAATGAACATTACTTGTTGGGTTCAACAAGAAAGAGAGAGAAGAGTCGAAAGGAAAAAAAAATTAAAAGACTCGTAATGAAAAAGTATTTAAAAAAAAAGTGGGGCAAATGGAGATATTCCAAATCATTTCTATAAAAAACAAGCGAGGGTTGTTCTGTTAAATTACCATCTCATAAAAAGAAATACAGTTTCATCCAAAAGAGTAGTTGTTAGAGAGGGTAGTAGCTTAACATTTACATACTTAACACACCTCCTCATGCGTGAAAGTCCACATGTACACAACAGTAGTTGTAGGCAATACTAGTGGTAGACAGTAACAGTAGTAAAAAATTTTGACAAAGTCGTAGACTGCAGAGTTAAAACTCAGGACCACCTCCTGCTCTTGGTTTGATATCATATTAAATACCATCTCATGTAAAACCTTGTTAATTTAACACTATCTTCTTTCTACATGGAATAAGAGCGGGTTTGATTAGATCCCATTACCACTGCTCTGAGACCATTTAGGGAGAATAGTAGTATATAATGAGTAATTGCATAAATGTTGTGCTCTAAATAAGAGTATGGCAATATATGCATACAACCAGTACTTAAACCCTACTCTGTTCCTTGTCCAAACATCCCCCAAAGGTAGTCCCTATATGCACTTGGGCAAGTTACACCAGTGTTTTTATGTCACCAGTAAAACCCTTTCTCACCAATTAGAACATTAACCATGCACTTGATAATTACAAAAAAAAAAAAAAAAAAACCATGCACTTGATACTGCATAAGCCCAACGTAGGACACTCGAAAAATCACCAGCCTATCTACTTGCAGTAGCACCCACAACAATAGCATTACTTATTGATCTAACCTAGCAGCAGCAGATAAGTATAAAACTGTAACTGCATGTCAATTCGAAATAAAGGAACCCAAATTCAATTCAACTAGATCAGAATGTGTAAAAGTAACGCAAGATTGAAGAGTCACTAGCAGCATCAAGCTCCAAACTAAAGCACATTGCAGCAAATAAGCATAAATGGGCATATCTGGTTTTTTTTTTTTTAAAAAAAAAAAAAGTAGTATTGAAAAGGTTAATCAACCCCAGGAATATGGTTGGTTGAGAGTTTGCACAGCATAGAGAACGAGAGAAGGTAATAATTGCAATTTTCACCTTCCAGGATGTGAAATTACACAATCTACACTTTTGTTATCTAAACTATTTGAACATAAGATATTTCCATATTGAGCCACGGTGCAAGATTTCCAGAAAAAATACAAAACATGCTTGGGCAAAGCAAATGATAGAAGCAGAGTTGATGATAAGCACACCTGCAATGGCGTTCCTGTCAGAAGCAAGCGCCTTTGGCAGCGATATCTGTCAAGATCACGAGCCAGAACTGATTCACGGTCCTTCATCCTTTGTGCCTCATCAATTATGATATACTTCCAATCAAGTTTTGAAAGTTTTGACCGGTCATACATAATAAACTCATAGGTGGTCACAAGGACATTAAATTTCATAGCTAACACCTCCTACATGACAACAGAACAGAAATAGTTTAGGAGCCAATTCCAAGTCATAATCAAACTTAAGAAAAAAGCACCTTACTTGTGAGAATAACTTTGATCTTTGGTCCTTTCCGCCAACATAGAAGATGCAGGAAACAGATGGAAGCCAAGTGTGCAACTCACTCTGGAAATTCAAGCCAAGTTAGCCATGTGAAACATTAGAGAAGCCATCGACCAACAGAATTTTAGAAAAGATCCAACCTTCCAGTTCACTAGAACAGCATTAGGAACTATGATGAGATGTGGACCATAGTTCCCTTTGAACTCCATAAGATAAGCAAGCAAAGCCATAACCTACAAGAATGAAGTAGAAGTCCGGTTACCATCTTAGAAACATTCAGCTGTAAAGCTATTATAACACAGCCCCGCCCACCCAAGGGAGGGCAGACAAACATTCAGTCTACACAAGTAAATCTAACCTGCACGGTCTTCCCTAGACCCATTTCATCGGCCAAAATCCCATTTAGTTTGTTGTTATATAATGAAAGCATCCACTGCAGACCCACCTGCATGTTTTAATGAAATTATCAACACAAACACCATGTTTGACAGGCTTAGACATGAAGATATACATATGCAAATCAAAGTGACACACAACTTACAAGCTGATAGTCTCGTAGTGTTCCAGCCCGCAACATGGAGGGCTGTCTAATGACCCTTTCATTTATAGCATGTGCAAGATTGTAGTACCTTCAAAAGAGAAGAGTGAATGTAAACAACACAAACTTTAACTCAGATTATAGACAGATGAACCACATACATCATTCATCCACAAAAATGAGCAAATAAGAAACACCAAGATATTCAGCATAAAAACATATAATAACGATCCAATTGCACCACAGCAGGCCCATAAAGCACAAAGAAATTGCTTCAATTTGATGTAAATCCTTGATATAAAAATAAACAAATTCAGATTCTGGATGGGAAAGAAATGCATACTTATTAACTGATGAGCTTTCTTTTGGTGCATTCATTTCAGAGAAACGAGTCCTGATCACCACTTCTTCCCTAGCACAGGCTGCAGCTGCCCTGGCTTCTTCTTCAGAGAGACCCTTTCCAAAATAATTTCACATCAGAAAAAACTATAAAAGCATCCCAAAGTTCAAGAAACAACAAACAAAAGCTTCAATCTGATTCCATCATTGCTTTAAAGGAACACTGCAAGAATTGTGAAACAGAATTCTCTTTTACGTTCCTTCAACAAGAACACTCCAGCCCTATACCATACCAAACATCACAAGAAAAAACTACAAATTCTACTCACTTTGTCATGGTCACCAGAAAATACCAGAGGCAATACTTGTATAACCATTTAATATTGTTCCCGCCAGATAAAGAGTATATCACACTAGGGGTAGTTCAAATATTAAAAAAGAAGGGTCAATTAGATGAGAGTATGGACATCATTTAAGGTATAATATCAAGTTCCAGTCTTCTCCTTCTCCTTGTCACCACCAAGTCCTACCCCTCCCAAAATCCTGTGTTGACTTTATTCTGCATTGCTGGAAAGAGAAGCAAAGGAAGAAGCGAGAGTTAAACAGTAAGAGAAAGTACCTGTGTCCGTGCAGCAGCTGCAGCAGCATTTGCTGCCTCATCAACCTCCTGCTGATTTTTGGTAGAGGTTATCTTACTTCCCAGTCGTTGAAGATACTCTTCTGTCTGACTTAGAAAAGATGAAAGAACTGCATATCTTTCTGCAGCTTCACCAGGGATATTAGTTTGCTGCTCCAGCAACATCTCTCTGTACCTCTCCACATCGTTATTCTTCAAAGCTTCCATTCTCTTGTTCCGATCATCATCTTTTCGCTTAGAAAACTCCCTTAACATCCTCTCATGATATTTAGCAACACCACGGTTACGTGCAGTCCGCGCATCGCGAATAGCCCAATGAGACTCAAGGAGCTTTTTACGCCATTGGAAAATGGCCTTTAGCTGTTTTTCTCTAATGGCTCTCTGTGAGGCCTGAACTTGCCTGTTAAGATCCTGGCGCTGACGCTCACATAGTCGAACAAACTTCCTATATGGTCTCTCAGGCATTGCCATTATATCTTGCTGTTGTTGTTCAATCTCAAACCTCAAACGTGCCTGAACATCAGCCAACTGCAGTTTTTTCTCTTCAATTTGCAACCTTAACACAAGATCAGGTCTAATTCTTTTCCTCTCCAGATTGACAGCAAGAATATCACCGATCTTCCTAATCTTTTCTTCTCTCTTTCTTTTAACAACTTCCTTTCCTTCCTCAGCAAGGATATCCTTAATATCATATGCAAGGGTAAAATTATTATTACTGTTCGTCATTGGTGATGATCCTAAACTCTCATGTTTCCTCGTGAAAACTGGGAAATCAAATAATGGCCCATGATACTTTCTAGCTGAACTCACATCTTTAGGCTGAGAGGCAACATTTCCTTGTAAAGATACTTTAGTTTGCGTTGCCTCTGGAGTAATAACATGTGAGGCAACTGCTTTACCCTTATCTGCTGCCAAATCACTGCTACTTTGGAGCTTTTGCATACCGGGCTCTACATCTGGCTCCAATTTACAAGAACTTCTGATGACCTGCTGCTCCTCTTTGCAAAGAGGTACGACGGGCGGCGCAGGTTCCTTCATTCCAGCTGCATTGACTTGCTTATTAACTGATAAAGCAACAGAACATTCCTCTCCTGCTATTTCTTGCCTAGCATGATCGATTTCTTCATTTTCTGACACTATCTGTTTCCCCTTCATAGAGGTCTCCAAAGGCTTCGAATGCTCCTCTACATTTCCGCCAATAGATGTATCCTGATTAACCATTCTAGCTGATTGCAACACCTGCTGTGTTTGTACCTCGAGAGGTGGTGGGGCAATAGATTGTAGGATATCACGCGGCAAAGATGAATCTCCTTTCTATTAGAAGAGAAAACAATACCATGCCGTAAATGAGAGAATCTTGTTGAGTAATATCAATTAAGACAACCAAGCAGTAACACTAAAAGACGCACACAAATGCATGTTTTACAAACCTTTATACGCCTAAATGCAAGTATTTGTGCCTTAAGAACATGTAGTTGTTGTTTCGTGAACCCTAGGTGGGGCTGTTGTGATTGCGTAGTCATACCACCCTGTGATGAAGGGAGAGCTCCGTGCACACCATTATTAGATGAACTTATTGACTGGGGAGAAGATCGGTGCATTTGTTGGTTATGCCGCATCTGCAAGGCTTCAGATTTGATTTGCGGAACTTTGACAACCAAAGAACTATCCCCACCCTGAGTGAAATTTGAAGATGGCTGCTGCAACATAGTCATTGGTGGCATTCCACTTCCAGCGGTAAAAGTCGGTTGCCGTGGAGGCAACTGGTTTTCCCTCCCATGCAGAGGATACTGTTGTACTGGAATACTAATGTTATCAACCGCAGCTGCACTTGGAGTGGAACCCAGAGTGGCAGGTTTAACAGACACTCTGGCTTTGGCGGAATCAGACTGCCCAGATGCATCACTTGAGGTGTTACCATGAGGAGAACTTTCACTAGCCAACTGTGGTGAAGAAACTTGCTGCCTTGGTAGCTGAGCAGAAGAGGATTGCATAAGACTATTGCTCTCATGAGTTTTCTGAGGTGGAATCATCCTGGACTGCATCATTGGAATGAGCTGTGCAATCAAATTTGCGTTTCCAGGAGCTGAAAGGTCAATATTGTGTTCAAGAGCCACTGCCTGTGCCTGTGCGGCCATGGCAATGGAATTGTTTGAAATGTTGTGAAAATTTTGTTGAAATTGCAACCCTTGGAAACTTTGCTTTGCTGGTACACTAAGATTGTTTAGGGGGACACTACTATCAGCCTTCTGATCTGATGCAGGCTGTTTCCCACGATCAGCTTGATGCTCACCATGACCAAACTGGTCCATAGATTTCCGAGATAATGACGCTTGAGCCTGACTAGCTGCCTGCATAGACATGAAATCCTGCATTTTCATGCCTCCCATCCGCATATCTTGATCCCTGACAGGAGGGTTAAGGATCCCCATTTTTGTTTGCTGTTGAGGCTGCATTCCCATTGCAGATTTTTGTTGAGCTGCCCGGAAAGCATATTGCATATATGCCTGATTGGCTGGATTCAGCACTGGTTGCTCAATACCAGGGCTCCTTTTTTGGCCCTCCTCCCGAATGTTTGAAGAACCATTCTGCTGGCCCGAGTCAGTGAACCTTGTAGGCTGTTGAGTTAATTGCATGGGGCTTGCAGAAGCACCAAAATTTCCGCCTCTTACACCATGAATGCTTCCAGCTTGATATGACAAAAAAGGTTCATTTCCTTCAGGTCTCTTAACAAAATGCTGTTGCAATGACTGCATAAAGATGGTGCAGAAGAACAGATTAATCCAAATAGAAGAATCAACAAAAGAGCTACACATTCACCTGACAAACTACGAATTATCTACACATCCAACTCAGAATTCAACCATCAATATAGCATAGAAACAGGTTTCGATTTCACAACAACCAGGTAGAAATAAAAGAATGGTCCAAGAGAAATATTACCATCTTCATAACCATAGAGGTGAAACACCAAATCTTATCAATTTAAAATTTCTATAAAAATATGCTACTCAAAAAAATTGCTAAAACTATGTATTAACAAATGGGTAAAAGAAAAAAAGAAAAAAAAAAGAAGCAGGCAAAATAAGCATCACGGATCTGTGAAGTTCAAGGAGATCTAGGGCCACACAGGGCATAAATGAGTTCATCCTCTCTTATATTGCAACAAGAGAATGTACTGCTTGTTCTTACCAGGATAACCTTCACAAGAATATAATTCGGGGGTAAGAAGCGGAGACCAATCACTTTCCTTGTAAGATAACTGAACATAATTATTACATAATTGTTATAATGAAGTTCATTCAATAAACGGCAAGAAAACAATTTTATTTCGTGCACCGCTGTAACTGATATATGAAGCCATAGTTCTTTGTTAGCCACACCAGGAACGATCTTTCATTTCAAACACCACATCATGAGAAGAACTGAATGCTAAGTTTCAACAGTGTACTGTAGGATTCACAGCACAAACAATCGCTTACTACTCTGTATAGAGAGGACACTACCTACCATATATGTTCACTCTTGAACAGAAGCTGTGAGTATATTCTTTCCACTTATTCCCAGGGGAAAAAGAACAAAAGGTTTCCTCAACAATTAAGAACTAAACTTATACGGTCTACAGAAACGTTTAAAAGACAAGCAGCTAACACTTCAAATTCCAAGAATCTACACAACATCTTACTTGCACACACATCTATACCAGCTTAATTTCATCTGTAACACCAAATATCCATAATGAGCTCAACCAGAAAACCTTTTTCCCAAATCATTGATGCTTAGCTTATGTTGCCTTCAGAAAATGGGAGTTTCCCTCAAGAAGGTAGGGAAATCACACTCAAGAACCGGGTATCAGATTCTAGTCGAGCACAACTAGACGCTGCCAATTCATAAACCTACTAACCAAATAAACTGAATGAGCACCATACAGTACATTTAAGCATGTAATTTACCCCAACTTCTCTCGATTGTCGCTGCTGCTGATGTGGCTGCTGTTGATCGAACCTTAGCTGCTGTGGGGTTGACACGGCAGAGGAAGAGGATGACGGCGAGGCCGCCGTGCTCCGGCCAGGCCCACTGCCCCGCTGGGCCCCACCTCCCGGTTGCATGCAGGAGCAAAGTAAAAATGACACCTACACTCCCACCTCAAGAAGGGGCAAAAAAACCCTAATTTTCCACGTTTAAAAACACATTAAATCTCAAACAGCAAAAACAGAACTCCCAATAAATCTTCAAGCGCGCAATTTTTGAAAAAAAAAAACTGAAATAGAAAAACCCCTAAAGAAGAATTTAACCGTTCATGTTTAGGCGCCTGCCCCTTTTTTCCTGGAGTCCGATCCCAACGTTAAAATTGACGTACTACTACACCTCAGTCCCACCAAACAAAACTCTTTTTCTCTCTCTACACCTATAGATACAAACCCCTGTATCTATACATATTCCTTTTTAATAACCACAGCTTTAAACTTCACTTACCTCTCCTGACAATAAATGTGGTTGGCAAAAATTTTGCTCGCAGATGAAGAAGAGAGAAGTGAAAAATTTTCTTTCTTTTTATACGGAGGAAAATTGTGGGGACAGACAGAGATCGACTCGACGGCCGGAGAGTGCCCCCGATGTTGCCGGAATCTACTGATTTGACGCGCGTGTATACACACTCTCACTCAGTGCTCTTTCTCTCTCTTGAAAAGTGTATACGCAATTTCTTCGTGAGAGAGCTGAAGGTCCTTTGTATTTGTGTGGTGGATGCTGGGGCCCACGGGTAAAGGGTGAACAAGGGTAGCTGGCAGCCCGTTGGGACATATTGCTCTCTCTGCTTGTATTTGCAATATAATAATTGAGCATTGCTTATTTCCTTATTACTATTTCTTTTTTGTCTCTTCCTTAACAAATTCGAACAAAACATCCATTTAGAATTTGTTATCGTGCCCTCATCACGTTGATATTTGGATTAAGATTCGCTCTTCAAGACATAGATCAGTTGGTATTTGAATTGAGATTTGTTTTCAGATATCAAGAGTTTTATTTCAAGGACACACACAATGTGGTGTTCCACTATTGATAGACCGAATACCTGGTTTGCGGGAATATGTCTTGTGTAGGTCACTGCATAAAGCATCACTCAATCTAAAAGGTCGATAGATATCTAATTTGCATCCTCCACAATTTGGGATTGGGACGGTGAGACTCTGCTCTAAAAACTTATCATGGTTACAATGTCTAAATCTGGTAGCCATATAAGATTTTACCTAAATTCATAATGATATTGAAATCTCACGTATGTCCTAATTTTACACTACAAAGGCTATGTTAATTTAGAAAATTAGTGTATATATATATATATATATATATATATATATATATATATATATGCCAATAAGTTATATGTTGCAATATGCGGTATGATATTGTACTATTTTGGGCAAAATTTTCAATTCATACTCCACAAGTTTGCTTTGCTTTGATAAATAAAATACGTTACTGATGGTCTAGCAAAACCTCTAATTTAGCAAGGTTTAAAGACTGCATTCTTTTAACTATAAAGAAATATTTGTTTATTGGTTATTGACCGTTACTACTTATTGTTTGACCGTAACTTATATGTGTTTGTCTGTACTTGATAGTGTATGCGTTCATGCGTGTCTGATTATATATACTTGGTAACGTATGAAAAGTATGTTTTTTTCCTACTTAATGACGTATACCTATATGCATTTGTGATAGTATGCGTGTTTTTAAATACAAACTACGATAAACATCATTTAAAGTTGCGTTCTCTTGTACTGGACTCGTGCGTTTGTGCATCGTTCAGGGAGGGGCACAGTTCTACTCTACATTTTTTTGTTCAAGAGGTAATTTCTGCTGTTCGAACCTATGATTTTAAAGTCAGCAATCTTACCAGTTGAAACATTATATTTATGTATCAATCGCATAAATCTAATATTCAATCATCGACCCTACAAAGGATCGAGCCACATATCTTTCGGTCTACGCAATAGATCACATGTCCATCAACTATATTAACAAAATATTATGTTAAATGATGAAGTCGGATCTTCACCAAGGGTCTAGACGACCTCAAATTCACTTCGTCAGTTAACGTGAAGAGTTGTTATCTGGGATTGAGAATGCGTAGGTGGAATAGCGACAAATATCCTGCACACAGAAGCACAGGTCAGAGGTCCCGGGGGGTTGGCCTCGGAAAAAACCCTCCGACACTCAAGTCAGTTTGGGTCATATCTCACTTAGATTTGTAATTCAAAGGATGAGTTAGGAGTTTCTCACAGTGTATGCCGAGGAGCAAAAGATATGGATTTGCTTTTGAGTATGAATGTATGAATTTCGGATCCAAATCTTGGGTCCTCTTCTTCGTCTTGGTCGACTTGCTTTTATAGACTTTTCCCACCTTTGGTTTCTGATAGTAGATAGTGGATTGTGGAGAGGACGCTTACTTGGGGCAGAAAGCCTAAGGCGCCGTAGGTCTGTTGATGTGATCAGTAGTCTGACTGATGTGACTAATAGGCCGGCCGTTATGACCTTGGCGTGTTCAGAAAGATTCACCAGCTGTAGTCATTATATTTGAGTTGCACCTCGGTTTTGAGGGTCCCACGAAGTAATATCGTGCTTGGCTCTTTTGTTGTGGTACACAGCTGAACCCTGCCGAAGTGCATGACTTGCTGTGGTACACAGCTGAACCCTGCCGAAGTGCATGACTAGGCTTTGCCGAAGTGCATGACTTGTTCTTATCCCGCTGAGGTGGTTCGAAGTGCAGCATTTGATCATAAAATGAATTTGTTGCCAAGGTGCAAACCTTCGCATATTCTTCGATGTTATAAGGGTGTCATGTTGCCCTGCTGAAGTGCAGCCGAGACTGAACTGCCACGCTTGAGTGCTGAACTGCTGATCTGCGGTACTTCGAGTGTTGAGCTACTGGGGCTAAACCATTGACCGCTGTTGACTAACAGATAATATATAATTAGGGTTTATCATTAAATAGATTTGATATAAAATTACTTGGGTCGGTGGTAAGGAGTTTAAGATTATCAAATTGCTCATGAGTTGTTCGTATTTACCTTCTAAAATAGCTCTTTCAAATTGAAAATAAAATAGCTCAACCTAAGCTCATGCGGTTCACTAAAATAGACAAGTCAAATTATTCTATGACTTGCGCAAATGCTTGTCAAATATTATCGAGCATATACTATAAGAAATAAAATAATTATTCATATACTATACATAGTTAATTATGTGTTCTAGTTATATAGTTGATCGTATATATGAAATTATGTGTTTCATACATGGATGTTGAGGGGTGGCCTGAATTCTAAATGTTTGTTTAAGTAAAACGAGCAACTTAAGATTGATATAAGTTTGAATGCGTTCATAAGTATTCGTGTATATACGTCTTGATATTAAGCAACCTCAAAACTATTCTAAATCGAATTTGATCATCTTATTTCAAGCTTGAGCAACTCAGGTCATTATAAGTATGTTTAATTTTCTAATTACATGTTTGATTCAATAATTAAATATTGTATGTTTCATCCATTTATCATTATTAAGTAGTTCCGCATATGGACTTGCCCAATCCATGTTTATTCCCATTAAAATTCATGTTCACGTTTAGTTCAATTGATAATGAGCATGGTGAAATGTCAAGTTTTATGGCTTGAGCTAATCGTTTCCATTTCTAGTGGATTCAAGGACACACTTTTTCTTGACTTTGAAATATGATAGAATAAAGCAAAACGACTCACTAAATTGGTTGCACTTCTTATTAAAGTAGTCGCACACTTTTTCTTGACTTTGAAATATGATAGAATAAAGCAAAACGACTCACTAAATTGGTTGCTCTTCTTATTAAAGTAACAGTTGATCGACATAGCTTCTTATTAAAGTAACAGTTGATCGACATAGCTTGACGCATCATGATAGGTCATCGAGAAACAATCTCTGTGTGTTTATGACACATGGGCATGATTGCGTACATCCGACCCTCTCATACCCTGCCATAGACAGAAGCCTCTACGGCAATAACGTAATGTTGTTGTTGTATGGCTTGAGCTAATAATAATACCATTATAATATATTGTAATTTTAAAAAAATAGTTTTTTTCATCTACACCGTGATCATGATATATAATACACACTTATACGACGTAATGCACACCGGGTAGTAAACGCAAGTTCAAATTTTTAATAAATTTCGAACTTGAATTGATTATATATTAGGATCCTGCTATATAGCACACCGTGATATGGTGTCATACAATATTGGAATCATGATGTGTAGATATAAAAATGATAGATCTTGTAAATATAAAGTACTATCTTAATCTCTTCATCTAATCGTCAAAATAGTTATTTTGTTTTGTTATACTTATCGTTGTATCATGCTGGTTCTAAACCTATCATCTAATCAGAAAACGCATCGTTAGATTACCGAAATTCGGTTCTCGTAAGAAGTTTAATTATTTTCGGTCATTCAGTCGACTTTACATACGCAAAAATGAAGCATATCTATTTTAGAAAATGATGACAAAAGATTATATATTGATTAAAATACATTTTGCAGCCTCGTGTTAGAACAAATTCACTTCAATAATATATAGTTTGACGCAATAGAGCAAAAATTATGACATATTGTATAGGTAAATATTTCATTTAATTCAATTTGCACACTGAATTATGCAATGACACAAGTTTTGCAACCCTTCCTGTAAGTTTGGGAAGAACATGTACGTACAAATACTTATTGTCTGCCTACCATTTACCCTCCCCAGACCCTAACGATAGCTTTTGCTGTCGTTGGGATATACTGGGTACGAATGATGATGATGAAATAAGATCAGACTGGCCACTCGTAGTGGCTTATCATATAAATGTATAACATACACTAGGTAAGATTTAATTCTTTTAGAGGGATGTATATATAACAATGTTGTTTATATTCCACATTTGAAATATCCTCCTTTGTTCATTTATGTTATAACCAATGGACAAACTTGGTTGACAAGATAATTTATATTCCACATTTGAAATATCATCTTTAACTGTAATTTGTTTCCGAAATGCTTCTTGTTGAAGGGAACACGTTTTTGTTTGCTTTTTGATTCACTAACATATGATAATGATCTAACACGACCATGTTTTTATATTTTTCTTTGTGAAAAAAAACATATTAATTGATAAAAATTCATAGACCCATGTGTTTTTTTTTTCCTTTTACGCAGTGATCCACGCAATGTTTTCCTGTAAACTAGGCCTTCGGTCTAGCAGCAGTAGAGCACCCACACTGTGCGTGTCCATGTATTCGAATTCTTAATTTCTTAGAGTAAATCCCAACACGATTACCAACTGGACTATGTCATGAGACATTTTTTTATGGAGTATTTTGTATTATGTTTAGTAGGTTTTAGAGTTGTTATTGTTTTATTATTATTTATATAGTTTGGAATTATGTGTTGGTCTTGTAGTTTTTTTTTCTATGTCCTATATAACAGACGCAATTCGATATGATTGAACCATCTAATTTTTAATGCCATCTACATTTAGCTGCCTTTTTCGTGATTTTTTCATGTATATTTTGTCACGGTTTTGGGGATGTGGTCTTCTCTAACAAAAACAGTATCAATTATTAACCAACATGGTTGGCGTGGTGGTTCAGCACATCGTCCTTTAATCATGTGGTTGGGGTTCGATCCCCACTCATGTGAATAGAGCAAACTATTTGGCCAGTCTCCTACCACTTTGTGACTCATGTGAATAGAGCAAACTATTTGGTCAGTCTCCTACCACTTTGTGTGCTAACCGCAGAGACGGAGGATTAGTCTTCTAGCTTTCGGCTGAGAGGATACCTCGGACAACCCATCAAAAAAACAGTATCAATTATTAACTTCCGGGGTTCCATGTTAATAGCCACAAAGGCAACCACCCCAGTAAAATATTGAAAATTTCAACCATAATGTCAACTTTATGATATGATATCAAAAGACGAAGGTCCTACTAGTTTGAAATGAATAATTTAAAGGCCATGTATGAGTATGTGTTTTGGATCAACTGGTAAGGTTACTGTTTTTTGACTTTGACTCACGGGTTCGAGCTGCGGAAACAGACTCTTACACAAAGTGTAGGATAAAACTATGTACATCAGATCGCAAAAGTGGTATAACCCCTTCTCCAGACCATGTACAAACGCGGGAGCTTAGTGCATCGATAACGATATTTTAATTTAAAGGGCATTATATGAAAAATATCATGAAGAGGTTGGATATAGTTCGTATATTTGAAATTTCATGTGTATTGCCACATTTTGGTTAACTTGATGTGTTGCAAGTTATGGTTACGTAGATGGTAATATGGAACAACGCAACCTTGATTTATAATTAGCGTATTTGTTTCTACAATTGTTATAAAATAAAATGTAGATAAACTATGCTTTATGAAAACTGAACATTCAGATTCTCAAGTATATTTTGAAGCAAAAATATCATATTGACAACGATATGACAATATACTAATGGTCAAGTTGGAAGTTTGTTTGGTTGTATAAGACAAACATGTAGTGAAAAGAAATCTAAAATCTATGTCCAAATTCAGACACGTAGTTCTAACATGAAATTATTATTGAAAAAAGAGATCTATAAAAAAGTTTTAAGTACTTACAAGTCAATAAAAAGACTTCGAGCCATCTCAAGTTCAATTTATTGCTTATGAAAAGTAACGCTTTTTTTTAGTTAGTGATAAATTAAGTATGTCCGTGAATGCTTGTATGTTACATTATTTGATACGTGTCTGATGTCAATTGACTTTATTACACTCGAAACTATTGAAGATATAATTGATGTTATATAAAGTTATATTATGTACACATTAAATGGTTGATGGGGTAAAAGTTATTCCCATAAGAAGCGACAAAGTTTTTTGTTAGGTCACGACGCAATCAACGTTACCTCATGAAACTAACACTTAGTCAACCTCGACGTCTTGATGCTTGTTTGGCCTAACAAGTAAATCAAGACTAAAATACTTGCTTGGTTACAGCTGAGCTGAACAGCCCTGGACCCGCACAACCACGAGATCTTACCTTGTCCCTGTGAGCTCCGCCAGGACACCTGAGCATAATTCTGCCAGATGCAAGATATAGGAAGACTTTGCAACACCTGGCGCCGCGTGACAATCATGCAGGTACTCCTCACCATTGCTGGCATAGCACGTGTCATTAGCCCAATAACTGGTACATGCATTAGCTCTCCCGAACACATAAAAGGAAAAAAAGAAAGAGAAAAGGGGACAAGTCCAAAACAAGACAGAGATACAAAATTTACTATCCTCTTATATATAGAACAGTGGAATACCAGGTTTTCACCATAACTGAAACCTCATAGTATAAAATTCCATCAAACATGCCCATGACTGATTTGAGTGTCGTAGGATTTTTCATGGAGCCATAGTCTATCAATGTGTCATCTATGCATTTATATATAGAGTCGGATGTCTTACTAGAAGTAAACTCTCTATCATTTGGTATGGAGTTAATGTTTATCTGCTTTTCACACTCCATAAATCCTATCGATAACTTTTGTTGTCGTTCGATATACTGCGTAATGTATTATTACTGTTGTTCCAATGGAAAATCGAGTTTTTTTCATGAGACATATTTCAAAACATTAAAAAGGTAAAAAAGAAAAATTATTTGCGAGATCATCGATGAACACATGATACCCAATTGACATAACTTCTTAATTTGACAAAAAAAAATTAAAGCAAATTGGCACTGTTTGAAACCTTAATTACATTTTGTGAACAAATTTAACATGTTCAAGTTGACTTCACTTAAAAATTGAAATGTTCACGTTATTTTAATACAGTTCCAAACCTTTTATCGTTTCAAAATCGATGATCTCACTTGGACAATTGCAAGTACTAATTTTTTTGGTGTTAGATTTTTATCATCACAATATTTTATTTTGGATTGAGATCTTCTCACCCACAATCTTCTTATTCCTTTTCTTAATATGCGACACATAGCAGTAGAGGTGGTGAAACTAGATAAAGGGGTAGACGGTAATAGGTATATGAGAGGATGGTGAAAATAGATAAAAGGATAGGCAACAATATGTATATGAGGGGGTGGAAGACACGTGTCGCGCGGTGAATAAAGGATGAGGAGATTTCAACCCTTTATTTTGAGTATTTCCTTATTGAATTTATTTGAAACACGTCATGATACCTATGACTTAGTACGAACAGAAGATGAGGCATTAAAAAACAGGAGATCTTCACCCGTGAAATAAGTAACTTTTGTTGATAACAGAATTTTTTTATCATAATATTTAACATTTAATAGTATATCAGGCGCTTAAGAATATTTAACTTACTTTTTTTATCTACAAGTATAATATTAAACTTATTATGTATATTTACACACACGTGTTATACTTTTTATTCTTGAGAATGTTAAATACACTTTGTAATTACATACATTTTTGGTTAGTTAATATTAAATAATGAATCATGAGATGAAACTAATTGCGTAAAAAAAAAAACTCCTATGGTTATCAAATTAAACATAAGTCATTAAGGCAGTGTTCTCTTTCATTTTTTTTTTCATTTCTGATTTTGCATGACGTATAATTCACAGTTTTCACTCTTATAAACTTTCAACATTTGAAAAAAAAATAACTTTTGCATATAGTAACGTTATTTATCAAAAGTAACTATATTATAGAGCCCTAAACAGATAGCACAAAAGGAAAGAAAATCAATGAGAGAAAGAAGAGAGAGAAACTCTCTGGGTTGATTACTCATTTCTCCATTTTCGTCTTGTTTTGCGCTACTTCTATCAAATTCTGCATTTCTCGTGAATGTTAAGCTTATGTCGAACTGCAAAGATAAAAATAGGGAGGTTCAAGGGTATAGCACAAAGCCCTTTTGTATTTTGGAGGAGGACTTGGTTTCTCCTTTGCATGTTAAAGAAAGTGAGAATAGAGTTATGAGAAACAAAAAGAAGTCATCTGATGTAGATCTGAGTAGATCTGAGGATGGTGTTGTAGATCTGAAGAGATCTGTGGAAGATTCAATGGATTGTTTGAAAAATGATGAAATGGAGGTGAGAAAAGATGAGCAAAACTCAAAGAATAGTGCAAAGGTGCGTGATGGGACACATGCAAAGACTCCTTGGACCTCCTTCTTCAAGGACAATCGTAATGAGGGGCGTAAACTGTCCAAGTTGGAAACTAGACCGGATGGACCTGTTTTTGAAGAAGCTGATTTTGCTGAGGAAAAGGAATGGGAGCTTTGCCTGATTGGTTGTGTAGGAGGAATGTTTCCTGGACTCAGTCACTTGAAGCAAGTCACGAAAAATTGGAAGGTTAAGCACAAGCTGCAGCTGCATGACTCTGGCTGGATCATTTTTCAATTCGAGAATGTTGAAGAGATGCTTGATATCTTGGTGGGTGGTCCCTATTTTATTAATGGTAAACCTTTAATGCTAAAAAGAATGCCCAAATTCTTCGCTTTTGGGCATGAAGACATGCACGTGGTTCCTATATGGGTAAGACTGGTCAACTTGCCCTTGATTCTCTGGAAGGATAGATTCCTTAGTCAAATTGGTTCCTATTTGGGAACCCCCATTAGCACTGATCAAATCACTGCGAGAAAAGGCACTTTCAATTATGCTAGAGTTTTAATTGAGATTGACATATCCAAGGAACTCCCTCAAAAGATTGACATCACTCTGCCCGGGCATATTCATCAGCAGGAGATTCAATATGAAAAGGTGCCAATGCATTGCAAGACATGCGGAAGAATTGGGCACACTGAAAAAGGGCACCTACTGTTTATAAAGGATGAAAAACACAGGAGAGATTTTGATAGAAATGGAGCGAAAGGTAAATCGTTTGGAAGCCAACACAGATATCAAAAAAGAGAAAGAGGTGAGAAACTGGTTCAAGAAACTATTCCCGATGTGGAGTTGCAACCGCCTGAAGGTTCTAAGCAAGCAGAGGTTTATATTCAAGCACATAGCCAGGAGAACATTGAAGCTTTTTTAACGCAGGCGTATAAAGATATTGGAGGAGTGGTTCTAGAAGAAGATGCACCACATTCCTTGGCCCCTGCTAATGATGACATTGCTCTGCAACAGACTGAGGAGCATATTGATAATGAGATACAGCAAGAAGAGAGATTTGTTAGAGTCCTGTCTAAAAAGGAAAGACGTAAGTTGTCAAAGGCCATGAAGGATCATCCTTCTAAGTTTAAGGTGAAGGATGCCCTTTCAAAAGTTTCTCAATGATTTTCTCCTTTTGGAACATTAGGGGGTTGGCAGCCCCCCAGATACAAAGAGAGGTTTCACAATTTACCAGGAAAAATAACATAGATGTGATTGGTCTTTTAGAAACCAAACTCAATGACAAGAATTTTCAATTTTTAATTAGAAATGTCTTTTGTGGATGGAGCCATTTTAGTAACTTTGATGTACATACGGGTAGCAGGATTTTGGTTCTTTGGAATCCTTTTACTGTACAGGTCACTAAGTTGGGAGTGCAGGAGCAGGTTATTAACTGTATGATTTCTTCCAAAGCTGACGGAAGGCAAGTTTTTCTCTCTTTTGTGTATGGGCATAATAGAATGACTGATAGGAAGGATATGTGGAATTACCTGGAGCAGTTCAGTCTTGGTATCACCATTCCCTGGGCTATCCTGGGGGATTTTAACACTGTTTTTGCTGAGGATGAAAAGATTAATGGCAGAGAGGTCACCTCTTATGATATTAAAGATCCCTTGGAATTTTGTATGAGATGCAGAATGGTTGAAATGCCATATTCTGGGTGTAAATATACGTGGACAAATGGAAGAATTAAAAATCGACTGGATAGAGTTCTTATCAATGAAGCTTGGCTGGACTGCTTCACCTCATCCACTGCTCATTTTCCTACTTCTGGGTGAGTTTCTGATCACTCCCCAGGAATTGTTTTTGTTGATCATCGAGCAACCAGAACTAGGGTCAATTTTAAGTTTTTTAACATGTGGACTAGGCATCCTGACTTTTTGAGTACTGTTAAGGAGGCATGGGATGATTCCTTTTATGGGAGAAAAATGTACATTGTCTGCAGGAAGCAGAAAGCTCTTAAGGGCAGGCTTAAAAGGCTGAATGAACGAGATTTTGCTCATATATCTGAAAGAGTGGCTAGAGCTAAGGATGAGCTGGAGGATTTGCAAGAAAAAATGCAACGGGATCATGACAATATCCAGCTTGCTGAGACCCTTAAGGTTCATCAAGTTCTTACAAGGAAGTTGCTGAAGTGGGAAAACGACTTCTATTCTTAGCAAGCTAAAGGATTATTTATTCGCCTTGCAGATCGAAATACCAAATTCTTCTATACTTGGGTGAAAAGGAGCAAAGCAAAAGGTAGAATTCTTTCCATTGAAAGAGATGATGGATCTTTTGCTGTTCAGTCTGAGGAAATTGCTGAAGAATTCTTGTGTTACTACAAGAACTTGCTGGGTGTACGTGACAATGTCCTACCTATTAACTCTGAGGTTCTGAGGAGAGCTCCTTGCTTGGACCATAATGATGCTGAGAGTTTGATCTTGCCTGTTCAGCCTGAGGAATTTAAAAATGCATTGTTCTCAATTGGGAAAGATAAGTCCCCTGGCCCAGACGGATTTACTTCACATTTTTATATCAAAGCTTGGCCTGTTGTTGGGAAGGACTTTACTGATACTGTTTTGGAATTCTTTGAGAATGGTTGTTTGCTAAAACAACTTAATCACTCAATCATTGCCCTCATACCTAAAACGTCAAATGCCAGGACTGTTGGGGAGTACAGACCCATTTCTTTGTGTAATGTTCTGTACAAAACCATATCAAAAATTCTTGCCTGCAGGCTCACTAAAATCCTGCCAAAGTTGATTGATGAAGCGCAGGCTGGGTTTGTCAAGGGACGTGCATTGGCGGAGAATGTCTTGTTGGTGCAAGAATTGTTGCGTCATTATGGGAGGAAAAATTCTGCAGCTAACTGTCTTATTAAAGTTGACATTAGGAAAGCGTTTGATACGATGTCATGGGAGTTCCTTGCGGATGTCCTCGAGGGACTTAACTTCCCTTGTAAATTCATTAAATAGATCACGGCTTGCATCTCAACTGCAGCCTATTCTATTGCTATTAATGGTTCTCTTGAGGGTTTTTTCAAGGGGGCAAAAGGTCTTCGTCAAGGAGATCCCATTTCCCCGTTTCTTTTTGTGTTGGGTATGGAGTACTTGTCCCGTATGCTCAAGCAACTTGACGATCATCCGGATTTTAAATATCACTTTAAATGTGGTTTTCATAAAATCTCGCATTTAGCATTTGCTGATGACTTATTGCTGTTCTCTAGTGGTGAGAAGAACTCGGTTAAAGCCATTATGGACGTTTTGAAAGACTTTGGAAACATTTCTGGGCTTAAATGCAATGTAGCCAAGTCTGAAATTTTTACGGCAGGCCTGAGTGATGTTGACAAAGGGGAACTCACGGCAATTACTGGCTTTGGGCAGGGGCAATTTCCTTTCAGGTATTTGGGCGTGCCTATTGCTGGAACGGTGCTTCGGACTGGTCACTTTGGAAGCTACCTCAAGAGAATTGTTACGTGCACGACACTTTGGAACGTTAAGCACCTGTCATACGCAGGACGTGTTGAACTGATTAGAGGTGTACTGCAAGGAATTCATGCTTTCTGGCTTGGCATTTTGCCAATTCCAGCTGGTGTTCAAAAGCTGGTCATGAAGGTTGCTAGAAATTTTTTATGGGGTAATAAGGAGAATCACCAAAGGAAAGCATGGGTTGCATGGCATGACATATGCATGCCTAAGAAAGAGGGAGGCCTTGGATTGTTTGATATAGATGCTTGGAACAAAGCCTTGTTAACAAAACACTTGTGGAATTTACATAGTAAGAAGGACACACTTTGGGTTCGTTGGATTCATCATTTCTATAAGTTTCATACTGGAATTTGGGTGCAGCAGGCGAAATCTCATTTCTCGGTGTTTATCAAAAAAATTTTGCAGGTCAAAGATTCTCTAATTAATCACTTTGGATGCATCTCTGTGACTGAACGTGAGCTCCTGAGCTGGGAGTTTAAAAGTTGCTCCTTTACTTCAAAGGCTTATGATATTTTTAGATCTAAGGGGATTACGAGGAATTGGGCTTCTTTGGTTTGGGCTTCCACGAACTCTCCCAAACATTGCTTCACTTTTTGGCTAGCAGCACGTGATAGATTGCCCACCAGAGCTAAGCTTCATTTTGTTATAAATGATCTCTCCTGTCCGATGTGTGGGACTCAAGATGAAACGCAGAATCATTTGTTGTTTACTTGTCCATTTGCTAAGGAGGTGTTACAGTCAACAAAAAAAAATAATGATAAGAATACTAAATAAAAATAATAATAAAATAAAAATAGAGATAAGTACAAACTAAATGGTGATTAGAGTTACATTAGGAAACCTAAACCAAAATCAAATGGGAAAACCTAAAATCTACCCTAACTCTCCCTCACTATATATATACACACGCAATACAAAGAAAAAAAAGAGAAAAAAAAATGCAACCCAAAACCCTCCCAGCCCCTGCCGCCACTCTCCCCACAAAAAGAAAAAAAAAAGGTGAATCAAAAAATTCTCCAAACCAAATTCGTGGCCGCCCCTTAATTCATAAAAAAAAACAACTCCAAGCCTTGCGTAGCCAGCCGAGGTTAGGAAGCAGAAGAGGAACGCGCATATGAATTATATCCGCCAAAAAGGTAGGTGCCTCTTCCCCCTCAAACGGGTATAATACATGCATGCTTTGATGATGTATTTATGTGATTCATTTTTTTATTTGTTTAATATGTAAATTTTGTCTTGTTTTATATGGGAAAGCATGAGATGTGTTGTTTATGGCTGTATGTGTATGTGCGTGTGCATTGAAATTGATGGTTGTTGTGATTCGGATTGGAAACACCCTTGAATGAAATCAAAAGGTTGAATATTTTCACACTTAGGGTTCTTTAAAATTGCGTTTTGGCCTTAGAATAAGTTCATCTAGCACGGAATAGGTTAGGATTGGGTTGAAAGTCAAAAAAACGGGTCTGACGGACGCGTTTCAGGGGGTGGCGCGTGGGGCCCACACGCGGCCCC
>AP025070.1:6041012-6124301 GCA_036186865.1 Eustoma russellianum
CGTGGCCGCCCCTTAATTCATAAAAAAAAAAACAACTCCAAGCCTTGCGTAGCCAGCCGAGGTTAGGAAGCAGAAGAGGAACGCGCATATGAATTATATCCGCCAAAAAGGTAGGTGCCTCTTCCCCCTCAAACGGGTATAATACATGCATGCTTTGATGATGTATTTATGTGATTCATTTTTTTATTTGTTTAATATGTAAATTTTGTCTTGTTTTATATGGGAAAGCATGAGATGTGTTGTTTATGGCTGTATGTGTATGTGCGTGTGCATTGAAATTGATGGTTGTTGTGATTCGGATTGGAAACACCCTTGAATGAAATCAAAAGGTTGAATATTTTCACACTTAGGGTTCTTTAAAATTGCGTTTTGGCCTTAGAATAAGTTCATCTAGCACGGAATAGGTTAGGATTGGGTTGAAAGTCAAAAAAACGGGTCTGACGGACGCGTTTCAGGGGGTGGCGCGTGGGGCCCACACGCGGCCCCTGACGGCGCGTCCGGACACGTGCTAACGTGTCCACTCCCAAAAGTTGCGTCTCGTTATAACGAGTCCAACGCAACTGGTTTGAGGTCAATCGGAGTTAAAACGAAGATTTTATAAAGGTTAGAAGAAAATATAATTTAATATAAAAAAAAAAGAGGAAAATGTTGTTGGACCGGCCTGGCTGCCGGACCGGATGGCCAGCGGACCGGACCAGGCCAGCAGGCCGGCCCAGACCGAAAATTTTAAAAAAAAATCTGAAATTAATTTCTGAAATGATTAAACAATAAATAATTAATTAAAATTAGTTTAAAATTCCAGAAAAATATATTTAATTATTAGAAAATTCTAAATAAATTCCAGAAAATATAAAAGGTTAAAATTAAATTATTTTCACTTAATTTCTGAATTTTGGTAAATGTAAGTAATTAAAAATAATTAGTAATAAATAGAATTAAATAAGGGAAAAATAGGAAAAATTAGTAGAAAATTCTAGAAAATTAATACAAGTTAAGAAAAAATAAAGGGATACTAAATAACAACTTTCTAATACTCATAAAATTTACACAACCAAATATTGAGTGCCGGAGTTGGTGAGGATGGGCGTACGGGCCCCAGGCGACTTTGTTGTTGCATTCATGGCACATGCATTGCATTTGGAGTGGGTTGAGATGTACGGGTCTCAGACACTCGAGTGGAGTGGATCATGGTGTACGGGCCATGGGTACTCGGTCATGGTGGATCATGGTGTACGGGCCATGGGCATTGGTTAAGGTGGATCGTGGTGTACGGGCCACAGGCATCGGTCAGGGTGGATTGTAGTGTACGGGCTACAGGCATCCAGTCAATCCCGGGATCATGCATTGCATATAGGTCTAGGGCATATTGCATGACATGATTCTTGTTGCGTGTGACACGTTATTTGAGCATGCATCACGTATTTGCGCATTTTTATGTGGAGTGCTTTACTTACCGCATTTACTTTATCTTATGCATATTATCTTATATTTATGTGCTATGTGGTTTTATCTTATATTTATGTGCTATGTGGTTTTATCTTATATTTATATGCTATGTGGTTATATCATATCTATGTGCTATGTGGATATATCATTTCGGTATGTACGTTTTGTATTTGTTTGAGGCGGGCATCTACTGGGTGATTTCTGTCACTCACCCCTACCTCCCAGGTGAGCTGGATGAGGACTACGAGCGCATCTTCGTTGAGGACGGGAAGGACATAGTAGAGTGGGCTGGTTGATAGCTGCATCTAGGATGCGATGGGACTTTGCAGCTGACTGTTCTTAGTTATCTTTGGGGATTTTCACAGACTCCTTTATTGTTTTATTGTCAGACTTCTTTGTATTTAGTGACGTAATAACAATTATTCGAGTTTAATTTAAGTTATGATTTACGTTTCCGCGAAAAATTTTTACGTCATTTCTGACAAGTAAGAGATTGATTCGACGCTTTGTATTCTCCTTAGCGAGATACGGCGGGTGCACTGTTCCCGAGGCTAGGGCTCGGGAGCGGGGCGCTACAGGAGGTTTGGACCAGGTTGTTAAGATGGCTGCATATTCCTTCCGCTTTTGATTCTCTGAACTCATTGGTGCGTTGGACGTTGAAAAATGCAAGGAGGAAAAGTGCTAGGACAAAATTTATTAAGGCTACTTTTGCGTCAACCATTTATTATTTATGGAATGCTAGTAATTTAAAAATTTTTGAGGATCAACAAACAAATGCCGCGGATGTGGTTCATAGAATTACTACCCATGTGTACATGACCTTGCCACCCATTGTTGATAGTTTGTGATTGTATGAGCAGCATCCTGGGTATGCCCAGTGAAAATGTAAATGTTTGATCCTTTTTGATCATTGGTTAAATGAAATTTTTACATTTTAGCCAAAAAAAACTATATTATATTAAAAAAACACGTTATGATAATTGATATGAGCACCATATTTAATATTATATATTTTGATGAATTATTTTACATCGTCAAAATCAAAAATAAAAAATTGAGGAAAAAGTTTGGAAGAGGACAGAATACCAAATGTTAACCAGTATAGTTAAAACCCCTCACCTACGCGTCACCGCGCGACACGTGGTAACATGAGTGGATGGTGAGACTAGATGAGGATCACTCACATCTAGTCTCACCACTCACCCCTGCTGCCACGTGTCTCGCGATGACGCATGTAGTGACAGAAATGAGGGGCAGTAGATATATAGAATTAACTGATGATGTCAGCAGAGTGCTTCCTTTTCTTGGATGAGATTCGACGGTTAATAAGGTGATGTGATCTCTTCATCGTCAAATCTCTCACCTTTCTCCCACCGTATGTTACGTGATAGCAGGAGGATTGATGAAGCTAAATAAGAAGATGGAGAGGAAGAAGTGTATGAAAGATGACTGTAATGTAACAGACGGTGAAAAAAATGTGAAGAATTTTTTTTAATGGGTTGTCCCGAGGCATCCTCCCAGTCGAAAGCCAGAAGACTAATCCTTCGTCCCTACGGTCAGCACACGAAGTGATAGGAGACTGACCAAATGGTTTGCTCTATTTACATGAGCGGGATCGAACCCCCAACCACATACTTAAAGGACGAGGTGCTGAAAATGTGAAGAATTTGAGGTTGAAGAGATTTCATCTTATTGATACGCCGTGCACATTCGCGCCCACCGTAACAAATGGTGAACCCGTTACCGGTAGATACCACTCCCACCAGACACGACACGCAACCATGATTACCGGTAACCACGCTTCCCCGTATCTGTGATACTATTTGCCTCCTTTTTCTCCATGCCACGTCATAAGTTCATTGCTGATGCTTGGTTAGAAATGCTACCCGGGGTGTTTACTTTACTTTTTTTTTTGGGGGATAAAGGGTGCTTACAGTTTGGCCTTAAAGAATTTAAAGAAGAAAAGGAAAAAAGAAAAGGAGAAAAAACCAACTAATAAAAACGCAAACTAAAAAAACTGGAAAATTGTGGTGTAAGGATTTCATAATATTTTTTTATATTATTCCCTAAGCAACTCTATATGGCCATGTCATATATATACTTCCATTAAAAATGAATTACATTTGACATTCTCTCATTAAATGAGCTAAAGGATGAAACAAGAAATAGCTTTAGAGATGCAAATATAACATTATGCCCCCTTTTTAGACATGTCGCCTTAGTTTTATATATCTGTCTGTCTCTTATTCTCCTCAGACCGTAGCAATAGTTTTTTATATCCTTGAGATGTATTAAGTATGGATTTTTTTTTTGAAGAAAACAGAGTAGTTGACAACAATTCGTTAACATTTTCGTGTATGTACTATCTATGCTAATATCAAATACCATATTACATCAAGTTTTGTTATTTTTACCAAATTTGATTGAACATCTTAATATGCTTCTAACACTAAAACGGGTGACTTTTTAAGTTATGGATAACGACCCTATGAAAAAAAAAACGTTAAAATTAGCAAAAAGAGATAAGTGGACTCCTTACATGACCGGGTGACACGGTTGCTTTATCCTTGGCCCCGAAGCTATTCTACTCTTTCTTTTTTACTGTTTTAAAACAACATTTCTCTGTCAATTTCATTCCCCGAGGCAGTTTCCATTTCTTTCTCATTTATCCGATCGGCACTTCATCATCCACCTTCCTTGATTTCTGTGAGTGCGTCATGGTTGCAGATAATTCTTGTTACAGTTTCTAATCATGTTGTTTGGTTATTTTTTCTACTGATGTATCGCTGCTTCTAACACTAAATTTAGGATTTTTATCTTATGTGATGCTTTTAGCGGATCGTTATCTTTTAGCGATGGTTATTAATTCTGAAAGGATGTGAACTTGTTAGTTTTCATGGTTGCTAGGTTTAATTATGTGTTGCTGATTTTCCGCAATTTGAGGATTTGGGTTTTATGCTAAAATTCACTGTGTTTCCTTTAGTTGTTCTGCTTTTATCGAAGGCTTAGGTTTCTGTTTAATTTTGATGTTTATCTTTTGCCATGGAATTTCTGAACAGTTCATGCGTATATCTGCTGTAGTTTTATTGATTTAAACAGGGTAGGGTGGGTGGTTGATTGATTAGACACTCAAGAATTTCCATTATTTGGTGCTTTCTGCACTTCGGATTAAGAACTTTTGAAGCTCATACGTTTACTAGTTTTTTTTTTTTTGGCTCATTCTATTACTCTATTGGTTTTCTTGTTAATTATGTGGAAGGTTCCTTTGCTGATTTATGTGCTCTCGCTCAGTGCTGATTGATATTTTGACATATGTTTCGATGTTAAATACCGTGTTCATTGTTGTCTACTTTGGAGTAGGATGGCGGAAGAGGAGGAGCCTCCAGTTCGTGAGTGGGAAGTTGTGTCGTTAACGGCATCGGCCTATGCTGCTGCTCCTGGTCCTGTGAAAAATCAGACCACTGATGATGAAACTAATAATTCTGTAGGAGTTGGTGGAGCAGAAACTTCTGATCCCTTGTTTATGTCTCGTCATTTTGTCCTTCCCGATTGTCAGCAGGAGAATTTGCTAGTGCAGCCTGAGAGTAAAGAAATTCAAAGTGTACATGAAAGTGAGTATTCTGTTGGGAGTGGGGATTTTGGCTGTCAATCCATTCCGGATGAACGGTTTAGATCTGCAATGAAGGACCAAAACGAGATTAATATTGAAGGCCTCGACATGTCAGATAACATTTTGGGAGCGCAGTTTGATGAGAATAGTGATTTATTGTCGGTAGGTGCTGCTGAATTCAAGGAAGGTGATCAGCTTCCAGGGTTGAGTTCAGGAGACGAGGAACAGAGTATCTACAGATGTGCTGAACTTGGTACCCTATGCAGTGAGTCCATCTTGAGCGAAATCGCTGCAACTGAGGAGAGCTCTGTAATTGCTGAAGTGGCTGAACTGAAAAAATTAGGATTAGATTCAAGCATCTCAGACTTGCCTACAAACAAAGATTACGATGCACGTGATCTTCCTTGTGGTGCTTGGTGGAAAAGGAAAGCTGTCTCACTTTATGCCAATGCAAAAGACGCTAATGCTTTTTGGTCTATATTTGTAGCTGCTGCTGTCATGGGTCTTGTGGTACTTGGTCAGCGCTGGCAGCAAGAGAATTGGAAAGTTATGCAACTGAAATGGCAATTGAGCATTAATGATGAGGTTTATTTCTTTACATTTTAGAAGGCGGAAACTTATTTTCCCATGATTTGCATGATGCCTCATCCAATATATAAAATCATGTTTTGGTATAGTTACTCTGAATTTGAAAAACTAAGGTATAAATGCTTGTTCAATTGCTACCTGTTTTCTGTAGAGTTTTTCTAAAGGAGCAGGAATAAGGTAGATGGAAGGAGACAATAATATGAAGTTACAGATCTAATTAGAATACGTAAGAAATGACTTTGAGAAGACATACATCCTTATTAGTGTTAATACTTGCTATTGAATGATATGGTCTGTGGTATGGAAGCTGTGGAGTGGATGTGCTGCGTTGTACGTCTTCTGTAGTCTGCAATTTCCATTGATGTGATGTAACTGCAAGTTGATTTAATTAAAGCCCTGATGCTCGAATCTTTATTCTTTTTGCTGAAAACAATATATGGTGTCTCACTTGGATGAGTTGTCCATTCATAGTTGGTATGCATGTTTCTTGTTTTGATGCTGTTGTCGGTGGTGAGTTCTTCCCTCCCCACAAAAAAATAGAAAAAGAATTCATCTCATCCTTACTTCATTGAGTTCTTTTGAACTTGAGAATTTCATGCTTTGGGTAGTCAAACATACAGTGAATTCCGTGATTCACTGTGCTGTATTGCTATAGGCATTGCTAATTAGGTCAGAAGGTTTCTAAGTTGTGGAAAGATTAATCCTTTTGAAACGTATTCACGCGTCTCTGCAGTTGTCTTCTGATAGGAAACATGACATTGATTGTAGGATACTGGTAGATTAGCTTTGAGATTCTTGAAGCTTGTGAGCGTTCATGTTCTGTGAAAATGAGCCAAAGACGAGATATATGGCAGGGTTTCCATATGTAAGGTTTTACAGCATATATGATTATAGTCATGCTTTGAATTATGTTAGATTGTATTGAGTTAAGTCATTTGCTTTAATAAATTTAGTATACTAAATTACCATAATATAAAATATTCAATATAATATCTATTTTAATTCTTGTAATGCATCTTTTAGTATAAGGTAATTAGTTCTTAAAAGTGAGATCGTTATTTTGCACAAATGTTTTTGCGTTTTGTATGGTAAAGAAGTACGATGAGGAAAATATTGAGTCGTAGAAGTTCTGTTTGGAAGTATGTTTGGGTTAAATGGCGATTTAAGTCACCAAACCAAACTCGAGCAATGGTGTTCAGAAGGGCTTTGGATCTGACTGGATACCATATCAAAATGAAGATGAAGAAATGGGATTTTATGTATTCTTTATTTCATTTCATTACACCGGAGAATCAACATAAAAATAGAGGCAGAAATCTGCCTACAAAATCATTACAAATCTTATACTTTGACATAGCCTCTATAGCTGTCTTTCTAGGGCAAACATTGAGCTGAGATTATTGACAAATGCTTGGGCTGTTATGAGATCCGCTGGGTGTCATCTTTCACTATTTCAACAAATACAACATTATTCCATTCCTTAGACGCTACTGCCTATGGCGGGGTACGGGGGGTCGGATGTACGCAACCATATCCATGTGTTAGAAACACACAGAGGTTGTTTCCCGATTACCCATAATGATGCGTCAAACTGTGTGGATCAACTGCTATTTCACAATATAAGAAGTGCAGCCAATTTAGTGAGTCAACAAATACAGGCTGAGTAATTTATGTATCTCTCACCTTTATGACTAGTTAAAGCATTGGGGGAAAGCTTTTTGTCCACTTTTTCCTAAAGGTAAATCAAGTAAACAGAACAGATAGTATAAGATGAGCTTGTAGCAGTTGCTTACTGTAGATGCACTTGATTATGAATGTCACATTTGTTGTCTGCTTTCTAAGATAATAACCCATGAGTCAATGCTGTAACCATATACTTCTATTGATTTTCACACTGAGAGCTGGTGTGTTTGATATCATGCATCTCTACTGGTGCAACTTTTATCATCTCTACTATCCATATCACTTTCTTTTCACTGTCACTTGACACAGTTTTTATGATTCGTTAATTGCAGATCATGAGCAGGATGTTTTCTTCCCTGGCTCGGTTTAAAGATGTGCTGGTAGGTGGCCATCGTCCAGCTTCCTTGGTAAAGGGCAGGTCCTCAATGGGCCATTGAGATGATGACGATAAGTGGTGGGTGCAGCGTCCAAATGATGATCGCAAGCTAAGTTAGAGAAGAAGATTTAGGGCTGAGGCGTGCCTTTCCCTTTTAGTTCGACCTAATATATCTATCTTTTGGAGAACTGCGAAAAGGTTGTGAATAATATCTTACTGTACCGATGTTAATAGGACGGGGCTCTTATTTGTGGGGTGGATTTGCATGCGGGTGTGGTTCGGGTATTGGATGCATGTATATAAGTTCTGTTCTTTGGCTTACTATGTTGTGTCTTCTGCTGAAGGGTTTCATCCTGCATTTCACTTTGTCGGTGTCGCAGCATGCATGTGCTTGACTTGCTTGTTTAAGTCAATGTATCACCCGAGTATCAACGGATATACTGACTTGTTTATACATGATGGTGGTTCATATGGTTGCTTTGCTTAATCTATTCCATTTGCTTAATCCAGCCTGCATCTGCTGGATGGGTTCATCCTGCATGTCACTTTGTCGGTGTCGCAGCATGCATCTGCTTGACTTGCTTGTTTAAGTCAATCTATCACCTGAGTATATCACCGACTATCAACTGATATAATGACTTGTTTATGTTTGATGGTAGTTCATATGGTTTCTTTGCTTAATCTATTCCATTTGTTGGAAAATAATTAAAACCTGGTTCAAACTTCTGGTGTCTATCTCGCTAATTAGAATGATGTTCTAAGAAAACGACATGCATTGTCTCGGAATGGACGTAATGTGTCAAGAATAGACGTAATGTGTCAAGAATGAAACCGGGAAAGTATCTTTCCATCAATTCCTTCAAGTTTTAGGTTTGCGACCATACTCTCGAACCTAAAAACTTCGATTTCTTATCATACTTCTTTAGAACCTAAAAATTTTCTAGAACCTAAAAACTTTGATCTCGATTTCTTATCATACTTCTCTACAACCTAAAAACTTTGATTTCTTATAAGGTGCAGGTAACAACTTTCTAGAACTTAAAAACTTTGATTTCTTATAAGGTTATAAGGTGCAGGTAGAGTCCCGAACAACGCTTGCCGTTTTCTCACAACATCGTCGTTTTCGTACGACATCCGCCAACAGACTTCGGGTGCTATATTTTGTTACATTACAACGTCCTTGGAAAATTGACATAAACCAATTGAAGCCAATAGTCTGTGATCATTTTCTTTTTATTGCTACAGTTTTTTGCTTGCGACTAACTTGTAACTACCATTTTTCTGATCATGCAAGTCCTCGCCATTTTATATAGGGTTTGTCTTATGTTCTACACAATCTAAAAATACTATGCGTGACCTCTCAAAACAATATATCGGTATTATTTGTACAACTCAATAATAAAAAATCCTGAAATTAGTAATCAAGGATAAAATCCAATAAGAAAAATGAGCAATAAAAGTATAAATATTACTACCGTGAGTTAAGAACGTGATTATGTTTACGATTTTTGATTATGAGAATGTTTGAAACAATTTGATTTTTTTATTTGAGTCAATAGATTTGGTAGAATAATCTAGCAATATGAATAATATAAAATATTTAATAAGGCATTTATTTTTATCTTCATACTGTATCTTTTATCATATCGTTAATCAGTTTTCCAGTAGTGTCATTTTATTCCACAACAACAAGTAAAAGCAATCAATCGCTAGGGTTTGTAGAAGGTAAGAGACATGTAAAAAATACCTCTATTTCAAAAGATAGATAAATTGTTGTCAGTGAAACTCTAACTCGATATGTACATGCATAGATGATACAATAATAAAACATGGCTGGATAGTGTCATTTTATTATAATGTTAATTATTTGATAGGCTGAAAATGTATAAAAGTGAAAAAGATGAATCTGTATTATCAAAAAAAAAAAAGAAACATGAGTGAACTGATCGAGACTTAAATCAAAGGCCTAGATAAGCCTAGAAGAAAACAACACCTATCACCCAGTACACATTATATTCTAACGACATCAAAAATTATCTAAAAATTATCGCTAAGGTACGTGGATAGCCTAGAAGAAAACTAAATGAAAAAAAAGAAAAGTGGGCCCCGGTATAAGATCTTGCAGTCCATTACACTTTTGGCGGGAAATTGTTCCTTAGCTCTGCGTTGCCACTGCTGCAAGGGTGCAGTAAGTTTTCGTATCAAGAAGAGGCGTTTCTCTAGCATTCTCCGGCGAGCCGCCGCCTTGATTCCAGAGGAGCTGATCTTTCTTACCGTTACAGAAAAACTGAAGTGCAAGAAAGGCGTAACTTGATGCTGTTCAACCAGAGATATGCTTATTTGCTGGATCTGATTGAACGGCTTAGACTCTTCCCTGTTCCGTTGCCGAAACGGATCTCGAAAAGCCCTAGATATCGAGTTGTCTTCCATTAGCACCTGGAAGTGGCTGCAGCGACTTTTCTATCTGATCATCTCCCTTTGCCAGACTTCTTAAGGTAGCAAATCATCTTGTTATTCAATTCCCTTTCTATTCTCTGCTTAATGCTTATGAATTTCCGTTAATGGAGTCGTGCTATGTATAGTTCCACCTGAAAAATATTTCGGACACTGTACATTCTTGTTTCATTCTTGTTCTTATGGTCCGGTATAATTATTTCCCGTTACTTATTGTTCTTCTCAGGAACTTAATTGTGCATAAATATATTTCTCGGTAAATTGGGAAAATGAATGGCACGGACAGCCCACAGGCTAATAGAAGGGCAACGAGATCATCGCTGGCTGCAAATGTTGGTTCAGATATTGTAGAGACATCCAAGATTCTGGATGAACAACCTTTATCAGTAAACCATCTAGTCCATCATGAGGATCCTATTAGCCTTGATGAGTTAATCGGTTATTTCCCTGGCAGGCGTACTCAAATTCTTGAGTTGGCGAGCCTACTTGGTCCTCTGAATTCTCCAATGTTTCCACTTTTTGTCTATGGGGGAGCTTCTACTGGAAAGACAAGTGTAGTTCTGTCGATATTCAGGCACTTGCGCCGCCCTTTTGTCTATTCGAGCTGTATAACATGCTATAGTCCCCGGATACTGTTTGAGTCTATTTTAAACCAGCTTTTGCTTCACAGGAAGAGTGAAAGTAATGGATACTCAAGTGCCAAGAAGTGTGAGAAGCCTTCTGATTTTGTTAATCTTTTGCGGGAGGCTTTGAGTGGCATCATACGTGCTTTGGAACAAAATGTGACAAAGTCGAGCTCCAAGAAATTGCCTAAGAAGTGTAATGGACGAATAATTTACTTAATCTTTGACAATGTGCAGCTTCTTCAGGGATGGGATTCGAGTTGTCGTATTATACCCTTTTTATTTAAGCTTCATGATATTCTAAGGATGCCAGAGGTGGGTTTGATCTTTATCAGTAATACCTCCCCTGATGCGTTTTACTCGGACACTGGTCATGTGGAGCCCATTCCTGTTTATTTTCCTGATTATGCAGAAGATGATCTTCATCAAATATTCATGAAAAATCAAGCTAATGCAAAGCTTTATTCATCATTTCTTGAGTAAGTATAAGTTTATAATCATACAGTTAATGGTATGCTGTTAATACACATTAAATGATTATGGTTACGATCTTGTGGTGTCTTAATCTACAGTGTTGTACTGAGACCTTTTTGCCGAATTACAAGGCGGGTCAATGAATTATCTGCTGCATTTGCCCCCTTATTCAAGATATATTGTGAACCCATTGGTGATATGGGTGCTGTTCCTAATGAAGACATGAAAAGAAAATTGTTTTCTCATTTGCAACCGCAAATTGCGCCATCCCTGAATGAGACATTCAGCATTCCGTCTCATAGTACATGTGGTGCCTCAATTAAGGAGAATAAGAAGCAGAAAGGCACCGCAACAATGTCACGTGTCAGTGAATCTTCTGATGTAATTGGCTTTAGCATGTCTACTTCTGCAAGATATCTTCTTATTTCTGCATTTCTTGCATCAAGAAACCCAGCCACCCTTGACGCTTCATTTTTCGATTCAACTGGGGGTTCCGATAACCGAAAGCGCAAAAGGAAGTGAGTGAACTTGGTTGCACTATGACTTATGCAACCTGTTAAGTGTGTCTAGGGGTGTGTGTGTGTGTGTGTGTGTGTGTGTGTGTGTGTGTGTGTGTGTGTGTGTGTGTGTATGTAGGTAAGTTTGCCTTGTGTGCACACACACATATTAGCTTCTGTCATGTCTCATTTTAGTATCATAAATTATTAGTCATGCACATATGGTTCCAAATACTTCTGTCTGCAGCTTTGGCGTAGTCTTTCTTTCAATGGCTGGGGACATATATGTTCTAGAATTCTAAAGCGAAAAAGACGATAGAAGCATGAAGGAAGCATGTTTATCCTCATGTTCCTTTTAGTAAAACTTCATCCATCCGCTGCTCAAGCACTTTCGTCCCTGAATGCAACTAGCGGGACACCCCCCCCCCTCTCTCTCTCTCTCTCTCTCTCAATGTTATAAACACTTCCCCTTTTGTCACATGTCACGAAGATTTTGGGCTTTGTCCATGGACAAAGTCATCAAAGTTCTTTCTTTTTTAAGAAGTTTAAGAGATCTTGGTTTGTCTTGTCTCCTTTCTGCATTTGTTTCTTGTAACATCTACCCACCTTCGGTTTTTAAATTTTAGAGCTTTTCTTGGCTTGAAGATGGCATGCAGCAATCAAGAATGAGCTTTCTTTTTATTTTTCCAAACTTTTTCAGACTGTTTAACATTTCTGCGGGTGTTTGAGAAGTGATTTTGGACTTTTTTAGGACACGATGGCTCATTGTTTTTTTTTTCTTTTCCCCATATGGTTTGTTTTTACATTCCGTTTTAATCTTTTTATTTTGTACGCTGGGCAGGAGCTCTGAGAAATCAATGGAACTTAAGGAAAGTGCTGAGCAGGAACTACTCATGAAAGGCCCAGGGACATTCCCTTTGGAGAGGTTATTGGCAATATATCAGTGTATTACATCTGTTGAAGAGGCCTTTTGCGACGAGGAAGGCCAATCAGATCATATAGGGGGTGACGGTAGCAATAATATACTTATGCCTGATGTTCTTTTGCAATTATCTAGTCTTTGCAATGTGAATTTTATCAGCAAAGGGGGAAGTTGTCCCTTGGAAGGGTCAACACGATATCGGTGTAATGTGTCTGAAGATATGGCTTTAAAGGTATTATTAGAAATTTTTTTTCGCTTGCTTGTCATACTTTCTGCATGCGTTACATGGTTTCTTTATTGTCATTTAAGCAAACTTGGATATTTGATGGCTTACTGTCCAGCAGGTGGCTAGGAGTATGAAATTTCCATTGACCAAGTATCTTTACCGAAGATAAGATGCTGTGGGTATTGCAATACTGAATAATAGGTTCTAAGAGAATGGAGGTGAGAGCGCAGAGGTAATTTTATTTAAACTTAGTCTACAAGTTCTTAACTTCTACTTTCATGGTTTTTTGATGCTGAGAAAGCCTTGACCTTCTGGAGAAAATCAGCATGATAAGTAATTGAAAAGTTACAATTCTGAATTCGGTTCAAAAGAAGCTATTTTGGCTATTATGTTGTATGCATGTCTGACTTGCCACGAGTTCTATCTTAAGTTGTCATGGACTGCCTGTTTTATGCATCTGATTGAAATATTGATAAAAAAATAAGTGGAGAAAGCTTTTATTTTTTTTGAAAGTGGAGTTTGTGGGCTGTAATAGTTTGTGAGCATCTTAAACAAGAACTATAATTTAATAAGAAGTTTCATGTTTTCGGAATTATTTTTTTTTTTGTAAGTTAGGTTTTCGGAAATTACGTTTTGAGAAGCAGCCGTTCCTTCATTTCACTAGACATTGTGCAAACTCTTATGCATTTTTTTTGGGGTGAAGTAAGCTTTTGTCTTACTGTTCAGCCAACTGGAATGCTTGCTTCTAATGTTGTTGTAACTAGGAGTTACAGTTTCTCATTAGACAAGCTATCTCCTTGAATAAGACGCTTATGATGATCTAGGGGTTCTCATGAAAGGCAAGTAGTGGAATTTTGTCCGGTTCCCCTGGTAATCTTGGTTTATAGTGGATGATTTGACTGGATGATTTGACTGAACCTAGAGAGGAATAAAAAAACTGAACTTACTACAAAAATACAGCACAACTAAATCAGGCATCATGGTATTCTAATGTATAGTAGTTGCATTAATGTTGTCAACGTGATCACACTTATGGCATTTTGATCCGAAACAGTACTAGGACAGTTTATGCCATATTGTCTTTCTTCATGATCCTTGTTTTCATACTGATATTTTATTAGCTGGCTTTGCTACATGACACACTTTACTGGGTAATCAAACTTGTGTACTTACATCAGTTAGTCCTTACATCAACTCTTTTGCATGCTGATGTATCTGAAACTAACATATATTGGATATATCTTTGTACTTGAAACATATCAGACCACGCTCTAGGTTCATTTGATCATCAACTGTGCCCTTTATGCAATGGCCTTCATTTTAATTTTTATGACATCTTTTGGTCTTAAATCAGAAACTCTTCTTTGCCTGGAAGCCTCAAGTGGAGTTCATATCTTAGTCATGGTACTAAAAGCATACACATGGGACAAATGGAATGGTTGGATAATGTATGTCTTAAAGATGTTGCCGAACCACTATAGATGGCAGTTATCCAGCACTTTTGAGGAGGGAATTAATTATTGGATGAAAATATTTCTGTTTTGTTAAAGTTGATGGATAGAGTAATATGACCTCCTTTGGATGATGTAAACTCTTAATTTCATATAAAATGGAATACCTTGGAAATTGCCTCAAGGGTCATTCCTCTTTGATGCTACCTCAAAATCTTGAAATTTTGGGTCTATTAATGATGTGGGCTGGCACATGTGGTTGGCTATCTGGAGCTGTATGCAAAGATTTTAAAATACAATCTGTAAACCAATATAGTTCGTTGGACAGGTTTTATGAGGGTTGTTGGGCGTTAAGCATACATGTGCAACCTAGATGTAGTTTCTAAATGTAGCCCGGCTCGGCGGTTGAACCAGTGAAACTGTGGACCCGGTCATGAAAAGCAGGTTGGTTAATGTAAATTGATATTGAACTTGAAGTGAGCCAAATGGTTGCTTATTATATTTTGATTTGGGGCGGGGGGAGGATTAATGTTATTGCCATTTTGTGTGTGGGTGTGTTTTTTTTTAATCATTTTACATTAAAACTCTATCTAGATTATATTGTAAAATGGCGAAAATGTAAAAAAGAAATGGCAACAATTGGTTGACTCGCTTAGCCCACTGATGGAACTAATTGACTTAGTGATTGGATCTCCTATCCCTTTCCATGGCCCCTCCGAAAGAGACGAAGTGAGGCAAGATGATCGGTTAAGCCCAGAAATTTCTCCAGTGATTTTTGACCACATAGATCAAAGAAGGAAATTTTGATGTTGATAGTGTAGGATATACAATTGTGTGTGTGTGTTGCATTCCAGTCTTGAATGTGTTACAAATAACATATATGATAATGATATCGATTTAGCGTTTAAACCAAACAACCATGGCTTTACATATTAAAATCATACTATCTATTATTTCAATTTCGATAGCGATTGTCAAGTTCCAATCAAACCTCCTTTAGAGTAATAAAATGTGGTCCTTAGTCTTTGATAGAGTACCTGTATGTGACTGAAGTAATCATAGTGAAAATATGTATAAGAAGACAAAATGTCTATACCGACTACAACCTTATTGCTTTAATACATCTAGAAATCGTGATACAAAATTCGCCATCTCTGATATAACTTACAAGTAAGGAGGCTTGTTGTAAGACTTGTATTCATTTCAAAAATATTATTTTCTTATTGTTTTATAGAACATGAGGAACAAAGTTTGTTGTTTGTATGTTTTTTTTTTACCTAAAAGAAACAATGTTAACAATATCAAAGGAAAAGTCAAACTTGAAGTAGGGACGACAGTGCGATTCACTAAGTTTGGTGAGGAATAACATTAGAACAACAATATTACCTTCTCTTAGAGGCTCATGTCTATGGCGGGGTATGGAAAGTCGGATGTATGCAACCATACTCATATGTTAGAAACATACAGAGGTTTTCTGATGACCATAATGTAAATTTTTCCGATGACTCATATTGAAAATTGCGTCAAGCTTTGTCGATCAACTTTTAATCTACAATATAAGAACCATAATTTAATGATTCGTTTTGATTTATTCTATCATATTCCAAAATTAAGAAATAATGTCTCTATTTGAAATGGAAATGGAATAGCATTACAACCTAGAGGAAAAACCGGCTGAATACTTTTTTTTTTTTTTGAAATGTCGGCAGAGTACTTTGGTTAATAATTTTTGTATATCATTTATGTTACAGTTTCTTTTTTACATTGTTTCCCTGTGCTCTGAAACAGCCCAAAGAGAGGGAAAAAAAAGTTGAAATTTAGAGAAGTCGTACAATGTCGTTGTGGGGAAAACCGTTTTTTAATTTATAAAGTCAAAGTTATGAGTGCCATATAAATGATGTTGTAACAGTTATCAATTACATAATTAACGTTACAAGTTATACAAACTTCACGACCTCAGCCAACTTCTCATTCGACTTACGTTTCTGGTCAAACCCTTCCTAATGCAGTTGAGGAAAATACGCGTAGGGCAAACTTTGCTACATAAATGTTTACACAATAATACAGTTGATGCTCAAAATCCTCTACAGCTACTCACTTAATTGCTTCACTACACTTCTCACTTATTAAAGAATAATACACTTGCATTGAATTTTTACGTATATAACATAAATAGCTTTTGTGCCAAGTGTTAGGACTTTGAGCATCCAACACTAATGCATAAAAAAAAGGTGTGGCAAAATGAGAGTGCTCTTTGTATTACAATCACGTAAGTGTTTCAAGAAAATGTTCTAATACCACCCTTTTACTCCGGAGGTTCCACCGTTCCATCCCTAAGGAGCATGTGTGGAGGATGTAGATCAGGAGCACATCGACCTACTAGGTTAGGTGAGATCTTACGCAGTAACACACATAAGGTGTCTCTCGTAAACTAGGCCTTCAGCTTGGCATCAGATGAACACCCACACTGTATATATCTATGAAATCAAACTCTTAACTTGCAAATCTCAATTCGAGTACTAATTGGACAGTTCTGGGGGAGTCACCCCACCCTTTTTACTAATGTAGTGGATGGTGGGATAATTGGTCAACTTGCAGTTTACGACCTTAAACCGTAAATTTTTATTGTTCCCTCCCAATTTATTAGACAACATTGGCAATTCACCTTATTAAAGAAACGATAGTAAAAATTTTAACCATTTATTTCTTCACATATTGATACTGTAACATATGTAGAACGAATTGTACTATTTTTTATCTGCCCTCCTAGTGGTTTATATTTTGGTATCAAAATCAAGGGTCATATTTTTATGTGAAGAGTGTTGTTTTCATGTTTTGGATGGTCATATTTTGCTTCCGACAGATCGGATGGTCCCTTCTAAAAGGCACATATGAAGAACCCTTCAAAGATTTGATTAACAAGAAAATCTTTTGAGTTATAGGAAGTTTTATTCTATATTCTTACACATTAGGTACAAATGTAATTAAATGATCTCTAATTAAATACAGATGACATATCTATGATAGATAATAAGAAATCTTTTCGGGCAACTAAGAAAATTCAAAGACTTTTGAGTTGGTTCCAAGGCCGTGCATGAATGTCCAAGAAGAGCGATCATGATAGTAAATCTCCGAAACATGTAGAAGTCATGACTTAGTTTTGGAGGTGATCGTTAGACCGTAGCTTGCTGTTGAAAAATGTAATAGGTTAGCGCGACTCGCTTCGCTTTTATTCCGGTCAAAGGATAAATTCTAGTTATCTAAATCATGATATTAACATCGGATCATATACTCCATCATCTCCCCGTTACTATCTTCATTCTAATTTTTTATATATCTTCGTATTATTTTCTTTCTTTTATGTTTAGTCAGGTTAAGTCTATCAGAGAAGGATACCTAGAGCTCATTGTCTTTAATATCTTATCATGTCTTATGTCGAATCATGGGTGTCATTAACCGATATCACATTTTTGTTGATATTATACACTAAACATTTCGGCGTAACAATTTCCCAACTGTGTGCTCCAAACCCACCGTTTTTGGTGGGGTGTATGTGTATTTTAAGGAGAGTAATAACTACAACTTTAGTGTGTGCAATTGTCTCCGTTGGAATCTTGTCGGTGTGGATGTTTGAGTCTTGTCATTAACTCTTTATTTCAGAACAAGTTTGGACATATGCATCTTGTGGACAATGGACACCAAATTTTAAAACTCTCACATAAAATATCTCGTTAAATAACTTGATTTACATTATTCACGATTTTTTTTTTGAGATGAGACCATAAATACTTTGCCAGTGAACTTTTAAATCCAAGAAATAGTTTTGGTAGTGGGGGTGGGGGGGGGGGGAAGAGATTGATGGTGTCGTTGACAATGGCACAGATGCATATGATATGATATGGATCAAATGCTTATGAGCTATGAATTCCCAATCGGCTAACCTGTTAGCGTTTTGCTCTCCCCAAGGATAACAAGATTTTGCAGAGGAGTTGACTTTTGTTTCACCGGGAAATGTGGCCTTTCTAGTTGACTTTTGCCTGCTGCCATTCTTGCATTCAAAGTTGGTCAACATGTCACAGACTGCTATAACTATTTTAAGTAATTCTCTGTGTGCTACTATCGTTTGTGGAGATTGTTCTTTTTGGTTTCGACGACTTACACAGCTACGAGTATTGTGTAGTATGCAAATCGAAAGTTCAGTGGCTTTCTAGGTTAGATGAAGACTTACGCAGTGACCCACACAAGGTGTTCTCCCACAAACTAGGCATTCGGCTTAGCAGCAGTGGAACACTCACACTGTGCGTATCTCTAGAATCGAACGCTTGATCTCTTGGAACAAATCCTAACCCGATTACCAACTGAGCTATGACTGAGGACGTGGAGATTATGCTTAATTTGCCACTGCTCGTCAATGATGATTATATACATAAAATATAAAATAATTTCAGAATAAACTTAAAATTTTACTCTCCAATCAATGAAATGTATGTACGTATGTTATATGTTGGTTAATTGTAACAATGAATTACTACCCATTTTTGATGGAGAATTATTATCTCTTTCATATTTTATTAACTTATTATATCATTAATGGTTCTTATTTGTTTTTAACACAACGTAAAACCTTTCATTTATACAAAGAAAAACGTAAAACCTCTCGGTTATATGATATAATCTTTTCAGAATTGTTGTCCATTACTCGTTTTCTTATGGTTGTAAACGGGCCGAACGAACCGAGTATTGCCTTGTTCAAACTCGGTTCATTTAACTTACAGAACGAGCCGAGCTTGTTCGTTTATTTAAACGAATATTTTAAAGTGTTCAAGCTCGGTTCGTTTAACTCACGAACAATATTAACGAGCCAAACACCTTAAACGAACGGTGTCACTACCGAGTTCGAACAAAAAAAATTTGTTCAAGCTCTGTTCGTTAACGTTTTAGCCAAACCGAGCTCGAGCCAAACGAACCGAACAACCGAACGGCTCGGATCATTTACAGACGGACAAATCACATGGTCATTATGTTGGTTTCCTTTTTCTAATTTCCAAGTATTTTTTCCTTATCATTTAACGTTGACGCCCCTAGCAGAAACATAAGCAATCAAATGTTTATGAGAGAGTTGTCCCTTAGTTATGTTATGGATACATAACATCAAGTATATGTTATATACTAAATGTATAGTGTGTATAAATTTTACATACTATACATTCATCAAGTATATGTTATGTATAAAATAATTTTAGCCCATGTAAGAGGTTTGAGAGAGATGTTCTATGAGATAATCTCTTCCAATGTATCCATAACGTCTATACATACATACATATATATACACACACACACACGGAGAAAGGCTACCTACTTATACGATCTTTTCTTATTAAGAATGTGGGCATCACAGTCTACCTGCAAAAACCTTTGACACGTATTTCTTTCGTGACTATCTTCCTTGTATCTTTACTACATTCTTGGCTACCTACTCTTATATATATATATATATATATATATATATATATATATATATATATATATATATATATTATGGAGAAAGGCTACATACATATACGGTCTTTCTTATTAGGAATGTGGGCATCAGAGTCAACTGCAAAAACTTTGGACACGTATTTCTTTCGTGACTACTTTTTCTCCAATGCTGTATTATAAACATGACACGATATTAAACATTAGAGGTGTTAGATATCTGAGAAGCCAAAACCTTGAAACTGTAGAAATTTTCCACAATAATTTCTGGTTACCGTTACAGCAATTAATAAACAATTGACTAATTAGATACTACCAGTTTAAACGTACATATTAATTGACACTTGATTGATCATGTTATTCCATCGTTAAAAACTTAAAATATACCCATGTATTTTACCGGTTATTCCATTCTTTTCCTTGTAACCGATTGAAATATATACTCATTACTCTCCATGTGTCTTTTCATACGAAAAATATACATCCGACCACCTGTACCCTATCATTTATATATAAAAAAAAAGCAGATCATCGATTTTTTACAATACATAATATAATACATGTCACTCCACGGTAGAAATACATAATGCAATACATGCTAAACACCTGAATATGCTGGCAAATTTTCTGGTAAGATATTGAGAATTATATGGTTTGTTGTATAAAAACACAAAGTACACAAATATACAATGACAAATATTTAAATCCAAGACCTCGTGGCAATAGAACATCACATTTAGCCACTTTGAATTATGTCTCATTGGAGGGCAGTTCTTGGAGCAACTGGTAAGGTTGCTGTTTTGTGACATTGAGATTATGGGTTCGAACCGTGGAAACAGTCTCTTACACAAAGTATAGAGTAAGGCTGCGTACATTGGATCGCGAAGCGATCCGGTCCCTATCTGAACCCAGCACAAACGCAGGAGCTGAGAACGCCCTTTTCTCATTGGCAACCATACCCCAAATTAAAGTGATGCTATTTAGTATTCACAACACAAATTTTATATCAATTAATTAGTAACTATTATACATGTTAATAGTTGGTCGTTTATCGGAAAAAGACTATGATATAGTCTATAAGATAACATGGGACAAGTGTCAAACTTTTGAATTTTATCTTATTTTATAGTAACATGTTTTAAGAGAGAAGATCTGATTGTGTTGATGGGAAATCAAATAAGGTGAGGTGAACAGATAGTGAGAAAATTTTCTTGGTGGGTCGGGGCGTTCACCAAACTCTAACCAGCCAACACCCCTCTCTACCTTGAAGCATAAAGGTAAAATCCTTGGTCCGACCTCTTCTCGTTCCAGTCCCAAGGATTATGTATGGAGGATGCAAATTAGGATTTCAGTGGCCTCTTAGATTGGACGAGATCTTACGCAGTGATCCACACAAGGTGTGAGTGTCACTGGAATCGAACTCTTGACCTTTTGGAGCAAATAACAACCCGAGTACTAACTGGATTATGCCATGAAGTCTTACACAGTGACTCATACAAGGTGTTCCCCCGCAAACCAAGCATTCGGCCTAGCAGTAGAGGAATACCCACACTGTGAGTGTCTCTGTAATCGAACTGTTGACCTTTTGAAGCAAATCGCAACCCGAGTACCAACTGGACTATTACGCCCCTGTCATCTACCTCTGTTACAGATTGCAGTAAGCAGTTATTAAAACCAGCTAATAACTAACTACTTTTGTCCTAAAATTCTACCAAAACATTAAGGAAATTGTATCTGTCAACCAATTTTTATCAAACCTAACCATCACCAATTTTTGCAGCTTTTGTTTTTCTTGAAATTTTTTCACAGTAGAGTTTACTGCTACATAATGCAATTTTCTTCCTATCTGTTTTTCCCTTTCTCTTTCTCTTTCTGTCTGCAAGTGTTCTTTCTTCCAACCAAACTCATTTATTTCCCCTCATTCAATGCTCCATATTAAATCCACACCTCCTTCCACTGCAGAGATTAGTTGAACACAGCGAGATACAAAAACAAAGTGTGTGTGAAAGAGAAAGAGATATCAAAACAAAGCCCACAGTAAACACCGTTTTTTTTATTGGAATCCCATTTTTCCCCCCTTTCTGTAACCCCCTTGTATTTTACTTTCAAATCTCCCAACGCTCTCCACTCTATTGATCTTATTGTGCATTTATGGAGGAGCCATTTTATAGATGGTGAAATTCAAGAACCAGTCTGTCCCATTTCCCTTACTTTTTCCTTCTATTTAATCCCTTTTTCTTAGACCTTTTTTATCCCCTTCATCGTCTCACCAAAATTCCCTTTCTCTTTCTCACAATCACCTACCTACCCTTTCATTTCTTCATCATCTTGATGCAATTTAACTTCTAAATTTTACTGGGCTCTCTTGAAAAAGTTCAGATATCATGGATTTATCTACTGCTCTGTTTTTATTTACAGGTGTGACCTTGTATTTGTTATGGTTTACATTTATTTCAAGGCCTTTCAAGGGTCCTAGAGTTTGGCCACTTTTGGGTAGTCTACCCGGTTTGATTGAAAATTCGGACCGGATGCACGAGTGGATCGCCGATAATCTCCGAGCATGTAAAGGCACGTACCAGACCTGCATTTGCGCCGTCCCTTTTCTGGCCCGGAAGCAAGGTCTTGTAACCGTTACTTGTGACCCGAAGAATTTGGAGCACATTTTGAAGATCCGGTTCGATAATTACCCGAAAGGTCCGACTTGGCAAGCTGTTTTTCATGATCTACTGGGCCAAGGGATTTTTAATTCTGACGGTGACACGTGGCTATTCCAACGTAAGACCGCGGCGCTCGAGTTCACCACTAGAACTCTCCGGCAAGTCATGGCTCGGTGGGTGAACCAAGCCATTAAGGTTCGGTTTTGCCCGATTTTGGAAGAAGCCGAGGTGAAAGCCAAACCGATTGATTTACAAGATCTTTTGCTTCGGCTCACGTTCGACAATATATGCGGCTTGGCTTTCGGGAAGGACCCGCAAACGCTGGCTCCAGGGCTACCGGACAATAGCTTTGCATCTGCTTTTGACCGAGCCACGGAGGCTTCACTCCAGCGGTTTATTTTCCCTGAAGTGATTTGGAAGCTGAAGAAATGGCTACGGCTTGGCTTGGAAGTCAGCTTGAGTCGAAGCCTTGTCCACATAGACGAGTATTTGTCCAGCGTCATCAGTACACGTAAGCTAGAGTTGATGACTCAGCAGAAGAATGGGCCCCCACATGATGACTTGTTGTCAAGATTCATGAAGAAAAAGGAGAATTACTCGGACAAATTCCTGCGACACGTGGCACTCAACTTCATCTTAGCTGGACGTGACACATCATCAGTGGCGATGAGCTGGTTTTTCTGGTTGGTCATCCAAAACCCATCTGTGGAAGAAAAAATCTTGCTCGAAATCTGCACTGTCCTTTTGGAGACACGTGGAGATGACGTGGCAAAGTGGGTGGATGAGCCATTGGCATTTGAAGAGGTTGACCGTTTGGTCTACCTTAAAGCAGCACTGTCCGAAACGCTCAGGTTGTACCCATCAGTGCCCGAAGATTCCAAACTCGTGGTGTCGGATGACGTGTTGCCGGACGGGACATTTGTTCCGGCAGGCTCGTCAGTAACGTACTCGATATATTCTGCCGGAAGGATGAAGTGGTCATGGGGTGAGGATTGCTTAGACTATAAGCCAGAGAGATGGTTGACTCCTGATGGCAAGAAATTTGTTATGCATGATCCCTATAAGTTTGTTTCATTTAATGCAGGACCAAGGATATGTTTGGGGAAGGATTTAGCATACTTACAAATGAAATCAATAACCACCGCCCTCTTGCTCCGCCACCGGTTGGCGGTGGTCCCCGGTCACCGGGTGGAGCAAAAGATGTCCTTGACATTGTTCATGAAGTATGGTCTAAGGGTCAATCTACACAAGAGGGATTTGACACCAATATTAGAAAAGGTCAAAATGAAGAAGGCAAATGAGTCTACTGTGACTTATGAGGACGAGTTACAATCAAGTTCGATTGGTTGTTAACTCGCGTTTTAGGGTATTTCTTTCATCCCGTCTCATAAAATCTGGAATGAAAGAAAGATCCTAGTTGGTGCAAAGGGGGTGGGGCCATTGGGCGGTTGAGTCATGAATGCAATTCACCAATACTCACATGATCACAAATATGATTCAATGGGGTTGAGAATGTGTTGTGCCTACTGCCTAGGGGTACACTAGTTGATGTTACTGAATTTGATAGGACAAAAATATTTGTTTTGTATTTATTCTTGAGAAAGAAGTGTCCACCCATAAACAGGTTTCCTTCTACCTCGTAGGGAGCCACACTTTTGTAATTTCTTTCATACTTCTCCAAGTCTTTTTGGTGTTTTTTTTTTTTTTTTTAAATTAGTTTCACCAGATTCTATTTGTATTTTTCTTGTCATTGCTACTTAATGAGACTTTTTTCTTTCATTACAATTATTTGGTTTCTTGTCTCTTTTTCCTAATCTTTTGACTCTTTAAGCGTTCATTTGGTTTATTTATCGGATGCACTATATATTGGATCATCAAGAAACAAACTCTGTCTGTTTCTAACACATTAATATAGTTGCGTACATCCGACCCTATATGAGCGCAATGGGGTAATGTTGTTGTTGTTGTATCGGATGCACAATATATTTAGGAATGGGGCAGCCATGATCATAGTGCCACAGCTTCTGTTTTCATTAGGTAAACACCATCCTTATTTGATTCTTCTTGTTCATGTAAACCTTGTAGGAAATTGAACTTGATTGGAGCTAAAGACACATGTAAAACGTACTCAATAGTAATTTGGCTAATTTCACTCTCAAATTTTCACTTGATGATATCAGCAATAACCTAAGAATCTTATGAATACTCTTTTATGGAAAAAATTAATAACGTTAATCGTATAAGCACCCAGATTTGTCCTATAAGCTTTATACTTATATTTGTAGTGTCTTCAATTCACCCAGGATTCTAGGTTTGATACATGTCCAAGTGTAAAAACGCCAGCGGCCTTGCGATGTTAAATAGTTAGATTTGTTCTTATGAGTCTAGCATCATTACATGCCAACTTTTAAGGTTTCGTCATCGCTAATCTGAGAATGATTACCCAAATTTGCATATAGTAATTGTGGAATACTATGTTATTATCTTCTTACTTTTCAACGTGGTATATGACATGTTACATGACACTCATTTTTCATGTTAAGATTTCACATCGAATTATAATCCTGTTTACATAACAAAGACAAGGGCAAAGGTCATGTCACCAAAAGACCAAGCAATCCCTTAAAAACCAACAAAAACACATTTGTTCTTAGACCTTGACACCCCCTCACTGTCAACAAAACAACAACAACAACATTACCACGTTGCCTTAGAAGCTTCCGCTTATGACGGAGTATGAGAGTCGAATGTACGTAACCATACTCATGTGTTAGAAACACACATATGTTGTTTTCTGATGACCCATAGTGATGCGTCAAGCTATGTCGATCAACTGCTACTTCACAATATAAGAGCCACATCTAATTTAGTCAGTCATTTTGATGTATTCCGTCACTGTCAACACAGTTATACAAATGAGCAAGAATGTTGCCATGAACTCAACAATCCCAGCTCTCCTGAAGGACCATGATTGCAGCTCCCCCGCCTCGAAAACCGGTGCCTGCGGTGGTTCATTGTAGTCATTGCTCTGTGCAGAGGTGCCCGGTGTCTCGGAAAACCTGTTGCCTCCTATCATCAAGTCCTCTTATTTTCCTTCCCTGGTTCCTTTTTTGTTCACGTGAAAAAAGGGGTAATGCTTTTGGTTTGTTTCTGAAGGTGATGGGGTAAAGAGATTTATAGTGAAACGGAGTTAAGTAGAAAACGTAAGAAAAAAAGCATACAAAAGAATTCACTTGGGGATCGTTGAAGACGTTATGTTTTCATGTGTAATATTAGTTTTGACAAATATAAGATCTATCAGATGGTGTAAGCAAAAAAGTAGAATATTTGCATATTCATTGCATAGAACAATCATTGTATGATATATATTGCCATGGTATGTTTTATGAATTAATGAAAAATGACTTTCATTCATAACATGGTATCATAGTAGGTTGTGTGATCCATAAGACCTAACAAACGAGTTCATGACGGTCCAAACCTCTCTCAACCAATTGAACAAATCCGACCGGACACAAACCTTCAACCAACAAGAAAACTATCCTAGCAAAACAACCAACACACAAAATACATAGACTTGGAATATTTTATCGGGTTTTGCTTGCTATGCCAAAAAAAAAAAAAAAAAAAAACCCCTTGATTAATTGGTATAACACAAAATTCGTAACATATAAGTTATAACTACTTACAGTTCATGTGATTTTCATTCATATACTCTCCCATTTGTTGAAGATAATAAGATATGATATTTAACACATTTCCATCAAAGAGTAAGCTGCAAGCACATAAAAGTGTAGCCAAGTGGCTATGACATTTGGGAAATTTTATCAATAACTCTAGTAACTAAATACAGACCAAGCATACAAAGTACCAGCCAACAGTGTGAAAACTTAACCTAATTTCCAGAAATACTTCCAAGATACTTGATCCTCATTTGCAATTTGAACCTTTCTACCTGCTTCATAGTTTACAGAAAGTTTGCTCCTGTCAAAAGACATCTGTTTCCATTTACAATAGAGTCACGGATACACTCTTCTTTGACTTTGGAATATAATGGAATAAAGTAAAATGACTCATTAAATTGACTACTCTTCTTATATTGTGAAGTAACAGTTGATCGACATAGCTTACGCATCATTATGGGTCATCGAAAAACAACTTCCATGTGTTCTAGCACATGAGTATAGTTGCGTACATTCGACCCCCTACCCAGCTATAGACGGAAGCCTCTAGGATAATGGGGTAATGTTGTCGTTGTTGATGAAAAGACACTTCATCGTATGCAATATCCTTTTATAAGGTTCATAGCCGATATCAAACCTTACCGCCTTTATATTTAATATGTACATCTTATCTTGAAAACTTAGTCTATTGAAATGCCAAATTGATATGGGCTACATGAACTTCTTCGCTTGTTCGCCTGCATGAGCAGCATTACTAGATGTCATAGTTTGTTCCGACTGAGTTCCTTCGAAATTGTGTGCCAGACCCTAGGAAGAAGGCCAACCATTTTGAGAAAGCCTGCTTTGATGACTTCCTCTTTTCGCATTCACCTGTGCTTGTATCGCGTGTTCGGTTGATATTGCTTCTTCAATGCTGGACCTAACTAGCTTACAGACCTCGTCAAGTGCCAGCATAGGAAAGGGCTCTTCAATAAGAACGCCAACCTGTAACATCCTTGTGTATTAGACCTTCTTCAAGGCAACCATACAATGATCACATGGTATATCGTTCCTCTAGGAACTTCATCAGTAGTTAAATTCGATTTGACTATTCATATATTAGAGCAGCAGTAGATTATCCAGAGAAATTGTGTTAGTGAATCAAAATGGGTGGAAGGGGGGGGGGGATAATTTCTTGCTCTTTGGCTGGACACAGGAAGGAACAAATGAACTTGTGCAAAAGATCTGGACGGCAACACTACTATTTTTCCCTCTTCGCTCAGAACGAAAAGGACAAGAACAGGCAAATATGCAAGCCACTAATAGACAGGATAAAGAAGGCTAAAAGAAGACTTTAATTAGGGTACTACAAGTGCAAAATGAAATTCTGCACATAATGCAGTATCCAAAATTAACTTCTTTGTAAGCCATGTTAGATATTAAAAAAGACAGCTGCATGACAAACTGGAAAAAAATGTCCACTCCCTGCTGTCCTCCAACATTCAAAACATAAAGAACATACAGTAGAGAAGAGAAACAAACCTCTTCAATGCAGAATAGTGAAGCAGCACTGATAAAAGTAGCAGGAACAACGATCCAGTTGCAATCATCCCAAAGTATTATGGGAAGAGTGAGATGCCAAAGGACCAAAAACCGGGAGGTCAGCCTGGTGTATGAAAGGGGAATAGGTATACCAATTAACTCTTCACATACCCCTATGCCCTCATGGAAGCAAGAGATCTTGGATTCCTGCATCACAAAGCAGAAGGTAATATGAAATCCCATAACCAAACCGTGGTTAGAATCTTTAAGTAGTAATTATTATTTGATCAATTAATGTTTGGCTCAATTTCCAAACATGTACCGCTAACAACAATAAGTTAGAAGTTTCGAGCACAATCAACTCATGCTAGTGACAGAAATATCCACTGGGGCAAGTAAAGTTCACAGGCTTACCAACATATGTTTCTTCGTCTCCTCCAAATGTAGCAATTGAATGCAGTGAGAAATGAATCCAATAATGCAGTTTGGTCGATGCTTTGATCTGACAACTATTGCTAGATCCTCGGAGTCGAGCATATCTTTGAGGTCCTCTTCAATGTCTGATCCATTAAGTAAGTGGCACTGCACTAATGAATCATAAAATTTCAGCCATGCATCATCAACAACAAACAGTTAAACACATAATACAGCGACATCAAGTGGGCAGAGCGTAGACTCCAAGTAAAACCAATAAGATAACCATCCTAAATATATGCAACGTAAACTAAGTCTGTGATTCATTCTTGCACAGAATTATGCACTCTTCTTTCAAACAGTAAACAATTTACAGGGAAACAACTACAATGTCTATCAGCCTTCATGCATCATCAACAACAACACTCGAGCCTTCATGCACCATTTCTACATATAAAATTTGAAGTGCTCTTACAGCACTCTTATTGCCATGCCTAGTTCGTAAGCAAGGAATTAAAAGAATACCAAAGGAATCCTATTTAGTTCAATATCACCATCCAAAGAATATAATGCAGCCATTTATAAGACTACTATAATCAGTAAAGCTGAACCCTCTCATCTTGACATGGAACAAGTAGCTAAGGCTTACTGAAAAAAAAATTTAAATAGGCAGGCTCTGGTGAGGTAAAGTCTTAAACAAGAAAGAAACTAAGAAAGGCCAAAAATTTGAGTAATCAGCCATAATTGGGATTATATATGATGACACATTTAATAGCGCCGAATGAAGTTCCAGTTTCAACTTCTATGGCATCTATGATTTAGTGTCCCCTTTTTCTTTTTTGACTAATTAAAATCTTGCATATTATTTCATAGTTTCTTTTGGCTGAAGGTTTTGCTATTAGTTCATCATAACCAATTGTTTTATTGCTTACAGCCAATGAGTGATAAGTAAATCTTGTTTTTCTGTTTCTCCAGGCTATCCCCTTGTCCTGTTGCTTCAACTAGTATGAAAATTTTAGTTTTTTCCACTAAGAAAAGGAACAAAAATTTCCTCTTCAACGTTACAAAGATAAGTAATAGTTCTGTTGCAAATTATTGTTTTAGCTTCAAAACAATATTTTATCACCAAACCGTGATAATTTTGAAAAAATTGGGTAAAAAGAAAAAGAAACAGCAAAATAGCCAAGAATCCAACCTTAAGGGCAACAGGAAATGCCATGGTATACTGCAAGATCGCCTTCCTAAGCCGAGCATCACCAGTGATCCTAACACTAGCTATCACTTGCCTTGAAAAATCATTTGCCCCTGCGACTATCTTTGTCCATGACTTCCTTCCTTCTTCATACCTTGAATACGATGCCTCGGTCCTAAACACTAGCAAAAGGGCCAGAGCTGGAGCTGTCAGTTGATAAGGCAATGGAGAGGCCCTCAATACAGGCAAGAATTCAGGTAACCAGTGCAAAGCAATTGCCGTATTATAACTTGCAATAATTGCTGCCACAAACGTGAAACCAATTACTGGTGGAACCAGGGACACAATCACCCTTGAACTCAGGCTAGACATCAAATGCCTTATGTGCCTCAAAGAACTCCTGTGCTCCACCCATTTCTCATGATTGTATAACGACCTATTCTTTTTCATGCCTGTTGTGCATAAGAAATTCCACCAGAAATTGATCAGAATTAGAACCATCAAACGAATTATCATAATAGACATACTATTTACCAAATGCTATATCAAATAAGACATTAAAACTTATGGCTCATTAGTCATGATAATTAGCATTTGACACTGTTAAGTGCGTACGTATATGTATTGCACAGCTATCTAATAGCTCAGACACCTTATATAGTATCATGTTGTTTTTCCTTTTTCAATTATTTTTCAGTTGTTTCCTGCCTATACGACAAGAAACAACAAATAGTGAGCAAATGATGCAAGAAAATTGAAAGACATACAAAAAAAAAAAACACAAAAGTACAAGCTATGAGTATTACAGTATAGTTGAATATACTAAACCTAAGAAAAATCCAATTATATACCATTCTCTTTAATGCCATCAGCCCAATCGGGAATAACTCGTAGAATGGAAATTAGGAACTGAAATTGCTTGGAGGAGGACTGAGGAGTTCCGGTTGACTGTGAAGAACATCGGACTCTGAGTGCGAATTTGCGGTTTTGCTTGAAATGAAGAGGAGATTGGTGCTGAGAATCAAGGAAAGCTCGGAGAGAGATATAGGAGGAGGAAGAAGAGAGATTGGTGGAGGTGTTGATGGAAGTGGTGGTCGGGTGATTCATTGATACGGCGGTGAAGAGCGGAGGAAGGAGGTTGAAGGAAGAAAGAGGACATACTGGGGGTTTGAACTTTTAACTTTGGACTCAGAGAAGAGTGAAAACGAAAGGCATTGGATACTCGGTACGGGCAACGGTTAAAAGTATGTGAAGGAGGTTTTTACACATTTCAAAACTCTTACGGATAAAATATCAATCACGCGACATTTTAGCATTATTAATTGTCCCAAGTTCTTTAAAGAAAAAAACGAATAATAAAACTGAGAAAAAAAATATCTTGCTTCCAACAGATCCTTCACGTTTAAATATAAACATTTTACCTCCCTTGTTTCTTGAGGGATGAGACGACAACTATCAAATATATTTAACTCGGTTTGTCTGCTATCTCAGGTCAGTCTACCTCTTCAGATCGGTCTACTTTCTCAGCTCGACCTATCTCTTCAAGTCGGCCAACTACTTCAGGACGACCATGATAGTATGCGCATAGAAACCAAATCAAGCCACTCCGGCTCGACCAAGATAGCTTCGGCATGCACAACGACATGTATCAACGACGCTTGGCCATAAGTGGGCCAGAATACGTGGCAACACTTGATGGTTCCTAACATGCCTTGGCCAATCAAAGTATATAAAATCAATTAGCACCACCAGACAAGAAAAAAGTGGGAACGAAAATTCAGATGCACAAATAGATAGGTTTCTTTATGTTCCAGCATACATTAGATATCAAAAATAGAACCACTCAGAGGATTTTTCCTGGAGTAACAACTCTGATACCTCTAATGCTGATGATTCTAACATGTTTCAACAGCAGATTCACAACCTTTCTACATGGATCAACCTTTCGATCCGAACGATGAAATCTCATGTTCTACATTTGACGCTAGAGGAAAAGCCAACCAGGCTTTATTTCTATCTTCTATCCAAATACATACAAAAAGTATCCAAATGGAGAAATTTTTGCCAAACATTTGGCACGTTTCAAACAAGAAACTTGTTCATATAAGATGCCTATCAACTTTCTTTCAAATGAATCAGCTACAAATTCCATATTCTTCGTTGGCCGTTTATTTCAAAGAAGAAATGATTTGACCAAGAACAAACTTAAATTCATCATACACAAAGAAATTATTCGAGTCGGGTCCTCAAAACAGTGACCTCAGGAGGCTGTGAGTTGCCACCATCTCCCAACAAAGGACGGGACAGGTTTCTCATTGATGGCCTCAGCATGTCTGAGTGTCTTTCCAGCAAGGAGGCAAAACGAAACAGATTTTCCATCATAATTTCTCATTTGATTTCAGGTGATGACTAGCAGACCAAGATCAGACATATGCCTTTACCTCCCTGCCTTGAGTAAATTAGATGCCATGCTAGTGGTAACTGCCCCTGCAAAAGAATTAAAAAAAGAGGTCCACTTTGTCATAATCTAGCAAGAATTTATTTTCTAAAACCAAATCTTGGCAGGATACTTTGGATAGCTTTCAGGAGAGGGAGTTTTGGTATGTGGAGCACGGAAGCATTTCAGAAAACTTGACCTTTGCTGGAGCATTTCGGAGTATTCCAACTCTTCGCAGAAAGGAAAACTGGTGGCTGCCTATTCCTTGTGTTCCTCCTGGTGGCCTCTCTGAGAGCTCAAGGAAGCACTTGCAAGACACACAAAAACGTACTGATCAAATATATAAAGCAGCCCAGGCTCTAAACTGTAGCATTCTAGCTGAGATGGATATCCCAGATCCATATATTATATCACTTCCTAAGGTGATTGTCTCTTTCACTAATCCAGGAATCATGCACATTCTCGCCAAAATCGCTAGTGTTCACACAACAAGCTAATGAATTCTTTACAACACTTTATTTCTTTTGCTTTACACTTAATATTGCAATCATAAAAAGACACAGATTGAACAACATTTGTGTTGACAGAATGGAAAAGCAATCGTGGGAGACGCAGTTTACCGTTGCCTATGCAGAACAGACAAATTCAGACAGAATTTTCCACCCAATCTTTTGTCAATAAGCTCTGAACTTGAAGTGCTTGAGCTAGCTGATAAGATTGAAGCTTCAATATACACATGGAGACGCAAAGCACGCATGGGTCTCCCAAAATCATCATGGGACCTAGTAAGAGACCTTGTGTCTAAAGGTAATTGCATAGAGAAGAATCATATTTTGGCCGAACGAGCTGAGAGCTTGTTGTTTAGTTTGAAGCAAAAATATCCTCAACTTTCACAGATGTCACTGGACGAAAGCAAGATCCAGCACAATAAGGTAAAGAGCAATGAACCTTCAACATTTTACCTTACAGATGAGGTCAGTGGATTCACTAACTAATTGCTTGCAGGATGTGCGAAAAGCTATTATAGAGAGCTACTCTAGAGTCATGGAAAGCTTGGCATCCAATATAGTTGCTTGTATTGACGATGTATTATTTGCTGACAAAACGACAAGATGCCAAGACGGATGATTTATACATTGGCCGAGTTTTCATCTGAGCCATACATTGACCGAGTTTCATCTGAGGAACTCCTGCAAGAGTCGCCAAATCCTGCATTAACTAACACACCATTAGATTTTAGTCACATCACCAGACAACAGTGTGCACCTCACCTTAGAGTCAATCTTCGTGATCCCATCCGTTTATGTTCTTCAAACTTCTAAACTTGTGATCTTAAAAAGCAATCCTGCAATTGATTCTCACAAGGACATGTTCAGGGCCCAAGGGGAAACAGCTCCTGCTTTTCAGGAAACTAAGCATTCTGACAAGGAACAAATATATGACTTAGTGTGATTCTAAGCTGGCATGAAAGAGAAAGCCAATGTACAACACCTTCAAGTAGATGTTGAACTCCCTTTCTTAATGTCTCAGAAGAACCTAGTCAAAAAACACACGCACAAACGGAATAACCTTCCAACCATGCGAATGTTGTCACTGTAACCCTGTTCAAAACACCTGTACATGTAAGTCTCCAGATACATGCTTGATTTTCAACACGTTATTCACAGTCTTTGCCTACGAAGTACACATTAGCAGCAATTATGACACAAATATCTACCAGACCATCTTCTCATCACTGTCAATTCTGTTGAGGCTGAAGCTTTTTGCCAGGGAACCCAAAATGCGAAAACAGCACAAAGAGTGATGGTTTGAAACACAACATTGTTGATTCGACAACAACTACAAGATATCCTATATATTATTAGGCTTTCTTGTGGGGACTTGAGAAAGTGTTAGGAAAAATAGAGTTGATTGAGAATGGATGTTAACAGATGTATAGAACATTTTTTTTGGTAGAAGCACGGGTCATTAGCCAGGATTTTTTTTAAAAATCTCTGTTGTACTTATTCCTATGTAAATCATCTGGTCTATATGTAAAATCTTGCTCAAAAAAAAGGATGTTGATCTGAATAACCAAGTTACACGTTTGTGTTTACAGTAGCTCAAGGATGTCAGGTTTGTTCAGGGGATGAGCTAGCTAAGGCAACAAACTCTCAAGCTTTCAGAGGTTGGAGCTTGAGAGTTTGTAGGCCAAAACACAGGAACTCCAAATTTAGACTCTGGAGAGCAATTTTAGCATCACAAAACTCTTGCAAAGCACAATTTCATCACTTTTCTGATTATGCATACTCTAATGAAAATGTGTTCTGCAAACGCTGATGGGACAAAGGAAAGTTCACTGTTGGGACAGAGTGATAACATGTCAGGTACACTCTGATTTTTCTATTAATTTTTGGGTTGAAGACTAGATAGTGTCAGTTTCCTATGGCGGACTAACTCCTGTAGAAATACACACACACACACACACACATATATATATATATGTATCTATATATGTGTATATATATATGGAAGGAATCTGAGACTTTAAATAGGAAGTGCAAAACTTGTGGCTCAATTGCTGAAACAAATCAGAATAGAATTGAGATCCACTCCTGGACCTAGAGAATGAAAAGAACATCTGAAAAGTATAAATCTTTTTTGCCATTGGCTCAGTTGTAATGCAGCTGACATGATTTTTCTACGCTGTATATGGTTAGTGCACTGCAAAATGTAGAACTAATTGCCTGCTGGCTCAATTGACGACAATACCAGTAATTTTACTTGTAACAGACAAACTCAGACGTTCACATAGAATAGATCTTAATGAGCTAAAACCTTGGTCTGAGGTACCTGTCAATCAGGCATAAAGGAACAAACTTGAAATTGTCCTAGAGGCTAGAGCACTACTTAGATTTTTTTTTTTTTTTTGGTGATTCGAACTATAGTTTGATATAGTAGAAACCATTTGCGGTCAATTTTTGGTGATAAGATCCTAAGTAAAATACTACCACAATCATAGTACATGATAAGGGGAGGAAAACTTGTTTATTACTGCAATGCCAAAGCAACAGCCAGCATACACATAGGTTACAAGCGAAAATATAAACGAGTTCCTATGCTCAACAAAATTCTAGAGGAAAGGGTCACTTTAAGCAGCCTGAGGAAATCTAGCTCATACGGGATGCTAAAAGGAAGAACAGAAGTATTCGCAGATACCAATACCTACCACACATCAAAAAGAAGAAAAGCCGCACTGGAAAAGGAATTTGGATCAAGTCAGATGAAGGTCCAACCGTTCATCATTTTTGTACTTTTTCTCCACCAAATCCCAGGAAGGAATAAAATAAGTAGTATCCTTTCACTGAGTCTCCAAAAGAACCTTTATTAAAAAAGATATCTCAGTGCAGTGGTTCCACGCAAAAACATCAGAAGTATCCTTCCAGCAGAAGATGATCACATACAACCGTTGTGATCAACTTTTTAACATTTACTTTTTCCGTTATACTCCACAATGAGTTCCCTTCAGTTCCACTCCAAATTGGAAGCATTTCAACCACGAACTTCTGGAATAAATCATGTGATATACCCTCTCTCAGGATTTCCTCAAAATCAGTGTGGTCGCCCCTTAAATCCACCACTAGGCTACAAATACCTTGACGCTTGCAGTGCTCCAGGATAGTGGACAATTGCATCCTTTCTAAAACAACTGTCTCAATACCTTTTTGAGCAGCCTCATGTTCAACAATGGTCTCTTTTTCTGTGAAGAATATGATTTTTGAATTAGTTTCATTGATCAAGGCAGAATTCTTCACATGTGAGCTTGGGCAATTCTTTAGTACAATTCGCAGGGGTTGATTAGCCCCAGGTTCTTTAGATGCTGGAAAAGAAGAATCTGTGGATAATAAATCCGAAGAAAATACAATTGCATCATTTTCTTGCATTAATTTTGAGTAATATCCACCAGGTTCCATGACTCCATCTCCTAGCTGGTCCAGAAGACGGCCATTTACGGACATTGAGTACCTTCAGTTTATAAGAGTATTTAATTAACGAGATTCAAAATAATTATATAATGCAAAGAGGCAAGCATGCAGGATTTATAAGAGTATTTAATTAACGAATTTCAAAATAATTATATAATGCAAAGAGGCAAGCATACATCCTGCATCTATACCTCAGAGTTACAAACGGCTTTCCTGACAACATTTGATGTATATATGCTTCGTTAAGCTTTTTGCACAATTCTTCCTCAACACCGACCACAACTTCAATTCCTGCACTTCGAAGTTTATCCAAACCAGTAGAAGCTACAATTGGATTTGGATCTACCATCCCAACCACCACCCTTTTCACTTTAGACCTAATCAAAGCTTCAGTGCATGGTGGAGTTCTACCATAATGGTTACAAGGTTCCAAGCTGACATAAGCTGTCCCGTTTTCTGCCAAATCCCCAGCATCTCTGAGAGCAAAGACCTACACAGTTCATTTGAATACTTGAAAGAAAGAACAATTCCAATTTAAGATCTAAAACAAGTTTCCAGGTCTGCACCTCTTAGGCATATTACAAGAAGCAGCCATATGTTTTTCAATAACAAGTCTTCTCCTTGTTGTTCCTACCGAAACCATCCACATGAACAAGAAGCCTTTTAATGGACATACGAGTCATTACCTCTGGTAGCTTAAAATCACTTAAGATTTCTTATCAGATTTTGAATGAGAAAACAAGTTTCCCTTGAATTACAATGCGGAAAATCCAACGGATTTCTGTTAATAAACAAGCAATCTTTGTCCATTTATAAAAGGGAACATCAATCAAGGGTATCAAATTGGCAACATCTTCGTATAAAAAAAAAGGTTAACAAGCACGCTTTTTCTCCCCTCCAAGAACTAAACTTTAATCAACCTAGCTTCCTATTTATTCAGTAAAAATAAATGAATAAGACTACATAAGTCTCAGGCACAGAGTTCCCATATTTTCTATTAGTCGATAAAAGAAAAAGGTCTGTGGCATAGAATTTCCAGATTTTCTACTCGTTCGCAAAAACTAATGCAAATGTGAATTAATTTGGGCCGTGGGGTGGGGTGGGGAGAAATGTTAGAGATTAGAGTTACCTCCGCATGTGGCTGGCCAGCTTTGGGATGAAATCCTTGACCCACAATCTTGCCATCCTTTACAATTACACATCCAACCATAGGATTAGGGCTAGTGAATCCAACAGCTCTTCTTGCCAGCTCCACACACCTTCTCATGTAGTATGAATCATCATGTTCTTCCATTAAAGATAGTGTCTTGCAGTTTAGGCAAACCAGCCCACTGCCTTTTCTTCTAACATTCTTTACAGGACTAAATGACAAACTCTTGGATGTGTCACAAAACCCATATTTCAGTTTAGGATTGGATGCTAAATTATGGAAATGGGCTGCTGGGATATGAAAATTCTTGACATAAATCCCAGGTAAGAGATTATTTGTTTGGGTGAAACCAAGCGTCGACATTTAGAATGATGCGGCCGTTGTGAGATTGGAGGGGAGACAAATTTTCCGGTGAAAGAAAAAAAGAACAACGGCGACTAAACGACAGCGAAACTGAGGAAAAGGAAAAAAAAATTATAAATGAGAACAAGTAAACAAAATACAGAAAATGTCTGAGCCCGGGTTCGAACCGGGGACCTCTAGTGTGTGAGACTAGCGTGATAACCGACTACACCACCCAGACAGCTTGATCATCGTTCTGCAGTATAGACTATCCTTCCATGGCTAAAAATAGTCAAGCACACAATCTTCTTTGTCTTCAAACTATAACCGAAAATGGTTGTGCTTGTTATATTGTGGAGTAGCAAATTGATCGACACAGCGTAACGCAATTTTCATCATGGGTCATCGGAAAACACATTCTGTGTCTTTCTCCAAATGGGTATGGTTGCATACATGCGACCTTCTATACCCCACTATATGCGGTTGCCTCTAAGACAATGAGGTAATGTTGTTGTATTGTATATGTAAGGAGATAGTGAATGACATAAAAATTGTTCTTTGAAAAATGGCTGAAGTTTTAATGATTGAAATACTGCAACTGGTATCTTACATTTTGACTGATCTCATGGTAGGCGTCTTTCTTTTAGTTTTCTAAGGAAAGGGTAGGTGTCTGTTAAAGAACCTGACAAGTTTTAATAAAATTTCAAATTGCAGCATAACAAAGTTTATGCACTCATTTAAATGTGATCATAGCAACCTTAAAAATCAGCTCAATTATCCAACAGGATGTGCAAAATGTTAACTAAAATATCCTTGTTTGTAGTAAAAAAAAAGAAAAAAGAAAAAAAAACAGTTCCATAGAGGAAAAAATTTGAACATGAGAATGGCGTGATTATAGGGGTGTTAACGAACCGAGCATATTCGAATACTAGGTTTTCGAATTTGGATTCGTTTAGCTAAACGAACCGTATGGCTCGGTTTGTTTAGCTAAAAGAACTTTAAAATTGGTTCGAGTTCGGCTCGATAACACTATAACTGTATAAACGAGCCGAACAGTTCGCAGATAGTTCGGATCGCTTTAGTAAACGAACTCAAATAATTGTTCGAATTTGGCTCGTTTACAGACAATTACCAAACGAATACGAACAGAACACGAACTGAACTCGAATAATTTGCAAAACTGTTCGATTGGTTGAACTACATACAACATAAATTTTCCCATCAAAGACAACCGAAATATTCAATATCATGAAGAAGAAAGGAATCGACATTAGTATTCCAACAATTTTTGAAGGGATCATACATATCACAGGACTGAGGATTACAGGATCCAAGACCTTGGCCACCAGTTACAATTAATTTTCTGTCCACGGTGATGAAGCCGGATCTTCACCAAAGGTCAAGATTACCTCAAATTAACGTCATCAGCTGGTGAAAAGAGAGTAGCTGAAATAGCTTCCAAAATATCCTGCACAAGGAAGCACAGATCAGAGGTCCCGGGGGGTTGACCCCGGAAAAAACCCTCCGACGCTCAAGTCAGTTTTGGTCATTTCTCACTGAGAATATAATTTAGATGGTGGAGTTAAGTATTTCTCAAAGTATGAGCTGAAGAACAAAGTGTATGAATTTGCTTTAGAATATGAATGTTTGGATTCCAGATCCCTTTTCAGGTCTGTATTGGCTTGTTTTTATTAGCCTTTTTCCGCCCTTGGCCTCTGATGGCGGATGAGATGTTTGCTTGGGGCAGAAAGCCTAGGACACCGTATGTCTGCTGATGTGTCTGGTAGACTGGCTGATGTGACTAATAGGTCTGCTGGAATGACCTTGGCGTGTACAGGCTGAATAACCAGCTGTAATCATTATATTCGAATTGCACTTCTGCCTGATGGTTCCTCGATGTAACGCTGTGCTTGATTCCTTCGCTGAAGTGCCCAACTAAGCCTTGCCGAAGTGCAAGGTCAAGTCTTGCTGAAGTACAACATTGAATCCTGGCTGAAGTGGACTGAGGTGCGGCACTTGGATAGAAACTGAAGTTGAAGTTGGTGCCGAGGTGCAAGCGTTGGCATATCCTTCGATAATACAATGAGTGTCATGCAGCCCTGCTGAAGTGCAGCTAAGGCTGAACAGCAATACTCAGATGATGAACTGTAAGAATTGTACCGTTGACTGCTGTTGACTAACATACGACCAATTTATTGTTTATCACACGGCTTGTCTGGCAAAATAGCACCTGAAACCCATTTAACGAAAGAACAGTCTCCACATCAGATCTCTCCAATGACACTCTTTATTAGCAAAAAGGTTAGACCTTCCAGTTTTAAGAATTTACTTATACAACATGCTTCCATTCAAGTTAAAAAAAATAATGTACAGAGTTGTGTTTCTTTTTATAGAGGTAAAAAACTAATTCTAACAGCTATTTTTACTATTTAGGTAGTGGTTAGGTTTATCTACAGTAAACTATAACGGCTGTGGTAACGGCTAGTTACCAATGCAGCTCTGCTTTGTACAGTAAAAATAACTAAGTTTACAGATTTAACTAAGTATGGCAGGTCGGCCTTCTACGTTTTGTGTTTCACTTCGTTACCTCAGTTCATCACTTCTTTCCTTCGTAATCTTTGGCCCTTCTCTTCTGTGCTTCACTCCAGCTCTACTTCAGTTCAGCACGGTAATACTTCGGCTTGTCTTTATTTTGTCTAAGTCTTTGTTCCGTGCTTCGCCTCAGTTCCTCTTCAGCTCAGCACGGTTACTCTTCACATCTGTCAGCTCAGCACATCTCAGCTGACAGTTCATTGTTGCACAGATCAAATTTGCCGTCTTAAAGTCAGGTCAGAAGTTCAGCACAGCATGACCGGGACCGGCTGGGACTTAGTTTCAACACATGCGATGTAAGCTATGAATCTCAAACGTGAGTGATTTTTTATCTAATGATCAACTGATTCAACTGGACATTATATACGACAGTAGATTACCTGGAAAAAATATAGGTTATAGCATAGCATATGGCAGCAAAAGTATCAGACAAAGAATACCTTTGCAACCGACAAGGAAGCTGCCTTGCTCCAACTATTTAATGCAGCATCATAAGAGTACATTTCATCACCACCATCTTCGATCCAACTGTGTTTATTTTTAATAGTTAATAAGTTCTATAATATGCAGGGGTCCATAGCTCAGTGGTAGAGCAATTGACTGCAGATCAATAGGTCACCGGTTCGAACCCGGTTGGGCCCTATATTTTCATATTTATTTTCAACTTCTTGCGTTTCGACCGCTATATTTTCCATTTTTTTAACATTTCCACTCTTTCATAATATTGTCCATTTTTTTTTTTGCGTTTCAACCCTATATTTTCCTTTTCCATTTTTTTACTGCTTTTCCACTCTTTCTTATTTATTTTCCAATTACTTATGCAATCTAGCTTTCTCATTAATCACAACTTTCATATTTATTTTCCACTTTTTGCGTTTCGACAGCTACATTTTGACATTTTTTACGTTGTCACTCTTTTATAATAATTTCCATTTTTGCGTTTCTTCCCCTATACTCTACAGTTTTAACATTTTCCGGTTGAGATCACAAGAGGCAAAAAATGAGTCAAAATATGAGGCCTCCAATCACGCGCTGCCACGTGTACAAGTAACTATTTTTTAAAAACAAAAAAAATTTAAACTTTTTCCACTTTTGTACACGTGGCAATCTGTGATTGGATACCTCATATTTTGCCTCATTTTTTACCTCCTATGATCCCAACCGAACATTTTCACCCTTTCTTAGTTACTTTCCATTTTATTGCGTTTCACCCCCTGTATTTCCTCTTTTTTTTTTTCAGGTTTCCACTCTTTCGTAGTCATTTTCCAATTATTTCTGTAATCTAGTTTTCCTCATTAATCACAACTTTCGATTGTTTTTCCTTAATCAACCTTTTCTATCTTTTCATTCATTACAATTTCGTCAATTTTTGTTTTTCCATTGCATATGGCAGTCATTTGATATGTGATATATTATATTTGCTTATTTTATGTATAAAAAAGGTATAATATTCCCTCCCTTCCAAATTCCGATCCATAATTCTATTTGAGAAATATAATTACTAGAGATACAATAGACTCTATGGTCATTAAAATTATCTCTAGTTTTTTTTGACTTTTATTGTTTTATGTATTAGTTTTTTTCACTTTAATTGTTTATCATTAATGCATTTGTATGTTAGATGTTTAAACATATAATTAAAAAATAAACATCAGTTAATGGATAAGTATATAAAATAGATAGCATTTTAAGACTTCCCAAAGAAAAATACTGCTCTATAGAAGTAATAAAACACTTATCTTTATTTTTTAATGCTGTTGATCCTTTAAAGTTTAACCAAAACATTCTTTAATTGTGTACATCATGATTAATGGATCACTCAAAACTGTTGACACGTAGATATATTTTTCAAATAAAAAAGAGATGTTCTAAGATGCAAAAGTCAACATCTTTTCATGAAAAGACAATATGTTTTGCAGTCGATTTCACCGAACGTTCGGTGCAGCGTTCGGTCAGCCTCAGGTTATATCCGAATTATGTTGCCGAACTCTGAATCCATTGTTGAGTGTTCAGCCTTCTTCAGGATTCGATAGGCCAAACTTTGAATTCAGGATATGATGACAGACGAACCTTGAATTCCGGGTATGATTAAAACCGATACATTCTATGTTTCACTTTTTTTTTTCCAATCAAACTTCTTACATGTTTTTATATAAATTTGGAGCACCATTTCTATGTGATTTTCCAACCCCCACAACTTACAATGACAATGAGAATAAAAATTCATCATGCACTTGAACAACTACTACAAAGTTCAAAGGTTCTTATCCTTCTGACTTATCTGGTTGGCATAACACACATTCTACTTCACTCTGCAATTTAGAGCTACAGAAGTAGTAACATTTTTGTCATCAATTCCATAATAAAAAAGGGGAGAGTGGAAGTCCTGGGAATTTTTGAATGCAAAAGGGGAGCATTTACTTCTTCAACGAAACTAGGACAAAGTCAGGTACAAAATTTTTATCGTTACGCGCGTAAACCAACAGAAGTATGAGAGTGCTATAAAGCAACGTGTCCAGAACCCAATAAAGATAAGGCAGTTCTCTGTGTACTATCTCAATCCTTTTAGCAAAGATGAAATCCTTCAACTTGAAGTCCCACCGTCCCAACCTCAATAAGTATTTGTGGAGGATACAAATTAGGAATTCGGCGGTGGGTGACTACTTACGTAGTGACTCACACAAAGTGTCTTTGGAATCGAACTCTTGACCTCTTGGAACAAATCTCAACCCGAGTATCAACTGGACTATGCCCTGGGGGCGTACTATCTCAATCATTCTTAGTAACTGACCCGTTTTAAGAAGGTCACGGGTTCGAGCCGTAGAAACATCCTCTGGTACAAAGTGTAAAGTAAAGCTGCGAATATCAGATTGCGAAGCCATCCGGTCCCTCTTCAGATCCTGCGCAAACGCAGAAACCTAGTGCATCGATAACGTCCTTATAGTGTAGTTCAACACAATGTAAATCAACAAAACCATCATGGTTGCTTATATGAAGCAATCCATGAACATAATAGGGATGCCACAAAGTTCCAGACCAGAGGGATCCACGAAAAAGTTAATGTTATCATGTTGTAATTTAAATGCCTTCAATTGTAGCTACACAACCATAACTCAAAAGTAGGGCAGTAAACGAGCCGAACAAGCCGATCATTGCATTGTTCAAGCTCGGTTCATTTAACTTAACGAACGAGCCGAGCTTGTTTGTTTATTTAAACGAACATATTTAATTGTTCAAGCTTGGTTCGTTTAAGTCGCGAACACCTTAAACGAACGGTGCCACTTACCGAGTTCGAACAGAAAAAATGTGTTTAAGCTCTGTTCATTAACCTTTTATCCGAGCCGAGCTCAAGCTCGAGCTAGAGCCAAACGAGCCGAACAACCGAACGACTTGGTTCATTTACAGCCCTACTCAAAAGAGAAAAGAGAAAGAATATTAAGAACTGAAAGATTAATAACTCAAATGGTGTTTTTCATTAATCAAAAGCCATACGACATCTACAGCTCAAAAGGTATAAAAGCTATTTCCTAACTAGGGTTTTTCAGTAAAAGACTACAAAGTGTCTAAGAGATAACAAAGGGTTGTTAAGATAGGATATTGAGAAATCTCCTCAGCAACCAAAGTGCTGGAATGCAGCAACTGAAAAATAACAATACAACAACCAAATGTGAGCCACTTACGGCTCCTTTACTCGTGAGCCTTACGGCTCTTTTTACCGTGAGCCCTACGGCTCCTTTACACGCCCCCACAAGATGGCGGTTCCGTCGGAAAGACCAATCTTGGATCGAAGTAAAAAATAGCGGTCTTTAGGAAGCGGTTTTGTAAGAGCATCCGCAAGTTGATTCTGAGTGGACACATGCACAACACGTAGGACACCCGCAGCAACCTTTTCTCTAACGAAATGATAGTCAAGAGGAATATGTTTCATGCGACTGTGGAACACTGGATTGGCACATAGATAGGTAGCACTCAAATTGTCACAGTGAATTGTAGGCGTGTCCGAAAGTGAAACACCAAGTTCAGAAAGCAAGTTTGTAACCCAAGTTACCTCAGCAGCAGCAGACGCAACAGCACGATATTCTGCTTCAGTAGACGAACGAGCAATCGTACGTTGCTTTTTAGAACACCATGAAATGGGATTATTACCGAGGAAAAGAACAAAGGCAGTTGTTGAGCGATAAGAATCATGGTCGCCAGCCCAATCAGCATCAGAAAACATCCGAAGAGACAGGGGTTGGGTGCGCCGAAGTATGAGACCAAAATGCAGTGTATGTTTGAGGTACCGTAGCAAACGCTTAGCAGCAGTCCAGTGAGTCTGGGTAGGAGAGTGCATAAATTGGGCAAGTTTGTTCACAACAAATGCAATATCCGGACAGGTGAGTTGGAGGTACTGAAGCGCACCCACAAGGCTCCGAAATTGAGTGGCATCCGCAGAAGGGGTACCATCATGTAGAGTTAAGTGGCCACTGGAAGACATGGGAGTGACAGCGTCCTTGACGCCAGTGAGGTGATACTTATCAAGCAAGTCGTGAATATACTTACTCTGACATAAGAATAGTCCAGTAGTAGTGAAGACTGCCTCAATGCCCAAGAAGTAGCTAAGCGGACCAAGTTCCTTGAGAGAAAAACGTGAGCCAAGAGACGCAACAAACTGCCGAATAGAATTAGGACAATTTCCTGTGACAAGTAGGTCATCAACGTAGACAAGGAAATAGATAACAGTAGGGCCGCAACGATAGATAAAGAGAGAAGTATCATACTTAGAATTACAAGACCTATAGCGAATGAGAAACTGTTTTAACTCAGTATACCACGCCCGAGGGGCTTGCTTCAAACCATAGAGCGCACGGCGCAAGTGACACACATGATGTGGATTTTGGGTGTCGCGAAAACCTGGAGGCTGAGTCATATACACATCTTCAGTTAAGTGGCCATTAAGAAACGCGTTGTTGACATCAAGATGGGAAATAGGCCAGCCATGACTCAAGGCGACGGAGAGGACCACACGAATGGTAGTGGGTTTGACCACTGGACTAAAGGTGTCATGAAAATCAATGCCCGGACGCTGATGAAACCCCTTGGCAACTAACCGAGCTTTGTAATGAGCAACAGAGCCATCAGGATTACGTTTGATACGAAACACCCATTTGCACCCAACAAGATTGTGATCGGGAGGAGGTGGAACAAGAACCCACGTGCCGTTGCGAGCTAGAGCAGCAAGCTCATCGTCCATCGCAGCACACCACTTGGGATCCTTAAGAGCCTGCCGGACATTGGGTGGTTCAAGGGATTGAGGAAGAGGATGTTTGGTCGTGTGAAGAAGTTGGATGTAGTCAGGATATTTTTTTTGGACAGAACACTTGATTTCGAGAGTGGGTGACGACGGGAGACGGCTGGGGTGGCGAAGGCGCTGAACCAGGCAAAGGTTGGGGGGAAGAAAGTTGAGCAGAAGGATGGACCGGGGTGTAGGCTGGGCAGAGGACATTTCGGGGGGAGGTGACGCGGGAAGGGAGGGAGGGAGGGGAGGTGAAGGGGACAGGGTTGAAGTAAAAGAATGAGAAGGAGAATACCTGGGCGGCGAGGCAGGCAGCTCGGCGGATCCAGTAGGCGATGTAGACAAGGGTGCGGACTGAAGAACCTCGGCAGGGGGTAGGATAGACGCACTGGGACCGAAGCAGGAGAACCAAGGAGCAGCTAGTCCAGGGACTGGCGTGGGATCGGGTATAGAAGCAAACGAAAAAACATGCTCAATAAACTGAACATGACGAGAGATGTAAAGACTCTGGGTCGAAGGATCAAAGCACTTATACGCATGATGAGTGTTGGAATAGCCAACAAACACACAAGGTTTGGAGCGAGGCTCAATTTTATGATTAGTGCATGGCCGAAGCCACGGGTAGCACAAACATCCAAACACACGTAACATTTGATAAGAGGGAGGCTTGGAGAAAAGAGAACCATAGGGTGAGGCATTATGGAGAACAAGAGTAGGAAGACGATTAATGAGATATACGGCGGTTAAAAACGCATAGGACCAAAACTTAGCAGGGAGAGAAGCATGATGAAGGAGAGCGAGCCCAGTTTCAACAACATGTCGATGTTTACGTTCGGCAGAGCCAACATGTTCAGGAGTGTATGGGGGGGGGGGGAGATGCAATGCTGAACACCTTCAGACGCAAAAAAGTGTTTAAGACTTTTATATTCCGTACCTCCATCAGTATAAAGTGTGACAAGAGGGCGGTGAAAAAACTTTTCAACCATGCGTTTATATTTTGGTAGAATAGTGGCAACATCAGATTTTCGGGCTATGAGAAATAACCAGACATACTTGGTGAAATAATCAATAAACAAAACATAATAACGAAAACCATCCACTGAGTCAACATGGGAAGGACCCCATACATCAGAGTACACTAAATCCAGAGGGCCACGACTTTCAACTGTCGACTGATAAAAAGGGAGTTTATGACTCTTATTAATGAGACCACAAACAAAACGTTCAAGCGAATCTCGAGAAGATACACCAAGATTATTATTGCGACTAAGAAACTGAAACACACGCATGGAAGGATGACCAAGGTGTTGATGCCAAGTAGACACGTCCGAAGTGGCGCTAGCATTGACGCGTTTGGAGAAGGGTCGTACGGACAGGGTGGTGGCATCGGCTTTGGGATGGTCAATGCTCCACTCGTATACATCACCCTTGGTCCGTCCGTGAGCGAGCTGCGCCCCCGTTGTGAGATCCTTGACAACAAATGAAAAAGGAAAAAATTCAATAGAGGTATTATTATGTTGGCAAAACTTGGAAACGGAAATTAAGTTTTTATTGAGAGAAGGGACATGCAAAACATCCGACAAAATAAAAGGTTTAGAAGAAGTTGAGATGACAGAAGAACCAGTATTTGCGATGTTGAGGCCAGAACCATCACCGAGCAAGACATCATCTGGACCTTCATAGGGCTGGTGAAGAGTGAGAGTGTTCAAGTCATTGGTCACATGATGGGAGGCTCCAGAATCCAAGATCCAGTCAGGTTTGAGAGTCCCAGAGGTGGTGTGATTAAGTTCGGGTTGCTGCAGGGATCGCTTCAGAGAATAGCACTGACGGGCTGTATGGCCACGCTTGTAACAAAATTGACAGACCACACCGGATTGAGAAGACTGCCGAGAGGAACGAAAATTGTTGGAGGCCGGCGGATGTCCACCAGTAAAACTCGGCTGGACACCCTGCTGCTGCGAGCCTTGCTTGCCAGAGAAAGGCCGATTTCCACCATGGCGTGCACCTGGATGCCCGCCAGTGTGACCACCACGACCGGGTTTTGTTTGAGTGGTGTTAACAGTAATAGGAGTACTATTGCGAGACTCTTCTCGTTTGAGGAATGTTTCATGTTCCACCAATTTGTCATGCAACTCTTCAAAGTGATAGGAGAGTCACGAGCACAGATCATCGTCACTGAGATGAGTGTCAGCAAGGGCCAGTTCATCTGCAATGCCTTTGATTGTTTGAAGATAATCAGCAACGGATTGAGTATCACACGAGATGTTGGTAAGTTTTTCTTTGAGGTTCATGATGCGTGAACGAGACTTGCTGGCATAAAGCTTGTGCAGTTTCGTCCAGGCATCACGAGAAGAATTAGCTGTGGCTATCAGAGGTACCACAGTCTCTGAAACAGACGCAAGAATTGCATGGAGCAGCATCTTGTCCTGCCTAGTCCAGATAGCGAAATCTGGGTTTGGTGTCGAGACACCATCCTTGTCGGTCACAAATTTAGATGGGCAAGGTTTGCTTTCATCAAGATATCCCATCAGATCGTATCCAAACAGTAAGGCATCAAATTGAGCCTTCCAAGACGGAAAATTATTTTTGTGCAGTTTAGTAGGCAACTGTGCTGCAACATTAATGGCAATAACTCCATCAAGGGAGCCATGTTTTTGGGACGTGTTTTCAGCCATGGATAAAACACACGGATCAAATGAAGGAGGGAATACTCGTGGGAGTCTTTAAAGCTCTGATACCATGAAAGATTAATAACTCAAATGGTGTTTTTCATTAATCAAAAGCCATACGGCACCTACAGCTCAAAAGGTATAAAAGCTATTTCCCAACTAGGGTTTTTCAGTATGAGTAAAAGACTACAAAGTGTCTAAGAGACAACAAAGGGTTGTTAAGATAGGACATTGAGAAATCTCCTCAGAAACCAAAGTGCTGGAATGCAGCAACTGAAAAATAACAATACAACAACCAAATGTGAGCCACTTACGGCTCCTTTACTCGTGAGCCTTACGGCTCTTTTTACCGTGAGCCCTACCGGTTGAGATCACAACAGGTAAAAAGTGAGGTAAAATATGAGGTCTCCAATCACGAGTCGCCACGTGTACAAATTGCTTTTTTCAAAAATAGAAAAATTTTAAACCTCTCTACTCTTTTGTACACGTGGCGACGTGTGATTAGAGACCTCATATTTTACTTCACTTTTTACCTCCTCTGATCTCAACCCGAGCCCTACGGCTCCTTTACAAGAACAAAAAGCGCCTATTGGCTATCAGCGTTATCGTATTGCCCTAGAAAAAACCTACATAGTAGTTCATTTATCAAGTCACATTTGCTTGAGCAGCATATGATATGGCTAAAAGCATCAATTTTGTTGCTGCCAATCTGAATACAGAACATTCTCTCATTCCAGATTATCATCGATTCAGACAACTAGGATGAATATTATTGATATATTTGCTGCAAAAACATGATACATATTGGCTGCAGGAATAATATAAATCATTGCTGACCTCTGTAAAATAAACATAGTCAGCATTTCTTTTGCACTAAGATTCAGAGACTAGTCATTAGCTATATCAATATTGTGAAGAAGGAAAATTTTAAGTCATGGAATACCATTACTCTTTCTGTAAAAAAAAAAAAAGAAAGAGAAAAAAACCCAAATCAAGATCAATATGAATGAAGAGAAGCATCTGCTTAACCTACTTGTGTTCTTGGTATGGTGCATGTGTGTTGATTGAATGCGAAGCATACTGGATCTAATTCATCAGAAGGTGATTAGATCAGGCAGTTCTTGATATCTTTGATGTGGTTGTGGTGGTGTGTAAATTGAAAGAGACAAGAAGGGATTTGTATCTGGCACAACAGAATTTGTTCCAACGCGGTTCATCACATAATCCTCATCGAACCTCTCCCAATTATTCGTAATTATTGTCCTCATCTTGTTCTTTGAATCCCCTCCAGGATCACCTTTTTGGGGCTCTAGCAACACAATTGGTTTGTCCTGAAGAGGCGGAGACAAAGATTTATCGGTTTCGTGTCCTCCAGGAGCTCCATGGACAATATGCTCCAAAAACTGTATGTCTTCCTCAGGAACACCTGGAATTTCAGTGAAATTCAAAGAGTTCTTTGTTGGAAAAGTACGTTAAAGTACTTTAAAATGTGCTCCAAACTTATATAAAAACATGTGTGTTGTTGTTCGGAAGCATGATTGATGATTTAAACACTTTCAACTTGAAAAATATCACTTGGATCGATCCATGTGTGAGTTGGATCGAACTAAGAAAAAGGTAGAATAAAGTTAAGTGTTCTGGTGGACTTGGATCGATCTATGTAAGAAACATCGACCGATCGATGTGATGTGGTGCAATACATAGATCAATCATATCGATCAATCAATGTCATGGATCAATCTATGTGGACAGGATGCAAAATGAAATGTTTCTGTCCAACTTCGATCGATGACATCGATCGATCCAAGTGACATTAATCGATCGATATGCCAACGCACATAACTTTTCATGCTGAGTTGCATCTTTTGGTTCAAGAATCATCTCCCTTCATTTGTGAACGTTATTCAACTAACTTGGAGGTTTAGAAAATTGCTGAAATAGGTTTTCAATCTAACTCAGGCCTATAAATACAATGCTTGGCTATCTTAAAGCATACACAACAACTTTGCAAAAACTGTGTAGTTTTCAGCAATCTTGTTCTACTCCTCTCCTCTGCATTCAAACACTACTCTCTGCAAGTTCAATCCCTTTCTCGTAGAGTAAACGAACAAGGGAAGCCGTTAAATCCTGAGAAGCATTCGCTTATAGTTCATCTTGCTCAATCGGTGGAGACGAAATTGCTCAATGTGTATACATTGTTTGCTTGTCCATTTGTGATCAGTTTTCCTATCATTCTTGACTCCGATCTCTCTGCAGAACTCAAGATCGCCCTGTATGAGCGCCTTCTGCAGGATCCGGAGTATCAGGGCGGTTTCTGCCTTTGAACTCGAATCCATCCTCTTCAGGATATTAGCGACCATGTCACAAAGCCTGCTATAAATGTCATAAACTTCAAAAACAATGCATTCCATTGCTTCCACAATCAAAAAACCCGAGGCGGCCTGAGCCAACGGCTTGATCTGAAGCAAAAGATCAAGCAAACGCTGAACCTTTTGCAGCAACAAAAGCTCCTGCATTACGCTCGGATCCCTTCTCGTGATCCCTCTCCTCTGCTGCAAATTCTCGAAAATAATCATAGATTTCTGATCAAGATAATTGTAATAAGCGCGAATAAACGTGTTATGAGCCCATGTTTTCCTCAGCTTGGTATGTCCATCTCGAAAATTCGAAAGATCAAAAGGCAATCTCCCAATACTCTGAATCACAGACAACTTTGTTGAGAAAACGCCATGCATTAGTATCAATCCTTTGAGAGCCACAACCAAACTATGAGTTTTCTCGACGCGGGACGAGATGCAACGTACAATAGGTTTGATGTTCGAATCAGAAAGGCGTAACCATTTGTAGACTCTCTCAGGGTATTCATAACCAAAAGAGAATTCATCATGGCTAGTTGCTTTGATAACTGCAGCTTCAATATCAGGATTCCGGAATGTTGATCGTCTTGATATGCTAGCAAGCCAATGACTGTTTTGATCTTTCAACAATCCGGAAGCCCTTTTCCATAGCCTCATTTCCGTGAAGCTATGGACCAGATTCTTTTTGATTGAACAGAACCGCTTTAGAGGATATTCAATGCTCTGGATAAGATCCCTTACCCAAAATCTCTCACCCATCTTTCCACCACACGATACGTGGTAACAGGCGAGGATGGTGAGGCTAGATGCGGATGACCCTTATCTAGCCTCACCATCCTCCCATACTGCCACGTGTCATACGATGGAGTGAAGGGTGAGAGATTTTGGGGCGAGTTGATCCAAACCTTAATGTTGTACCAAGTTTTGCGCTTCTGTTTTTTGTTTGGGCAATTGGGGGCCTCCTACATATGGGAAATTCTATATCGTCATTAAATTATTTCACCATACTTAAAAATTTTATAAAGTGTTACTAAGTATGTCAGAGCAGTTGAAAGCTTCATGATAGAGGGAAAGATGAATAAAAACAGGCCCAAACTGACTTGAGATGAGCGGATTAAGTATGATCTACTAGATTTGCATATCTCTGATGACATGATCCAGGATAGGAGTTCATGGAGGCAGTTAATTAAGGTTAACGAGATTTAAACAGAATACAGGGTCACATTAGAGTATATTTAGAGGCTTCTACGCTTTAGGTGGACTTTGCACTTTTTTTGTTTTTGTTTTGATTTTTGTTTTTGTCTTTGTCTTGCAGTATATTTGCATATACACGTTTATGACTATTTTAATATCTGAAGCTTACTATTTGTATTTACTGAATTCAATCACTAACACACTATCACATCATATCCATATTAATGTGTCATTTATACAGGTACATATAGAACTAGAGGTCTCACTGGAAACAAAATCTCTAAGAATAGAGGTTTTCATACCCTAACGATAGCTTTTGATACTGTTGAAATATAATTAGCGTGCTTGATTGATTGATGGATGGTATTGTAGTTAATGGACAGTCACAAAACAGCCCAACTTGCCGGCAAAATAATGATTTTTAATACCTTGATTTAACGTCTTCTTGGTTGCTCTGTTTGACAAACTGCTGGCGTGAAAAAGACATTTTCTAAAAAAAACAATGGCTAGATTTTCAACAGGATGGAAGATAGGTATTTGTATCTATTGTTTGCAATGTAATAATCGAATTATTAAATTGGACAAGAATTATTGTAGGCTTACCTCGTCAAAGTTATTGTTTGTTAGGTGTCATTTCTTGCCAGCACTTCTTGCTGGGACTACTCCCTTGAAGGTCACCCTCATCTGGCCTCACCATCCTCCTTGCTGCCACGTGTCGCGAAGTCACAAAAGAGGTGAGGAAAGTTGGGGTGAGAAGATCCCAACCCCCAAGTTTATATATAGACCTAGAGAAAAAGTTTTTGGTTTTGACGAACCGGTCATTCATACCAATGTCGTCGCCGTCATCATCATCCGTATCCAGTATATCCCAACGACAACAAAAGCTATATATCGTTAGGGTCTGGGAAGGGTAAGTGGTAAGCAAACAATACCTCTGTCCTAAGAGATAGAGAGTCTGCTTCCAGTGAGATCCCCAGCTATATATGTACCTGCATAAATAACATAATAATAAAGATATGCTTTATATGTACCTACATAAATAACATAATAAAAGAGATATGATGTGCTAGTGTGTTAGTAAGGTCATTCATACCAATGTGTTTGTGTAAAACCAATAAGTTGGCAATTGAATATGTCTTTCTCTTATTCCAATTCGTCAATTTATAGAGTACAAATGGTATCTATCCAATCTACACAAATCATATATCTCCTATTTACAAATTACGATAAGGATATGTACAAGTATGGTAAGAATTCATACAAATCAAATCTGGTCAAATCAATCACATATACGTGATAATTACAAGGAATCAATTAGATAATTACAAAAAATCAAACTGATATGGCCGCAGTCTTTATCCGCAATTCTGGTCAATTTCGTCAGTGCTCAGCTCTTGACACGGCCGAGCTCACCAAGGTCAGTTCGGGTAAGGTCAGCTCTAGTTCAACGGCTGAGTTCTGCAAGGTCATCAGCTCATCACTTGGCACGGCCGAGCTCGGCAAGGTCAGCTCGAATCTTTAACAATTTGCACCCATTAGTATTTACAAAATTTTGCGAGTACGACAAGAGAAACATATTTTTTATTTTAATGCTTTGCAGGCTTTGACGAATTCTAAACATGTCTCTGGACATAATGAACACAAACTTGGGTGATGAACTAGAATCTCGGTGTATATAGTTTGATTAGTAGAGGCATTCTCAGGCCCTTACAAAAAAGCATCGCTTACCATCTTCATCATATATAATTAACTTGGCCTATTTCTACCATATTCCGTATTTTCATCTTTGGAACTTTATGCTTACGACTTGGTGAAATTTTATACTTTCAAAGATGAAAAACGTTAAGATAATGCATGTGGTAAGAGGCTTACAAAAATAGTTGTCTGACATGAGAGAGCTGTATTTACACACACATGCATACACACACATATATGTGTGTATCGCATTATTTTTTCAAAACGGGTTGTTTGACCAACTAATGTAACATGCTTTACTACTCCGTTCATGGCATATTAGTTTTGACTCGGTGCATGTAGTGACGATTAGAAGTCGGATCGGGATCCTCTGACCACGTTCCCCTCACCCTTCTTGGGACCGCCCGCCACGTGGCACACAGGAGTCACCCTCATCCAGCCTCACCACCCTTGTGTGTCACGTGTCAGCGAGTCATTTAATACCTCATTAAAGAGGGATCAATAGATCTGTTCCCTTAGAAGTCAATATTCACCCGCATTTTCTTAATTAAGGACCTAAATATCCTGCCATAAAATTTGTCATACACCTTGTCGCTCAAAACACAAAAGTTTACATCAAGTTTATGATTCGCAAATGGTTGAAAGTGTCAGGGTACTTGTGATAATTACTTGATCACTCAAGAATATATATCTGCCACGTGGCAATTTTCCCTACAACATTAGGGTAACGAATAAGAGCCTTCATTTGAGAATATACAAAAGAGGATCACTTGCCGTCATTTGCATGGTCCTTCCTTACATGGGTGATAGAGGATCAGGCGCGTGAAGTTTCCCTCCATGAAAAAACGAGAGTAAAACAATAAAGATCTTAGGCACGCTTTATTTATTTTCCAAGTGTATAAAACTAGGTCTTATCTGGCAACTTTGTAATGGGAACTCTTATAATCATTCAGATTATCTCTTTGAGAACATTGTGCGGTAGGAGTTCATAGAAGCAGATGATTACGGTTAATGAGGTTTAAACAAGATATAAGGATATCTTAGAATATATTCAGGGGCTTAGATACTCTCTGTACTGTAGGTTGATTTTGTATTTTTTTGTTTTTGTTTTATCTTTCATTATTTGTGCATATACATGGTCGGAAGTTTTCTATTTGTATTTACTAAATTCCTTCACTAACACACTAGCACATCATATCTATATTAGTGTGTCATCTATGTAGGTACATATAGAGCTGGGGTCCCACTAGAAGCAAAACTATCTATCCCTTGAGATGAAGATATAATTTGCCTGCATCTCACCCTCCCTAGACCCTAGCGATAGCTTTTACTGTCGTTGGGATATAGTAGGTATGATTGTTGTTGTTGTTATAATCATTCAGATTATCTCTTTGAGGACATCGTGCACTGTAGAAGTTCATAGAAGCATATGATTAAGGCTAACGAGGTTTATACAAGATATAGGGGCACCTTAGAATATATTCAGGGCTTAAATACTCTCTGCACTTTAGGTTGATTTTGTATTTTTTTGTTGTTGTCTTTGTCTTTCATTATTTGTGCATATACATTGTTATAACTATTTTAATATCGGAAGCTTTCTATTTGTATTTACTAAATTCCTTCACTAACACACTAGCACACCGTATATCTATTAGTGTGTCATCTATGCAGGTACATATATCACCATGGGTCTCACTGGACGTAAACTCTCTATCCTTTAGGATGAAGATATTGTTTGTCCGCCTTTCACTCTCTTTAGACCTTAGCGATCTGCGTTAGAATGTACTGGATATGTGTTGTTGTAGATGTTCACAAGGCGAAAACGAGACAGAAAGGAAGAGTCTGAGCTATCGAGACGCTTACTTTCCTTGTGTGATTGTGGAATAGGGATGAGATCTCCTCACCCCTCTTCCTCTCACCCCACTGCTCACCGTCTGACACGTAGCAGCAGGAGAGGGTGGTGAGGCTAGATGAGTGTAGCGCCCTGACCCGGACAACGGAATCCGAACCGGTACACCCGTCGTAGCTTACTGAGAAGACTACAAGACGTCTCATATCCCGATTACATATCATCCATGACGAAGAGAAATAAGTGCGGAAACATATCGCGTAAATTAAAACCATCAATGCCGTACTTCAAAAGACAATGTGAATATCATAAAATATGGTTGCAGCCATCTAAAACCTCAAATGGACTAAAAATCAGAAAGAACATAAATCGTCTAATAAAATTCTCCTCAACATGGTTTAGGCATCCCATTCCGCCCACTCGCCGTCGTCCTCAATAAAAATCATGTCGTAACTAAGCTCATCTGCAAAGACCAAAGTAGTATCCTTAGCGAAAAACGCTAGCAAGTAACCCGCTTATAAGACATACGGGATCAACACATGGCAAGACATGAGTAATATATATATAATTCGAGGAAATTGTGGGACACATGTCTTGTAAAGCTTCCAAATATATATGTATAGGCGAATCACGTAATAAAGCAATACAGCCATTGGGACACAAGTAACAATTCATTGGTCATCACATATCACGCACATCCATACCACATTGACTCACGTGACGCATGACAAAATATGCACTACACTATACATTCACATATGCATGAGCCTTCTCTTTTTAAAACAGTGCAATGCATGCCACAATGTCCGGTCTCGTAACTCGTAACCCTGTAACGCACCCTGGCTTATATTTCCATCCCGGTTAACGTTACAGGCTCGTTATGCTCTGTGATGCACCTCGGCTTATATTTCCATCCCGATTAACATCACAGACTCGTAAAACTCTACAATGCACCTCGGCTTATATTTCCATCCCGATTAACATTGCAGAGGACTTTATACCCTGTAACGCACCCCGGCTTATATTTCCATCCCGGTTAACGTTACAGACCTTTTGTGTCCTGTAATGCACCTCGGCTTAAATTTCTATCCCGATTAACATCACAGGTCACCTTCGCAAATCAGTGCCGAAGCACAGCTCTTTTTCAAAACAATATGCAAATGCAAGTGTTATGATGCAAGACTCCTCGTTTCAATCTCATATCTCGTTCACATAAGTAGTTCATGTACACATGCGCAAGTATAAGCAACACACAAGCTTTCACTAACTTACACACCATAACTTAGGCTTCAACCATCACGTCAACACTTAGTCTTGATTCTAAGGTTCACAACCTAAGGCAAGTATCCCTAACCATCCTTCATTGAACTCTGAAACACCTCGTACGTTCATTTCCTAACCCTTCTAAGTCATCCTCATTGAAATCCGATTCGAAAACCCCTTTTTGAACTCACCAAGTTGATTCACCATCCTAAGTCATATTCCCGAGACTTAGACTGCCTTTAATCGGGTCTTAAGAAGTCTCTAAGATCACCCAAAGACTCCCCGAGCTTCCCTCTTCCTTCCTATGTTTTCCCCCAAAACTGATGGACATCATCCCCTCACTTCGATCGATCGATGTGACATCATACTCTCACATCGATCGATCGATGTCCAACAGAGCACATCGATCTCTCAGCCCTTTACTACTTCGATCGATCGATGTCCAACAGGGGACATCGATCTCTCATCTCACCCAACATCGATCGATCAATGTCTATCAGGGGACATCGATCTCTGACATCGATCGATCGATGTCAGCGTCTCCTGTGAACTTTGTTCTGCGATTTTCTACAGGAGATGTGTTTCTCAACCATCGTTTCTCCAACTTCCATCCCATCATTCCAAGCCTAACGACCCTATCAATCCCAGCACACATCATCAACGTCAAAACCCTCTCAGAACTCATCACACGTTAAAGCCTAAACGCACATTGTTCCTCACAACGAACCCGAAAGATCCCTCCTTTTTCCCATTCCCAACCCTAACCAACAATGAAGGCACATCAAAAGGGTTTACGGGGTAGGGATTTGCAGGGTCTCAAGTAGTCAACAACCACGAAACGGTTTTCATCATATAACGGCCAAATCATCCACACAACCACATAAATCATATACAAGTAATCACAAAACGAAACTACTGCATGGTGATCCAATTTGATAACAAAATAGGCCAGTTTTCTTTCACAAAACGTAGGAACTTATAAGAAAGTTACTTGCCTTTGATTACTCGATAGAAAAACGAAGAACGGATGAGGTTTGGGTTGATTCCTGGAGAAAATCTTCCTTAGGGTTGCAAGGGCTTCAGAATCGCCTAGGAGGAAGGAAGGAAAGTTGCGTCGTGTGAATGAGGGAAGGAGAAACTGACGTTGTCAGTTTAATAGAAATTTAGGGTAAGATTTGATGTTTCTAAATTATATCATTTATTTATTTATCTTAAAGGATAAACCTTAATTATTTAATTCTAAAATTAAACACAATTAATCCTAATATTTAATCTTCCCATTAATTTCTAATTAATCCTCGTACTTAATTCCTAATTCATTACCGTTGACCGTCATTAATCTTCTTTAATTCTTTCTTTGTCTTTTAATTATCTTACGGAGGGTGCGGGGCATAACAATGAGGGTGACCTGCATCTAGCCTCACCACTTCTTCCTACTGCCATGTGTCGGGCGATGGGCAATAAGGTGAAGGGGAAGAGGGGTGAGAGGATCCCGTCTATGTGGAATGGAGGGTGGAGGGTGGCAATATTATGGCTGGGTCAAACCCAAGCTAGGCATACATATTTTTCCAAAGAATATTTTATGAATAATTTCGAAGCACAAGTATTGATGTGGACAACACCCATATATGAAATATTATAATTGTCTAAGTGACCTTTTTTCTTGGATTGTGCGCAGTTGGCATCTTCTAAGATATGCATATATAAATAATAGTTTCAACTATATTTTGTGCAATTGAACAATTTAGCAGACAATGCAAACGAGATAACAAACAAGAGAAGAAACATTTCGAAACGTTTAAACTATGATTACAATATGATTTGACTAGTTCTCGTGACAAACTTAGCTGAGTGTATTGTTGGGATAAAAGAAATTTTAATGATTCCATAAAAATGACAAGAATTAAAGCGTGCAAGACCTCAATGCTCTCACGTGTTTAAAAATGGCTTAGTAAGTCATATGTTTCATATGACATATACGTCTTAGCAATTTTAGTCAACATCTCTCATTAAGGTTAGATCCTTGACTTAGATTGAATACATTAATTGAGCTATGGCCAGACATCAAGTCATCAGCTAGAACGATAGATCATATGTTTCACCTATACTAAGACGTTAAGTGTTGAAACTTAAACGTTATATGAGGTGAGATTCATATCCACTCAAAATGTTATATCCCAGAAATTTTCGAGTAGCCGTTAATGGGTAATTTGAAACTAGAGTAGCCGCTGGGTGTAACGACCCCTCGGAATTAAATTAATCATTGCGAATCGTTTATGTTCAAGAGATCCATAATCGTAAAGAGGTATTAAATTTATATAGATGATAAATAAAGGATGGCATGAAATAAAATAAAAAAAAATAATAGAAGAAAATGATAAATAAATAAATAAATTTTATAAAAAAAGAAAAGAAAAAGGAGGGACGGTTGGATAAGAATTCAAAAAAATAAAGATAATTAGAAAAGGGCAACGTGTGGAGGGAATAACCGATTCCCCCCTAATTTCGCACAAAGAGGGACGTTAAATGGGAACATGGGTGCGGCAGAATTGGGGTCGTTTATATTAAGAAAAAAAGAATAGAGGGTAACGGAGAGTGAAAAAAGCGGCTGTGGAGAAGAGAGAGGGAAGGAAGAAAAGAGGAAGAGAGGAAGAGAAGAGAAGGGAATGAGAAAGGGATATCACGACGTTCGAACCCATTTGGTAATCGGATAATTGGGAAATAGACTGCAACCAGGTAGGTTTCTTTTCCCCCTCCAAATTGGTACAAGTCAAACATGCTTTAATGGTAGATTATGTGTTTTTGATTGTTTTAATTGTTGAAACTGATAGTATGTGTGGTAATCGATACAAAGCATGTGTTCTTGATATGTGAAAAATGCGTATATGGGTTTGCGCGCCTTGAATTTGATGTTAGGAAAAAATTTAATAATCAAAATGTTACAAACTTTGTATGATTAGGGTTTTTGTTTTTGTTTTTGGCCTTAGATTATGCTCCCATAGACTGGAAATAGGTGGAAACATAGATCGGGATCGAAAAACGGACGCCGGAGGTCGCAGGTGCACCTCACGCGCCGCCAGAAATGGCTGCACGTGGCCGTCACGCGCGTGCGTGGGCAGCATGCGCCTCCTGAAGCCGCATATCGTTATGTATAAAAAAAAATCTTCTAAGGGGCCGAAGCCTGGATCAGTGGGCAGGCCAGCCCTTAACGGGCCGGTTGCACTAGCACCAGGGCTTGACCCATTTCTGAAGGATATATATATAAAAAAGGGGGCAGGCTAGCGGACCGAGCCGAATGGCCAACGGACCAGGCCAGTTGCTGGCCGGCTCAATAACATCTGAAATTAAAAAAAAATAATGGAGGGATAGCGGGCCGGCGCTGGCGGGCCGGACTGTGGGTGTACGCAGATCAGGGCTGGAAAAGGGGCCACCCCAATTACTATAGTAATTGATTTGTTTAATTTCTGAAATTCCTTAATTGTTAGTTAATTAATTTAAAATAGTAATAAATTTAGGAAAAATATAAATAAATATCAGAAAATTATAAAAAAATTCAGAAATTATAAAATTTGAAATTAAAATATTTCCGTGAAATTCCAGTAATTGTGGTAATTCATTTAATTTGGTTAATTAGGTAATAAATACAAATAAATAAGGGAAAAATGAGAAAAAATACAGAAAATGCACGGTAAATGTATACAAGCCATGGAAAAATAGGTTTAACGTCAAACAACATTAAATCATTACTCGAATAATAAATGAACCTAGATTTGAGTACCGGAGGATGGGCTAGGGGCCTCAAACGATCTTTAAATGAACTTAGATTTGAGTGTTGGAGGATGGTGAGGATGGGCCAGGGGCCTCAGACGATTGTGTTGTTTGTATTCATGGCACGTGTATTGTATTGATGGTGGGTCATGACGTACGGGTCACGGGCACTCAGGATGGTGTACTGTGGCGGGGCCAAATACACTCAGGATGGTGACTGTGGGTGGGTATGACCCACAGCCACTCAGTAGGTCCCAGGATCATGCATTGCATGGTGGAGATATCGGCATTTTGTGTGACATGACTTTGTTGCGTGTGACATGCATAGTAGGACATGCATCACGATGTTGTGCATTTTTATCTGGAGTGATTTACCCTTCCGCATTCTTCCATATGCTTATGTGATATCATGTTATGTGCTATGTGTTATATCATTTTTGTATGCTCGTCTTGTACTAGTTGGAGGCAGGCGCCTACTGGGTGATTTTCTGTCACTCACCCCTACTTCCCTCCCACCATGTGAGCAGGAAGAGACTTATGACTACGTCTTTGTTGAGGACGGGGCTGATACGGTGGAGTGGACACACTGATGGTCGCGCCTAGGATATAAGAAGACCTTGCGACTGTTTGTCTTTATTTTATTGGGATCTCATCGGACATCACCTTGTTTAGATTTTCAGACTTACGTTATTGTCAGGATTTGGTTCATTATTGTCTTAAGGAATTTTCTTTATCAAGAAAACTTTATGTTATTGTATTTTGTTTCTGCGCGAAAAATTTCTACGTCTTTTCGGACATGTTGAAAATTGATTCATTGCTTTGCATTCTCCTTAGTGAGATATGGCGGCCGCACTGTTCCCGATGCTAGGGTTCGGGAGCGGGACGCTACACAAAACCTTAAGACAATATGTAATTCTCGACACCCATCCTCACGCGGCAAGGTGGCTTGATATACACACGCGTCTTAGAATCCGTCGTCAATCACAAACTACAAGCTAGACATGTACATCTGGACTTGGATGAGGAAAGACAATAGATGACCAACTATGCCAGGCAAGGTGTGAGTATGCATTTTGAACTGGCTGATACCATGTTGAAACTTGGGTTTATATAAGGTGATGCACATATCCACTCAAAACCTTGATGCAATGGGTGGTGGTACCTCAATCTCATATAACCTATGTATTTTTTTCTTCAAATTGACTAGTGTGGAACAATATTCTCAACAGTATTGACTTTGAACGATAGATCATATGTTTCACCTAGAACCAGACATCCCATCCTTTGGGGGGTAATGACACTGAGTTCAAACGTTCCTAGACCTAGATATGACGTTTTCAAGATTGTAAATGACCCTAACCTTTAATTGAGCCATTAACATCATCTTCATTGATTCAAAGGTTGTATTTCGTAATGAACAGATAAATATGGTTGTTGGAAAGGAGTTGGAAGATCTAGTATATTGAAGACGAGAGCGAAGAAGAGACGTTGCAATTGAGTTCAAGATGAAACCTATTCAGAGGAGATGATAAAAAAGGAAAGGGAAAAAAGCATTACTTGTTGGATTTATTTAAAAATTCTTGAATAGGACCGTTTAATCGAATCACTGGACAAAGTAACAAAATGCGAAATTTTATCTTACTCCATTTTGATGTAGATCTGTTCATGATGTAACTGATGCTGCTCTGATGAATCTGGCGTGATCTAAGGATTCACGACCTCCCACCAACTGTTGATGCATCCCTTAAACGAATTCAACAATTCACTGCTTTACCCGACGGATTCAACAATTCACTACTTTACCCAATATAGAGGCTAGCTACTGTGGGCTTTATAGATAACTGACACACCCTCCCTCTCTATACTGTATGTGGGCAGCGGCTCTCTTGATTAGTGTGAGGAGGTGAAGGCCTCCTTCTTTATATAAACGGAGAAAGGAAGAATCCTTATAGATTTAGGGTTCAAAGTTGTATCTGAAACCAAACACTTTTCCTTTATGGATGAGAGTTTTTCTCATCCCAAATACCTGAGTATATACTTGATATTATCATCAAGTTATCTTTATCTAATATTAAACATTATTTAATATTTAATAATAAATATTATCATCTAATATTTAATATTTAATATTATCTAATATTTAATTATTATGTACTGACAATTATCTATTAGCCACAGGTTGGTTCGCCTTTCGGGGACCAAATGTCTTACACTTTATTGTCGTTGCACTTTGAGCTCATCCATCGCGGTCTCTGACCATATGACTTTATACATATTCGAGGTTTCCATTTTAGACCATACTTTACATCCACGAACATACCTGATGATCACTTAACGTGTGGATGTTTTACGTAATAATTAATATTATTACGTGACATAGTTGACATATAAAATTATTATACATAACGTCCATCTTATAATTAATTCGTATATACTTAATCAACGTACTACGCGTTACACGTATCTCAAATTAATCCCAACATTACTAACTTATTGCATCGAATTTAGAAAAAGGGAACAATATAAGAGTAGTATTTAGAAAAACTAATACGATAATTAAAATACATACTAAATAATGGTTAATTTTAATAACTTATTTTTATCAAATTCATAAAGTCATATATTCTATCTAAATATAATCACGGAATACACAATAAAGATGAAAAGTGAATCGCAGTGTTTTTATATGACAACTTGACTATTATATATTAATAACATCCCTGTCAATTATGGTCCAAAACACAATAAACAAAATACACGGAATACACATAATGAGTGTTGCCGGCAATATTTTGACAATTAATAACTAGCAGTTTTTAAGTTTCAGGCTCCAAACTGAAGCTTCGACCTGACTTGTATCGTGGAAGCATCAAGCACGTTCCTATTCAGATACCTGCCGTTCAGATAAATCAGCAACTCCTTCTTCATTTGTATTTTTGATGTGTAATTAAATATAAGTTCGTTGACCTCTTCTAATTAATAACTTATTAATTTATCAATTAATTCATACCTCTCTAAATTATTAAAATTTCAATGCCCGATAATATTAATTTTAAAAGAAGATTCTATTGTTCATATTTCTATCACTACATACACGTGTGTATACAACAACACATAACAAATATATCTCAACGACACCAAAGCTATTGTTAGGGTCTGAGGAGGATGAGAGACAGACAAACAATATCTCCATCATTAAGGATAGAGAGTTTGATTCCAGCGAGACCCTCGCCTCTATATATGACTGCATTGACAAATAATGAAAGATAAATAATGAAAGACACAGACAAACAAATAATGTGTGTGTGTGTGTGTGTGTGTGTGTATATATATATATATATCTTATTTACAAAAACAACAACATTACCGCATTACCTTAAAGTCTCTAATCTATGGCGGGGTATGGAGGGCCAGATATACGCAACCATACTCATGTGTTAAAAACACACAGATGTTGTTTTCCGATGACCCATAATGAAAATTGCGTATCTATCTCTTATTTACAAAAACAACAACTTTACCGCATTGCCTTAAAGTCTCCCATCTATGGCGGGGTATGGAGGGCCAGATGTACGCAACCATACTCATAATGAAAATTACGTCAAGTTGTGTCGATCAACTGCTTCTTCATAATATCATCAGAAGCGCAACTACTTTAATGATTCATTTTTATCTCTTATTTGTTGGCCGTTAATCTAATAGGAGAAAAATAATATCTGAGCAAAATGTTGGAAATGAAAATTGCGTATCTATCTCTTATTTACAAAAACAACAACTTTACCGCATTGTCTTAAAGTCTCCCATCTATGGCGGGGAATGGAGGGCCAGATGTACGCAACCATACTCATAATAAAAATTGCGTCAAGTTGTGTCGATCAACTGTTTCTTCACAACATCATCAGAAACGCAACTAATTTAATGATTCATTTCTATCTCTTATTTGTTGGTCGTTAATCTAATAGGAGAAAAATAATATCTGAGCAAAATGTTGGACAAAAATGATAAGAAGTAAGTTAGAAAGAAGAACAACGACCGATCTCTTATAATGCATTTTTCCTTGTTGGTAGGCCTATAAATAGCCCCAAATATGTATCTCCAATTTGCACACACAAAAAAATCCCCAAAAAAGCAAAAGATGATGCTTGCCAAGGCGTTACCTCTCACCTCCGTCCTCCTCCTCCTCCTCCTGGTGATCCCTTCAGTAGTTCACTGTTCTCCAAAGGTCTCCTCCCACACTCCGGCGATTTTGACTGTCAACAGCTTTCAGAAAGGCGGTGATGGAGGTGGCGCTTCCGAATGCGACGAGAAATTTCATCCAGATAGTAGTCTGGTGGTGGCGCTCTCGACTGGATGGTTCGACAACAAAAGCAGGTGCGGACAGTTTATAAAGATCACGGCGAACGGAAAGAGTGTGAAGGCGAAGGTTGTTGACGAATGCGACAGCAATCGTGGGTGCGATGACAACATTGTGGATGCATCCAAAGCTGTCTGGAAAGCTTTAGGCATAAAACAAGACAGTAACGAGTTTGGTCGAACGGATGTTACGTGGGGAGATGCTTGATTTCACGTTTAAGGTTTGATGGTATTCAACAAATTAGGGAAGATTGATGACAGTGAGTTGTACTTCATCAGGTGGTTATCAGGTTGGGGTACTTCTCTATGTGCCGACGGTGACACCTCTGCATGTGTTTTCTGTTGCTTCCGATCTTTTTTTTTTTTGTTTCGCTTTGTTTTATTTTGGAGCTTTGAATAATTACCTTGGTTATTACAAAGGAGTATCACGTACTATCTTTATCGCACTTAACTTGGTCGTTTTCTGGCATTTGTTTTAGTTTTATCTTTTCAACTTTGCAGTTGAAACCTGTGCAATCTTTTGGAGATGTGATCTCCTCATCGCCCACACCCTCATCTTATTGTCCACCGCTCGTCACATGGCAGCAAAGGATGGTGAGGCTAGATACGGGTGACGCTCATCTAGCTTTACCACCCTTCTTGCTACATGGGAGTGAGAAGATCTGTTCCCAATCTTTTGAGATGTAAAATGGTTAAGAAAAGACATGTTCCCACAGGCTTAAAAAAGGGTAGTGTGATGAGAGCCACATGCATATCTTGCATTATTTCCCAAAGAGAGTTCTTTGAGCATTTCTTTTACTCCTACTCTATTCACAAGACGTAATTTTTGTATGTAGTGACAATTAGAAGTCAATTTTCACTCCATTCCTTTTATTACCCTATTCACAGGACACTCCATTTTCTTAAAAAATGCAATAAATTAATGATTCGTCTGAACTAACTGATGTCAACTAGAAAACAACTATCAGCGGCATGAAAGAATACATATGTGTTTGGCACGGTGTTGAGTTTATGTTGGAGAAATTGAGGTTTGGCAAATGGGTTTGTCAAAAGTTTATAACAGTTTATTGTCACAAAAGTGGAGAAATTGTCAAATAATTGGATTGAAACCCTGTGTTCATCGTCAGAAGTTGGATTAGTGTGCGGTATAGAGACATGGATGAGTAGGTGATTGCGGAATGGAGGGAGGAGATGGGTACCATATGACGTGTTTGCTGCGTGTTTGGGGGCGGCGGGCGTGGGGTTGGGTGGGGAGGGGAGGGGAAGGAGGTGATTTAATTGGCAGTGATAGAGCAAGTTACCTTTCTTGTGCATAAATAAATTGTTTTAAAAGAGTATTTTATGGATAGTTAAAGCAAAACTTTTGATGTTGACAAAACATATAAATGAAATATTTGAGTTGTGAAAGTGACCGTTTTTGTCTGTAGTAATTATCTTCTAGACATGCATAAGAAATGGGATCTCCTCATTTCCTACAGTCTCACCCCCTTGTCCACCGTACGCCACGTGGCAGCAAGGTGAGATGGTGAGGTTAGATGAGCAGCAAGGTGAAATGGTGAGACTAGATGCGTGTCACCTGCACCTAGCCTCAACACCCCCCTTAATGCCGGTAGACAAGGGGGTGAAAGTGTGAGGAGTGAGTAGATCCGGTCCCATATCTATACGCGTGCCTTGACCAATTTATTGCATAATTCAAACCAGATAAAAGAAATAATATTTTGAAACATTCAATCGATCATTACAATATAAACTGGCAAAGTTCTGAAACCAACATTAGCTGAATATTTTGACGGGGCTACAGAGAATTTTAGAAGTTAAATAAACATGACAAGCATTAAGGTGTCCTAGACCTCAAAATGCTTATGTTCTTAAAAATGACCTTAATATTAGGTTGTAAGTATGTCTTTATGATTTACATGAGAATGCACAAAATATTTCAAACAATTTATAAAACAAAAAGTCAAGTTTTTAGTATAGTCAAGACCGAACTCAGAATGGTCTTCACCGAACGTTCATATGCTTCAGAATACACTAGACCAAACTCAAAATATTTTAGTCTAAACGTTCGGTGTATGTACACTAAACTTTCTGCTAAGGTGACTGAACGTAGCTTTTGTGTTCGGTAACTCATAAGACTGATCTCAGGATCGGCGAGAGCATTTGGATTTCAAAATTTGAAATTAGATGAAAGGTCAAAGTCAAATTTTGATTGAACTCAGGATCAAACTCAAAAGTATGAGGTCATTCTAATGCAACACAGAATGTTTGGTGTTGAGTTCGGTGAGGTAAACAAAGAGTGTCAGGAGACTCAACTTAACTCAAGACCAACCGCATAGTTGAGTTTGGCGTGTAAGACTAAACATCTGGTCTCTGAGTTTGACGCTCTGAAATATAACAGTTACGATACAATTTTCAAACTACAAAAGGTTGTTCTCTCTCCAATCTGTCCTAAATGGATTGCTCATTTATTGCCAACATTTCTAATGCTATTTTGAGTGCTTTCACATGTCTTATAAACATCTAGGTGGCAAATCTTCGACCACTAATGAGAAAAAGAGTTGGAGAAAATTTGATTGTGGACGTGCAATTAATGAAGCAAGAGAAAAGACCAGGATGAAAAAACAAAATTGAAGATCTCTGTATATATAAGAAGCTTTGAACAGGCAAATACACACTTTCAACTTCTTCAAACTCTATTATGCCTTCATCTCAAAAGCTCTCAAGTGCAAAAGTGCTTAAATCTCATTAGGGCCTTAATGATTGTATAAATTGTTATATTGTGAGACTATTAAAATATAACCCAAGTAAAATAAAAAATATTTGATCTTGCTTATGATTTAGACTTGATTTAAAAGTGAAACTCTGTTTTCCTCAAAGCTTATTTGGTGAAAGTTCTTAGTAAGAATTTTTGAGGTTGTGAAGAGACAAGTAGAAATGCTTTAAGGCTCTTGCTTGTATTTGTTGTAGGAGTTGTTGCTACACAAGCTATTGTAACAATTGTTGTAGTATGAGATTATTGATCAGTTTGAGGAAATTTATATAGTCACTGTTGAAAATTCATTTTGAAAACAAGGTGGTATTGGAGTAGAATCAAATGGATTCGAACCATTGTAAATTGTGTATCTCCGTTCACTATCTCTGGTCTCTTTCTTTGTTATTTTGGTGAGCATTTTGAGTTAGAGTAAACTAAAACGAGAAAGACCCCAAAATCATCTAACACTCTATTCACTATCTGTAGAGTATTTTTCATGTACCTAACAATTGGTATCAGAGATTAGGCTTTATTGTTTGGTAAATTCTTGCAAGTAGAAAGGTTTAACGATCATAAAAAAAATATGGCAACGAAAACCTCCACTTCTACTAGCTCAATTCTCAAACTATCCACTATATTTACACACCAATAGCAAGGTTTCTTTGTTTGATGCTTAAAACTACTCATTGTGTAAGTTTAGAATGATAAATCATTTAACGGTCATGTTTTGACATATGAATAGCGGTTGTCAAATAATTGAAGCTCCTGTCATTATGAACTCAAAGGGTGAAAAAAGTATCCAAAGATGAAGATGATTAGGACGACGTTGAAAAGCTCAAGTTTGCTATCAATGAAAAGACTTTGATACTCTTTCAAGTGCTCCAACCACTAAAAAGCTTGTTAGACTTCAAAGTCTTGAAACGGCTCATAAAGCATGAAAAATGTTGGAGATTTTTGCCAAGGCGTTACCTCTCACCTCCGTCCTCCTCCTCCTCCTCCTCCTCCTTGTGATCCCTTCAGTAGTTCACTGTTCTCCAAAGGTCTCCTCCCACACTCCGGTGATTTTGACTGTCAACAGCTTTCAGAAAGGCGGAGATGGTGGTGGCGCTTCCGAATGCGACGAGAAATTTCAAACAATTTATAAAACAAAAAGTCAAGTTTTTAGTATAGTCAAGACCGAACTCAGAATGGTCTTCACCGAACGTTTGATATGCTTCAAGATACACTAGACCAAACTCAAAATATTTTAGTCTAAACGTTCGGTGTATGTACACTAAACTTTCTGCTAAGGTGACTGAACGCACCACTGAACGTAGCTTTTGTGTTCGGTAACTCAAAAGACTGATCTCAGGATCGGCGAGAGCATTTGGATTTCAAAATTTGAAATTAGATGAAAGGTCAAAGTCAAATTTTGATTGAACTCAGGATCAAACTCAAAAGTATGAGGTCATTCTAATGCAACACAGAATGTTTGGTGTTGAGTTCGGTGAGGTAAACAAAGAGTTCCAGGAGACTCAACTTAACTCAAGACCAACCGCATAGTTGAGTTTAGCGTGTAAGACTAAACATCTGGTCTCTGAGTTTGACGCTCTGAAATATAACAGTTACGATACAATTTTCAAACTACAAAAGGTTGTTCTCTCTCCAATCTGTCCTAAATGGATTGCTCATTTATTGCCAACATTTCTAATGCTATTTTGAGTGCTTTCACATGTCTTATAAACATCTAGGTGGCAAATCTTCGACCACTAATGAGAAAAAGAGTTGTTGGAGAAAATTTGATTGTGGACGTGCAATTAATGAAGCAAGAGAAAGAGACCAGGATGAAAAAACAAAATTGAAGATCTCTGTATATATATAAGAAGCTTTGAACAGGCAAATACACACTTTCAACTTCTTCAAACTCTATTATGCCTTCATCTCAAAAGCTCTCAAGTGCAAAAGTGCTTAAATCTCATTAGGGCCTTAATGATTGTACAAATTGTTATATTGTGAGAGTATTAAAATATAACCCAAGTAAAATAAAAAATATTTGATCTTGCTTATGATTTAGACTTGATTTAAAAGTGAAACTCTGTTTTCCTCAAAGCTTATTTGGTGAAAGTTCTTAGTAAGAATTTTTGAGGTTGTGAAGAGACAAGTAGAAATGCTTTAAGGCTCTTGCTTGTATTTGTTGTAGGAGTTGTTGCTACACAAGCTATTGTAACAATTGTTGTAGTATGAGATTATTGATCAGTTTGAGGAAATTTATATAGTCGCTGTTGAAAATTCATTTTGAAAACAAGGTGGTATTGGAGTAGTTACAAATGGATTCGAACCATTGTAAATTGTGTATCTCCGTTCACTATCTCTGGTCTCTTTCTTTGTTATTTTGGTGAGCATTTTGAGTTAGAGTAAACTAAAACGAGAAAGACCCCAAAATCATCTAACACTCTATTCACCATCTGTAGAGTATTTTTCATGTACCTAATAATTGGTATCAGAGATTAGGCTTTATTGTTTGGTAAATTCTTGCAAGTAGAAAGGTTTAACGGTCATGAAAAAAATATGGCAACGAAAACCTCCACTTCTACTAGCTCAATTCTCAAAATATCCACTATATTTACACACCAATAGCAAGGTTTCTTTGTTTGATGCTTAAAACTACTCATTGTGTAAGTTTAGAATGATAAACCATTTAACGGTCATGTTTTGACATATGAATAGCGGTTGTCAAATAATTGAACCTCCTGCCATTATGAACTCAAAGGGTGAAAAAAGTATCCAAAGATGAAGATGATTAGGACGACGTAGAAAAGCTCAAGTTTGCTATCAATGAAAAGACTTTGATACTCTTTCAAGTGCTCCAACCACTAACAAGCTTGTTAGACTTCAAAGTCTTGAAACGGCTCATGAAGCATGAAAAATGTTGGAGATTATCCACGAAGAAACTGAACAAAAATGGTAAGAAGATAATGCTCATGATAGAATATGAAAGCTTCAGTATGAAAAGTGGTGAAAAGTTATTCAAATATGAAATGTTCAGTATGAAGTAAGATTTGTCTACTAGTTATACCAAAAAAACAATCAAGAGTTCAGGGATTGATCATGAATGAATATAAATCGTGTAATGCACCACTGTGGGTTTATTTGAATGGGATGATGTCCCAGACGACCTTTATAGGTTGTCTGGGGCTGATGCCCACATGGTGCTAAGCATGTCAAGCGTGGCAGCATAGGGGCTGATGTGCTTTTGGTGGACTTTGAGGGCTGTTTAGGGTTGATGCTTGCGCAATGCTGTTCCGTAGCGTGCGATGTGCCACTGTTGCCTTAGGAAGGGAGATGCCTTAGGATCCTTTACCGACTGCCTGAGGCTGATGCCTAAGTGGTGCTGAGCGGGTCAAGTGTTGCTGCATGCTGAATGATGTGCCTTGCAGACTTCTAGGGTTGTTTTAAGACGAGTTTGTGCAATAACGAGCCAAAGCGTACAAAGTGCCACTATGGGCTTATAATGGCGAGCCTATTCCTTGGGCAGCCTTTGCAGGCTGCTTGGGGCTAATGTCTGCGTGGTATTGAACGTGTCAAGTATGTGGGCTGATGTACTTCTGGTAGACTTTGAGGCCCCACCATTAAATTTATTATTCATAAGAGTAAAGAGTTATGTAACGTGTCATTAAGTAACGGGTATTTTCTATACTATTCTTCGACATGTAATACTCTCTCTTCCTCTCGAAGCTGTCTTCTACCTCTACATGTCTAGTCTCTCTCTCTCTCTCTCTCTCTTACGAGCTGCTAACCGTCAAAGGATATCCTTGGTTGGATGTGCAACGAGAGGCAAGTGAGCTACCTACTGATGAAGAGCTTCCTATCCCTGTTTTACATAATACATATGCTACTGATATTTGAGATGAGCAAGAGGTGCGAGTTCTTCCAACGAGAAGGAATAGAGGTATACCATCAGAGCAGTATTCACTTGAACATGTGTCTCGGTCGTTTAGATATTCAGTGAAATTGACTATGGAAGAATTGCAAAGTATGCAAGAGTATTGTGATATTCTGATGGTTGTACATCATAAGGTGCAAATTATGGAAGGGGCTTCGATGGTAAACCAAGAACAGTATGAGAGAGTGGTAGAGAAGTTGATCTATCTGTCACATACGAGACCTGATATTGCCTAAGCGATAGAATGGTAAGTCAATTTATGCACAAGCTTTAGGAATGGAAGCCGTCACAAGAATGGTGAGGTATTTAAAAAGGACATCAGGAAGGAGTATAATTTTTAGAAAACATGGACATTTAGATGTGGAAGTATATGATGACTCAGACTGGACATGCAATACAAATGATAGACGGTCCACCTCAGGTTATTTTGCACGAATCGGTGAAACCTAGTCACATGTAGGAACAAGAAGCAGAAAATGGTGGCATTGTGTAGTACAGAGACAGAGTTTAGGGTGATCACGAAAGGTGTGATTGAGTTACCGTGGTTGAGAAAGTTGATGCATGAGATTGAATTTTCTTTAAGACTTACGACTCAGTTAATGTGTGATAATAAGGCAGCCATTTGTATTCATGAGAACCCGGTACGCATGATCGAAACAAACATATCGAAGTGGCTAGACACTTCATTAAAGAGAAACTTGAAGAAGGTTTCATTGAGCTTCCGTTTGTCAGGTCTAAAGATCAACTTGTTAATATTCTCATAAAGGTCATTACCGGAAGGATATTTGACTCGGCGTTGTCCAAGTTAGGTGTTCGTGACTCTAGTATTCAACTTGAAGGAGAGTGTTATAAGATATGATTAGAAGACATGATCGCTACAATCAAGGGATAGAAGAGGATAGAAACTATTTTGTCACTACTGTATTTATTTCCTTCCATTTGTATTGACGAACAATCTGCTATCGATAGGCAATGTACTATATCCAAAGAAAGTGAAGTCGTTTATACAAACAATTAGAGTCTATATGATTTAACAATATATATATATATATATATATATATATATATATATATATATATATATAAACACACATATAGAGTTATACGGTATACATTGTATGTATGGATGCATTTATCAATAACATATGTATAGAAACAATAAAAAAACATATTACATGAGAAAACATGACATATATGAGGTTTTGTATTACTTATAGAACGAAGACATCAGTAAACACACATGTACTTGCATACTTAAATTCAACAATAAAGCATGTCTTTCGGGAAGCTAATATGACTGTCGACTGGTTGGCAAATTCAGCTTGTTATTTTCACTGTGGAAAATATTCCAAAGCATTTGCGCGGCACTTTGCTACTGGATCGACGTGGACCACCATGTCTTTGCTTTTGCTAGAGTTTTGTTAGTTTGCATTTTTCCTAATAGATTTCTGTGTATGTCATAATTTTCTTCTTGCTTTTATGCATTTACATGGATGTAACTATATGGTATTTTTCATCTAATAAAATCCTTCGGAAGTATCTCCCTTCTTTCCATTGAAAAAAAGGTATATGTAAAGATTATTTATTGATAAAATATTTTACATAACACAAATGACTGTAAATCTACTTGTATCTCATTAGTAATAAAACGTGATAAAAGAGATAGTATCGTTAGAGTACCGCTTAGTTAAACAAGCCAAACTGTTCGTGAACTGTTCGGCTCGTTTAAACAGTTATAAGGTTATCGAGCCGAACTCGAACCAATTTTAAAGTTCGTTTAACTAAATAAACCGAACTAAACAATTCGTTTAGCTAAACGAATCCGAATTCAAAAACCTAGTATTCGGTTCGGCTCGGTTCGTTAACGCCCTTACTCATCACTGCTGGAGTATTAATGGGCCAACAACCCACCATTCTAACCTCTGTCAATAACTCCAGTATTTACTTTCCTTAGGATAAGAAGATTTTCCTTTTTGAGATGAGAACTCAGTACATAGAAAATTCTTCAGGCCACTTAAATATTTCATCTCAAATTCTGTAAACAATTTTTTTTTCCGAAGTTAGGTAGGTAGTCTTCTTCTCATTATCTCTAGTTATAATCATATTTTCAAAATATATTATCAGATAAGTCACCAACTCTTCTCATCCCTTGAAGAACAACATGCGGCAGCATTACTCTATTTAGATATACATTATTTCATAACCATCCAAACCAGGCAAATCGAGATTACTTGAGTCCTTAGAGAGCTTTTATGAATCTACATACTTCATTTTGTTTGAACTATGCACAAAAACATGATGTTGTTTCCATATACACTTATGTAGAAAAACCACCGCCGTGGCTTCCTTTCCATGCTCTGTCTGTCCTCTGGATGTTTTATGGGTGTCGTCCAGTCATTGTGGGTAATCCACAAGTTGAAAGCAAGTATCCATATGTGTTTCTTCATCCCATAATGGCTACAAAAAATTTTGGAGTTATTTTCCCTCTCTGTGTTATGCAATGATGAGGATGAGCAAAATTTTGATTTTTCGGCCGATGATACTCAGCCAATTGGATTATGTTGTTCATGTCTCGATTTATGACCACCATTCTGATGCCTATCTCTGATAATGTATCTATTTCAGCTGAGGAGATTAATCTCAAAATACTCATCCTTGATTCCTCCCTTTGGATGGTGGCATACGCCATCTCGATAGGTGACAAAGGCTCTAGTTTTAGCAACTCCCATTACACACTTTCATACTAGTCATCAGTGGCCATTAACAATTGAAATTCTAGGACCTTGTTGCTGTACATTCTGATGTCCCCTGGACACTTCATTGAGTTTGAGTCCCTTCAATCAATAGTCATCCGTATATGCTACAACTTATTTCAAATTCCTTTCACAGAGTCAGTTCTTTGTCGAAGTCAATCGGTCCTCCTGTGAAGATCGAATATTTATAACAAATCTATTCTGGAGCCATCCATATGTGATGGTTAAGCCATCCCACAGGGCTTTTGACATGGGTATTATGACACGTTATTTACAAGGCGTGATTCAATGTTCTGAATCAACCAATTGAAAAAACATTGATCATTTTGCTTCTAATATTTGCATGTCGGTTTAGTTGATTGAAGGAGTGAGGGTATCCCGGATCTGAGAATCTCTCCCTCGTCCTCCAATGGCCTTTTGTATTAACGTAGACCATGGTCCATAATTGTCTCCTCTAAACTTTATTCAACGAGATAAGTTTTCAGAATTGGCCTGGGTTTGTTGTGATAGCGAGGTTGTTCCGTAAAAGATTGGCAGTTTCTAGCGTTAAGTCATTAGAGATTTTTTTGTTTTTGTTTTTAGATTATCACTTGTGTTGAAATTTTTGGCGGTCTTGGTTACAGGTTGGCTTTGTGCTGGTCATGTTGGATGATTTTTGGTCACTTTGGCTGAGACAGGTACCTTGAGACGGTGATGAAATTGTTTCATGAGTCACACTTTCTTTCTTTTGGTTGAAATGTTTTGATTTGTGGTGGCTCTGGATTCGATAAATTTATGGGTTTTTCGGTTGTGATGATTTTGGGAATGAGTTTTGGGTTTGTTTTGATGTTTGAGCACTGTTCTGGCCATTTTTCGGTGGTGATTCTTGTTCGTGTTGTGTTTTGGCCGGACGATGGTATTTGTGAGACCTACAGATCAAGAACTATGATGTGCTATCATGTTAGGTTGTGAATAAAATGGTTTTCATTAATTCCATATTGAGTACAAAGGTCTTATGTATGACACTCCTATCTCCATACAATAAATGTAAACATATTTGATTCGCACACTTACGATTAAGATACCATTATCTAATATCATAATTTTATGATTTGGGTAATCATTTCTAATTCTACCTATTATTGCGATGTGATATACATTTTTAGTACGTTTTTCTGATTCTTATGATTTCAGCAGCCTAGAGAAACCGTGAAATAAAAGAATGGGAGAATGGGTATCGGCCTTACAAATCATCTGCCTTCCACATAGCTCCTCTATAGAAGCGTCAGTTGAACCAAAGTCAAAGCAGTAGTGTGGTTTATGTTGACTGAAAATGGAGCATAAATATTCAGGTGTGTATTCACCTTTTAGCAAGACAGTTGCTATATTGTTGGTTTGAAACTTTTGGCCTCTGTTATGGTTGCCCCATAATGAATTAAAATCATGTTGTTGAATTAGAGGATGATTCAATGACATCTGCATGGGTTTGTAGGTGATGTTTCATCATCTGGTGTATCTTTTATAGTGCTTCATATTCAATTAGATACTACAGTTAAGGTAACTATATAGTGAATATGAAAACTACACAAGGCCATGTTTTTAATTTGTCCCTATCTTTCTCATAAGAACAGGCTGCCAATTATTGCCCTCTATACTCAAGATATTAATGAAAATGTTCATATGCAGGTGCACATATTTGAGTTTGTAGTCATTATTTGTAACTTCAAAAGACAGCCAAAGACGGCGGAAGACTGGAATGAGAAGAAAAGCATGCATGCTCAAGTGGCTATTTATAAAACGCAGAATCTTCAACCGGAATCGGCAAGAATAAGCAAACACTAAGCAAGAGGGTGTGACCGTGGGCACTTAGAGAAGCACCACAACTTCAGCAAACACATTATCCTAACATCCACCTGAAGAAGTATCATCAACCTTTTGTATTCAGTAGATGTTATATCATCAACCTGTTTTATTCATAGTTGATAGGCTAAAATGACACGAAACTCAAATCAAGCATCAGTCCATGTAACTCTCATTTCACCCCAGTTGTCACTGCCTTGTGATATGCCTAAAGCTTTCCAAACAGCTTTGGATGCATCCACAATGTTGTCACGGCACCCACGATTGCTGTCGCATTCGTCAACAACCTTAGCCTTCACACTATTTCCATTCGCCATGATCTTTATAAACTGTCCGCACATGCTTCCTTTGTCGAACCACCCAGTCGACAGCGCCACCACCAGGGTACTATCTGAATGATATTCATTGTCGCAAGCGGAGGGCCCACCACCACTGCCGCCTTTTTGAAAGCTGTTGAGAGTCAAAATAGCAGGAGTGGAACATTGAACTCCTGAAGGGATCAGCAGGAGGAGAAGGAAGGAGGTTAGAGTTAATGCCTTGGCAAGCATCATGATGAGATATGGTGAGTGTGCTTTTCTGGGTTGTTGTGCAGAATGGAGTTTTTTGAGTGTGCAGAGTGGACTTACAGATTTGGAGTCATTTATAGGCCGTCTAAAAGAAAAGATACAATGTAAGGGATCTATCATTTCTCGTGTTGTTCTTCTCTCTAACTTACTTCTTGTCATCAAAATTTTAAGGCAAATATATTATAGGCACTTTAAATTTATTTCATTCAATGGCATAACTGTTATAGGCATATTCTTTATGCACGTAGAAACAAATATTGCAAACGCCATTTATCATTATATACCTATGTTTACATCTATCCCTTGTACTGACTCAGTGGAATAGGCGAAAAAACATGGTGAAGAATCATTTCTGTGTGCCAAGATCTGCCCATGTAGAAATCAAGAGCGAAGAAGTGAAAACTACATGTTATATTCGTAATAGAAAATTTTAGTACAAAAGTCAAACAATGAGAAATTTTTAAGAATCGGTTTTTACTTTTTATCTTTACAAAACACACAAAGAGATATGGATATATTCGAACCACAACCTGTTGGAAGAAATTTTGGAAATGGGTTTGTCTAAAGTTGGTGAGCACAATATTTTGAGATTAATTATGATTAGTATCCGTTAATCAAAAATGAAAACTAATTAGTCCTAAATTATCTACGTAATGAGTAGATGATTTTAGGCTTTTGAATCACTCAATTTCGATACCGGGTGAATGAGAAATTAATGCTCAAAGTAGGAGTAAAAATTGGTTGCAAATTAGAAAATTGGTGATGTGGCTTCATGAGAAGAATACATATCATCTTTTTGCAAATATACCACATCGGCAAATTGAAGGGAAAATGCCACCAAATATAATGCTAGGAGAGGCACTTTAGATGTGTCCTAAGGGCAAGAGAATTTTTGACCGGAGGAAAGACGCAGATTGCTGCCACACACGCGCGCGCGTGCTGCCGTCCGCTCGTCTGGTTCTTATCTTTTTGAAAAAAATTTCTTTTAAATTTTTCTAGAAAATAAGTTACCTGATCCTACGGTTATGATTTAATCCTACGATCTAACGGCTCGGATTAAGCTGGCAGTTTCAGTTGACTGATTCCTATCAGTCGTAGGTTACTGGCCGATCAGAGGCGGTCGTGGGGTGCGTGGTGATCGTGGGGGTTACTGGCCGATCAGTGCGGTCGTAGGTTTGCCGTAACCTCCGAGATTTCCCTCTATAAATGGAGGCAGTGATCTGCCTCTGAAAGACACCGAAAAATTTTTCTTCTCTTCTCCCGCTGCATATGAGCATTCTGCATAAACTATTGCTGCATACACTGCTGCTGCATTTCATCAATCCAAGAAGTCAGAACACTTGTCAGGTTCGTGAAGTTCTTACGTAGTAATGCCACTCGTTGGAACTGTTAGCAATTGTATCCTGGAAGACGTTTGCAATTTTCGGTTGGGCACAGTATACCAGAGCAATTCGTCTTAAGGATAGAGTCCTGGACTCACCTCGGTTTGTGTGTTGAGCTCATCCCTGAGTTGAGCTCATCCCTGTGTTGAGCTCTTCTCTATGCTGAGCTCTTCTTGTGTTGAGCTCTGCTCATCCTGCGATGAGCTCAGCTCTTCCTATGTTGGGCTCTGCTCATCCTGCGATGAGCTCAGCTCTTCCTATGTTGGGCTCTGCTCATCCTGCGTTGAACTCTGCTCATCATGCGCTGGCCTCAGCTCATCCTGTGCTGAGCTCAGCTTTTGCGACGCTGGCCTCAACTCATCATGCGCTGGCCTCAGCTCATCCTGCGCTGAGCTCAGCTCATCCTGCGTTGGCCTCAGCTCATCCTACGCTGGCCTCAGCTCATCCCTGTGCTGGCCTCAGCTCTTCTCTGTGCTGAGATCTGCTCATCCTTGTGCTGTATAGAATGTCAGTTTGGTTCTCTAATAAATCTGAGTTTGTATGTGAGACAACAATCTGAAGACGAATTCTTGTTCTTATCTCAGTTCTGTACCGGTTTATTTACAGTATTCTGTTTGTATACAGACTTCTTGTTTCTACACTTGTTAGAAACTGAAACGTGATGGAGAACGAAAGCTCTAACTCGTTCAATGCTGCGCACATTGGCGCTGAGGAACAGAATAGTGCTGTTCCAGTCGCACCTACTGTTGCTGCCCGATTCTTACACCTGTTCCTACTGCTGGACAGGTTGAGAAGCCTGAGAAGTTTGGAAGCAGTTTCTTCAAACGCTGGCAGTAAAAGATGTTGTTTTTCTTGACCACGTTGGGCTTGGCAAAGATGCTGACCGAGGATCCTCCGGATGGGTTTGTCTAAAGTTGGTGAGCACAATATTTTGAGCTTAATTATGATTAGTATCCGTTAATCAAAAATAGAAACTAATTAGTCCTAAATTATCTACGTAATGAGTAGATGATTTTAGGCTTTTGAATCACTCAATTTCGATACCGGGTGAATGAGAAATTAATGCTCAAAATAGGAGTAAAAATTGGTTGCAAATTAGAACATTGGTGATGTGGCTTCATGAGAAGAGGACACATCACCTTTTTGCAAATATATCACATTGGCAAATTGAAGGAAAAATGCCACCAAATATAGTGCTAGGAGAGGCACTTTAGATGTGTCCTAAGGGCAAGAGAATTTTTGACCGGAGGAAAGACGCAGATAGCTGCCACACACGTGCGCGCGTGCCACCGCCCGCCTATCCGGCCGGCCGGCTTGGCTCGTGCTAAGGTCGTGGCTCATGGCTCGTCCGTCCGGTTTTTATCTTTTTGGAAAAATTTTCTTTTACATTTTTCCAGAAAATAAGTTACCTGATCCTACGGTTATGATTTAATCCTACGATCTAATGGCTCGGATTAAGCTGGCGGTTTCAGTTGACTGATTCCTATCAGTCATGGGTTACTGGCCGATCAGAGGCGGTCGTGGGATGCATGGCGATCGTGGGGGTTACTGGCCGATCAGTGCGGTCGTGAGTTTGCAGTAACCTCTAAGATTTCCCTCTATAAATCGAGGCAGTGATCTGCCTCTGAAAGACACCGAAATTTTTTTTCTCTTCTCCCGCTGCATACGAGCATTCTGCATAAACTATTGCTGCATACACTGCTGCTGCATTTCATCAATCCAAGAAGTCAGAACACTTGTCAGGTTCGTGGAGTTCTTACGTAGTAGTGCCACTCGTTGGAACTGTTAGCCGTTGTATCCTGGGATACGTTTGCAATTTCCGGTTGGGCACAGTATACCGGAGCAATTCGTCTTAAGGATAGAGTCCTGGACTCGCCTCGGTTTGTGTGTTGATCTCATCCCTGTGTTGAGCTCTTCTCTGTGCTGAGCTCTTCCTGTGTTGAGCTCTGCTCATCCCGCGTTGAGCTCAGCTCTTCCTGCGCTGAGCTCTGCTCATCCTGCGCTGGCCTTAGCTCATTCCTGTGCTGGCCTCAGCTCTTCCTTGTGCTGTATAGAATGTCATTTTCGTTCTCTAATAAATCTAAGTTTGTATATGAGACAACACAACCTTCCTAGAAAGATACATGCGTTGACCTTTTCTCATGTTAAACCCAATGCCCCTTTGCAAAAGGAGGCAGAGATGCGTAGAATTGTGCCGTAGCCTTGACAACCAGTACTTTTCGTAGACATTGAATTCATAGTAGGTGTTATAATCATTGTTTGTATTTCTGTCTCCAAGAAATGCTACTTTGCAACCAAATCGATGTAAATTTGCAGCGTATTGTCGGTCGTAGTAATAGTGGATTGGTAACATACTGCAAAGGCATATTGTGTTTGTGAATTATTTGAACACATAATGCAAGTGTGCTACCAGTCAAAACTGAGGCTTCGACAGAATTGGGTTATTTCTCTCAATGATGAATTGGGCCCACCTGCTTAATTCCTTTCTAATTATTCTTTTTGTCTAAACCCAAACTAGTCAGTTCAAGCATAACGTCTGAAAAAGGTTACTTATTCAACTCTGTTATAAGACGCATAGCAGAATCTATTCTCTTAAAACATTTTTACTAAGTAGATTTCAAGTCATTTTCAAGTGAAGATACAAATGTTCAAATGAATGTACAGTCCATTCTCGGATCTCAAGTTCAAATGAATCAAGCAGCCTATGAGCCATTGGGATTTGGCTCGTGAAATCACTTGTTTGTAAAGGAGAAGTACGCGCTTTTGCTGAACTCAAGCTGCTTCAAAATAAAATGAAACAAATCTTAGCGGTCTACGGCTTGATTTGAATGCTTAATTTTTCGAGCATAATCACGTAATGGCATAAAAAGATGTATATGTAAGTTTATCCAATATCTTAAGTCCTACCGACCAATACATCTTTTTTGTTTAAAAAACAAGCAGGGCAATGTGAACTCGAATCATTTGGATAAAAAAAATGTTACCCAACCATTAGACTTAAGGTTTTTCACTAATTTTTAGTGGCCGGTTATTAATGCATATACTTTATTATGTATTAAGGTTGTAGGCATAGTGATTTTATAAAATACGTTTGGATTCATGCAACCGAAGTGCATGAGATTGATTCTGAATATGAATATCTTTGAAATTATTTGAGCATAATTGAACCAAACTCGAGCAATTTTAAAACTATTTTGAGTGAAGCTTGGATATTTTCTTTTAAGCTTAAGTAATCTGGAGCTGGATCCGAACATATCTAGTTTAGTCATATGTTTAACTTGATAAAAAATGTTTGATCTGACTCCGGTTGTTCACATATACGTTTACTGAAAAAAGAAAATAAATGAAGTACACATTTTTATTGAAAAAAAAATGATAATTAAACTAGACTGCCTTCATATTAAAGGTGGCAAACTGGTCGTGTTTCGTGTTTTTTTGTTTTATGTATCAAAGTACTAGACTCATACATTGCCTGTTTTCTTTGCGTGTACGGAAGTAGATACCCAAACATGTACATGTCAGGTTCCATGTCGTGTATCAGGTACACCCACAAACTTGACAAGTACAAATATTTAAGGTTGTGTACGAGTCATTTCGTATATTTTTCAGGTTATGATTTTTATCCATGACGTGGCGTAATATTTTACGAAGAACATTGCTATAACCAGAAGAACATTGATCTTTTACCAGACGAAATTATAACATAAAACTATAAGAGAAGTAGTTTTAACAAATAATCAGTAATCTGATCCATAAGAAAAATATACAAAATAAAAAATAACAATCCATCATTTAACAAAAGAAATACACAAAGAACACATGATAAGATAAGATACACTGACCTGAATCCTACGAAGATGGAAAGCTAGGCGACATAAGAAGGGAAGAGAGAAGAGTATCTCCGGCGAGCAGGATGAGGACGGTGAAGGTGACAGTGAGTCGCTAATGAAAGACCTCCGAACAGAAAGTAATTCAAATTTTAGAGAATAAAAGTTAAATCATAACTTTGAATCATCTCCATCTTTACAATGTCTTTTTCGGTTTGGAGTGAATTTCGGCCTGTCCTTTGATTTCATCAACTTTCTCGGATCTTATCTTGCTTGTCGGCTGCTGTTTAAGTGAGAAGTAAGAAGTGAAAACTAAGAAGACTGAAGAGTGGGTGAAGAGAGGAGAAATGAAGAATGATGAGTAGGGGCGGGGAGGAGCAATTGCAAGGGGTAAGAAGGAAGTGAATGAGAAATTGGGAATCATGGATTAGGTTTTCAGGTTTTAGGAGTTTCTTTTTTATTTTATAATTTTTACTTTAATAATTTATAATTTATATTTAAAATATATTTAAAAAATTCGGGTATGTCGGGTATAAATGGGTAACCCGTAGATATACCTGGACATGACCCGCTCTTAGCGGGTAAGTTTCAGATCTTACCGATTTTTACACGAAGTTTGCCAAGGCTATGCCCATACCCGCGAAGAGCGTGTCAGGTTCGGGTCGTGTTTTCATGTCGTGTCTGAGATTGCCACCCTTACTTTAAGTTTCAATAGTTCATGGCCGATCAATCTCCCCAATCAAGTGCATCACAGTTTAAGGGGTAACCAACCCAGTGACAGAGTCCATGAATCTGTCCCAAGTTTTGGAGTTATTGTAAAAATGGGCACCTAAACAGAGTCCAGTAGCAAACTCATCCAACGAACAAATAAACTTGACAGACAAACTAAATGACCATAACTATGGAATCTGAGCACGCAAATTCAGTCTGGAAATTGACAGGAGAGGAAGGCTCAGACACATCACCGCCCCGCCCCTCGGAAAGAGGACCCAACATATGAGCAATGGAGACAGTCCGACTCTATTGTTCTCACCTGGATACTAGAGAACATAGAGCGAGACATCGTGAATCAGTATATTGACTATCCCACCTAATGAGATTTGTGGAAAGGCATAGAATCTACCTATAGCAGTGGCAAGGATCCCCTCCAAATCTATGACCTTATGGTTAAAGCCAACAATCTAAAGCAAGGATCTCAGCCTTTAGAGCGCATCTACAGTCAATTTCAGTCCGTTTGGAAAGAGAATGACAGAAGGATACCAAACTCTATGCACTGTCCGAAGGACATGAACATGTACAACCAACTTCAACAACAAAATCGGTTGTATCGGTTTCTTCACTTTTGTCTTTCTTCTTGAACGGATCTTAGCACAGAGTCGAATGATTCTTCTCCATGTTTTTTCTCCTACTCCACTGAGTCGGTGCAAAGATAGATGTCTACTTAGGTATAAATCGTTAAATGGTGTTTGTAATACTTGTTTGCATATGCATGAAGGAATATCTCTACACAATTATGCTTTTAAATGTATTAACTATAAAATGTCGATTATATGTTCATTTTAAATTTTTGATGGCATTATATCGTTTATTGTTTCTAACATAAGATATATACACATATATACACACACGTATATATACACACATGGAAAGAGAAAGACGCACTATTCTGTCAAAAGAAACAAAAAAAGAAGAACAATAATGCGTTCAAACCAAGAATCTAGAACTTTTCTCTGACTATCATTTTTTGGAGGATGTTTCAAAGATATGTTGACTTTTTATTTGCTATCTTCTAAAGTTATGCTTACTACGATTAAAGAGAAAAAAAAGTGTATCAAAAGACAAATGCAAGCTAAGAAAAACATTATAGTATGAGTATCAGAGACAAGAATGATAAATATTCAAGACACCTGTTAGCAGGCAGATGCTGGCCGCTTGCCGAGGCCGAGCAGAGCAGCAGCAGACACAGACAGACGCTGGCCGAGGCCGAGCAGAGAACACGCTGGTGATTATTAAGTTGCCGACCTGGCAGCAGAGCCGACCTGCA
>AP025070.1:6124311-6282616 GCA_036186865.1 Eustoma russellianum
CTAGACTAATCAGATATTTCTCATTTATTGAGTATATCCCATAGTATATCTTGTACATCAATACAGAGATATGATAAAATTTGTACAAATCCTGTAGATAATCCTTTTCTTTGAATTAACGCAAGATGCGTGATGTGATTTGTATTGTTATAAATTGGAAAATTCATGAATGGAAACTGCAGAGGTTGGAGCCACCAAAACTTCGTGTTCTTAGTTTTTACATGGTATAAGAGCCAGATTCTGAGATTCCTGATCTATCTCTGTCAGTAATCCTCCTCATCGGCCATGGCATCTGAACCCTCTTCTTCTTCTCAAACCATGGCAATAGAATCCTCTCATAGAAAAATCATCTCTCCTTATGACCTTCACTCAGGTGATCATCCTGGGTTACTTATCACTCCTGTACAACTCACAGGATCGAACTATGAGGAATGGGCAAGGGCCATTCGTGGTTCTCTGCTCGTCCGACGAAAGTATGGTTTTCTTGATGGAACCATATCTCAGCCTACTGATGGATCTCATGATATGTCTGACTGGGAGCCCGTCAATTCAATGATTGTGGCATGGATTTGGAACACAATTGAGCTCAGACTGCTTCCTACAATCTCATACTCTGAGAACGCCAAGGAAATTTTGGAGGACATTAAGCAGCGATTTGCTGTTATAAATGCGCCGCGAGTGCATCACTTGAAGCAAGCACTCGCAAACTGCAAACAAAATGGTGACTCTGTCATGACTTATTATGGAAGATTAAAGAAACTATGGGATGAATTGAAGGACTATGATGACATCCCGATGTGCTCCTGTACCAGCTGCAAATGTGATATGCGACAGATGCTCAGTCGTCGTAAAGAAGCTGACCGAGTTCATCAATTCCTCATGGGACTTGATGAACAGACGTTTAGGACGGTGAGATCGTCCATTCTCAACCAGGAACCTCTTCCCACCCTAAACAGAGTTTACCACATGGTGGTTCAAGAGGAAAGCCTGGGGACAATTGCGCTTACAGAAGAGAAGCGTGAGACCTCGGCCTTTGCTGTGACGGTGTCAGGAAAGATCAGGTCCGACAAGAAGAACTCTAGATCTGCGGTGGTGTGGACACACTGCCGAATAAAGGGACACGAGGCCAGTGGATGTTTTTAAATCATTGGATATCCTGATTGGTGAGGTGACCGACCAAAGGGTCAGCTCAAGACTAAAGGATCCGGACCTACGACACTCTCGAAACCCAAGGTTGCAGGAAGTGTCGCACATGTGGCGTCCGTCTCGGCAAAGGCAACCTCCACCTCGGCTGATGTACCTGGGAGTGAAAAGATTCTGGACAGACTTTCCGAAGCCGAGCTGAGCTCACTTCTCCGAGCTCTGATTGCACGTAAACAGACAACTTCTGAACAACTGAGTGGTAAGCTCCCTGACTCCTTTTGGATTATAGACTCGGGAGCCTCCAATCATATGACAGGTAATTTAGACTTGTTATATAATTGTAATCCGATTCCGTCATGCAACATTCGCCTACCTGATGGCACGATGACCCAAGCTCAGCAACAAGGGTCAGCTCGGCTGAATGCAGACCTGGCCCTGGATAGAGTGTTCTTTGTCCCAAACTTGACCTGTAACTTGTTGTCAGTGTCACAGTTGTTACAGGATCAAGATTATTTAATTAAATTTACTAACGGAGATTGCGTGATACATGACCGGAATACCAAGACTCAGATTGGAGCGAGTGATGTGTTCGAAGGGCTGTATATATTCAAAAAGGAGACGTTGTGCGGACGCATACTGTAGGGAAACAAGCCGACCTCTCTTTGTGGCACAATCGGTTGGGACATCCTTCCAATAAAGTTTTACGTTTAGTGAAGGGTATAGTTACATCCTCAGATGACACAAGCATATCTTGTTGTGAGGTATGCCTTCGTGCAAAGCAGACCAAAGAACCTTTCGCTTTAAGCAATACACTTACCGAAAATTGTTTTGATTTAGTACATTGTGATGTATGGGGCTCTTCCGACATCAGACTATGTGTGGCGCCTCTTACTTCTTGAATTTTTTAGATGATCACTCTAGGGCAGTGTGGGTCTACTTGTTGAAAACTAAAGACAGGGTACCAACATTAGTAAAACAATTCTTTGCAATGGCTGATACTCAATTTGGCCGAAAGATTAAAATTTTCCGCACTGACAATGGTACAGAATTCTCACCACTTACTTCTTTCTTTGCTGACCACGGAGTAATACACCATACTTCCATTCGATACACACCCCAACAAGATGGAAAGGTAGAAAGAAAATATCGACATATTCTCAACGTAGCAAGAGCACTTCGTTTCCAAGCTAACCTTCCGTTAACTTTCTGGGGGGAATGTGTCTTGACTGCAGCTTATCTCATAAATCGAACTCCCTCTCTCTTACTCGGAGGTAAGACACCATACGAATTACTGTTTGGCCAAACTCATAACTACGATCATCTTCGAGTGTTTGGTAGTTTGTGTTATGTTCACAATGATCAATGGGGTGGGGACAAGTTTGGGCCACGGAGTAGGAAGTGTATCATGATCGGATACCCCTCTGGAAAGAAAGGATGGACTGTGTATGATCTAGAAACTTCTGAATTCTTGGTCTCGCGGAACGTCACCTTTGTTGAGACCATATTTCTTTTTGTCGGTACCTCCTCTTTTGTCTCCAACCCATCATCCGCACCCTTACTAAATAGCTCTTCTGCTCCTGAGACTCCCTTGTCACTATCCAATACTCCTCTGCTGAACTCACCCGACCCAACACTCCCATCTCAGCCAGAACTATCGACTCAAACTCAGACACCAGAGGTCAGCATGAGTGAGCAGACATCAACCCCTGACCTCGACAATGCAGAGCAGACCACTGCGTCAGAACTGATTGCACCAGAACAGTCACCTCAGCTCGGCAGAGGACAACGAAGCAAGCAACTTCCTACAAGACTAGCTGATTATGAATTAAATGCAGTTCGGACTAGCCCTTCGCCCACATCATCCACTTTGACTGTTTCTTCATGTATTCCCTACTCTATTAACAATTTTCTTAGTAATCATCGGTTTTCTGTTGTCCATCGTGCTTTCTTTTTGGTTATCACCACCAACATAGAACCAGATTCCTACTCTCAAGCCGCGAGCATTCCGAACTGGAGGTCAGCCATGCGTGAAGAGCTGCAAGCTCTTGAGGAAAATCAGACCTGTACTTTAGAAGAGTTGCCCCCTGGCAAACGTGCTATTGGATGCAAATGGGTACATAAGGTAAAACACAACTCGGATGGAAGTATCAAGCGTTATAAAGCTCGATTGGTTGTGCATGGGAATCGTCAAATCGAAGGCGTTGACTACACCAAGACATTTTCTCCCACCGCAAAGATGGTTACAATTCGCGTACTTTTGGCTTTAGTAGCTGCCCGTCAGTTCCTTACTTGTCAGATGGATGTCCGAATGCATTTCTTCACGGTGATCTTGACGATGAAGTCTACATGAAACTGCCTCCTGGATTCTCTGCCGCCTCACCATGAACTGTCTGTCGTCTGCGTAAATCCTTATATGGTCTCAAGTAAGCACCTCGGTGCTGGTTTGCGAAACTGTCCTCTGCTCTGCGCTCTTATGTGTTTGTGCAGTCATACTCGGATTACTCCTTGTTCAGCTATGCTCGTGATCGTATACATATATATCTCTTGATCTATTGTGGATGATCTTATACTCGTGGGAAATGATTCTGAGGAGTTGGAGATTGTTAAGACATATCTCAGTACCTGCTTTCATATGAAAGATCTTGGTCCCTTGAAATATTTTCTGGGCCTGGAGGTTGCTCGAACTGATGCTGGCCTTGTCGTATCTCAGCGTAAGTATGCCCTTGACATCATTACTGATTGTAGCTTACTTGCTTTCAAGCCAGCCTCTGTACCCTTGGAACAACACCATCAAGCTCTATTGTAGAAGATCCACTCCCTTATCGACGTCTGGTTGGTCGCCTGATCTATTTATCTGTCACTAGACCAGAGCTCTCTCATGTTGTTCACACATTGGCCCAGTTTATGCAATCACCTCGGCTTGATCACTGGCATGCCGCTTTACGTGTTGTCCGGTATCTTAAAAGCTGCACGGGCCAAGGACTTCTCTTCCCGACTACCAATGATCTTCCTTTAACTGCCTATTGTGACTCAGATTGGGCAAGTTGTCTCCTTACTCGTCGATCTCTTTCTTCCTATTTCGTACAGCTCAGCGCTGCTCCTATATCGTGGAAGACTAAAAAGCAACATAACCGGTTTCTCCTTATTCTGCTGAAGTAGAATATCGTGCCATGGCATACACCACCTGTGAGCTCAAGTGGCTGCTAGGTCTTCTTCAGTTTCTCGGTATTCCACACTCCGCTCCTGTTAACCTTTACACAGATAGTCAGTCTGTCTTGCATCTTGCACATAATCCTGTTGTTCATGAAAGCACTAAACACATTGAGGTTGACTGTCATTTCCTCCGGATGCAATACTTGATGGACTGATCTGTCCTTTACACGTTTCCACTACACATCAGCTTGTTGACATTCTTACAAAAGCTCTTGGTACTCGTTTGTTTCGATTTTTGTTGTCCAAGTTGGGCGTAGCTGACCTTCACGCGCCAACTTTAGGGGGGTGTTAGCAGGCAGATGCTGGCCGCTGGACGAGGCCGAGCAGAGCAGCAGCAGGCACAAACAGATGCTGGCCAAGGCCGAGCAGAGCAGACGCTGGTCATTATTAAGTTGCCGACCTGGCAGCAGAGCCGACCTGCAGACTAGAGATAACTGAGGAGTTAATTTCAGAAGATTAGATATGATTGTATATATATAGATTAATCAGATATTTCTCATTTGTTGAGTATATCCCATAGTATATCTTGTACATCAATGCAGAGATATGATAGAATTTGTACAAATCCTGTAGAGAGTCCTTTTCTTTGAATTAACGCAAGATGCGTGATGTGATTTGTATTGTTATAAATTGACAAAATTCATGAATGGAAACTGCAGAAGTTGGAGCCACCAAAACTTCGTGTTCTTAGTTTTTACAACACCCTATTCCTACGGGAAAGATAGCAATAACATTAGCAAAACCAGACAAGCAGATTTAGGGGCGTTTGGAAGCGCGTCCAGAGGCGCCTATTGGTGCGCTTTTGCTATTTTGAAGTTTCATAAGAATGCCAAATGTCATATTAGATTATTGAGACGTCTGTTTATGTATCAAAAAATCATTCTTTCATGTGTTTTCAAACGCCTCAATAGCCAATTATAGAAGCTTTGACTTTAGCTCAAATGTTCACTTTAGCTCAACTGGTCCATCCGTCGCCACCTATATGAAATGTTAGGTCCCTTAGAACACACTAGAAGGGGGGTTGAATAGTGTGTTCACCAAGTATGGATATTTTGTGACTATTTTTCGTTTTTGAGTGCAACCAATACTTGGATGTGTTCTTTAGAAAGATAAAACTTGACAGACAAGAAAGAACACGAGTATGTATAGAGGTTCAAGTCAAGAGACTCTACTCCTCTACCTTCTTGATGTTTCACAAGAAGGATTTTGAAATGGGGATTGTTATTTCTTTTGGGGGAAACAACAACCAAAACAAAATCAAAAGAATACAAACTAGGCACCTTGCCTAGACCACAACCAAGAGTTCTAACACTTTGAAGTTTTGCCTCCAAAGATCTTCTTTGCCCTCAAAGAAATCTTGTAGGGAGAATAGTGCACCACACACTATCAACAAACCCTTCAAAGTTTAGAAAACTTAAACAAAGAGCACCCTTGCTCCTTGACCAACAATCTACCAAAATCTCTCACAGAAAATCTTCACCAAGAAGAAGACTCTTCTTCTTACAATAATCACTTTCAACAATAAAGTAAAGATATACAAGGATTACAAATATTTTGAGAGCTTGAGCTTGAGAGGACTTGAGAGCTTGTGTAGTAGAAAGTTGTTGAAGAATGTGAAGAAACCCTATTTTATCAACTTCAAAGTTTCTTCCCGTTTGAAACCCTCTGCACTGACATTAATGGGTTTTGACATCATGTGTTGGTGAGTCCTCATCATAGGAGATCTCCCTTTGGCATGTAGCAAACATTCTTGGAGAGATTTCAAAATGAATGCCAAGAAAGGAAACCTGAGAAACTTCAACAGAGAGGAGCCTGCAAAAAAGACACTAAAAAGAGAGGGTACAAAGAGTCAACTGATGTTAAAAAGTGAAGTTTAAGACCTTGTAACGTTGGTCACATGAAGCGCCTAATGTGCAAAAGCACAGGCGTTCGATGTGACATTGAGCGCTTGATGTGAGAATGAACAGTCGTTCGAAGTCACATCAAGCGCCTAATGTGGGCTTCTTAAGGCGTTCGAAGTCACATGAAGCGCTTAAAGTGGTACTAAATGCTTGTTCGAACTAACTCTGACTTTTACTCAGAGAAAGTACTTAGGAGTACGTGCCCAGCCAGGGGAAAAGTACTTTTGGCATAGTGGACTGCATAAAGCGCCTAAAGGGCGTTCAAAGTGTTCGCACTTTTCAAACAGGTCACATAAAGCGCCTAATCAGGCGTTCAATGTGTCCTGTTCTACAAACACTCACATGAAACGCCTAATCTAGGCGTTCGAAGTGTTCGCAGATCCAGACACTATACATAAAGCGCCTAATCTAGGCGTTCGAAGTGTACTGGACTTCACCAAGGTACATTAAGCGCCTAATGTAGGCGTTCGAAGTATTCTGACTTCAAACAACACACATGAAGCGCCTAATGGGTTGTTCAATGTGCCAAAAATGTGCAAATCATCAAAACTCAACATGATCTAACATTCTCCCTCTTTTTGATGATTTCACAATATGCATAACTTATCAAAGCTCCCCCTTAATATATGCTCCCCCTCACTAAGTGCAATGAAAAAGAAATAACTTGAACATAACGAAATAATGAAACAATTTTAATGATCATCAACAATAAGCTCAAGTTATAAAGATTTCATTTAATAAATTGCAGAAATAACAATTTATCACCAACGAAAAAAAATAATTACATAGCACCACCACTTGGTGGTGTAAACCCACTAAACCCAAAACCTACACTAGCGGCAAAATCAGTGAATCCACCCATGGATCCACCAGCATCACCAGCAGCATCACTAGCACCTCCACCAGCAGCATTTCCATCACCGCCAGCACCACCACTGCCACCACCACCACCACCACCACTTTCTCCCCCTAAATCATCAAATTAGGAGGGAGAGCCCATGGACTGATCTGCATGAATGCATTGCGAAATGCAGTCATGCGCAGTTCATTCCGCACATGCCGAGCTTCATGCTCAGAATCATGAAGATGCAACTGCTGAACAGTTTGTTCAAGGACAGCAATAAGTGATAGTAACTCCGAAGAATTACTACCACCGGTGGCATCAATGAGGTCCTTCTTCGACCTCTTCTTCGTCAGGAATAGTGGTGGCCTTCCGTTTCTGCGAGTCCACGGCCTGAGCGATGTTATAGTGATCATAAAGATCAGATTTGGAAACAGAGGACAAATCATCATCATTAATAGCAATGCCTTTTGATTTGAGCAAAATCGTGATGATGTTTGCAAAAGGCAGAGCTTTGGACCCCTTTCGAAGAGCCGCGAACATGACTTCAATGATGATCCATGCCAGGTTCAGCTGAGTAAGGTGCTTGAGGCGGTAAGAAACATAGAAATCCATGTTGCTGGGATTTCTAGTGGCCTTACCATTGATGCAATAGGTGACAACCGCGAGCAGAATACGATCCACCAACGGCATGTTTTGAGTCTTCTTGGAGGGATAATACCCCAGATCAAATTTAACGTCCTGCTCGGAGACGCCGTATTTGGAGCTCCAGTCAAATACGGAGAAAATCTGTCAACCCCTCATTTCTGATATGCAAAACTTCACAGATTTCCGGGACAATAAAGCTAATAGGAGTACCATCAATGAAGGAGTTGAGAGAGAATGGTTGAGACTCAGATTGTGGGGTGACCCACAAGTTGGAGTAGAAAATGCGAGTGTGCTCGCGGGAGAACTTTTTCATGTCAAGTCTGGGACCAAAGGGATGTCCAGCCTTGATGTTCCAGAAAAGGAACAATTTCCAGTGCACTGCTCGTCTCAGGCACATTGTTAAGGTTGAGCAGCTTCAGAGGGATGATCAGACGGCTGTTTGCTACCCATTCCTGGTATAGCATACAGGAATGATACGAAACATGAACACCCTTATCAATGGAGCGTGGAGGTGTCTTGATGTCAGGCTCAAATTTTTTCAACCAAGGAAAGTTGTCCTTGGTGAGCCCTTCACGGATGGCGACGATTGCGGGAGGCTCGACATTGCCTTGTCCAGCCGTTGTTTTTCGCTTTTGGGATCGTGGACGTTTTGAAGGACCAGCGGAAGCCATGGTTGGAGGAGTGTGAAGAGAAAGAGTCTTGAAGATTAGAGGGAATGATGAAGATGAGAGTGAAGAAAAAGGAAGGAGGAGAGATTTGATTTTAAAGGGGGAAGGGAGGAAGATGAAGAGTTGAGGGAGTAATGGTGAAGAAGAAATTTAGGGAGAAGAGGGAGTGGGAGAGAGATTTGAGGTGGGAGATGAGGAGTTTGAGGTAATGGGGAAGAGGAATTGCAGATCGTGGGAAGAGGGAAGAGATAGACGTGGGAGAGAGAGGGAATTGATGGTCCTTGAATGGCGCGAAAACTGAAGAGGCGGCGAAAAGACAGTGAAGGAATAGGGTTAAAGCGCTTAATGTAACATAGAACGACTTCACAAATGAGGATGAAGCGCCTAAAGTTACATTGAACGACTGTGAAAAGGAGGATTGAACGCTTAATGTTACTTCGAACGAGTGAACACACTCAGATCAAGCGCTTAATCATACATTGAACGACCTAATAAAGCGCCTGATGTCACTTCGAACAAGTGACATCCTTAGCATCAGGCGCTTGATGCAACATCGAACGCCTGAACAATTTTAGATAAAGCGCTTTATCTGCATAAATCTTGAAAATGTTTGAAATTTTCGTGCTCAAAACTCAAGAGGGTTTTGTCAACCCATATTGAGCAACCCCAACCTACTTCGTATAGATACAAAGACATCATTAGGTAAGGGTTTCGTGAAAATGTCCGCAAGTTGGTCATGTGTAGGAACAAATTCTACACTTACCAAGTTCTTTTGTACACAGTCACGGATGAAATGATACCTCACTTCAATGTGCTTGGTCCGACTATGTTGGACGGGATTCTGTGCAATATTTATGGCGGACGTGTTATCACACAAAATTGGCACCTTTGAGAAGTGAATGTTATAATCATTTAACGTGTTATTCATCCATAACAATTGTGCACAACACGAGGCGGCTGACACATATTCGGATTCCGCCGTAGAGAGAGACACACTGTTTTGTTTCTTGGAGTACCAAGAAACGAGACAATCTCCAAGAAACTGACAAGTTCCGGAGGTGCTCTTTCTATCAACTAGACTCCCCGCATAATCGGAGTCACAATAACCTCTTAAATCAAAACATGCATTCTTAGGATAAAATAAACCAAATTTCAAAGTACTTCTAAGGTATCTAAGGATGTGTTTTACCGCAATAAAATGCATCTCCCTAGGATCACTTTGAAATCTAGCACATAAACATACCGCATGTAAAATATCGGGTCTACTAGCCGTTAAGTAAAGTAGACTACCTATAATGCCACGATACAAGGTTACCTCGACATGTTTTCCCTTTTCATCCTTGTCAAGCTTTGCACTTGTGCTCATTGGAGTGTTCACCTCTCTTCCTTCACCAAAATTGTACTTTTTGAGCAAGTCTCTTGTGTATTTGGCTTGGGAAATGTACACACCATCCTTGGTTTGCTTGATTTGTAATCCAAGGAAATAATTTAGCTCGCCCATCATGCTCATCTCGAACTCACCTTGCATAAGACTAGCAAATTGCTCACAAAGACAATTGTTAGTAGCACCGAAAATAATATCATCAACATATACTTGAACAATTAAATGATTCCTACCTTGTTCTTTTATGAACAAAGTAGTGTCAACTTTACCTCTTGAAAAACCATTATTAAGAAGAAAAGTACTTAATCTCTCGTACCAAGCTCTTGGAGCTTGTTTGAGGCCGTAAAGAGCCTTTTAAATTTGAAGACATGATGTGGTGAATCATGACATTCAAACCCGGGAGGTTGTGCAACATACACTTCCTCTTGAATAACACCATGCAAGAATGCGGATTTAACATCCATTTGGTAAAGTGTAAAATCTCTATAACAAGCATATGCTAACAACATTCTAATAGCTTCAAGCCGTGCTACGGGTGCAAATGTCTCATCAAAATCAATACCTTCTTCTTGACGATATCCTTGAGCGACTAACCTAGCCTTGTTTCTAGTGACATTACCTTGATCATCCATCTTGTTACGAAAGACCCATTTCGTACCAATAATAGGATGATCGTTTGGTTTGGGAACTAACTCCCAAACATCACTTCTTTCAAATTGGTTTAATTCTTCTTGCATAGCCAAGATCCAATTTTCATCAAGAAGTGCTTCTTTAATATTTTTAGGCTCTAAAAGAGAGACAAATGCATTCTCTCTATATTGCCTTCGTGTGGTGATACCTCTATTTAAATCACCAATGACTAACTCTTGAGGGTGAGAACTTTTGTGCTTAAATGATCTAGGTAGATTGGAGACATCACCTCCAACTTCCTCTTGATCATGTTCCGGAAAAGATGAACCTTCATCATTGTCATGAACCTCATGCTCCGGAATGTGTGATGCATTCTCTACATTTTGTGAATCAACATGAGTAGGAGAGACATTTTTACTTGACTCACTAAGTTCATTTACGCAAGGTGGAGGAGTGCCTTCGAGAGGTTCAACTCTCAAGTCAACGAAGATGTTTCCATTTGGAGGGTCATCAGCGATTTCTCGTTGAGGAACAACCATAGGAACATCCTCAAGAATTTCTTCTTGAGGAGTCACATCTTCATCCTCTACACAATCCTCATTAAGTTTAGGTTCATCACTAAGTGACTCATTAAACTTAACATGGATTGATTCTTCCACCTTTGACTCCTTTTGTTGAAAACACGAAATGCTTTACTATTTGAGGCATAACCTAAAAAGATACCTTCATCCGCTTTGAGGTCAAGTTTGTCCAAAGTATCTTTGGTATTAAGTATAAAACACTTGCAACCAAAGACTTTGAAATACCCAATGTTGGGAACTTTTCCATTCCAAAGCTCATAAGGTGTCACATTTAGGTATGGTCTCAAATAGACACGATTGATCACATGGCAAGCGGCATTAACCGCTTCGGCCCAAAAATACTTGGGCAAACCGAACTCATTTAACATTGCTCTACACATTTCTTGTAGAGTTCTATTCTTTCGTTCGGCCACACCATTTTGTTGAGGAGTTCTAGGTGCCGAAAGGTCATGAGAGTATCCTTTGGATACACAAAACCTTTCGAAATCACCATCGAACTCACCACCACGATCACTACGGATGGTTTTGATGGTGTCACCCACATGATTTTCAATCGTTTACTTAGACTTATAAACTCACTACATGCATCACTTTTCTTAGCAAGAAACATCACCCACGTATAACGAGTATAGTCATCTACTACCACGAAGGTGTAATGTTTGCCACCCAAGCTTCTTGTTCCAACATCCCCATACAAATCCATATGAAGCAATTGTAGGGGCTTGGAGGTGGAAATATTTGTCTTGGGTTTGAAACTTGTTTTCACAAGTTTCGCCTTTTGACAAGTGTCACATAAGTCATTGTTTTCAAAACTCATTTTTGGAAGGCCTCGGACTTTATCATTTTCACAAATAAATTTAAATGTTTTGAAACATACATGTCCGAGACGTCTATGCCATAGTTGCGTCAAATCATTCTTAGCAACTAGACACGATACATTTTGAGAAACAAAATCATTGATGCTAACTTTGTAAATATTTTTGAAACGCAAAGCCTCAAATAAAATCTTTTCTTCCTTTTTCACAACACACTTTGTTTTCAAAAACGTTACTTCATAATTTGCATCACAAAGTTGACTGACGCTTATCAAGTTAAACTTAAGACCTACAACATATAAGACATCACTAAGAGAGAAGGAATCGTTACCCACAATACCATGTCCTTTGATTTGGCCTTTGCTACCGCCAAAGTGGACAACTCCTCCGTCTTGCATAGTGAGTCTATGGAAGAGACGTTTGTCTCCCGTCATGTGGTTGGAACACCCACTGTCCACGACCCATTTGACCTTCTTGTCTTCGCTTTCTCCATTGAGTGCTAGGGCCTCCTTGTCATCGTCGATGGCCATTAGTGCGAAGAATTCCTTGTCGAGATCATCTTCCACCACCCCCGTGAGTGCAAGATCATCTCTATCGCCATTGTCGCTTTCGGATCCGGAAAGAAAGCTCTCCCAATGGGCTACCTCCGCTTGCAAAGCCTTCTTCCTTTGGTAGATGGCCTTCTTGTCTTTGAGTTGCGGCTCTTTCACCCGACAATCCTTCATGAAATGACCAAGCTTCCCACATTTGTAGCATTTATTCTCTTGGTCCTTCACCTTGTCCTTGGGGTATCTTTCCTTGACGAATCTCCTTGCTTCGTCACCATTTTTTCTTGCAATACGTCGGAATCTTTTGACAAGAAGTCCGACTTCATCATCCGAGTCCTCCGACTCTACGACCAACGCCTTTGAAGATTGGCGAATAGGATCATTCTTTTCTTGTGCATCTAAATGAATCTCATAAGTGATGAGATTCCCGTATAACTCGTCCAAGGTGATTGTTTCAAGATCCTTGGACTCCTCAATGGCCGTAACTTTTGCATTCCATTCTCTTCCTAAACTGTTTAGGAAGCAATGATTTAAATCTTCTTGTTCTATCTTCTTGCCAACCGCTTTGAGAAGGTTGACAAGTTTGGTGAATCTTTGGATGGACTCTTCAATCTTTTCACCTTTGGGGACAGTGAAGTTGTAAAATTGTTTTATCAACTGTCTCCTTTTGGCCTTTCTTACTTGAGAAGTTCCTTCATGGATCATCTCAAGCTTTGTCCAAGCCTCATGTGCGGATTGGACACCTTGAATCTGAGCTCTCTCATTTGTGGAAAGAGAGCTATTTAAAATAGCAAGAGCCTTGCTATTTATGGCCAACTGGAACTCCTCCTCCGGGGAAGGATCATCAATATCAATGGGAATCATAGATCCTTTTGAGACCTCAACCCATATTCTGTGAGAACAAGAACGCAAGTACGTTTCCATGTTTGACTTCCACAGTGGGTAGTTTAAAGGGTCAAACATGGGAACTTTAACATGAACATTTGAGATAGAAGGGAATAGGGTTTCCTGCCTCCTTCTTCTGGAAATATCAGCAGTAGGAGAACTCACATCCTCATCAACAGAGGTCTGCCTCCTTCTTCTGGAGGTTTCAGCAGTAGGAGAACCCAAATCATCAAAAACAAAGGGATCCATACTGGAAATGATCAAATCTTGTATTTGGACTCAAATAAGCAAGATGAGGCTCTGATACCAATTGTTAGGTCCCTTAGAACACACTAGAAGGGGAGGTTGAATAGTGTGTTCACCAAGTATGGATATTTTGTGACTATTTTTCGTTTTTGAGTGCAACCAATACTTGGATGTGTTCTTTAGAAAGATAAAACTTGACAGACAAGAAAGAACACGAGTATGTATAGAGGTTCAAGTAAAGAGACTCTACTCCTCTACCTTCTTGATGTTTCACAAGAAGGATTTTGAAATGGGGATTGTTATTTCTTTTGGGGGAAACAACAACCAAAACAAAATCAAAAGAATACAAACTAGGCACCTTGCCTAGACCACAACCAAGAGTTCTAACACTTTGAAGTTTTGCCTCCAAAGATCTTCTTTGCCCTCAAAGAAATCTTGTAGGGAGAATAGTGCACCACACACTATTCAACCCCCCCTTCTAGTGTGTTCTAAGGGACCTAACATGGAAGACAAGAGATGTTATGGTACTTCGAAACTAACTTCTTTGTAGTTTTTGACAAAGCAGATCTACCAACCACACAAGAAGTTCCTTGTAGTTTTTGACCATTCTATATTAAAATTTTGGTGAATACAACAAAGCAGATATACTTTTTGTCTTAACTCCTGAATGTTTCGAAGTTCCTAACTATATGTCTTAAGAAAACTAAATACAACCTGAAAACCTTTTATCATATACGAAGTTACAAACTTAGACAAATTTCTTCTACAAATGTTTGGACAATTGCAGTAAAAGCATCCTCTGGTGTACTTCGTATAATGCCTTAAATTCAATTATATACAACTAAAGTAATAATATGATGAAGATGAAAAGTAATCAATGTCATGTTCCCAGTGTTATCGCTATCTTTTCCTTTGGAATAGGATGCCTTGCATATTTATTATTATTGTCTCCGACACTCATATTATAATGAATACTTTTATGTGTATGCACATAAGTGAATTTTGTAGTCATTATTCGTAGCTTCAAAGAGAAAGCCAAAGAGGTCGAAAGATTGGAATAGAAAGGAAAGCATGCGTGCTCAAGTGGCCATTCATAAAACACATAATTCGCCAGAATCAACAAACACTGATAGGCGATGTTTCTATTGGTAAAATAGCTTACATTACTGAATTGTGCATGTAGATTGGTAGGCCGTTCTACAAATATGGTTATTATATGCGATACATTCCTTTGATGTCTTGATATTCTGGTAATACAAATTCGCATTTCACCAACCACAACAAAACTAAGAAAGAGGATGTAACCGTGGGCGCTTAGAAAAGCACCCCAACAGCAACGAACATTACCCTTACATCCAGCTGAAGAAATGCATCTCACTGTCATCAACCTTTATTATTCTTTAGGCTTTTATCAACCCTTTTTATTCAGTAGGAAATATCATAGTTGATAGGCTAAAATGTGACAAGACTCAAATCAAGCATCAGTCCATGTAACTTTCATTTCACCCCAGTTGTCACTGCCTTGTGATATGCCTAAAGCTTTCCAAACGGCTTTGGATGCATCCACAATGTTGTCACGGCACCCACGATTGCTGTCGCATTCGTCAACAACCTTCGCCTTCACACTCTTTCCATTAGCCATGATCTTTATAAACTGTCCGCACATGCTTCCATTGTCGAACCACCCAGTCGACAGCGCCACCACCAGGGTACTATCTGAATGATATTTATTATCGCAAGCGGAGGGCCCGCCACCACTGCCGCCTTTTTGAAAGCTGTTGAGAGTCAAAATCGCAGGAGTGGAACATTGAACTCCTGAAGGGATCAGCAGGAGGAGAAGGAAGGAGATTAGAGTTAATGCCTTGGCAAGCATCATGAAGAGATGTGGTGAGTGTGGTTTTGTGTGTTGTTGTGCAGAGTAGACTTACAAATTTGGAGTCATTTATAGGCCATATAAAAAATAAGATACAATGTAAGGGATCTATCATTTCTCGTGTTGTTCTTCCCTCCAACTTACTTCTTGTCATCAAAAATCTAAGGTCAACATAAGAGACACTTTTAATTTGTTTCATTTAACGGCATAATTGTTGTTATATACATATTCTTTATGTGCATACAAACAAATATTGCAAACACCATTTATCATTATATACCTACGTTTGCATCTATCCCTTGTATTGACTCAGTGGAATAGGCGAAAAAACATGGTGAAGAATCATTTCTGTGTGCCAAGATCTGCCCATGTAGAAATCAAGAGTGAAGAAGTGAAAGCTACATGTCATATTCGTAATAGAAAATTTTATTACAAAAGTCAAACAATGAGAAATTTTTAAGAATCTGTTTTTACTTTTTATCTTTACATACACACAAAGAGAGAATGGATATATTCGAACCATAACTTTCCTAGAGACATAGACGCAGTGACCTTTTCTCAGGTTAAACCCCATGCCCCTTTGCAAAAGGAGACAGACATCCGTAGAATTGTGCCGTAGCCTTGAAAACTACGCCTTTTCGTAGACATTGAATTCATAGTAGGTGCTCGGGATGGGATCTCCTGGCCGCCTTTTCTCTCACCTCATTGCCTACCGTCCAACACGTAGCAGCATGAGCTGGTGAGACTAGATGCAGGTGACTTTCATCTAGCCTCTCCATTCTCTGCTGTCATGTGTCAGGCAGTGAGGTGAGAGGAAAGAGGTGAGGAGATCCGGTACCTTTATAATCATTGTTTAAATTATTTCTGTCTCCAGGAAATGCTACTTTGCAACCAAATCGATGTAAATTTGCGGCATATTGTCGGTTGTTGTAATAGTGAATTGGTAACATACCGCAAAGGCACATATTTGTCCAGAAAGGAAGGTGTTTGTAAATTATTTAACACATAATGCAAGGGTGCTACCAGTCAAAACTGAGGCATCGACAGAATTGGCTTATTCTCTCAATGATGAATTGGGCCTCATACAAGTGTAAGTACAACAAACTCTACAATCATGTACAACAATCAAGGAAAGGATAGACTCTATCTCTATCTAGAATATTATCTACAAAATAGTTAAAATATTATCTACAAATTTTAGATATCACAATACTCCCCCTCAAGTTGTAGCATGAATATTAATAATGCCCAACTTGCCCAAAAATCATTGAAAAGCCGGCAGTCCTAGGGACTTGGTGAACCCATCGGCAAGCTGATGAGACGCAGATATTTTGCGAGGAAGAATACGCCCAGCAGAGTAATGCTGACGAACAAAATGACAATCAATCTCGATATGTTTCGTGCGATTCGTGAAAGACAGGATTAGCCACAATGTGCAACGCTGCTTGATTATCATAATGAAGATCCACGGGATCAGAAATCCGGAGACCAAGATCAACTAGTAGCTGACGTAACCAAACTATCTCACTTGTCGCATGAGCCATGGCACGATACTCAGCTTCAGCAGACGAACGAGAAACCACAGGCTGCTTCTTGGACCGCCAAGAAATAAGCGATGAGCCAAGAAATATCATATACCCTGTAGTGGAGCGACGGGTAATGGGACAACCAGCCCAGTCAGCATCACAATAGGCCTAAAGACAGAGAAAAGTCTCTACGGAAAAGAAAAGCCCCTGGCCCGGCGCACGCTTAAAATAGTGAAGCAGATGAAAAGCTGCATCAAGATGACACTTTCGAGGCATATGCATAAACTGACTTAGAGTATTAACCGCAAAACAAATATCAGGCCGTGTAACAGTAAGATAAAGCAAACGACCCACAATGCGACGATAAAATGCAAGATCAACAAGAAGAGGATCTGAGTCCGAAAACTGAACCTTTTGGTCCATTGGTGTGCTAGCAGGACGACAACCAAGAAGACCACATTCCAGTAGTATATCAAGAACATACTTATGTTGGTTTAGTACCACACCAGAAGTGGAACGAGCAATCTCAATGCCAAGAAAATATTTAAGCGGACCTATATTCTTGATTTTAAACTTATGATCAAGATAGGACTTTAATGCCGTGATGCGAGTAAGATTATTGCCAGCCACTATGACATCATCAACATAGATTAATACCACAACGAAAGACAAGTCAATGGATAACATAAAAAATAAAGGATCCGCAGAAGACTGAGTATACCTGAGTGCTATAAGTGAAGACGTGAACTTGGCATACCAATTGCGTGACGCCTGACGCAATCCGTACAAAGACTTTTGTAGCTTGAAAACAAGACGCTCCCCCTGACGAGAGAAACCAGGTGGAATGCGCATATAAACATCTTCCGTGAGATCACCGTGGAGAAAAGCATTGTTGACGTCTAACTGATGAATATGCCATTCACGTGAAACAGCGACAGCCAACAAGCAACATACAATAACCAGGTTTGCCACTGGAGCAAAGGTCTCATGAAAATCAACGCCCTCAACCTGAGTATAACCACGAGCCACCAAACGTGCCTTATGACGCTCAATAGTGCCATCAGGATTATACTTAATTTTGTAAACCCATTTAGAATCAATGGTACGTTTGCCGGGTGGAAAAGGAACAACAGACCACGTATTATTCTCTTTAAGATCAAAAATTTCTCGGTGCATGGCTTCGCGCCAGTGCACATGCTTAACGACCTGACAAAAGGAAACTGGCTCATCCCCTTTGGTAATGGCCGCAACATAACTATGGTAAGAAGGAGATAAACGAGCGTATGAAAAAAACTAGATAATGGAAATACCATAGAGTTCGCTGTTGGAGGGGGTGAGGCCGCCGATGGTACAAGAGAGGGAGGCAAGGCAACAACAAAATCTGTTAGACGTCGAGATAATTGGCGAGGATGCAAACTTCAGAGTAGACTGAGAAACAGGCTCCGAAAGGGAAGGCTAGATCGTACCTGCCGAAGAAGAAGAAGAAGGCTGGGCCGTTCCAGCCGAAGGTGGAGGAATGTCGGACGGGATGGAGACAGCGTCGGCCGAAGAAGGGGAAGGCTCGCCAGGCGAAGGAAACGGCGGGTCGACCAATGAGGCAACTGGAACCCCAGATGTTATGCCCCGCACCCTCCGTAGGGTAATTAAAAGACGAAGAAGAATTTTCGGAAATTAATGACGGTCAACGAGAATTAAGTTAGGCATTAATATGAGGATTAATTAGAAATTAATGATGGAATTAATATTAGAAATTAATTATGTTTAATTTAGAATAAAACAATTAAGTTTATCCTTTAAGATAAATAAGAAATAAAATATAATTTAGAAACACCAAACTTTTTCCCCTGACCATATATAAACTGACAAAGCGTCAGTTTCTTCAGAAACCATCGACGCTCTGTCTCTGCCCTAGCCGTTCCTTCCAGGAGTAGAAGAAGACAACCTCCAAGAATTGATCCAGCCCTAGTCCATTTCCCAATCCGACTTCGAGTAATCAAAGGCAAGTAACTTTCTTATAAGTTCTTACGATTTGTGAAAGAAAAATGGCCTATTTTGTTATCAAATTGGATCACCATGCAGTAGATTCGTTCTTTGATTATGTGTATATGTTTATGTGCTTTCGTTTCAAGATTTGGCCGATGTATATGAAAATGTGATTGTTGTTGTTGTTGAATCTGTGAAATCCTGCAAATCCTTATCCCTTGAACCCCCTCTTGATGTGATTGCGTGGATGCGTGGGTTTGAGAGAGAAAGGAAGGATTTTTGGGTTGTTGTGACGGATGAGTCGTGTGTTAGGCTTGAATCTATGATTTGTAATTGTGTAGCGTTTAATTTGTAGTTTAAGCATGAAATTATAGCAGGATTTAGGCTTGGATTGATTGGGATGAAGTTTGGGATCAATTGGAGTTATGGTTTTGTAGTTTCTGCGAAAATCGCAAAGTTTCTGTGCTGGAATCGTGGACATCGATCGATCGATGTGAGGGGATGAAGTACATAGATCGATCGATGTGAGGGTATGATGTCCTCTGATGGACATCGATCGATCGATGTGAGGGGATGAAGTCACTTCGATCGATCGATGTAGGAAGGGCTGAGAGATCGATGTCCTCTGATGGACATCGATCGATCGATGTGAGGGTATGAAGTACATAGATCGATCGATGTGAGGGGATGATGTCCCCCAGTTTTGTGGAAAAATAGAGAAAGAAAAAGGGAAGCTCGGGGAGTCTTTGGGTGACTTTAGAGACTTCTTAAGACCTGATTAAGGGTAGCCTAAGTCTTGGGAACATGCCCTAGGATGGTGAATCAATCTTGGTGATTTCAACGGATTCTCAAACCGAGTTTCAACGGGAATGACTTAAACGGGTTAGGAAATGAACGTACGAGGTGTCTTAGAGTTCAATGAAGGAAAGATAGGGATACTTGCGTAGGTTGTGAACTTTAGAATCAAGAGTAAGTGTTGACGAGCTAGTTGAGGTCTAAGTGTTGACGGATAAGTTAGTGTACTCTTGTGTGTGTCGCTTGTACTTGCGCATGTGAATGTGAATTGCATATGTGATCGAGGAATGTGAATGAACAAGGAGTCTTGCATCATGGCACGTGCATTTGCATATTGATTTGAAAAAGAAAGGTGCCTCGGCACAGATTTGCGAAGGTGACCTGCAATGTAAACCGGGATGGAAATTTAAGCCGGGGCGCATTGCAGGGCACAAAAGACTGTAACGTAAACCGGGATGGAAATATAAGCCGGGGCGCGTTACAGGGTATAAAGTTGTCTGTAATGCTACTCGGGATGGAAATATAAGCCGAGGTGCATTACAGGGTATAAAGTTGGCTGTAACGTAAACCGGGATGGAAATATAAGCCGGGGCGCGTTACAGGGTATAAAGTTATATGAAGTGACCGGGCATTATGACATGCATTGCATTGTTTTAAAAGAGAAAGTGTTCATGCATAAATGAATGAGTAGTGCAGTGCATATCTTGACATGCATCACGAGAGTCAATGTGTTACGAACGTGTGCGACACTTGATTGCCTATGCATTGTTAAATGTGAGCAATTTGTCGTACTTGCTTTACTGCGTTATTTAAATTTACATTTGGAAGTTTACAAGACATGTGCCCCTCAATTCCCTCAAGTTATCTATTACTCATGTCTTGCCATGTGATGATCCCGTATGTCTTATAAGCGGGTTACTTGCTAGCGTTTTCGCTAAGGGTACTACCTTTGTGATTGCAGATGAGCCTAGCTACGACATGATATTCATAGAAGACGATGGCGAGTGGGCTGAATGGGATACATAGAGATATGTTGGGAGCTAGTTGGAATAATTATTTCTCATTTCCGTTCTTTTATACACTTGAGGATTAGTTTGTTATTTCCGTGATTACCATTTGAGATTTTATTACCATTTGATGTATGGAATTGATGGTGGAGATTCATTAGATACAAGTTTCTGTACTTATTTCTCTTACGTCAGTGACGATGTGTACTCGAGAGATGAGACGTCTTGTAGTCTTCTCAGTAAGCTACGACGGGGGCACCGGGTCGGATTCCGCTGTCCGGGTCGGGGCGCTACAGGTGGTATCAGAGACTAGGCTTCAGATCTACCCCGGAGACCTAGGTTATGACATGTAGAGTCTTAAGTTATGATCTTTACCTTAAGTTGATCCATTAGTTTAAGTATGCAATCTTAGATTTAAGCTTGATCTGGGATGGGTGTGTGTACGAGCGCGATAAAATGTGACCAATAAAAGTTATTTATCGTAGTTTATGAACTTCGTCTTACACAACGCATGTGGCTTCCAGTATTTACCTATGAAATTGCTGAATGTTAATAAGCGTGGATTTTGCAGAGAATGCCTCCTCGCAGAGATAACCAAGGTAACGGTGGCAATGGGAACAATGACCCTCCTCCTCCACCGCCACCAGTTCTAGTCCCACAAGCGCTGATTGATGCTATCACAGTGATAGCACAAGGGGTTGCTCAACAGCAGCAACAACCGCAGCCACAGCCTCCACCGCCTCAGCACGGTATAAGGTACTATATTGGGGAAATGCGAAAGATGCATGCCCCAAACTTTGAAGGGACAACTGACCCAGAGGTGGCTGGGTTTTGGCTGGACGAAGTAGAGAAATGCTTCAGGCTAGTGCAAGTGCCTGACGAACATAAAGTGGATGTGGCCACACCTTTTCTGACTGGCAGAGCAAATGCATGGTGGAACGGCATTCTGCCCAAGATGACTCCTCCCATCCAGTGGAGTCAGTTTGTGAAGGCCTACAAAGACTACTACGTGCCTGAGACTGCCGTTTTGGAAAAGATGAGGCAGTTTGACAGATTTGAACAAGGGAGGATGACTATTTCCGACTATGCGGATAGGTTTCATGCCTTGGGTAAGTTCACGCCCTTGGTTCTGGAAAACAACAGGATGAAGATGTTGAAATTCGAAGAAGGGTTGAACCCCCGCATACGGACAGCAATCGCGGGGTCAAGTTTGAAAACTTTTGAGGAGATGTTGGACGCATGTTACCGAGTGGAGAGTGACATGCGACGATCACAGAACAGAGAGGCTCGCGAAGAATCGAGCAAGAGGCCGAGGGTTGAGCAAAGTGGGAGTAGGCCCGGACGTTGGGTCAAGATTCCCCGAAAAGGGCAGGCAGGGCCAGTACAAAGGACACCACAACTCAACCAACCTGGCCAACAAGCACCTGCAGAGTGCCCACACTGCCACAAGAGACACGTGGGCGAATGTTGGAAGGTGAGTGGAGCGTGCTTCAAATGTGGGAAGACGGGCCACAGGATCAAAGATTGCCCTGAATGGAATGCTAAACCTCAGGCGACAACAGGGCCAGCCCAGCAGCAGAGGGGCAGGCCTAATGCGAGAGTCCATGCGATGACAGACGCAGAGGTACAGGAGGATACCAACGTCGTGACAGGTACGACTTAAGTTTGATTATAGCAACCTAAGTTGAATTTTTAGCCTTTTAAGTTGATTCAATATGCTTTATATGAGATCTTTATGTGCTGTACTTCATGTTAGGTGTGGTCTTAGTTAACAACGTGCCTGCAAACGTGTTATTTGATAGTGGCGCTAGCCACTGTTTCATTTCTAAGCGATTCGCCAAAGGACTCGACTGTCTACCCGAATGGCTTGAGAACCCATTTAGGGTACAGGCAGCAGGAGAACAAGTACTGACTTCTCACCATCAGTACAAGGACTGTGAGTTGGAATTAGATGGGAAGCTTTTCTCGGTGACTCTAGTCCCAATACCGCTGAAGGACTTTGATATAATATTGGGCATGGATTGGTTGACCAAGAATCATGCCAACATCGACTGCAGACTTAAGCGAGTGACCCTCAAAGACCCTGAGATGAATGACATCACGGTGCAAGGGAATACCAAGATAACCAAGGCTCCTAAGAAAATATACATGACGGCGATTAAGGCCTTTAAGGCTTTACAGAAAGGAGCAGAGGGATATATGGTGTATGCTATAGATGCTCAACAAGAAGTTCCCTCCATGGATCAAATTCCGGTAATCAATGAATTTAAGAACGTATTTCCGGATGATTTACCGGGAGTTCCGCCATCGAGAGAAGTGGAGTTCGAAATCAATTTGATACCCGGAGCCGAGCCTATATCAAGGGCACCCTACAGAATGGCTCCAGCTGAACTTAAGGAGCTAAAGGGGCAACTTCAGGAGTTGTTGGACAAGAAATTGATACGCCCCAGTGTATCACCTTGGGGAGCTCCAGTTCTATTCGTAAAGAAGAAAGATGGCAGCATGAGACTGTGCATCGACTACCGAGAACTGAATAAGATTACCATTAAGAACAAATATCCTTTGCCAAGGATAGAGGACTTATTTGACCAACTTAAAGGAGCTCGTCGGTTCTCAAAGATCGATCTCCGTCAAGGGTATCACCAGCTGCTTGTGAAAGCCAGAGACGTACCTAAAACGGCGTTCCGAACTCGATACGGGCATTATGAATTCTTAGTGATGCCTTTTGGACTAACTAATGCCCCAGCAGCTTTCATGGACTTGATGAACACTGTGTTCCGAGAACAGTTAGACCAATTTGTAGTAGTGTTCATCGATGACATTTTGGTCTATTCCCCCGACGAACAAGCTCATGCTGAACATTTGAGAGTGGTGTTGCAAATTCTGAGGCAACAAAGGCTGTATGCCAAATTCAGCAAGTGTGAATTTTGGCTAAGAAGTGTAGCCTTCCTTGGTCACGTGATTTCTGAAGATGGGATCTCAGTAGATCCTAAGAAGATAGAGGCCATCACCGAATGGCCAAGACCCACCAATGTGACCGAAGTTAGAAGCTTCCTAGGCTTGGCAGGCTACTATAGGAAGTTTGTTGAGGGATTCTCAACGATAGCAGTACCATTGAGTCGACTTACTCAGAAGAAGACTAAATTCGAATGGACTGCTGAATGCGAGCAGAGCTTTACTGAGCTCAAGAAGAGATTAACCACAGCCCCGGTGTTGGCGCAACCTTCCGGCACCGACGGTTTCGTGATCTATAGTGACGCGTCCAAGAAAGGACTAGGTATGTACACAATTACAATTAATGCATTGTATATACTTATGCAAGTCCTAAACTAACCCTCTGTTTATAGGTTGTGTCTTGATGCAAAACGAACGAGTCATATCGTACGCGTCAAGACAACTGAAACCATATGAGCAGAACTATCCGACTCATGACTTGGAGCTCGCAGCTGTGGTATTTGCCCTTAAGATCTGGAGACACTATCTATATGGAGAGAAGTGTGCGGTATTCACCGATCACAAGAGCTTGAAATATCTGTTCTCGCAGAAGGAGCTGAATATGAGACAAAGGAGATGGTTGGAGTTACTCAAGGACTATGACTTGACCATCAACTACCATCCGGGCAAAGCCAACAGAGTGGCGGACGCGTTGAGCAGAAAGTCTAGCCACGCAAGACAGTCTCCATTGGAAAGAGAAATAGAAGAGTTTGATCTTGAATTGGTGGATCCAGTGGCTAATGTCCTCACAGCTCTGTCTATCAGCCCAGACTTGGTAGACCGAATCAAAGAGGCACAGTATGAGGACCCGGCACTAAAAGAGATCCGCGACAAATTATCTACGGGACCGATAAAGGATTTTCAGTTGCGAGAAGATGAGAGTCTATGGTTCCGGAATCGATTATGCGTGCCAAGTAAAGACGAACTCCGGACAGAATTGCTCCGAGAAGCGCATAACTCAAGAATGTCTATCCACCCGGGGAGTACTAAGCTGTATAAGGACCTCAAAGGAAACTATTGGTGGATAGGGATGAAAAGGTCAATAGCGGCATATGTGGAAAGATGTTTGGTATGCCAACAAGTCAAAGCGGAACATCAACGACCTGGTGGTTTGATGAAGCCACTAGAGATTCCAGAATGGAAGTGGGAGCACGTGACGATGGATTTCGTAATGGGACTACCCAAGACCCGCAATGGAAACGAGATGATTTGGGTAATTGTAGACAGATTGACGAAGACGGCTCACTTTATAGCCATGCCTCATGGTACTTCGTATGAAAAGTTATCCAATATCTATGTGGATAACATTGTAAGTCTACATGGAGTCCCAGTCAGCATCGTATCGGACCGTGACCCCAAGTTCACCTCTAAGTTCTGGAGAGCATTCCAGAAAGCTATGGGTACGGAGTTGAGAATGAGCACAGCATATCACCCGCAAACGGATGGACAATCCGAGAGGACCATCCAAACATTGGAAGACATGTTGAGAGCATGCGCCTTGGATTTCAAAGGAAACTGGGATAGCATGCTGAAGTTGATGGAGTTTTCTTACAATAATAGCTATCACAGTGCAATTGGCATGGCTCCATTTGAAGCATTGTACGGACGCAAATGCAGATCTCCGGTTTGTTGGGATGAAGTCGGAGAAAGGACAATCACCGCACCCGAGTTGGTCGAGCAAACAATGGCAAAGGTCAAGGTGATAAGAGAGAAACTCAAGGTGGCTCAAGATCGCAGTAAAAGTTGGGCTGACACCAAGAGACGACCGTTGGACTTTGAGGAGGGCGACAAGGTTTACCTACGAGTGTCACCAACTAAGGGAGTTGCTAGATTTGGAGTGAAGGGCAAGTTAAGCCCGAGATACATTGGTCCTTACGAAGTGCTGGGCAAGGTTGGAGAAAGAGCTTATCGACTAGCCTTACCTCCGAGTTTATCCCAAGTCCATAACGTATTTCATGTATCTCAACTGAGGAAATACGTATCTGACCCAAGTCATGTCCTTGAAGCTCAACCGTTGGATGTTAAGGAAGATGTCACGTATGAAGAGCATCCCATAAAGATTGTGGACAGAAAGGATCAAGCCCTACGCCGACGTGTCATTCCGTATGTCAAGGTTCAGTGGAGTAACCATACGGAGCGCGAAGCCACGTGGGAGCTTGAAGAGCAAATGAAAGAGTTATATCCGCACCTCTTCCAATAAGGTACGCCAGTTTCGAGGACGAAACTTATTATAAGGGGGGAGGGATGTTATGCCCCGCACCCTCCGTAGGGTAATTAAAAGACGAAGAAGAATTTTCGGAAATTAATGACGGTCAACGAGAATTAAGTTAGGCATTAATATGAGGATTAATTAGAAATTAATGATGGAATTAATATTAGAAATTAATTATGTTTAATTTAGAATAAAACAATTAAGTTTATCCTTTAAGATAAATAAGAAATAAAATATAATTTAGAAACACCAAACTTTTTCCCCTGACCATATATAAACTGACAAAGCGTCAGTTTCTTCAGAAACCATCGACGCTCTGTCTCTGCCCTAGCCGTTCCTTCCAGGAGTAGAAGAAGACAACCTCCAAGAATTGATCCAGCCCTAGTCCATTTCCCAATCCGACTTCGAGTAATCAAAGGCAAGTAACTTTCTTATAAGTTCTTACGATTTGTGAAAGAAAAATGGCCTATTTTGTTATCAAATTGGATCACCATGCAGTAGATTCGTTCTTTGATTATGTGTATATGTTTATGTGCTTTCGTTTCAAGATTTGGCCGATGTATATGAAAATGTGATTGTTGTTGTTGTTGAATCTGTGAAATCCTGCAAATCCTTATCCCTTGAACCCCCTCTTGATGTGATTGCGTGGATGCGTGGGTTTGAGAGAGAAAGGAAGGATTTTTGGGTTGTTGTGACGGATGAGTCGTGTGTTAGGCTTGAATCTATGATTTGTAATTGTGTAGCGTTTAATTTGTAGTTTAAGCATGAAATTATAGCAGGATTTAGGCTTGGATTGATTGGGATGAAGTTTGGGATCAATTGGAGTTATGGTTTTGTAGTTTCTGCGAAAATCGCAAAGTTTCTGTGCTGGAATCGTGGACATCGATCGATCGATGTGAGGGGATGAAGTACATAGATCGATCGATGTGAGGGTATGATGTCCTCTGATGGACATCGATCGATCGATGTGAGGGGATGAAGTCACTTCGATCGATCGATGTAGGAAGGGCTGAGAGATCGATGTCCTCTGATGGACATCGATCGATCGATGTGAGGGTATGAAGTACATAGATCGATCGATGTGAGGGGATGATGTCCCCCAGTTTTGTGGAAAAATAGAGAAAGAAAAAGGGAAGCTCGGGGAGTCTTTGGGTGACTTTAGAGACTTCTTAAGACCTGATTAAGGGTAGCCTAAGTCTTGGGAACATGCCCTAGGATGGTGAATCAATCTTGGTGATTTCAACGGATTCTCAAACCGAGTTTCAACGGGAATGACTTAAACGGGTTAGGAAATGAACGTACGAGGTGTCTTAGAGTTCAATGAAGGAAAGATAGGGATACTTGCGTAGGTTGTGAACTTTAGAATCAAGAGTAAGTGTTGACGAGCTAGTTGAGGTCTAAGTGTTGACGGATAAGTTAGTGTACTCTTGTGTGTGTCGCTTGTACTTGCGCATGTGAATGTGAATTGCATATGTGATCGAGGAATGTGAATGAACAAGGAGTCTTGCATCATGGCACGTGCATTTGCATATTGATTTGAAAAAGAAAGGTGCCTCGGCACAGATTTGCGAAGGTGACCTGCAATGTAAACCGGGATGGAAATTTAAGCCGGGGCGCATTGCAGGGCACAAAAGACTGTAACGTAAACCGGGATGGAAATATAAGCCGGGGCGCGTTACAGGGTATAAAGTTGTCTGTAATGCTACTCGGGATGGAAATATAAGCCGAGGTGCATTACAGGGTATAAAGTTGGCTGTAACGTAAACCGGGATGGAAATATAAGCCGGGGCGCGTTACAGGGTATAAAGTTATATGAAGTGACCGGGCATTATGACATGCATTGCATTGTTTTAAAAGAGAAAGTGTTCATGCATAAATGAATGAGTAGTGCAGTGCATATCTTGACATGCATCACGAGAGTCAATGTGTTACGAACGTGTGCGACACTTGATTGCCTATGCATTGTTAAATGTGAGCAATTTGTCGTACTTGCTTTACTGCGTTATTTAAATTTACATTTGGAAGTTTACAAGACATGTGCCCCTCAATTCCCTCAAGTTATCTATTACTCATGTCTTGCCATGTGATGATCCCGTATGTCTTATAAGCGGGTTACTTGCTAGCGTTTTCGCTAAGGGTACTACCTTTGTGATTGCAGATGAGCCTAGCTACGACATGATATTCATAGAAGACGATGGCGAGTGGGCTGAATGGGATACATAGAGATATGTTGGGAGCTAGTTGGAATAATTATTTCTCATTTCCGTTCTTTTATACACTTGAGGATTAGTTTGTTATTTCCGTGATTACCATTTGAGATTTTATTACCATTTGATGTATGGAATTGATGGTGGAGATTCATTAGATACAAGTTTCTGTACTTATTTCTCTTACGTCAGTGACGATGTGTACTCGAGAGATGAGACGTCTTGTAGTCTTCTCAGTAAGCTACGACGGGGGCACCGGGTCGGATTCCGCTGTCCGGGTCGGGGCGCTACACCAGAAGCTGGACCTATGATACCCGTCGAGGAACTGCTGGATGAATCAAAACAAGAGTCGACAGCAAACGGAAACGCAGTTTCATAGAAGGACACATCACGAGTTACATAGATTTTTGGACTAGACAAATCATATATTTTATAACCTTTCTGAGAATAAGGATAAGCAAGAAATGTGCCGGGTGCAGAACGCGGAGCAAATTTGTCACGATGACCATGATAAGTGTAACCATAACATAGGCAACCAAAGACACGAAGATGCGAATAAGTAGGCAAACATCCCGTTAGAAGTCCATAGGGCGTTTTATTTTGAAGGATGGTAACTGGCATACGGTTAATAAGATAAACATCAGTGAGAATACATTCCCCCCAAAACATGATAGGTAAATGGGCATGAAAACGAAGAGCACGTGCTACTTCTAAAATGTGACGATGTTTACGCTCAGCAACACCATTCTGTTGCGGAGTGTAAACACAAGAAGTTTGGGTTTCTATACCGTGATCAGAATAATAATTAAGTAGGGTGGCATGAGAAAACTCTAACCCATTATCACTACGAACGCGTTTCATACACTTGTTCATCTATGTACGAACCCATTGAAAGAAATGCAACAAATAACGACTCATTTCAGATTTAGAGCGTATCAAATAAACCCAAGTACTACGACTGTAATCATCAACAATAGTCAAGAAATAATGCGCACCAGACAAACTAGGCGTTTTATAAGGTCCCCAAATATCACAATGAATAAGGTGAAAAGTCTGCATAGTGATGCTAGTACTAATAGGAAACGGTAAGCGAGTTTGCTTCGCGCGACTACAAGCATCACAAAAGATGTCTTTAGCAGAAACAACAATAGAAGGAATAAAACGAAACTTGGAAAAAGGAAGATGACCCATTCGACGATGCCAGACGATGTCATCACACTTTATTGCGGCAAGAGCAGGAGAAGCCGAAAATTGTATAAGCTGATAGAGACCATCATGCTGCCTACCCACTCCAATCAGCTTCCTCGACGACATTTCCTGCACAACACAAAAAATCCGGGCCAAAACTCAGTGCACACTTCAGATCTTTCACTAAACGACTGACAGAAATCAAATTAAATGCAAACTCGGGAACTCCAAGAACATCATGCAGAACGAATAAATCCGAAAGCTTGACTATCCCTATGGCACGCACGGCCACACGTGTACCATCAGGGATTTGGACTGTAGCTGTAACCTTGTCAGTAACAATAGTAGTAAATAACGGCAGATCATTAACAATATGTGCGTTGGTTCCACTATCAAAAAGCCAAGACGAAGACGAAAAGGAAACAGTACCCGAATCTGTCTTGCCTGCCATCTGAACATTTTGGCTAAAGTTACCTCCATTCAAATGTTTGACAAATTGGGCCAACTGATGCTGCTGTGCAAGCGTGACACCTGCAAACGTGAGTGGCACTGTAGCGTCAAGTGAAGCCTCAGCTTGCAGCACTCTTCCCTTCATAGCCTCCACAGCGGTGACAATAGGTTGTTCCGCCATGACTTACGCCGGACAAAATGGACGAAGTGGGATGCTGGATGGATTGATAATGTAACAGGCAGAAGTCGTCACTGCGTGTCGACTGCAGAGACAGGCCGAAGTCGACTGAGTATCGACTGGAAGGCAAAACAAACGGTTGTAGGACAGAACGACTACTACGACTGCGACTGGAATGAAACTGTCGACTGAACTGTCGACGACTGCCACTGACAATAATGGGCAGATAATAGAGCGATTTTGATAAAACGACTGAGATTGACGACTTTGGTACTGACGACTTTAGGTGAGGGGAAACATTAAGTGGCCAACCATGGGTCAGGCAAGGGGTGAGTCCATATTTTAAACCTGCTCTGATACCATAAAGAAATGTGAATTCTGATATATTTTCCGTATACCCAGTATGGCGTATATATACAAGTGTAAGTACAACAAACTCTACAATCATGTACTACAATCAAGGAAAGGATAGACTCCAATTTTAGATATCACAATACTTAAATTGCTTTCTTATTATTCTTTTTGTCTAAACCCAAACTAGTCAGTTCAAACACAACGTCTAAAAAAAGTTGCTTATTCAACTCTGTTAAAAGACGCATGGCAGAATCTATTCTTCTGAAAATTTTTACTAAAGAGATTTCGAGTCATTTTCAAGTGAAGATACAAGCGGTCAAATGAATGTATAGTCCATGCTCTGATCTCAACTAAAACTAAAAGTTCAAATGAATCAAGTAGCATATGAGCCATTCACATTTGGCTCGTGAAATCACTTGTTTGAAAAGAGAGGTGCGAGCGTTTGCTTAATTTTCGAACATAACTACGTAATAACACAAAAAGATGTATATGTATGTTTATCCAACAAGCGCATGTGAATGATATCCTAAAACCTTATCTAGCGTACGGTCACTTTAGAGAGAAAGATATGAAAGTTAATTAGACCAAGATTGTATCTGGGATTCAGCTATGACTCCCAAACACTCTCTTATACTATGGTTGGCTGGGCTTAACAGACTGCCCACGAATAATGGGCTTGTTTACTTAGACGATAATGCATGCCACCTCTGCTCTGCGGTACAAAAGACACTACCTCACCTCTTATTTTCCTACTCGGCCACTAGGCAGGTTTAGATATCCATCTTAGCCTGGCTTGGACTTCCAAAGAGACTTAGTTCCATTTATAGATTGCTGACCTGGAGCTTACGAAAACTATTGCCTTTGACAGCTACTTATAGAACATATTAAATGTGAGAAGAGAATCTATCTCCATAATTATATTTTTTACTGGTCAATTATTAACTATTGTCCGATCCCAAATCACCCTTGAAAAAACAATCCATTTCTATCGGGACATCACTTTTTGGATGGTTGCATATTTTTGTTCAGCGACGGAGTGGTTGCACACTTGCATTAGTGTCTATATATTGCACATAGATATATATTATATGCACACAATTTGTATGAAAAAAATAAAATTAAGATAAGCACTGAAACACATGAGCTTAGATATATTCATAGATTTTTATGGTAAAACATCTTTTGTATGACAAAATGACTATAAATCTAAGTATATCTCTTCAAATATAAAACATGGACACATAGATGCGCGCGAACAAACATGGAGTGCAGGAATGATTCATCCTCTAGAATCTGCAACATGCTTTAAATTCCATAACCGAAGGAAGAAAGAACAAAAAAAGGCAAATTCTTCCAGACAAAGAATATAGTGCTTTTGTCTTTTTACTGACTCCATTTTTGTTTGCCATATAGGGGGGAAACTGACTTTTGTCACGTAGCAAACATCAAGTAGAGAGTATCTCAAAGATATAATCAGCTTTTCATTTGCTTTAATTTTAAATTATGCTTACTGGTATAGCTAAAAGAGAAACATTCTCCTAAGTGCTGGCTAAGTTGCACCTAAGTAAATCTAATTAATCAAAACGTTAAAATTATCCATATATCTTTCCCCAGAAAATATAAATATATTTTGACTTTTCAGCTTAGAACATTTTTAGAAGTGTACAAGAACAACATTAGTCCATTGGTTTAGAGGTTTCCGCCTATAACGGAGTACGGGGATTGATGTACGCAACCATACCCATGTGTTAAAAACACATAGAGGTTGTTTCCGATAAACCATAATGAAAATTACGCCAAGCTGTATCGATCAACTGCTAATTCACAATATAAAAAGAGCAGACGATTTAGTAAGTCATTTTATTTTATTCCATCATATTACAAAATTAAAAAAGAGTGTATCTTGAATTGTAAGAAGAGAAACAAGAAACACTAGAAGAAATATGTGATCCCTGGGATTGCATCTTTCTTTGTTACATGGCCTATAAATGGGCCCAAATCAATAACTCCACTATGCACACTCAAGAAAACCTAGAAAATCATACTCACCACATCTCTCGTCATGATGCTTTCCAAGCATTTAACTCTCACCTCCTTCCTTCTCCTCCTGGTGATCCCCTCAGGAGTTGGATCATGCCAGCCCAGTGCCAAACTCAGAGGCAAAGCAGGTTCATGCAACAGGGAGGACGACTCCAGCTGCTGCCGCAGCGGGAAACTATATCCCACTTTCCACTGCTCTCCTAAAGTTTCCTCCCACACTCCCGCCACTTTGACTCTAAACAGCTTTCAAGAAGGTGGCGATGGTGGCGGCCCCTCCGCCTGTGATAATAAATATCATTCAGACAGTACCCCTGTGGTGGCGCTGTCGACTGGGTGGTTCAACAAAGGAAGCAGATGCTCCAACTATATAACCATCATGGCGAACGGAAAGAGAGTGAAGGCAAAGGTTGTTGACGAATGCGACTCCACCGCTGGGTGTGATTCTGATCATGATTTCCAGCCGCCATGCGGGAACAACGTTGTTGATGCATCAAAAGCTGTTTGGGAAGCATTGGGCATCCCCAAAGATAACTGGGGAGAAATCAAAGTTACATGGGCTGATTCTTGAATTCAGGTGGATATTAGGTTACTGTGTTTGCTGAAGTTGTGGCGCTTTTCTGAGTGCCCATGGTGACACGCATGCATGTTTTTCTGTTTATTCCTATCTTCTATATATGTTTCGCAATAAGTTTCCATTTTAAAGTTATGAATAATGAGTACAACACTCAAATATGTGCATGTACATCTGAAACTTTTTGTCAAATTCTGATCGATACTCCAAAATCAAATGGATTCGATAGAGATAGAATAAACGGATCGCGAAAGGAAGGAGAGAGAACTCTATGAACACAAAAAGAGTGTTAGGTCCCTTAGAACACACTAGAAGGGGGGTTGAATAGTGTGTTCACCAAGTATGGATATTTTGTGGCTAATTTTCGTTTTAGAGTGCAACCAATACTTGGATGTGTTCTTTAGACAGATAAAACTTGAAAGACAATAAAGATACGAGTATGTATAGAGGTTCAAGTCAAGAGACTCTACTCCTCTACCTTCTTGGTGTTTCACAAGAAGGATTTTGAAATGGGGATTGTTATTTCTTTTGGGGGAAACAACAACCAAAAACAAAATCAAAAGAATACAAACTAGGCACCTTGCCTAGACCACAACCAAGAGTTCTAACACTTTGAAGTTTTGCCTCCAAAGATCTTCTTTGCCCTCAAAGAAATCCTGTAGGGAGAATAGTGCACCACACACTATCAACAAACCATTCAAAGTTTAAAAAACTTAAACAAAGAGCACCCTTGCTCCTTGACCAACAATCTACCAAATCTCTCACAGAAAATCTCACCAAGAAGAAGACTCTTCTTCTTACAATAACCACTCTCAACAATAAAGTAAAGATGTACAAAGATTACAAATATTTTGAGAGCTTGAGCTTGAGAGAACTTGAGAGCTTGTGTAGTAGAAAGTTGTAGAAGAGAATGAACAAAACCCTTCTTTTATCAACCTTCAAAAAAACTTCCCGTTTGAAACCTTCTGCCCAGCCAATAATGGGATTTGGCAGCTTGTGAAGGTACAGCAGCAATCTTGGAAAAACAATTATTGGCATGTAGCAACCTTTTCAAAGAAGATTCAAAACCTTGGCCAAAAATGGAAACCTGAAACTCTGAGTGAGAGGAAAGTCCTTCTGAAACAACACTAAAAGAAGGGGTACAAAGAGTCAACTGGTTAGAAAATGAAGCAAAAAGACTTTTGTCCCGTTGGTAACATGAAGCGCCTGAACAGTCAAAAGAACAAGCGTTCCATGTCACATGGAGCGCTTAATGTGAAACAGAACAGGCGTTCGAAGTCACATTAAGCGCCTTATGTTGGCAACAGAAGGCGTTCGAAGTGACATGAAGCGCCTGATGTAGCACTTCATGCAAGTTCGAACTGAACCTGACATTTTCTCAGAACTATGCCTTAGGAAAGCGTGTAAATTCAGAGAAAAGTACTTTTGACTTGGTGAGACACTTGAAGCGCTTAAAGTAGCGTTCGAAGTGTTCGGACATTTCATCAGGACACATGAAGCGCTTGATGTAAGCGTTCGAAGTGTCCTGACTTTCAACACTTCACATGAAGCGCCTGATCAAGGCGTTCGAAGTGTTCTGGACATCACCAAGACACATGAAGCGCCTGAAGTGAGCGTTCGAAGTGTACTGACTTCAAACCATCAACTTGAAGCGCTTAATCAATATTTTCAAGTGCCAACCTTGTGCAAATCATCAAAACCAAATCATATTCTAACATTCTCCCTCTTTTTGATGATTTCACAACATGCGTTATTTTAATATACTACCCCTTAACATATGCTCCCCCTCACACAGTGCATAATACTTCACGAAAAAATACCAAATGACTCAGGATAAATTTTCACAAGAGAACCATTATTATTAAAAAAAAACTAACCATAAAGGAGAGGGATATCAAACAACATCAAAGGAAGAGAAAAAGTTTTTAGTCATCGCATGACAAACATATTCCAAACAGCAGAAATAAAAATAAAAGCAGAAATCAGCTACACTCCACCACCCGAGCCAGCACCACTTCCACCAGGATGTTGCAGATCACCAAAACTGAACCGGCTTGACGCATACTCAGCAAAACCACCCATTTGTTGACCACTTCCACCAGCTTGTTCGACTCCACCAACACCCATTCCTGAACCTCCAGCAGTAGCAGCAGCAGTGTCTCCCCCTAAATCATCAAAATCAGGGGGAAAGGATGCCCACGGCATTTCTTGCAGAACGGCTGCTTTAAGGACTCCAAAACGATATTCATGGCGCGCATCCCTGAGCTGAAGGTGCTGAACAGACTGTTCCAGAGACTGGATGCGTGCAATTAGCTCAGCATTGGTGCTACTCCCATCGCCGTCTTGAGGACCTTCGTCAACTTCATCAGCAAGGTCGGGATGAAGAGTACTTTTTCGACGCTGAGAATCAATGGCCTGAGCGATATTGGAGTTATCGTAGTAGTCAGTGTGGGCCACATTAGTGAGAGAGTCGGCAGAAATTTCAATGCCTTTAGATTTGATCAGCATGGTTACGATATTGGCGAAAGGCAAGGCTTTAGAACCTTTCCTTAGCGCGGCCATCATAACCTCAACAAGAATCCAACCAAAATTTAACTGTGTCTCTTGCAGAATTTGGTAGGTAACATAGAAATCCATATTGCTCGGATTTCTAGTTGCTTTCCCATTCACACAATAGGTAACGACAGCAAGTAAAATTCGATTAACTAAAGGCATGTTTTGAGTCTTTTTGGTAGGAAAGTATTGAAGGTGGAATTTGACATCTTGCTCACTGATGCCATAGCGGTCACTCCAATCAAACACAAAAAACTCACTTAGTCCATCATTTCTAACTCCTAAAAGGGTACAGATTTCTTGAATAGAAAAACTAAGAGGGGTACCATTGATGATAGTGTTTAAGGAGAAAGGAGAGTTTTCAGAGGCGGGTGTAATCCACATGTTCGCATAAAATTTGCGGGTAAGAGTTTTAGAGTAGGATAGCATGTCTGACCTAAGCCATAAATGAACCCATCCTTGTTTTTCAAGAAGAGCAATAACCTGGTTTGCATTGTGAGCAACGGTAAAATCATCAATCTGAACCAGTTTCAACGGAGCAATTGGTCTATTTTTGCTTTTCCATTCTTCATAGAGCAGATGAGAGTAGAGAGAGAGAGATGAACTCCCATGGCCGTGTGGTGAGGGGATTTGGTAACATCAGAATCAAGCTTGCATTTCATCCATGGAAAATTTTCTTTAGTGAGAGACTTACGGATTTCTTTGAGTTCAGAGGGTTCTCTGATTCCGGCAGGTCTCTTCCTCCGATGACCGGTGGGGACATTTTGAGATGAACCAGCGGAAGCCATTGTAGAGTGCAAGAAGGTTTGAAAGGATATGCAAAAAGATGATTAAGGGTATGAGGAAGATTGATGAGGAAGAGAGAATTTAAGGGAGATGGAGGGAAGTTGAAAAGATTTGGGAAGTTTAAGGGGTTAGAACGTGGGGAAATGGGAAAATGGAAAAATGGGAGAGAGAGAGAAAAGGGAGGGAAACGGTAGAGAATTGATGGAAAATTGATGGAAAATTGATGATCCTAGAATGGCGCGAAGCTGAAGAGACATCGGCAGTTGAAAAGATGGATGAAGCGCCTTAAGTAACTTCGAACGACTTCATGCAGACGGATGAAGCGCTTGAAGTTACTTTGAACGAGTGAGGAAATTCAGATGAAGCGCTTAATGTCACATCGAACGAGTGAACATACTCGGATAAAGCGCTTGATGTCACTTTGAACAAGTGACATCTTTAACATCAAGCGCTTGATGTGATATCAAACGCCTAAACAATTCTAAGATGAAGAGCTTCATGTCTACTGATATTGAAAATTTTTGAAATTTTTATGCTCAAAACTTAAGATGGTTTTGTCAACCCATATTGAGCAACCCTAACCTACTTCTTATAGATAAGAATACATCACTAGGCAAGGGTTTCGTGAAAATGTCCGCAAGTTGGTCATGTGTAGGAACAAACTCTACACTTACCAAGTTCTTTTGTACACAGTCACGGATGAAATGATACCTCACTTCAATGTGTTTGGTCCGACTATGTTGGACGGGATTTTGTGCAATATTTATGGCGGACGTGTTATCACACAAAATTGGCACCTTTGAGAAGTGAATGTTATAATCATTTAACGTGTTAGTCATCCATAACAATTGTGCACAACACGAGGCGGCCGACACATATTCGGATTCCGCCGTAGAGAGAGACACACTGTTTTGTTTCTTGGAGTACCAAGAAACGAGACAATCTCCAAGAAACTGACAAGTTCCGGAGGTGCTCTTTCTATCAACTAGACTCCCCGCATAATCGGAGTCACAATAACCTCTTAAATCAAAACATGCATTCTTAGGATAAAATAAACCAAATTTCAAAGTACTTCTAAGGTATCTAAGGATGCGTTTTACCGCAATAAAATGCATCTCCCTAGGATCACTTTGAAATCTAGCACATAAACATACCGCATGTAAAATATCGGGTCTACTAGCCGTCAAGTAAAGTAGACTACCTATAATGCCACGATACAAGGTTACCTCGACATGCTTTCCTTTTTCATCCTTGTCAAGCTTTGCACTTGTGCTCATAGGAGTGTTCACCTCTCTTCCTTCACCAAAGTTGTACTTTTTGAGCAAGTCTCTTGTGTATTTGGCTTGGGAAATGTACACACCATCTTTGGTTTGCTTGATTTGTAATCCAAGGAAATAATTTAGCTCGCCCATCATGCTCATCTCGAACTCACCTTGCATAAGACTAGCAAATTGCTCACAAAGACAATTGTTAGTAGCACCAAAAATAATATCATCAACATATACTTGAACAATTAAATGATTCCTACCTTGTTCTTTTATGAACAAAGTAGTGTCAACTTTACCTCTTGAAAAACCATTATTAAGAAGAAAAGTACTTAACCTCTCATACCAAGCTCTTGGAGCTTGTTTGAGGCCATAAAGAGCCTTTTTAAGTTTGAAGACATGATGTGGTGAATCATGACATTCAAATCCGGGAGGTTGTGCAACATACACTTCCTCTTGAATAACACCATTCAAGAATGCGGATTTAACATCCATTTGGTAAAGTGTAAAATCTCTATAATAAGCATATGCTAATAACATTCTAATAGCTTCAAGTCGTGCTACGGGTGCAAATGTTTCATCAAAATCAATACCTTCTTCTTGACGGTATCCTTGAGCAACTAACCTAGCCTTGTTTCTAGTGACATTACCTTAATCATCCATCTTGTTACGAAAAACCCATTTTGTACCAATAATAGGATGATCGTGTGGTTTGGGAACTAACTCCCAAACATCACTTCTTTCAAATGATTTAATTCTTCTTGCATAGCCAAGATCCAATTTTCATCAAGAAGTGCATCTTTAACATTTTTAGGCTCTATAAGAGAGACAAATGCATTCTCTCTATATTGCCTTCGTGTGGTGATACCTCTATTTAAATCACCTATGACTAACTCTTGAGGGTGAGAACTTTTATGCTTAAATGATCTAGGAAGATTTGAGACATCACCTCCAACTTCCTCTTGATCATGTTCCGGAAGAGATGAACCTTCATTATCATCATTAACCTCATGTTCCGGAATTTGTGATGCATTTTCTACATTTTGTGAATCAACATGAGTAGAGGAAACACTTCTACGTGGCTCACTAAGTTCATTTACACAAGGTGGAGGAGTGCCTTCGAGAGGTTCAACTCTCAAGTCAACGAAGATGTTTCCATTTGGAGGATCATCAACGATTTCTCGTTGAGGAACAACCATAGGAACATCCTCAAAAATTTCTTCTTGAGGAGTCACATCTTCATCCTCTACACAATCCTCATTAAATTTAGGTTCATCACTAAGTGACTCATTAAACTTAACATGGATTGATTCTTCCACCTTTTGACTCCTTTTGTTGAAAACACGAAATGCTTTACTATTTGAGGCATAACCTAAAAAGATACCTTCATCCGCTTTGAGGTCAAGTTTGTCCAAAGTATCTTTGGTATTAAGTATAAAACACTTGCAACCAAAGACTTTGAAATACCCAATGTTGGGAACTTTTCCATTCCAAAGCTCATAAGGTGTCACATTTAGATATGGTCTCAAATAGACACGATTGATCACATGGCAAGCGGCATTAACCGCTTCGGCCCAAAAATACTTGGGCAAACTGAACTCGTTTAACATTGCTCTACACATTTCTTGTAGAGTTCTATTTTTCCGTTCGGCCACACCATTTTGTTGAGGAGTTCTAGGTGCCGAAAGATCATGAGAGTATCCTTTGGATACACAAAACCTTTCGAAATCATCATCGAACTCACCACCACGATCACTACGGATGGTTTTGATGGTGTCACCCACATGATTTTCCAATCGTTTACTTAGACTTATAAACTCACTACATGCATCACTTTTCTTAGCAAGAAACATCACCCACGTATAACGAGTATAGTCATCTACTACCACGAAGGTGTAATATTTGCCACCCAAGCTTCTTGTTCCAACATCCCCATACAAGTCCATATGAAGCAATTGTAGGGGCTTGGAGGTGGAAATATTTGTCTTGGGTTTGAAACTTGTTTTCACAAGTTTCGCCTTTTGACAAGTGTCACATAAGTCATTGTTTTCAAAACTCATTTTTGGAAGGCCTCGGACTTTTTCATTTTCGCAAATAAATTTGAATGTTTTGAAACATACATGTCCGAGACGTCTATGCCATAGTTGCGTCAAATCATTCTTAGCAACTAGACACGATACATTTTGAGAAACCAAATCATTGATGCTAACCTTGTAAATATTTTTGAAACGCAAAGCCTCAAATAAAATCTTTTCTTCCTTTTTCACAACACACTTTGTTTTCAAAAACGTTACCTCATGGTTAGCATCACAAAGTTGACTGACACTTATCAAGTTAAACTTAAGACCTACAACATATAAGACATCACTAAGAGAGAAGGAATCGTTACCCACAATACCATGTCCTTTGATTTGACCTTTGCTACCGCCAAAGTGGACAACTCCTCCGTCTTGCATAGTGAGTCTATGGAAGAGACGTTTGTCTCCCGTCATATGGTTGGAACACCCACTGTCCACGACCCATTTGACCTTCTTGTCTTCGCTTTCTCCATTGAGTGCTAGGGCCTACAAAAGAACCATATGAAGTTGGTACCCTTTTTATTTTGGGTCCTTGAAGGTTAGTTACCTTCATCTCGCCTTTCGGCACCCACACAAGATTCTTATTATTCTTAGCTCTACATACTCTTTCTACATGACCTTTCCTATTGCAATAAAAACATGTAGGAGTATGCTTGTGTGTTGGTGCATGCTTGTGCGAATGTTTGTGCATTGGCACATGTCGTGTTTCCTTCTTAGGAACCACCTTCTTCGAAATTGAAGAAGGCTTTTGTTTCACAACATGAACCAAAGGTTGTGATACCTTTGGTGCATTAGCCTTTTGTTTAGGCATGTGCCTTTGCTTCTTCAAGGAGATTTTAGACTCCTTGATCACTTGTGCTTGTTCCTTTTTATTTCCCTTCTTAGATGCATACATGACACTAGGTTTGACTTTCATGCTTGGCCTAGATGCATCTTTATTCTCTATCTCTTTAGCACCTACCCTTGAATCATTTTTCTTATCCTCAAGGGCTTGAGCACATGATTTCATCAATTCATGTTTCTCTTCAAGTGCAGTCACATGCATTGTTAAAAATATGTCATGCTCAAGTTGCAATGCAATGTGATTTTCTAACGTGTCATTGTACTCATTTATGCATGCTCTAAACTCTTTCTTGACACGTTGATATTTTAAATCAAGGAGATCATTTTCTTGAATTAAATCATCTCGTTCATCAATAATTTTATAGTGAGATGAAATATTGCATACCTCCTTGTCATCATCGATGGCCATTAGTGCAAAGAATTCCTTGTCGAGATCATCTTCCACCACCCCCGTGAGTGCAAGATCATCTCTATCGCCATTGTCGCTTTCGGATCCGGAAAGAAAGCTCTCCCAATGGGCTACCTCCGCTTGCAAAGCCTTCTTCCTTTAGTAGATGGCCTTCTTGTCTTTGAGTTACGGCTCTTTCACCCGACAATCCTTCATGAAGTGACCAAGCTTCCCACATTTGTAGCATTTATTTTCTTGGTCCTTCACCTTGTCCTTTGGGTATCTTTCCTTGACGAATCTCCTTGCTTCGTCACCATTCTTTCTCGCAATACGTCGGAATCTTTTGACAAGAAGTCCGACTTCATCATCCGAGTCCTCCGACTCTACAACCAAAGCCTTTGAAGATTGGCGAATAGGATCATTCTTCTCTTGTGCATCTAAATGAATCTCATAAGTGATGAGATTCCCATATAACTCGTCCAAGGTGATTGTTTCAAGATCCTTGGACTCCTCAATGGCCGTCACTTTTGCGTTCCATTCTCTTCCTAAACTGTTTAGGAAGTAATGGTTTAGATCCTCTTGTTCTATCTTCTTGCCAACCGCTTTGAGAAGGTTGACAAGCTTGGTGAATCTTTGGATGGACTCTTCAATCTTTTCACCTTTGGGGACAGTGAAGTTGTAAAATTGTTTTATCAACTGTCTCCTTTTAGCCTTTCTTACTTGAGATGTTCCTTCGTGGATCATCTCAAGCTTTGTCCAAGCCTCATGTGCGGATTGAACACCTTGAATCTGAGCTCTCTCATTTGTGGAAAGAGAGCTATTTAAAATAGCAAGAGCCTTGCTATTTATGGCCAACTGGAACTCCTCCTCAGGGGTAGGATCATCAATATCAATGGGAATCATAGATCCTTTTGAGACCTCAACCCATATTCTGTGAGAACAAGAACGCAAGTACGTTTCCATGTTTGACTTCCATAGTGAGTAGTTTAAAGGGTCAAACATGGGAACTTTAACATGAACATTAGAGATAGAAGGGAATAGGGTTTCCTGCCTCCTTCTTCTGGAAATATCAGCAGAAGGAGAACTCACATCCTCATCAACAGAGGCCTGCCTCCTTCTTCTGGAGGTTTCAGCAGTAGGGGAACCCAAATCATCAAAAACAAAGGGATCCATACTAGAAATGATCAAATCTTGTATTTGAACTCAAATAAGCAAGATGAGGCTCTGATACCAATTGTTAGGTCCCTTAGAACACACTAGAAGGGGGGTTGAATAGTGTGTTCACCAAGTATGGATATTTTGTGGCTAATTTTCGTTTTAGAGTGCAACCAATACTTGGATGTGTTCTTTAGACAGATAAAACTTGAAAGACAATAAAGAACACGAGTATGTATAGAGGTTCAAGTCAAGAGACTCTACTCCTCTACCTTCTTGGTGTTTCACAAGAAGGATTTTGAAATGGGGATTGTTATTTCTTTTGGGGGAAACAACAACCAAAAACAAAATCAAAAGAATACAAACTAGGCACCTTGCCTAGACCACAACCAAGAGTTCTAACACTTTGAAGTTTTGCCTCCAAAGATCTTCTTTGCCCTCAAAGAAATCCTGTAGGGAGAATAGTGCGCCACACACTATCAACAAACCATTCAAAGTTTAGAAAACTTAAACAAAGAGCACCCTTGCTCCTTGACCAACAATCTACCAAATCTCTCACAGAAAATCTCACCAAGAAGAAGACTCTTCTTCTTACAATAACCACTCTCAACAATAAAGTAAAGATGTACAAAGATTACAAATATTTTGAGAGCTTGAGCTTGAGAGAACTTGAGAGCTTGTGTAGTAGAAAGTTGTAGAAGAGAATGAACAAAACCCTTCTTTTATCAACCTTCAAAAAAACTTCCCGTTTGAAACCTTCTGCCCAGCCAATAATGGGATTTGGCAGCTTGTGAAGGTACAGCAGCAATCTTGGAAAAACAATTATTGGCATGTAGCAACCTTTTCAAAGAAGATTCAAAACCTTGGCCAAGAATAGAAACCTGAAACTCTGAGTGAGAGGAAAGTCCTGCTGAAACAACACTAAAAGAAGGGGTACAAAGAGTCAACTGGTTAGAAAACGAAGCAAAAAGACTTTTGTCCCGTTGGTAACATGAAGCGCCTGAACAGTCAAAAGAACAAGCGTTCCATGTCACATGGAGCGCTTAATGTGAAACAGAACAGGCGTTCGAAGTCACATTAAGCGCCTTATGTTGGCAACAGAAGGCGTTCGAAGTGACATGAAGCGCCTCATGTAGCACTTCATGCAAGTTCGAACTGAACCTGACATTTTCTCAGAACTATGCCTTAGGAAAGCGTGTAAATTCAGAGAAAAGTACTTTTGACTTGGTGAGACACTTGAAGCGCTTAAAGTAGCGTTCGAAGTGTTCGGACATTTCATCAGGACACATGAAGCGTTTGATGTAAGCGTTCGAAGTGTCCTGACTTTCAACACTTCACATGAAGCGCCTGATCAAGGCGTTCGAAGTGTTCTGGACATCACCAAGAAACATGAAGCGCCTGAAGTGAGCGTTCGAAGTGTATTGACTTCAAACCATCAACTTGAAGCGCTTAATCAATATTTTCAAGTGCCAACCTTGTGCAAATCATCAAAACCAAATCATATTCTAACAGAGAGAATTTGAGGGAAGAAACTACTTTTTCCATTCATGTCTCTGCTGCAGAATTGCAGTATAACTAAGAAGGAAAACAATGCAAAGCTACAAGAATAACTCTAATAACTAACTTCCTTTAGTTATTAACATAAAAATAAAATTGTCATTTCACTTGCCATCGCCCGCGAATATTGTTTGTTGCATGCAGTTGCAAAATGCTTCAACAAACTCCTTCTTAATCCATGGCGCTCAAGTGGTTCTAACCAATCATCATCATCTTTTTCGATCCTGCGTGACTCTCATGATCCTCAGACATCGATAAAGTTAAACGGAATTAACACGTGTAAATACGAAGCATAACTCGCGTGTATTATTGTTTGGAAAAATCACTCAAAAATTGAAACAAAGTTTTTCTTGGAACCCTTGCTCATATGTCCGGCCGACCCCTTATATTTATAGACTACACACTAGTCTAATGTAAATCCTAAATTGACAAGGAAAAGGTAGTATTCTACCTTTAGATAATAACTCAATCTAGCTAATTTCCTATAAACTAGGAACCTTGGAATCCTAATCCTATGAGAAAAATTATCCAACAATCGATTGCAACATCTTTTTCTTCTTGATCAGCTCAGTTTATAGGTGTTTGATAGAATGTAGTAGGTGTTCGATCATATTTATGCCGGTGTGCCTGCTCCATTTTCATCCCATCTTTGACGCTTTTCGTTAGTATATATCACGGGTATTCAGGAGGAACAATCATTGGGGATGAGATTTCCTCACCCCACTCATGACCGTGCGACACGTGGCATCAGGGTGGGGTGGTGAGGTTAGATGCAGGTGACCCTCATCTAGCCTCATCATCCTTCTTGCTGCCATGTGTCGTGCGGTGACGCGTGCGGTGAGAAAAAGTGGGTGAGGGGATCCTATCCCCAATCATTATACGACAAAGTCTATTCCTACGAGAAACCTCTGATACTGCAAAATATTTATTAAGCTTAAATTCTTTTTTGTTATTGACTTAAATGATAGAAAATAACAAGAAATGAAGTAATAATGCAAACAATTTTAAATTCGACAGCAATAAAGAAGACGAAGAATAGAGGGTTTGAGCTCGTTGTGTGGTAAGTCATCTTCAACTATCTTCGTAGGCTGCAACGTGGTTGAAATTCTTTTGTTGAAAAAAATTAGCACCTAGACGCTAGAAAATACTGTTAATTCACTCAATATAACATTATAATCATTTGTAATTGATTATCATTCAGTATAGGCCAGATCATTATACCATTATCTTTTGATTTTTAATGAAACACTTAAGAGAATAAAGAAGATAAACACTTAGTGAAATCAATATGTTATCGAACCTTTGATAATAGTCATTATTATCCACCTCATTTCTTCAGCATTTGTCTTCCTTACCAAATCAGAAAGAACAGAAGTTTTCTCCCCTGTAAAACTTTGATCATACAACCAAAAAATCAATTACGCAAACAATTCACGGTGATCAAAACGAATGAAAAGGAATGCAAAACGCTTCGGAGCTGGAAGAAACCGTCGATTTCCTGTATACATAAGCAGTTGGAAACTGATGATGTTTATACAGAAAGTGTAGAAGCTGAAATCAGTTATAACCTGTGATTTTACATTATTGTCCCTACTTACTAAACCATCTATTCATAACTACCAGGAATAATCTTGTCTATTCACAGTTTTGAATCATCTCCCGCGCACTTAATTCCTTTTTCCTCGACTGCAACTCTGATCACTGGCCTTTTATTTTTCAATCCGCATCAATTAAGTTTTTAGCCTTTGATTGCACATCTGATCCAATGATCCAGCTACTTCCAATGCTACTTTAGCTGGATTATGCTGTTGAATAAAGAAGAGTCAAACAAAGATCTTTGAGTTAGATATGGATAAAGATAAATAAAATCTAGTTCTTTGACAAACTAAGATTTGTAGATTGGAATCAAATCTTTGTAGTTGACTTTGTTACACTTAGATATGAACTCTTGTAGTATATATTGTAAGCATTGTATGGTTACTAAGACAATGAAAACAAGAAAGAGTTGTTTCTCATTCATATCTTTCTAAAGTCTACATGGTATCAGAGCAATGTGTTGAGATCCTTAAACAAGATCAAACACTAGCTCATCATCACCAAGACTAAACCCATCTGAAAACAAACACCCAGGAACCGGCAAAAAAAAAAAAAAAATCCCAGAATACTGTAAACCCAAACCCAACCTCACAAAGAGGTTAACACAAAAGTTTGGAACTCAGAACAATATCATCATTGTTCCATATACCTTAATCTCGACCCTCAGCCAACACCAGTGTAGCAACCAACCTACCTGCAGCAAAATCAACAGAAATGTTAGGAACCGAAGATACCAAGTCAGAAAATAATGAATTAGCACTTCAGTTGGCTAATTTGCTAAACAACATCAATTTCCAGTCACCAAACCCAAATCCTGATAATTTATCCATTGGAATCAAACTCAATGGAGACAATTATCAACTATGGGCAACCTTGATCAGGAGAGCTGTGGGGGGCAGGGGCCGGAGTCAGCACCTTACCGGTGTCCCTCCTCCTCCGGCTACCACAGACCCAAAATTCCCTCAATGGGAGACAGGAGATCACTGTGTTTTCACTTGGCTCATACAAAATATTGAGCCAAGACTAATCAACAGCGTATCACAGTATCCAACCGCGAAAGCACTGTGGGACGGTTTATCGATAACATATGGCACAGGCACAGATTCTCTGCAAGTATTTGACTTGCACAAAAGAGCCCATTCAATCAGACAGAGGGGTCATAGTTTGGAAGAAATCTGGAATAAGTTCCAAGGCATTTGGATGGAGATTGACCGAAGGGATCCTAATCCAATGAAGGATCCCGAAGACATCACCATCTATAACAATAAAATTCAAGAGCAACGTCTCTATCAAATACTAATGGCTGTGGAAGATCGATTTGACATAGTAAAACGGGATCTACTCAAGAAGGATCCATTGCCCTCTCCAGAAGCAGCATATGCTGCAATCAAGAGGGAGGAATCGCGCATGGATATTCTGAAGGGAGGAACCCCTTCAGATTCTGAAGAATCATCACTAGGGGTAGGGTTTGGACTTCGAATGCAGGACAGATACGAAATCAGCCGTAGAACAGAGTCAGCCACTCGCTCAAAATCATCACAGCGAGTGGCTGATAAGGAGGAGAAGATGAAGTTAATCTGCTCCCACTGCGGTAAAAGAAAGCACACCAAAAGAGAGTGCTTTGAATTGGTTGGCTACCCAGACTGGTGGGGCAGTAAGCAAGCCGGAACAAAGGGCTTAGAGGAGACAGGACGGGCTGCAGCAGCCATGGGCATCAACCAGAAGGAAGACGCCTGCACAGCTGGAAAAAACGCAACAGAGGAGGAAGACGAAGGCAAAGGGGGCAGCGGCTGCAAAAATAAGGCCGGCGAATGTGAAGGTAGGGTTGGGGTTTTTTTATCCCCCAACCCATCTTTTGTTTTTCCATGTTTACCCTTTACAAATAACACAAACCCTACTATTTGCAATTTTACCAAAATACCCCCCAGTCCCAAAAACGTTCTCTGCCTAGCCAACAATCCAAAATTCCCAACCTACCCTTATCTTCAATTAATATTAGCCAAGCAAATTGTTTACATACCCTGCACCACTTTTAATAAATTCCCACCGCAGTTGTGCCTCCAATAAACATACACAATGGATTCTTGACTGTGGTGCTACAGACACTATGACGTTTGATCCTGACGACTTTACTCATCTCTCTGTAACTAACTTACCCAAGACACATATTGAAACCGTAGATGGTAAACTAGTCCCGGTTCAAGGTAGTGGGACTATTTCACTGTCACCAACCCTACACCTTAAAAAATGTCTTTATGTTCCCTCTCTCTCTTCTAAATTACTATCACTAAGCCAGATTACCAAACAGTTTCACTGCGTTGTCCTTATTTATCCTGACTTTTGCCTCTTACAGGACATTCATACGCAGGAGATTATTGGGCATGGCATTGAGAGCCAAGGACTATACTATATGGAGGAGGTTGCTCAACAGGGTCGGTCCATGCTTGCCCACCGGACTACCGAACGACAACTGTGGTTATGGCACCGGCGATTAGGTCACCCTTCTTTTGGTTACCTCCACACTTTGTTTCCTCAGTTTTTTACTCAATCTAGTGAACCACGTATTTGTGATACCTGTATTCTGGCTAAACATCACAAGGGGACATTTCGTCCAAATAATACTCGAGTTAATCTTTGTTTCTCACTCGTTCATTCTGATGTATGGGGACCAACACCTTTTTCTACACCACAGGGTTTTAAATATTTTGTACTCTTTATTGATGATTATTCACGTATGACGTGGGTTTATTTTCTTAAACAAAAATCTGAAGTCCCAGATAAATTTATCCAATTCTTTCACATGATTTCAACCCAATTCGGGAAAAAAATCCAAATTCTTCGTTCCGACAATGGCGGTGAATACATGTCCCAACAATTACAAACCTTCTTCCAAAACAACGGTCTTGTTCATCAAACCTCATGTTCCTACACTCCGCAACAAAATGGTGTGGAAGAACGAAAAAAACCGACTTCTACTGGAAATGGCTCGGTCTATGATGATCGAATCCAGTGTCCCCAAGAATTTTTGGCCTGAAGCTATCGCCACCTCAGCATATCTCATTAATCGTCTTCCAACCAGAACCTTAAATCAACAAACACCAATTCAAGCACTCGCTACCCAAGTCGACATATCTTCTCTCATGACTCTACCACCCAAAATATTTGGGTGTACTGTCTATATCCACATTCCTAAGCACGATCGTACCAAATTGGACCCTTGTGCTTCCAAATGTGTCTTTGTCGGATATGCTACTCACCAAAAGGGGTATCGTTGTTATGATCCCCTGACTCGGCGCACCCATGTCACTCTTGATTGCATCTTCGTTGAGGATGAATATTTCTTTAAACACCGTCTTCAGGCCCAGGGGGAGACTTCTAGTGAGCCTTTCGACTGGTTTCATAACCTCAGGGAATCGGAGGATGTCCAACAAGGACAAGCAGGTGACGCCACCGAGCATGCCCAGTCCACAATAGATAGTCTAGAAGCTCAAAAGTCATCGCCTGATGAATCTCCGACCGTAGATGTCTCACATGAGGTAAGTGAGTCATTGCTTTTGTCATTACCCTTTGATCCTTCTAATGAAAATCTTCCTGTCGTTGAGACTATTGAAAACCCTGAACCCCCAAAAGAGCAGCAGAAACATGTCCTTCCTCCAAGGCAAAACAGAGGAATTCCACCCCGGAGGTACTCACCTGAAAGGATGAGTAAGTCTTCCAAATATCTGATAAATGTGTCTGATGGGAAGGCATTGTTCACCTACACCGAGAAACTTCCACGAAGTGTTGATGAAGCAGTTCTATAAAAAGAGTGGAAAAAGGCAATGGAGGTTGAGATGGATGCATTGGAGAAAAACAAAACGTGGGAAAAATGTGTACTACCGAAAGGAAAGCGACCAGTAGGATGTCGATGGGTATTCACAGTAAAGTATAAGGCAGACGGCACGATTGAACGGCATAAAGCCCGACTGGTAGCAAAAGGGTATACACAGACATATGGGATTGATTATTCCGAAACATTCTCCCCAGTGGCCAAAATTGATACAGTAAGGGTCTTATTCTCTGTTGCTGTGAATAAAGGGTGGTCATTATACCAATTTGATGTTAAAAATACTTTTCTACACGGAGAACTAAAAGAAGAGGTTTATATGGAAGCACCACCGGGCTTTGCACACAGTTTTCGGGAAAATGAGGTGTGTAGACTCAGACGATCGTTGTACGGACTTAAGCAGTCTCTGAGAGCTTGGATTGGAAGATTCACTCTTGTCATGAAACAGAATGGGTATAAACAAAGCAATGCAGATCACACACTCTTTCTGAAACAACGTGGTAACTTAGTCACATGCCTTATTATATATGTGGATGATATGGTTATTTCAGGAAGTGACACAGAAGAGATAACTCGGCTACGGAAGAGTCTGTTCTCAGAATTCGAAATGAAAGATTTGGGAGAATTAAAATATTTTCTCGGGATCGAGGTACTTCGCTCAGAAAAAGGTCTATTCATATCCCAAAGGAAATATACTCTGGATTTGTTGACCGAGGTAGGAATGATAGACTGCAAGCCAAGTGATACCCCTGTTATGGTAAATCAAAAGCTACAAATTAAGGAGGGAGTTCCAACAGTAGACAAAGAGCAATATCAAAGACTAGTTGGAAAACTGATATATCTTGCTCATACTCGACCTGATATAGCATATGCAGTTGGTGTAGTAAGTCAATTTATGCATAAACCACAGGAAGAACATATGACAGCAGTGATGCGAATTTTGAAATACCTAAAAGGGAACCCTGAAAGAGGAATTTGGTACAGAAATCATGGCCATCTCAACGTTGAAGTATTTACCGATGCAGATTGGGCAGGAAATTTGAATGATAGAAGATCAACTTCGGGGTATTTCTCTCTTGTTGGTGGAAATCGGGTGACTTGGCGAAGTAAGAAACAGAAGGTGGTCGCTCTGTCCAGCGCAGAGGCCGAGTTTAGGGGAATGTCTAAAGGGATTATGGAAGTCCTCTGGATTGACAAACTACTGAAGGAGATTGGGTTCCCTCTAAAGTGTCCAGCAAAGCTAAAGTGTGACAATCAAGCGGCAATCAGGATTTCGGAAAATCCAGTACAGCACGACAGAACTAAACACATTGAGGTTGACTGGCATTTCATAAAAGAGAAACTCGAGGCAAGAATAATCGAAGTACCATTCGTTCGATCTGAAGATCAGCTTGCAGATATTCTTACAAAAGCAGTCAGCAAACAAGTGTTTGAGACGACATTGCACAAGTTGAACATCGGTTATCCCGCTGATCAACTTGAGGGGGAGTGTTGAATAAAGAAGAGTCAAACAAAGATCTTTGAGTTAGATATGGATAAAGATAAATAAAATCTAGATCTTTGACAAACTAAGATTTGTAGATTGGAATCAAATCTTTGTAGTTGACTTTGTTACACTTAGATATGAACTCTTGTAGTATATATTGTAAGCATTGTATGGTTACTAAGACAATGAAAACAAGAAAGAGTTGTTTCTCATTCATATCTTTCTAAAGTCTACATATGCTTCCTACTTTCTCTTTAGCCTGAATGTCGAGCTGTTGTGTTTCTTGGTTCTGCTTCTTTCACTTCTTCAACGCCCCCCTCAATCCTGACTGAGAGAAAATGTTGCACATTCCTAAAGTATCAGTCATGATGCCTAATCTCCTTGAATCAAGTGCCATTGTAAACAAATATGCCAGTTGAAGTTCTGTTCTTACTGGAATTGGTATGATCACACCCTCCTGATATTTATTTGTTACAATATGGCGGTCTATTTCAGTGTGTTTGGTTCTGTCGTGGAACACAAGATTCTCCACTATGTAGGTAGCACTCCTGTTGTCACAGAAGAGCTCAACTGGTTCAGTGTGTGATACTCCCAGATCCCTTAGTAGATAGAGAATCCGTTGAACCTCACAGGTTACTGAGGCAAGAGCTCTATATTCTGCTTATGAGGATGATTTAGAAACGGTGGTTTGTTTCTTGGCCTTCCAAGACACCAAAGCCTCTCCCAGAAAGACACAATATTCTGTCACAGATCTCCTACTCTCTATGCATCCTTCCCAGTCTACGTCAGAAAATGCTTTCAACCTTAAAGCTCCCATGCTTGGAAATAGTAAACATCTGCCTGGACTATCCTTCAAGTACCTCAGAAGCATGTGTGCAGCTGCTAGATGTGACTCAGTTAGTGTGTCCAAGAACTGGCTCACTGTATAGGTATTTGTGACTTACTGTGTCAACGGTAAGGCAACTAGAAATCCAAGAAATATGGATTTCTATGTTATTTATCGTCTTAAGCATGAGACACAGTTAAATTTAGGGTGGATCATGGTGGAGGTGATGATGGCTGCCCTCTGAAAGGGATCTAAGGCCTTGCCTTTTGCAAATGTGATCACAATTTTGCTTAAGTCAAAAGGCATTCAGATTCCTGAAGGAGAGATGACAAAGGTGGCCAAGACCGATTACTACGACAATTTCAACATCGCCCAAGCCATCAACTCGCAGATTCCTGAAGGAGAGATGACAAAGGTGGCCAAGACCGATTACTACGACAATTTCAACATCGCCTAAGCCATCAACTCGCAGAGAAGGAAGGCCACTACAATTCCGGATATTGCTGGTGAGGTCGACGAAGGACCTCAAGAAGGTGAGGGTGGCAGCAATGATCCTGAATTGCTATCACGAATTCAGTCGCTGGAGCAAGCTGTTCAACGGTTGGAGTTGCGTAATGCGGAGCACGAGGCTCGGCACTCACTGAATGAATACCGTATGGCAGTTTTCAAGTCCGCCTTCATGCTCGCAACCCCTTGGTTCCAATTTCCCTCAGATTTTGATGATTTAGGGGGAGAAATTGGTGCTGGTGGTGCTGGTGGCACAGGTGGTGATGCCGGAGGTTCTAGGGGCATGGGTGGTTCTGCCGACTTTACAACTGGCGGATTTGGATTTGGCCTTTTTCATCCAGTGGTGGAGATGCCGGTGCTAGTGGTGCCGGAGGTGCACAGTGATAGTGAATTGTCTTTGCCTAAATTGTTTTTGCCCTGTTTTTACAAAACTTTTCTGTTTATGATGATCTTAGTTTTTGATGATGTGGTTATAAATGAAAGTGAGTTCCACTGTCTATTATGAAATGTGATGATGATTGATTCATTGTCATAATTATTATAATTCATCGTATTTATCTAGATAAACTTTTAAGCACAGTGTGAGGGGGAGTAAATCCTAGAAGATATGATAATTGTGAAATCATCAAAAAGAGGGAGAATGTTAGAATATGATAAGTTTTGATGATTTCCACAATTGACACTTAGAACGTCTAGATAAGGCGGCTAATGTGAAGTGTCTGAAAGTCAGTACACTTCGAACACCTACATAAGGCGCCTAATCTGAAGTGTCTAGAGACCAGTATTTTTCGAACGCCTACATAAGGCGCTTCATATGAAATGTCTGGAGTCCAGTACACTTCGAATGCCTACATTAGGCGCTTCATGTGCCAAGCTGTGTAACAACACACTTTGAACGCCTAAACAGGAGCTTCATGTGTGGTACAAAGTCAAATGGACATTTTTCTCCCCTAAAATGGGCACGAATATCAAGTTACTTTTGACAAAACTCAAAATTACTTCGAACAAGTATGAAGGCTGAGATCAGGCGCTTCGTGTGACTTCGAACAAGTTCTGCTGCCCACAACAGGCACTTCATGTGACATTGAACAAATGCTTCTTATTCACTTAAGGCGCTTCATGTCACATTGAACGCCAGTTCAAACATACTTTAGGCGCTCCATGTCACATTGAACGCATGTTGATAGAACACATAAGGTGCTTCATGGGACCCAACGTTACAAATATTTTATGCGGCACTTTCTAATGTTTACTTTACATTTGTACCCTCCTTTTTAGTGTAACATCACATGTTCTTCTCTCACTTTGGAGAATGCTTTCTTTCCTCTTTGAGCTTTCAACAAGAAGTTTCCTCAAGAAGTTTTTATTCATCCAAGAGAAGATCTCCAAAGATGAAGACATGGCATCACAAAGAGACAAAACTCATTATTGTCTCCTGCAAGCTTGTCAACGGCTGGAGAAGATTAAAACAAGGGTTTTCATCTCTTTTCAAACTGCAATTTTCTACCAAGAGCTCTCAAGATTCTATCAAGCTTTTACTCTCAAAATAGTTGTATTATTGTGGATTTTACTTTATTTGTGAGAGCGTGATTTGTAAAGAAGAAGAGTCTTCTTCTTGAGTGAAGATTGTGAGAGGCTAAGTATAGATTGTTGGTCAAGAAGCAAGGGTGCTCATTGTTTGAAGAAATCCAAACCTTGGAGGTTAGTTGATGGTGTTGTGGTGCACCATACTCCCTACAAGAATTCTTTGAGGAGCAAGGAAGTTCTTTGGAGGCTAGACTTCAAGGGGTTGTCATTTCTTGGTTGTGATCTAGGCGTGTGGCATAGTTTCTTACGTTGTAAGTTTTTCTTTGATTGTTGTTTCCCCAGAAGAAATAACAATCTCTATTCAAAATCCTTCTTGTGAAAAACCAAAAAGGTAGAGGAGTAGAGTCATTTGACTTGAACATCTATATATCTCGTGTTATTTACGCTTCTGCAAGTTTATTCATTTTTAAAGAACACACCCAAGTATAGATCTGTTCTCATACACGAAAAATATCCGGAAAAATATCTATATTTGGTGAACATACTATTCAACCACTCTTCTAGTGTGTTCTAAAGGACCTAACAGTTATTTGTTTTCAAAAAAATATACAAAACCCACACAATATGCAAAAAAAAATATTTCCAAATGCTATTAATAAAATGTGCTAGCAAAATGATAAATGATTGTTCAAAAAAAGAATGATAAATTATTAAATATGGCACTGATTAGATTTCTTATTAATTGGATAATTATTTTAATTACATCTAATTGAATATGCAATTACTTTAGCTGAAAAGGAGACTAAACCAATTATATAAGCTTCCACTTTAGCTCAGCTGTTCACTTTAGCTTAACTGGACAGAATCGCCAATATGGAAGACAAGAGATCTTATGTCACTCCGAAAATAACTAAGTAATAACTAGTGGTAAATAAAATAATGACGCGATGTACATGCCAACAAAAAGAGTGCTGATTGGTTATTACTAGAGACTCACATGTTAAAAGTAAAGTGTAGGATCTTGCCGACATCCATCCCAATCAACTTCGCGGTTTCTCTAGGCTGCTGAAATCATAAGGATCAAAATATTATTTTAAGAAAAAATTGCATCATCAAACTTTACAGTAGAGCATCTAAGCAAATAGTGAACGTGCAAATTAATGTTCTAAACAAGGAAGTTTAATAAAACCAACCTAACAAGAAAAACCTTGTACTTCTAACTCGGTTAAGTTTTTGACAGATCTCCCAACCGCACAAGAAGTTCCTTATAGTTTTTGACCATTCTTTAAAATGTTGGTGAGTACGACAAAGCAGATTTACTTTTGTCTTACTTCTTGAATGTTTTTGAAGTTCCTAACATGTCTTAAGAAAACTAAATACAACCTGAAAACCTTTATCATATACGAAGTTACAAACTTAGTTAAACAAATTTCTTCTATAAATGTTTGGACAATTGAGTAAAAGCATTTTCTGGTGTACTTCTTATAATGCCTTATATTCAATTAAATACAACTAAAGTAATAATATGATGAAGATGAAAAGTAATCAAGGTCATGTTCCCAGTGTCTCGCTTTCTTTTCCGTAGAATAGGGTGCCTTGTATATTTATCATTATGTCTCCGATACTCATATTATAATGAATACTTTTATGTGTATGAACGTACGTGAATTTGGTAGTCATTATTCGTAACTTCAAAGAGAAAGCCAAAGAGGTCGAAAGATTCGAATGGAAAGGAAAGCATGCGTGCTCAAGTGGCCATCCATAAAACACCAGAATCAACAAACAATCAAAGGCGTTGTTTATTTAAAATAGCTTACATTACTGAATTGTGCAGGTAGATCGGCAGGTCGTTCTACAATTAAAGCTATTATATGAATACATCCCTTTGATGTCTTGATATTCTGGTAATACAAATTCGCATTTCACCAACCACAACAAAACTAAGAAAGAGGATGTAACCGTGGGCGCTTAGAAAAGCACCCCAACAGCAACGAACATTACCCTTACATCCAGCTGAAGACATGGATCTCACTATCATCAACCTTTATTATTCTTTAGGCTTTTATCAACCTTTTTTATTCAGTAGGAAATATTAGGCTAAAATGAGAAGAGACTCAAATCAAGCATCAGTCCATGTAACTTTCATTTCACCCCAGTTGTCACTGCCTTGTGATATGCCTAAAGCTTTCCAAACAGCTTTGGACGCATCCACAATGTTGTCACGGCACCCACGATTGCTGTCGCATTCGTCAACAACCTTCGCCTTCACACTCTTTCCATTAGCCATGATCTTTATAAACTGTCCGCACATGCTTCCATTGTCGAACCACCCAGTCGACAGCGCCACCACCAGGGTACTATCAGAATGATATTCATCGTCGCAAGCGGAGGGCCCACCACCGCTGCCGCCTTTTTGAAAGCCGTTGAGAGTCAAAATTGCCGGAGTGGAACACTGAACTCCTGAAGGGATCAGCAGGAGGAGAAGGAAGGAGGTTAGAGTTAATGCCTTGGCAAGCATCATGAAGATATATGGTGAGTGTGGTTTTGTGTGTTTTTGAAGTGTGCAGAGTGGAGTTACAGATCTTGAGCCATTTATAGGCCAAGTAAGCAAAGAAAGATGCAATGCAAGGGATCTTGCATTTCTGGTCCTTGTTCTTCTTTCTAACTTACCTCTTATCGTTTTTCTCTTAACCTTTGCGCACTAAGCATTTAGGGGAGTCAATAGAATTATAGTGGTCTATTGAACAAATAAGAAATAGATATATAGAGATAAATGTTAGCTTCTTATGTGTCTATGCAGGTACATATAGAAAGCTGGGGGTCTCACTGGAAGCAAATTCTCTATCCTTTGAGATAGAAGTATTGTTTGTCTGCCTCTCACCCTTCCCGGACTCTAGAGATAACTTTTGATGTTGTTGGGATATACTGGGTATGTGTTGTTATGTTGTTGTTTGAAGTTAAGAAGCCCTTATGGAACATTTTAAGATAAATTACTTTATTTTAAAATAATACATCAGATCGCACAGCGGTCCGACCCCTACCTAGACACTACGCAAACGCGTGAGCCTAGTAGCCTTTTTGTAATACATCATATCACATCAAATAATTTCTTGAATAGTCTTAACCACAAAACGCAATGCCAAAATAACACATTAGTTTGTTTCATGCACTTAAACCAAGATCTCACCTAAGGAAAACATGCCAGCAATTGGAATTTTCTTCGACAAACCTCAACACTGCTTCATAAAGGAGCTTGACAAAGATGCGCACAATTCGGCAATCTCTAAATTTTCTTGTGCCTCTTAGCCTTGAAATCAACTAGTTTTTTAGATATTACAATAACAACAACATTACCACATTGCTTTACAGGCTCCCGTCTATGGCGTGGTACGGGAGGTCGGACGTAATGCAACCATACATATGTGTTAGAAACACACAGAGGTTGTTTCCTGATGACCCATAATAATGCGTCAAGCTGTGTCGATCAACTGATACTTCATAATATAAGAAGTGCAGCCAATTTAGCGAGTCATGCTGCTTTATTCTATCATATTTCAAAGTCAAGAAAAAATGTGTCTTTAACTCCATTGAAACAAGGAACTTAGTCTTTTAGATATTAAATTCACGATGCGTGTTGCAATCATTTTTGAGTGTCTTTTTTCTTGTCTCTCCTCTCCAACAAATGCCACTTTTCAACCAAACCGATGTTCTTTGCTACGTATTATATGAAAATGGTAAATTAATGCAGAGGGTGTTTGTCCAGTAAGCAAGGGCTTTATAAACTTTCTTTTTCTTTTTGTCTATAAAACAGAAACAGTCAACTTCTCTTCAACGTAATATCTGAAAAGATTATCTTTCTTCAACACTATCAGTCAAAACAAGCTCTCGTTTTCTTTCGTTGTTATTCACAAAAACTTTAACATTTCGATAACTTGATAAATCATAGATTTATTGTCCACTTCGTTATCTTGGTAAAAAAAAAATGTATATGACACACTTTGTCGTGAAGGTGGAGAATATATAGGCAGAGCGTTTTTAATTTTGGCAGGGCAATTTCAACTTTTTGTTTGCTGAAGTGACATTTTTACCTCTAAATAACAAGTATCGATTTCCGAATAGAGTTACATGCAACAAAATAAAATAAAGAAGGGGGGAAAGAAGAAAAATAGGAAGAAAAAATCAACAAGTAAAATATAAAGAAAAAAGAGGTTACATGATGATATTAATAACATCTAAAAAAGGAAGGTATTTGATTATGTAATTGACAAATAAAAAATTTAAGAGAGGCCAATAATGTTATTTTAGCCAAAAGTAATTATAATTGCTCTGTCTAGATCAAAAGGTGTTCTACCTAAATCATTTTCCTTGGATCAAGAAGGGTGATTTTTGTCCCACAATTTTTATTTATTTATTTATTTATTTATAATTGACTATATATCTAACTGTAACGGCGTGCTTGAGTGATAGTTTATGGAAAAGTTATATTTTCGCACGTGTATTTTGGTGTAGTTACTTTTAGAACTCTTTTATTTTAAAATTCGACCTTTAGATCTTTTATTTTTTTGACTAAAATAAAAACCAGATATTCCGTTAAATTTAGATTTTTATAGGATGGCAGTGCAGCCGGCAATGTTATATAGAACAGACTGCTAGACCATCAAAAAGACACAATCGCTGAAGATGAAGTAGCGAGATGAGGATGCTGAGGTGGATTTGTGAGTATGCAAGGCTAGATCGGATCAGAAATAAAGTATTTAGGGAAAAGTTAGGGTGGCTAGTATAGAGGATACGATAATGGAGGAGAGACTGAGATGGTTTGGGCATGTCAAGCGAAGACAGACATCTGTCAGAGCAGTTGAAAACATCATTGTAGAAGAGAAGAGGAGTAAAGACAAGCTCAAACTTGGGATGAGCAGATTATACATGACCAACTAGATTTGCACCTCTCCGAGGACATGATCCAGACAGATTAAGGTTAACAACGTTTAGTCAGGATATATAGGCACCTTAGAGTATATTTAGGGGTTTATATACTCTCTACACTTTAGATTGACTTTGCACCTTTTTGTGTTTGTCTTTATCTTTCATTATTTGTCTTTCATTATTTTTTTTACGCGTGTATATATAGAGACAGGGGTATCGGTGGAAGCAGACTCTCTATCCTTTTGAGATGGAGGTATTGTTTGTCATGACTCTCACCCTACCTAGACTCTAGCGATAGCTTTTACTATCATTGGAATACACTAGGTATGTGTTGTTGTTGTAAGTAATTTAGGATTGATTATACGCAGACTCAGAGTTGGTTATGGTTGATCTAACATGGAGCAATAAACGATTTGGGTGCGTACTCACCTTGTACTAAGGTAGTAAGCAACTCGAATTATATCAAATATTTCTCCTTATTGAAGTGAACACGTGATCAAATTAGATATATTCGATCGCCTTCGGCAAGAGATAATGTGTAGGTCATGTTCTGTATTGATTACAAGTGGAGTATATGCGGTTTATGCGTGTTTTGACCTTGCACTCTGTGACTGATAATCAAGATTTTGTGCGATGATATTTATTAGGTTATAACAGGGTTGGTCTTTTACCTAAACACACAATTGGAAGTAGTAGTGGGAGTTTTGATCCCCTTACCCACTTTCCGACCGCACGACACGTGGCACAGGAAGTGTGGCGAGGCTAGATGAAGGTCACTCGCATCTAGTTTCATCACTCTTCTCTGCTGCCACGTGTCGTGCGGTAAGGAAGTGGGTGAGGGAATTACGGTGAAAGGATCTCGTACCTAATAGTGGAGGGCAAAACAAAAAAACAAAAAAAACAGAGAGGTGCTAGGTTGTTTGTTATGAAGTTCTTGCCTCTGTTGTGGTTGCCCCTTGATGAATTAAAACCATGTTGATTAAAGAGGATGATTCATGACATCTATCTGATTTAGAAAGAAGAAAATTTTGAATTTTTTTTGACTAACTTTATAAACTGTGTGCTATTTTGATAAAGTCTTATATTTTAAGATATAGTATGTTTTATTGCGTTTCATATTCAGCTAGATACAAAGAAAGTTATTATTTAACAGACACAAAAACTGCTGAATGCCATGTTTCTAATGTTATCCCTATCTTTCTTGTAAGAATAGGTTGCCTCATATATCCGTCATTATTATTGATAAAAACTTTCATATATATATGTGTGTGTGGGGGTGTACACACATATATACGTATACATACATATATATATGTGGATAAAGAATATATAGTGGTCCTTAAACTATTTCTGGGGAACGTTTTAGTCTTTTTTTTTAATATTTTGTCCTTTTATCTATTTAATTAGTCTTTCCAATAAAAAAAATCTGGCCAAATGACAGGATTACAAAGGTAAATGACAATTTTACAGTTTTTTTAATGAAAAAAAAAATCATCTCCGTCGTCTTCTTCATCTTCATTATATAACACCACCACCACAATACCACGACAGCAACCTCAACCACCACAAGTCCCACCGCCCATTCCCCCTCGTTCCCACAGTCACCTCTTGCTGCCTTCTTTCCTCCTCTTTAGATCCGTCCTAACAACCCTTTCCCTTCCTCCTACCACGCCAAGTTACTGGCCCTCCACTAGCCTCCCACCCATGCCGCCCCTCTTTTCCCCCACCAACTCCACAAATTTCTCCTTAAAAAGTATCTTATTTAGTCATAAAAGGGAAAGAAAAAAAAAGATGTCTGACTTCTTGGTTGTAAGATAACTAACAAACTAAAACTTAATTACTTGACCTAAAGTATCCTGTAGTAAGGAGAAAAGATTCTTCCCCAAAACGCAAAGATTCATTTGTTGTGGCCGCGGGAGTCATGGGTTCTTTTTCTTCAGAAATATTGAAATCGGAGAAGATGGGTTGTTACGGAGTAGATGGGAGGGGAGGGGAAGAAAAAGCTTTTTTCTTTACTTAAAACTAAACAACAACATTACATCATTGCTTTAGAGCATCCCGTTTATATCAGAGTATGGAGGAATAAAATGTACGCAACCATACCCAGATTTTCGTCATAAGGTTAAAATGTTTTTTTTTGTTAAAATGCAAATTGTATTAACCAAGAAACAAGCATCAAGGGGATGCAACCCATACAATCCAACAACATGTCAAAAGAAATAAAGAGCAATGAAGGTTGCTACGAATCAAGATCACATGAAGCTATAGCTAAGCATTCAAGACCTTATATACATGTGTTTGAAGTCTATGTATCACATCCCTTGCTATAAGATTTTTGTTTTCCCAGAGAGCCTTGTTTCTTCCTTGCCAAACAAAATAAACAGTAGCTGCAATGATGATCTTACAAGCCTTCTTTCTTCTGCACTTCCGCCTTAAGTACCGATGTCCCCAAGCCAAAATTCTGGGAAGGCTCAGTAAGGAGCATGGCATGTTGAGCCAGTTACTCATGGCTTTCCAAATTTCCTTGGTCACCTCACATGTGAAGAAAAGATGTCTGGATGATTCCGCCATGCTGCAGAAGAGGCAATTAGTATCATTCAGATACGGCAACTTATCCTTAGTGCTTAATCTGTTACTAGCCGCAAGCCACAAAATGAATCCATGTTTGGGAGTAATAACCTCATCCCAAACGATAGAATGCCATGGAACAGCATCCTTCCTCACTCTAAAAAATTGATAAGCTAGAGATGGACAAAACTTATCAAGTTGCACCCAAGAATCCATTAACGCTTTTGCCCTATCAGGGCCTCCTTGCGTGGTAACAATATGGTCACGAACATCAAGCAAGGACTTCAAGAGATGAGAGAAATGCTGCTTTTTGTTCATGGACCGGAGTGAGGAATGGATTTTGTACCTGACATTCATCCATTTAACCCAAAGAACCTCCTTTTGGAGTTGAAGATCTCATAAATATTTCGTCAAGAGAGCTTTATTCCAAGCCCTGAGTTGGAGCACACCAAGACCTCCTTCCCTTTTTGGCAAGCAAACTTGTGTCCAAGAAACAAGAGCCCTCTTATTGCCATTCCCACTGCTTTCCCATAGAAAGTGAAGACAAATTCTGTTGATTTGATCCAGCACCGAGGCTGGGACAGGAAGAGCACTAAGCCAAAAACATAGTAAACCAGACAAAACAGATTTAATAAGAATCAAACGACCCGCGTATGAGAGATGAGTCTTCTTCCATTGATTAACAAGTTGCAAAATCTTGCTTAGAAGAGGTGAGTAATGGCCAAGTTGCAATCTGTGTCCTGCAACAGGAACTCCTAAGTATCTGAACGGCAAGGTGCCCAAAAAGAAAGAAGAGAGATGGGGATCAAGCCTTAGGGAGTGACAGCCTGCTAGGAAAACCTTTGACTTTGATAGATTAAGTCGAAGTCCAGAAACATACCCAAAGTCATTGAGTTTTTGGAGGATTAAGTTGATAGAAGAGCAATCTCCTCTGCAGAAAATCATTAAGTCATCAGCAAAACTAAGATGAGTGAGTTTTAGTTTCCTGCACTTAGGATGGTAGTGGAAAACAGTAGAAAGATGCAGTTGGTTCATGGAATAAGGTTAAAATGTTGCTTTCTAAATAGATGAAAGGCCAGACTAAAAAAAATAAAGGGTCAAAAGGTTTCCAAATGAATAGTTAAAGAGCTCTTGGAATTCTTTGCCCTCATATGTACACATATTTTTAAGTTTGTAGTACCTAGTGAGAAGTCTAACCATGACAGTTTATTCCATTGGCAGTCCCTCTCAAGCATTAGTGTTCACCAAGAAATTATATTGATACAAGGAGATCGGCCCTCATATATATTGGTTCGATTAAAGTGTACATAATATTTCCCTTTCTCTTAGGCTTATGAAAGAATGTTCCAAACGGAGTAGTTATTTTTTTTTCTTTTTCTTTTTGTTAGTACCTACTTTTCGTGCTATTTGGTAACAAAGACCAGTTATATTATTAAAGAAAACTTTTTCTATGTATGTGCACATATTTGAGTTGGTAGCATTATTCCTTACATCAAAAGAGGAAGCTAAAGACAGCGGAAAATTAGAACGGAAAGAAAAGCATGCATGCTCAAGTGGCTATTTTATAAAACACAAAATCTTCAACCGAAATTCGCGACAATAAGCAAACACTAAGGAAGAGGGTGAGACCGTGGGCACTTAGAGAAGCACCACAACTTCAACAAACACAATACCCTAACATCCACCTGAAGGAGTGTCATCAACCTTTTTTATTCAATAGATATTGTATCATCAACCTTTTTTATTCATAGTTGATAGGCTAAAACGAGACGAGACTCGAATCAAGCATCAGTCCATGTAACTCTCATTTCACCCCAGTTGTCACTGCCTTGTGATATGCCTAAAGCTTTCCAAACGGCTTTGGATGCATCCACAATGTTGTCACGGCACCCACCATTGGAGTCGCATTCGTCAACAACCTTAGCCTTTACTCTCTTTCCATTAGCCATGATGATGATATAATGGCCGCACCTGCTCCCTTTGTTGAACCACCCAGTCGACAGCGCCACCACCAGGGTACTATCTGAATGATATTTATTGTCGCAAGCGGAGGGCCCACCACCACTGCCGCCTTTTTGAAAGCTGTTGAGAGTCAAAATCGCCGGAGTGTGGGAGGAGACTTTTGGAGAACATTGAACTCCTGAAGAAATCACCAGGAGGAGGAGAAGGAAGGAGGTATAAGAGTCAACGTCTTGGCAAGCATCATCATCAGTTGCTTTTCTAGGGCTTTTTTTTCTTCTTTTCCTTTTTTTTTTTTTCTGTATGTGCAGAATGGAGTTACAGATATTGAGCCATTTATAGGCAAAGTAACAAAGAAATATGCAAAGCAAGGGATCGAGTATGTATTCGGTATTCTCGTCGTTTGTCTTGTTTCTAACGTATTGTTCATTATCTTTCTTACTTCGAAATATACAAATGTTGCTTGTTACTTGTTGAAACTTGAAATAGATAAGCAAGCCTGATATCCACTTGAAACCTTAAGTCAATGGGTGGTGGTATATCATCTCCATATAATTTATATTTTTTTCTCAAATTGACTAATGTGAGACAATATTATGAACATCCACACTCACGTATCAATGTGGCTTGACATAAACACACGTCTTAAAACCCGCTATCAATCACAAACCACAAAACATGCATAAATATCTAGACTTGTATGAGAGGAGACAATAAATGGTCAATCATGTGCCAGACAAGGTGCGAGTCTACGGTTTTGAGGCAATGATTGGTGGTACCCGTATATTTTTTTTTTCAAATTGACAAATGTGGGACAATATTCTCAACACCCACCCTCACGTGGCATCGTGGCTTGACATACACACGCGTCTTAGAACTCGTCCTCAATCATAGCTCACAAGTCATGCATGAACACCTAGACTTGAGTGAGAAGAGAAAATAAATGGTCAACCATGAGCTATCCAAGGTGTGCATGAACATCTAGACTTGAGTGAGATGAGACAATAAATGGCCAACTATGAGTTAGGCAATGTGTGAGTCTACATTTTAAACTGACTCTGATACCATGTTAAAAGTTGGGATTATATGAGGTGAGGCTCATACCTGATCAAAATCTTAAGGTGGATGGTGATATTTCATCTCCATATAACCCATATATTTTTTTCTCACATTGACCAATGTGGTACAATACTCTGAGCATCACAAAATCTCTACTTTTTTCTTTGATTCTTTCATGCAACTTGTTATTATTTAGGACATTGTTTCTCTTTAATCATCATAGCAAGAATATTTTTAGAAGATAACAAATAGAAAGCGAACATATTTTTCGACAAATGTTTTATTAAGAATTATCAACTCACACTTTCTCCTCTAAAAGCATCGTAATTACTTCAGTTTTGAGTATCTTAAGTGGACAGAGACAAAGATCTAATATTGTTCTCGAGTGATGTTTACTATGTAAAGAAACAGAGCCTTTCCTCCTACACAGACAAACAGTATTGCTAGTCAGGAAAAATACAAACGCGCTGGATTCTTGGTTTGAACGCATTTGTGTTCTTGTTTTTTGTTGCTTTGTTGCCTTTTTTTTCTCCTCAAGGAATTAAAAGCATGTACTAGAGGATGAATGGTTTTTGCCCTCCATGTTTGTTCGTGAACATCTATCTCGTACTGTGTCTTTTAAGATGTTTTTTATCTAATGAGATAAAATTAAATTCATAGTCAGATTGTAAGGACTCTTATTTGATTTTGCAATATGATGAAATAAAGCATTAGTTGTGTTTCTTATATTTTGAAGTAGCAGTTAATCGACACAGCTTGACGCAATTTTAATTATGGGTCATTAGGAAATAACATCTGCATGTTTCTAACACATGGGTATGGTTGCGTACATGTGACCCTCCATACTCCGACATAAGTTGGAGCCTCTAAATCAATTGGGAAGATATCGTCTGTGATCTATGGATCTCCGATTGGGAAACCGTATCCAAGCTCCGTGGCTAGTCTGCACTTTTTGGACTTTTCAAACTTAACGAACTGAAACATCTGAGTAGCTAAAGAAAGGAAAATCAACCGAGAGCGTAAGCCTCTAAAACGATCGGGTAATATTGTTGTAATATAGATCACCCATAGTTGAATTTCACCATTAAACCATAGGGGAAAATGATAAAACTACCATAAAAGGTGAAGACAATAGTTTTATCCTTGCGTAAACACGTCGTGTCTGTCTCCAAGAAAATGCCAACTTTTAACTAAATTCACGTATGTTTGCAGCATATATATTCTCGGTGGCAATATTAGTGAATTTGTGAAATACTCCAAGCAAGGCGTATATGCCTGCCAAGGCTCAATATCTGAACAAAGTTATTTTTTCTTCAACACTATCAGTCAAAACAAGCTCTCATTTTCTTTCATCTTCAAAAGGTCAAATGCCCAATTTACGGTTCAAAGGCTTCCGTTACCCTGTCAACAATTAAGCTTTGTGAATTGGGTAAACCAAAATATTGGTTTTAATTTCTAAAGTTTGTCCCTCTTTTTTCAACAAATTTACAAAAATCTGCTTTCCCATAAAGAGCTGACAACATAATTTAGATTCTGTTATAAAATTTATTTACATCTACAAAATACATCGCATAATCTATTTTCTTATAAACTTTTAATCAATGTAATTCAAATTGGCACCAATTGAAGATAAAACTTATTCCAAATCATTATAAATGTGAAAAGAATATATAGTTCAATAAAAGTATACTCCAAACCATGTGTCTAAGCTTATTAATCAAGCTTTGCCATTGGGGGTTTAGCAAAGTTTAAGATCGAGTGGTTCCCGTTCATCCAAACCGGAACCACTGGTCCGGAATTACTGGTCAAGGTTTCAAACGGTTGGTTATCCGGTTTATTCTGAACATCTCTATATACAACTTGGCAATAAGTTTCTGAAATTCAAAATGTAGATCTAACTAGTAAAAGTTATCAAGTTATGGTTTAATGATAAGTAACATATCAATGTACCAATATATATATATATATATATATATGCATACATATACCCACGCAAAAGCACAAGTACACATTATATATATAGATTTGTGCATTTACAGTTGTAGAAATAACGTTTGATATGATGGAATACAGCAAAATGACTCACTAAATCAGTTGTGTTTCTAATATTATGAAGTAGCAGTTGATCGGCATAGCTTGACGCATCATTATGGATAACGGAAAACAACATCTGTGTGTTTTTAACACATGGGTATGATTTCGTACATCCGACCCCTCCATATCTGCCATAGATGGAAGTCTCTAAGACAATGAGGTAACGTTGTTGTTATGTGTGTATAGATGATTAAAGTCGGTGGCTTTTGTAGCGCCCCGCTCCCGAGCCCTAACATCGGGAACAGTGCACCCGCCGTATCTCACTAAGGAGAATACAAAGCGTCGAATCAATCTCTTACTTGTCAAAATGACGTAGGAATTTTTCGCGGAAACGTAAACCATAACATATATTAAACTCCAATAATCGTTATTACATTGCTAATTAAAACTCTGGAAATAAAATAGTAAGTAGTGTGTGGAAATCCTCAAAATATAAATAAGAACAAAACAACTGCAGCGTCCCCTCATATCCTAGCCGCAGCTCTCAACCAGCCCACTCCGCTATGTCCGTCCCGTCCTCAACGAAGATATGCTCGTAGTCCTCATCCGGCTCACCTGGGAAGTAGGGGTGAGTGACAGAAATCACCCAGTAGATGCCCGCCTCAAACAAATACAAAACGTACATACCGAAATGATATAGCCACATAGCACATAAACATGATATAACACATAGCACATAAATATAAGATGACATGCATAGGATAAAGTAAATGCGGTAAGTAAGTCACTCCACATAAAAATGCGCAAGTACGTGATGCATGCTCAATTAACGTGTCACACGCAACAAGAATCATGTCATGCAATATGCCCTAGACCTACATGCAATGCATGATCCCGGGATTGACTGGATGCCTGTAGCCCGTGCACTACAATCCATCCTTACGGATGCCCGTGGCCCGTGCACCACGATCCACCCCAACCGATGCCCGTGGCCCGTGCACCACGATCCACCATAACCAAGTATCCATGGCCCGTACACCATGATCCACCATAATCACATACTCATGGCCCGTACACCATGGTCCATCATAATCACATACTCATGGCCCGTACACCATGGTCCTCTTCACTCGAGCGTCTGAGACCCGTACATCTCAGCCCACTCCCAATGCAATGCACGTGCCATGAATGCAACAACAAAATCGCCTGGGGCCCGTACGCCCATCCTCACCAACTCCGGCACTCAACACTAGTCGTCTGGGGCCCGTACGCCCATCCTCACCATCTCCGGCACTCAATATTTAGCTTCATAAAATTTACAAATATTGGAAAGTGGTTATTTAGCATTCCTTTTATTTTTCCTTAGCTTGTGCTAATTTTCTAGAATTTTCTACTAATTTTTCCTTATTTATTTCTATTTATTATTAATTATTTTAATTACTTACATTTATTAAAATTCAGAAATTAAGTGGAAATAATTTTATTTTAACCTTTTATATTTTCTGGAATTTATTTAAAATTTTTTGATAATTAAATATATTTTTCTGGAATTTTAAACTAATTTTAATTAATTATTTATTATTTATTCATTTCAGAAATTAATTTCAGATTTTTTTTTTTTAATTTTCGGTCAGGGCCGGCCTGCTGCCTGGTCCGGTCCGCTGGCCATCCGGTCCTGTCCGGCAGCCTGGCCGGTCCAACAGTATTTTCTTCTTTTTTTTTTATTTTTTTTTCTATTTCCTTCTAACCTCCATAAAATCTTCGTTTTAACTCCGATTGACCTCAAACCAGTTGCGTTGGACTCGTTATAACGAGACGCAAGTTTTGAAGGTGGACACGTCATCACGTGTCCGGACGCGCCGTCAGGGGCCGCGCGTGGGCCCCACGCGCCACACCCCTGAAACACGTCCGTCAGACCCCTTTTTTTCGATTTTCAACCAATCCTAACCTATTCCGGGCTAGATGAAGTTATTCTAAGGCCAAAACGAAATTTTTAAACCTCCTAAGTATGTAAATCCCTAATCTTTTGAGTTGTTTCAAGAGTATTTCTCACCCTAATCCAATCATACCATCAAATTCACATTCATACACATACGTAGCAGCAAGTAAACAGTTATCTCATGCTTTTCAATTATAAACAAATACACGTCTATAATATAAACAATTAAAACAAGTAAATCACATAAAATATATCATCAAAGCATGCATGGATCGTACCCGTTTGAGGGGGGAAGAGGCACCTACCTCGATTGACGATACACAAACAAATCCGACGGAGTAAAACTTGGGTTCGGAGCCTCGCCTCCCTTCTTCTTCTCTCTTTTCTCTCTTCTCTCTCTCTCCCGTCTTTTTTTTTTTTTTTGGCCGTATGTTTTTTTTTTATTTGTGCGTGTGCGTGTGTGTTGCTATGCGTGTATACGTATATATGGGGGAGTTAGGGTAGGTTTATTTGATTTTCCCATTTGGTTTTGGTTTAGGTTTCCTAATGTGATTCTAACACTATTAGTTATGATTATCTTTATTATCATCATCACCTTTTCATAATTATCATTATTATTATTATTATCTTATTTGGTAACATTTATGTATACACATATCTACTACATATATTTATATATATATATATATATATATATATATATATATATCTTTTTTTTTCGGCCATAACATCCTACCCACCTTACAAGAAGTTTCGTCCTCGAAACTTGACGTACCTTATTCGAAAAGGTGTGGATATCTCTCTCACATTTGCTCCTCAAGCTCCCAAGTCGCCTCGCGCTCGGTGTGATTGGTCCACTGCACTTTGACATAAGGGATGACTCGGTGTCTCAACACTTGGTTCTTGCGATCCACTATCCTAATAGGAGTCTCCTCATATGTAATATCCGGTCGGATCCTCAACGGTGGCGCATCCAAAACATGGCTCGGGTCCGGAACATATTTCCTCAACTGAGAAACGTGAAATATGTTGTGAACCTGAGCCAAGGCAGGGGGTAATGCCAGTCGGTAGGCCAAGGTACCGACCTTCTCGACACCTTGTATGGACCAATGTAGCGAGGCTTCAGTTTACCCTTTATACCAAATCGCGAAACCCCCTTCATAGGTGACACTCTCAAGTAAACCTTCTCGCCCACGTCGAACTCCAGTGGACGTCGTTTCGAATCGGCCCAGCTTTTGCTTCTGTCTTGAGCAACCTTTAGTCTATCTCGTATCAATTTTACTTTCTCTCTAGTCTGCTCAACCAGCTCAGGGCCGGTAATAACACGCTCGCCAACCTCGTCCCAATGAACAGGAGACCTGCACTTACGTCCATAGAGCGCCGCAAAGGGTGCCATGCCGATGGCACTGTGGTGACTGTTGTTGTAAGAGAACTCAATTAGCTTGATCATACCGTCCCAGTTCCCCTTGAAGTCCAATGCGCACGCTCTCAACATGTCTTCTAATGTCTGAATGGTCCTCTCAGACCGCCCGTCTGTCTGTGGATGGAAAGCGGTACTCAGTTGCAGCTCTGTCCCCAACCTTTTTTTGACAAGCTGACCAGAAACAAGAGGTGAACTTCGAGTCACGGTCTGAGACGATACTGACTGGGACTCCATGTAGGCTAACAACATCATCAATATATAACGTCACCAGTCTTTCCACGGTCACATTACTAGGCACGGGTAGGAAGTGAGCAGTCTTCGTCAATCGATCAACAATCACCCAGATCATGTCGTTGCCGTTTCTTGTTTTAGGAAGTCCTACTGCAAAGTCCATCATCACATGCTCCCACTTCCACTCCGGTATCTCTAACGGCAACATCAAACCTCCCGGCCTCTGATGCTCTGCATTAACCTGCTGACAAACAAGACATCTCTCAATGAACTCAGCGATGTGTCTTTTCATCCCACTCCACCAGTAGTGTCTCTTTAAATCATTATACATCTTCGTAGCACCGGGGTGAATCGACAACTTCGAATTGTGTGCCTCCTTCAGCAATTCCCTCCTTAGCTCCTCATCGTCAGTCATGCACAACCTTCCTTGGTACCAACTACTTCCATCATCATGTATCTGGAAGCCCTCAATTAAATTGGTCAACATCCTCTCTCGGATATCACTAAGCGTCACATCTTCCTTTTGCGCCTCCTTGATCCGCTCAACCAGAGATGGTGTAATGACTAAGGCTGCCAGAATATTAGTAGTGGAATCAACAATGTCGAGATCAAACTCTGCCATCTCTTTCTCTAATGGTGTTTGTCTGGCGTGATTAGACTTTCTGCTCAAGGCATCTGCAACTCGGTTTGCCTTCTCCGGATGATAACTGATAGTCAAATCGTAATCTTTCAGTAGCTCAAGCCACCTCCTCTGACGCATATCCAATTCTTTCTGTGTGAACAAATACTTCAAGCTATTATGATCGGTAAAGACTTCGCATTTCACGCTGTATAAGTAATGACGCCAAATCTTTAACGCAAACACCACCGCTGCTAACTCCCGATCATGGGTCGGGTAATTTTGCTCATATTGCTTCAATTGTCTCGATGCGTATGCGATAACCCTATCTCTCTGCATTAACACGCACCCTAGCCCATTTTTCGAGGCGTCGCTGTAGATGACAAACCCTCCAGTGTCAGAGGGCTGTGCCAATACTGGTGCAGTCGTCAACCTCCGTAAAACTTTTTCTCACACTCGGAGGTCCATGTGAATTTGGTCTTTTCTGAGTCAGTCGACATAGAGGTGCTGCGATACTCGAAAATCCCTCTTCGTATTTGCGATGATAACCGACAAGGCCAAAAAAAAAACTACATACCTTAGTGACATTAGTAGGTCGGAGCCATTCTGTAATCGCCTCTATCTTCTTTGGGTGAACAGAAATGCACTTCTCAGAAATCACTTGGCCTAAGAAAGTCACATTCTCTGACCAGAACTCGCACTCGCCGAACTTTGCATAAAACTTTTTCTTCCTGAGAGTCTCTTATACCTCCTGCAAGTGTTCAGTATGTGTCTCCTCATCAGGTGAACACACCAAGATGTCTCGATGAACACTACTATGAAACAATCCAACTGCTCCCAAAACATTGTGTTCATCAAATCCATAAAGGTTGTAGGTGCATTTGTCAGTCCAAAGGGGCATTACAAGAAACTCGTAGTGCCTGTATCGAGTGTGGAACGTCGTCTTTGCTATACCCTCCGCCCTAATCCTCAACTGATAGTAGCCTGATTGGAGGTCAATCTTCGAGAACATTCTGGCACCATTCAACTGATCAAATAGATCGTCGACCCTTGGTAGTAGATATTTATTTTGTATCGTGATCTTATTAAGCTCACGATAGTCGATGCATAGCCTCATACTACCGTCCTTCTTCTTCATAAATAATACCGGTGCCCCTAGGGCGAAACACTAGGTATGATGAACTTCCGGTCCAGCAACTCTTGTAACTGTTCCTTGGGCTCTTTTAACTCTACTGGTGCCATTATGTATGGCGCCTTCGAGATTGGTTCGGCTCCGGGTATAAGATCGATCTTGAACTCCGCTTCCTTGCTTGGTGGTAAACCTGGTAGCTCGTCAGGGAAGACATCCTTAAATTCTCGTACCACCGAAATGTCCTCTCCTTTGCTTTATGCTGCTTCTGACCCTGTGGTGGAGGGGCTTGTGCCGGTGTAAGGCACTGTCTAGCTTAATGTCCCTGTTTGCCATAGTTGCAGCAAACCTTTTGAGCTCTCTAGCACTAACTTGTGTGCAAACAACACACTGTGTACATACTGGAGGTGGTGGTACAACTGCCCTGAGTGGCTGTGCCGCTGTCGCTGCGGGACCCTCAATCATCAATGGTCGAGACGCTGATCCCTATCCCTACTGTGGTGATCTGAAAGATTTCCCGGTCAGATGGCAGCATGAGATCTTTAACCATCTCTCCTATCTCCTAGGACGGAACTCCTCTCGCGGTCTCTTAGCCCTGTCGACCGCTCCAACCCTCTTGAGATCACCCTCAACCTCAAGACACACTTCCAGCAACTCTTCAAAAGTGGTAGGCTGATTGCAGATGATCAATGACTGAAGGCGAGAGCTCAAGCTGGTCTTGAACTCCAGCATCTTCGCTTTCTCGTTATCCATGATGACGGGCATGTAACTCGCAAGTGCATGGAACCTCTCAAACTACTGGTCCCCAGTCATGGACCCCTACGTCAGAAGCTGAAACACCATCATCCTCCTCTGAATGACATTTTCAGGAACATAGTGCTTTTGGTACTCCTCCCTGAACCAGGTCCATATCGGTGATGGAGTCAGTCTGTGTGCCACACCCTGCCACCATTGCTCGGCATCACCCTCTGAGAATGGTACAACCGCATCAACCCTCAGGCCATCCGTAACTTGCATCAATCTCAACTGCTCAGATACATTCTTGAGCCAGATCTCTGCTCCTCTGGTCATGTGGTACCGCTGAACATAGGTATCCGGTAGTTCTGCATCTCCCGGTAGGAAAATAGAAGCCCCCTGAGGTGGTGGTGCTGGTGGTGGCTGCTGCTGCTGCAGGTGAGCCATCTGTATCTATTGTTGGGCCACCAATGTAGTCAGCGTGGCTAAGGTATCTGCAAGGACCTGAGGAATGGTCCTCTGACCCTACTTATCATCACCATCATGTCCTCTGTTTCTAGCTATCGGCTCGCGTCGTGGGGGCATTATCCGAAATTTGAGTTTATCAGACGAATACAGATTAATCAAGAGTAAGTTGGAGGATTGGACGCTTATAAAACGGTAATTAAACAAGGAAAGCTCACCATCGGCACACACCTTCCATAACCCGATCATAACTTAAGTCTAAAATCATCTCTTAAGTCTACTTTGTTTATTAGGGACAAAATTGTCATTTCGCAAAAGATCATAACTTATGTCTAGTGATCTAGTTAATCCTGTGTTTCCGAGGCGGATCTAAAGCCTCGGCTCTGATACCACCTGTAGCGCCCCGCTCCCGAGCCCTAACATCGGGAACAGTGCACCCGCCGTATCTCACTAAGGAGAATACAAAGCGTCGAATCAATCTCTTACTTGTCAAAATGACGTAGGAATTTTTCGCGGAAACGTAAACCATAACATATATTAAACTCCAATAATCGTCATTACATTGCTAATTAAAACTCTGGAAATAAAATAGTAAGTAGTGTGTGGAAATCCTCAAAATATAAATAAGAACAAAACAACTGCAGCGTCCCCTCATATCCTAGTCGCAGCTCTCAACCAGCCCACTCCGCTATGTCCGTCCCGTCCTCAACGAAGATATGCTCGTAGTCCTCATCCGGCTCACCTGGGAAGTAGGGGTGAGTGACAGAAATCACCCAGTAGATGCCCGCCTCAAACAAATACAAAACGTACATACCGAAATGATATAGCCACATAGCACATAAACATGATATAACACATAGCACATAAATATAAGATGACATGCATAGGATAAAGTAAATGCGGTAAGTAAGTCACTCCACATAAAAATGCGCAAGTACGTGATGCATGCTCAATTAACGTGTCACACGCAACAAGAATCATGTCATGCAATATGCCCTAGACCTACATGCAATGCATGATCCCGGGATTGACTGGATGCCTGTAGCCCGTGCACTACAATCCATCCTTACGGATGCCTGTGGCCCGTGCACCACGATCCACCCCAACCGATGCCCGTGGCCCGTGCACCACGATCCACCATAACCAAGTATCCATGGCCCGTACACCATGATCCACCATAATCACATACTCATGGCCCGTACACCATGGTCCATCATAATCACATACTCATGGCCCGTACACCATGGTCCTCTTCACTCGAGCGTCTGAGACCCGTACATCTCAGCCCACTCCCAATGCAATGCACGTGCCATGAATGCAACAACAAAATCGCCTGGGGCCCGTACGCCCATCCTCACCAACTCCGGCACTCAACACTAGTCGTCTGGGGCCCGTACGCCCATCCTCACCATCTCCGGCACTCAATATTTAGCTTCATAAAATTTACAAATATTGGAAAGTGGTTATTTAGCATTCCTTTTATTTTTCCTTAGCTTGTGCTAATTTTCTAGAATTTTCTACTAATTTTTCCTTATTTATTTCTATTTATTATTAATTATTTTAATTACTTACATTTATCAAAATTCAGAAATTAAGTGGAAATAATTTTATTTTAACCTTTTATATTTTCTAGAATTTATTTAAAATTTTTTGATAATTAAATATATTTTTCTGGAATTTTAAACTAATTTTAATTAATTATTTATTATTTATTCATTTCAGAAATTAATTTCAGATTTTTTTTTTTTAATTTTCGGTCAGGGCCGGCCTGCTGCCTGGTCCGGTCCGCTGGCCATCCGGTCCGGTCCGGCAGCCTGGCCGGTCCAACAGTATTTTCTTCTTTTTTTTTTTTTTTTTTTTCTATTTCCTTCTAACCTCCATAAAATCTTCGTTTTAACTCCGATTGACCTCAAACCAGTTGCGTTGGACTCGTTATAACGAGACGCAAGTTTTGAAGGTGGACACGTCATCACGTGTCCGGACGCGCCGTCAGGGGCCGCGCGTGGGCCCCAAGCGCCACACCCCTGAAACACGTCCGTCAGACCCGTTTTTTTTCGATTTTCAACCAATCCTAACCTATTCCGGGCTAGATGAAGTTATTCTAAGGCCAAAACGAAATTTTTAAACCTCCTAAGTATGTAAATCTCTAATCTTTTGAGTTGTTTCAAGAGTATTTCTCACCCTAATCCAATCATACCATCAAATTCACATTCATACACATACGTAGCAGCAAGTAAACAGTTATCTCATGCTTTTCAATTATAAACAAATACACGTCTATAATATAAACAATTAAAACAAGTAAATCACATAAAATATATCATCAAAGCATGCATGGATCGTACCCGTTTGAGGGGGGAAGAGGCACCTACCTCGATTGACGATACACAAACAAATCCGACGGAGTAAAACTTGGGTTCGGAGCCTCGCCTCCCTTCTTCTTCTCTCTTTTCTCTCTTCTCTCTCTCTCCCGTCTTTTTTTTTTTTTGGCCGTATGTTTTTTTTTATTTGTGCGTGTGCGTGTGTGTTGCTATGCGTGTATACGTATATATGGGGGAGTTAGGGTAGGTTTATTTGATTTTCCCATTTGGTTTTGGTTTAGGTTTCCTAATGTGATTCTAACACTATTAGTTATGATTATCTTTATTATCATCATCACCTTTTCATAATTATCATTATTATTATTATTATCTTATTTGGTAACATTTATGTATACACATATCTACTACATATATTTATATATATATATATATATATATATATATATATATATATATATATATATATCTTTTTTTTTCGGCCATAACAGCTTTAGAGCTGTGCAAATTGTACATTGAATCAAATCGTAAAAATTACTACCTCACTTGGGAGACAAGATCCCCTCAACTCTCATCTCTCTTCACACCGCACGACACGTGTCAGCAGAAGTAATTAGGGATGAGAGAATCTGGGTGGGTTTCGAACGGATGGGATCCCCTCACCGCGCGGTGACTCACCGCATTCTCCACCACGTGACACGTAGCAGCAGGGAGGGGGGTGAGGCTGGATGAGGGTTACACTCATCCATCTTCACCACCCCTCCCTGCTGCCACGTGTCGCGCGGTGACGCACGCGGTGAGGAAGGATGGGTGAGGGGATCTCAACCCGGTTTCGAAACCCCTTACTTGGATGACAGTTTAGATCAAACAGTATCAGAATTTACGTCATAACAAGTTCCATAGAAAAATAATCAAATAAAATGACCACAAAAGAAGGGCAGCGGGGGGGGGGGGGGGGGGAGGGGGGAGAGAGAGTATTGGCGCAATTATTCTGGAATTCACTTGTGGGCATGGAGGCAGCAACGTCGTAGATCACAGGCCTACCTTCTCTCTACATCCAACCCATCACAACCTTCCACGTCATATCTATCAACGATAACAAAAGAATCTCCGATATCACAAACTAATTAACGGTGATAATTATGCATTACACATCACTATCTACTTCACCGCTACATAGATAAATCGGTCACCTGCTGACCGGATCAGCAAATCCGGCCCCGGGCCTATGCTTGCAGCTCCTCGTGTTTTGCGTGATTGAGCTTTCTTTCTGAGTTCTTGAGGTTCATAATTAATTGGGATTATCATAATCTACCTAAAAAGAGCAACTGCAATGGCTGCTATAGCGCCACCTCAACCACCGCCGGCCGTGGAGGCTGATCCACCTCTTGCTTCAGGTCCGGCCCCGGCCGATGAGTTGAAGGTCGAGGATGCCAAAGCTGTTGTTGCAAGTGAGTATGGTCAAATGAGCTTCTTGTTGTAAAGATATTCTTTAACAAGAAAACTGAGCCGTTCATTTTTTATGCTTTTTTTAAAATTTCTTTGCATATTCTTTTGCTGCTGATAAAAAAGAGATGTTACATTTGATGTTGCAATTATGCAACTTTGGGTAATGGAAAGGTCATTATAAGTTGTAATTAGCTGTCTAAAGGGTGAGAATTCTGAAATGGAATACACCGCAACATTTTTAAATTAGTTATGGAAGCTACAAGACATTATGCATAAATTAAAAATTGATACAAATTATACGGGCATATAGATAGTACTGGAAAAAGAAAAAAAGAAGAAGAAGAAGATTCATTCCAGAAACTTTGTGGTGCTGCATTTCTTTATCTGGTCGTAAAGGTGTCAGCTTTTTCCTTATTCATTACTAAAAGAAGGAAAGTGAAAAATTCCTTAAAGCATTTAATTCATTTGGCATTTTGCTCTGACATAAAAGATTTTGCATGGTCTAACTAATTGATAATTCTTTTTTATTTTCATTTGAAATCCAATGTTGAAGCTTTGCCTCAGTCTTGAACTTTCATAAGCTGATATTCTTGTTAAAGGCATCTGATTCTTTTAAAATCGTGGTACTTTTTTTTATTTGTGAGGGGAGGGATCACTTTTGAAGTGTGCCATTCGATGCTCTCAGTGCACCGGTGCCTTCAGTAGAGGGCCAAACAGATTCTAATGGGGAAGAATCTTGTGCTTAAGCATGATTAAGAGGGAACTATATAATGCAGTTGTGTTTATAGCTACCTAAGCGTATTGTAAGAGTTTGCTAGAGAGGTGAACCTCTTCTGCTAGGTCTTCAAAGTAGAAGTCTTCTAGCATAGAACTCATGTTGAGGATAAAGAAAGGTACATGTTTAGAAAATGTAGGGAATCTTGATGCTCAACCTTTTGCTGTAATTTAGTTCTCCCCACCTGTTTGTGCCGGAACTGCTAATTTGGTTCCGAGTTTATGATCTTTTATGTTACTCCTGGGTTGTGAACTTTGTCATCCTATTTGGTATAATTTCTTCATAGTACTTGGCACAAAATTAATATTCTCCTTATTTTAAAGAACATCCCACATATGTTACCCTTTGATCCCAAATCTGTCATTTGAAACTGTGCTGTCTCTTAAAATGGAAGATGATCTTACATTCGTTTCCTTTGCCAGAAACCACAGATGCTGCTGTGCAGAAAAGTTCCAAAGGATCCCTTGACAGAGGTGAGTTGGAGAAATACTTTACATTTTTTTTTTTTTTGACAAGTTACACTTATAAAGGAAGATAGTTTGCTCTGTAATGTGTATTCCTGGTTACCTCAATCACATTTTGTTACTGTTTTAAGAATGCGTGAATAGTGAAACACTGTGTGTGTCTGGGTTACTGGATGCTTAAGCTTAATTATATACTTATGTGTACTGAATAAACATCGGTCTCTTGTATGTGCGTTTTCAGATGTAGCTCTGGCACAGCTTGAGAATGACAAAAAGGCGTCTTTTGTTAAGGCATGGGAGGAGAATGAGAAGTCTAAAGCAGAAAACAAGTCAGTCTTCATTGATCATGTTGCATTGGATGTGTTTAAGTCTTATCTGTAGTCAGTTTATGCTACTAAATGCATGTCAATTATCTTTATCTTTACTTCGCCGAAAGACACCGAGTATAAATTTTAGAAGCTACAGTTCAACTGGACTATACATAGACGGCAAGAGGTTTTGTCTATGTGAGTATTTAATTGCCAGCTGGTTCTCTGCCTAATCAAGATGAAATGCATATCATTTGTTGGCCAAACAAATTTGTTAGCTTGATTGGTTAAAAAAAGGGCGGGGGGAGGTGGGGGTGTGGGGGTGTGGGGAAGCATATTATAATTGCTTCTATCTATAGGTAATCAATGGCTCTTGCTTTGACCTTTGGGTAGTAACTTGTCAAAGTTGGGCTTTACTCTGAAAAAGGATAATCAATAATGGTATTTCTGTTACTCAGGGCTATAATGTTAACAAAGCAATATGAACTGCTTAGATTGTTTCTTAGACAAGCATGTTCTGTATGACTTATTTGTTTCAATTAGAAATAGCATACAGTAGATCCAAATTTTTTTCACGTCGTGGTCTATTTGTTGGTAATCAAAGGCAACGATTTGACCTTTGGTCAGTAACTTATCAAACTTGAGCCTGATGCTTGCCCCAGCAAAAAGGGGATAATCATGATTAATTTACTTTTGATCTGCTCTATAATCACGGCATATTCTCATCCAAGCTCTAATGGGAAACAGACCATGTGCTGTTCTTCCAGATTACCTTATGTTTTGGTAATCCTTTTGTATGCATCTTTCGATTGTTGACAGGGCACAGAAAAAGCTTTCTGAGGTTGCATCATGGGAGAATACTAAAAAGTCAAATATTGAAGCACAGCTAAAGAAGATTGAGGTAATCTTACTGACCAGCCCCCCTCATCTGCATTCATTAGTTGGAAATTTTCATATTCCCTTCTGTACAGAATAAGAAGGTAAGCAAGACAATCGTAGGAGCACGCTGACGCACACGGAAAATCATTGTTAGATGTCTGTTGGTTAATGTTTTTGGTTCATGTGGTCATCCAGGACCATTTTCATTTCCCTATTTCTTTGTTTTAACTCGTGGATTGCATGTTGTGATAATTGATAGCCATTTCGTACTTAGAAGAAATAAAGCAAAATGACTCACTAAATTGGCTGCGATTCTTATATTGTAAAGTATCAGTTAATCGACACAGCTTCACGCATCATTATGGGTCATCGGGAAACAATCTCTATGTGTTTCTAACACATGGGCATGGTTGCGTACATCCGACCCCCTATACCCCGCCATAGGTGGGAGCCTCTAACGCAATAGGGTAATGTTGTTGTTGTTGTTTCGTACTTAGAAGAAAACTTGTGTTTAAAACTTGTGTTGTATCCGTTTATATTGATACCTCCTCTTCTTGTGGTTATGTATGGTGTGTGCTCCCTTTGCATCTTGCTAAAACGTTGTTGGATTATTGTATTCATAAATAACGTGAGCACAAAAAGAGACAAGTGGTAGGGTAAACATGCCCATTTGCTTCACTGGAATCCAAAAATGGCGGTGATGATTACCAGTGTTTGTTTGATGCTTATACACCTAAATTCTTCAGGAACAAATGCAGAAGAAGAAAGCAGATTATGGAGAGAAAATGAAAAACAAGATTGCTGAGGTTCACAAGCAAGCAGAAGAGAATAGAGCGATAATTGATGCGCAGCGCCGCGAAGAAGTCCTCAAAGCAGAGGAGATGGCTGCAAAGTATCGTGCAACTGGGCAAGCTCCTAAGCAAATGGGCTGCTTTGGTTATTGACCTGATCTGAGCTCGCTTGTGTGATCGTCTTCGCCTGTGAATTGAATTTGGTGTTCAGTCACAGTCCTGTCCTGGTTTGTGGTTGTATCTTCAAATTGTCATGGGCTTGTATAGGAAGGAGAAGAACGAATTAAACGGGATGGAGGTATTGTTTGACTGCCTCTTACCTTTCCCAGACCCTAGCGATAGCTTTTGCTGTCGTTGGGATATATTGGGTATGATTGTTGTTGTATTGTTGTTGTTGGTGATGCGTGCTACTGTACCACGCTTTTTCCAGTTATAAGTTGTGATATGTCCTGCTGAAGATAGGATAATGGGACTATTTTAAGTTTTTGGTATCAAAAGTTAAATGAGTTTTTGTGCAGTCCGCACTCTACTGGCACTCAAACTGCCTCGACTTACAGCTCATCAGTTATAAATTGGTCTTCCCAGAATCTCTAGCGAGTCCGGTCGACAACATAAGACACATTATAAGAATCCTATCATCTCACTAGGTGGTAGCATACCATATATGTGCCTACAGGTACATATATACTTATGTATGTGTATACAAGTATATATGTGTATATATACATAGATATATGTGTGCATACATGCATATATATATGTGTATACATACATTACACACACACATATACGTGTGTGTATTTATTTATATATGCATTGTGTGTATATATATATATGTGTGTGTGTGTGTACATACACACGTAGGTATAGGTGTTAAGAAAACCAAAGAGTGTCAGACGATGTGGAAACTGATTCAAAATACTGGTGGTCAATGTTCGTAGCCAATTCCTTGCAAATATAGATGCAAAAAAGACAAAATCAATCCATTTCATGAGGTCCCGTTCTATTCTTATCTACCTTCTTTTATGATACAATTCAAGATCATTCAACCGCTTTTTAGGTGAGAAACTCAAACGAATGGTGTTCACAAGGTATTCATTATAAACTGGACCATCATCCGCACTATGTTAAGTTAAAACATTTAGCCCAAACAGTAACAAAACAACAACACCGTGGTTGTCACAAAAATCAAATCTAAAACTGAATGTAATTTTTTATTTGAGCATTAACTGGCTACGTCATGAATGCAATACCTGTGGGGTTACTGTAAGTTTGTTTAATGCATAATTGGATGGTAGATGACGGCCTGTACAAAGTACCACGTCATCTCTGAGTGAGGTGTCAAGAGTAGCTCCAAAATGTTTTGAATCAATGGGGGAAAACATAAGGTTTCCACTAAGTAAATGTAAATTACACCATATTCCAGAAATCCAAGTCCAGTTAGAAGAATATTATAAAAAAACATCGTTTAACCCATCCTGTGATCATTCAAAATATATTTAGTTTCCAGTTCTATCTTTGATCAATTACTTCATTATAATATCTTAGTTTTCTTTCCCTTCTCTTTTTCTTTCATAGTTCTCACCATGTAAGTAGAGCTGTCACTATTGAAGCCAAAAATATCTGTATATACAAGGATTTAAACCCGGTACATGTGGTCTTTAAATGACTTTCACTGTGGTTTAGAAAGACAATTTAGAAAAGAAACATATTTGAATATTTTCAATTGTAAAAAATGCACAATGTCGTAAGACAACCTAGAAACAAATTAAGAATAGGGTGCGGAGAACCAGTCTTGTCAACTCCCGTTTAACCGTCTGTTTTTGCTTTGATAATTAACATATATAAATATTAAAATTATACATTTTATCCAAATTATGTAGAACTTTGATAATTAACATCCAACTTATCTTTTAGTATATAGAAAGACAAAAATACCCTTCTTTTCTCTTTCCTCCCACCAATTCCCATCTAGAACAACACTTCCCTTCTCCCTTCTCCTCAAATCAGCACCACCTCATAGGCACAAGAAACCAGCTCGTCTCCCCTCCGTTCTCATTCCCTACATCAAGCATTCCCGTGCCCAACAACTTCTTGCTCCCCACTGTCCTCCGCCAAGACCTCTCTTCCTACCTCCGTTATCACCACTGCCTAGACAAACCCCCCGCCCCCTCCCGGGGCCGCTGCAAACGGGTTCAAATCACTTCACTCACTTTCTCCTCACCCTACGCGTCACCGCACGACACGTGACAGCAGGAGGGGTGGTGATGCTAGATGAAGATCACCCGTATCTAGCCTCACCACTCCCACTGCTGCCACGTGTCGCGCGGTGACACGTGAGGTGAGAGGAAAGTGGGCAACAAGCCTTTTTCTATACTCGGGAAGTATTTTCATTATTTTAAACGTATTGAAATTACAAATAAAACTTTGATAATTAACCTCCACATTCTCCGTCGGTTGAATATGTAAGTACTTCTATCATTACAAACATGTACTAAAAATACACATTTTACTCAAATTATGTAAAACTGTGATAATTAACATCCACTCACCATCTGTTAAATATAAAGTAGATATTAATGTCAAAGTTTCACATAATTTATGTAATTTAAGTACTTATAGATGTTTTGTGCAAATTTTTTCATATAAACACCCACGCATTTTTTTTTACTCATTCATTTAAGGGAATTATCGCCTAATTCCCAACCACCAAACCACCAGCACCTTGAACATTGCTCATCCAAACATTAACACATCATGTAAAAAAAAAAAAACATACCAGCAATTGGATTTCACAGACTCATAGCCGGAATCAAGATGAAAACGATCTTCAACTCAAGATAAGAGCAGAGGTTCAAACTTGACTGAAACAGAGACGAGCTTTGGATAACTGAGGGATACAAATTTTACGAGACTACTGAGGCGACGAAAACTTGAGCTGTTTTTCTCATGGTAGAACCGCATATACTTGTCTCCTACATTGATCAATGCCGCAGAAAAAGTAGCACGGGCCCATAAAACCAGACCACCCGAAGTTGGAACCAAAACAAGAAATCAGATAGCTAAAGTTTACACAATCTGTAACCCAAAACCAGAGTCCCTAAGGAGAGTACACAAACCTAAGTCAACTCACCAATACTTGAGTGATTCTAAACGAAGTGAACAAAGCAGATTTACTCATAAACCAACAGGAAAATTAAGGAACCTTGTTCACTGATAACCAAAGACGACAGTGGAATGGAATCACTTCAATGTGTTCCAAGCATCTACTTGGAGAGTATATACCACTGTAGATCCTTTTAGATCACAGCCACGATTAAAGAGGCACACAACCCAAATTGAAACAAAGATCCATTTTTTTCTCCTCGCCAACCGTTCTGCTAGTCCTCTAAGGTCAACCGTTGAATTTCACGCGTCACATTAGATGCTAAATGAAGCAGCATAACTGTCAGTCTAAATCTGCATCGGAATAAGGAACATGATAGGTCAGAGAAAAAGATGAGATTTTGTTCTTTTTTTTATTTTTTTATTATAGGGTTCGAAAAAAGTATTAGTCAGCTGCTGGAAACTAAAAACCAATCAAGTGGCATACAAGTAACATATGCATAAGTAATAGGAGAATCACCCAAACAAAATAAACAAAACAGAACACTTTAGTCAAGTCTACAACTTGTGAAAATCAGATGCTATGGGCAGAACAAAGAAACTTACGCTTTTCCTAGAGAGAAGTGATAAATTCAGTCGACATGGGTCAAAGTTTTATTACCCACCAGGGCAGGATCAGCACATACTCTCAAAGAATCAAGTGCTATGACAAACTAAAGGGAATTGATGACGGTAGAAGAAGGGGGTACTTTTCACCACATGCAGTCATATCTTTTGCTTTCACAAATCTCCAACCATCTACTAGCATCTACCACATGTATAGTGACATCCATCACACTTCGATGTCATATTAACCGGTGGTAGGCCATAGGTGGCCGCAAAGAAAATAGGAAACCCAATACATACAATGGAAAGAGCAACGCACTAAGTAAATCTAAGACCAAACATCAGTACCTTAATATCCAAATCTCAAGTCCCTCCAGCATAAACTAACGGCAGTATATTGCCTGATCTATGTGTGGAGGAATTTGCTTGATCTCAGTCCCCAGTTCTTGTTCAATCTTGTATCTGCAAGATTAAAGGTTTTCAAAAACGAAACAATGAAGATGTCAACAGCACAATTAAATGTCTAGAAACAAAGGTTCAACATATTATCTGCGATTATATCTACAATTATCAGCTTCTCACAGAGAGCCAGAGTGTAGAGTCCATACAAATTAAAGCGGTCCTCGTAGGTGATCAAGTTCACAGCTAATCCAAGATGCCCAAACCTACCAGATCGACCAACCTGAAGAGAAAATAGGAAAATAAGGCCCTCAAAATATAAATACGCTACAAATAATGCACATAGAAAAACAATCGATCTTACCCTGTGCAAATATGTTTCTGAGTTCTTAGGAAAATCGAAATTAATGACAACATTTACAGCCTGAATGTCAATACCTCTTGTGAACAGATCTGCAATAAGATCGATCAGTAGAAAAATTCTGTAAGACAGGTACAGTAATAAAAGAGCTAAATCGTAATGAGGCCTCAAGAAAACAGGGAGGCCGGGGGGGTGTGGGAGGCCGGGGGGATTGGTGTAAGTTCGTTTAATGTCATAAAGAAGGAAGTTAGAAGCAACACACATCATCACATGAAAATTTGATTGCCATCTATAATCCACATTTTCAAGAGATTAATTGAGTCTCATCTAGTACATTTTCCTAGAAGAATGAAAAACAAGCAACAGACTGCCACGTTGATCGAGAAAAGGAAGATAAAAAGTCAATCATGAAAAACTGAACACTATGAAGTTAATATAATCCGGCTCTCAAAATGACATTATAAACACAGCACTGATCACTACACATTACATGTCACCTCTAGCATGAAGACGACAATGTGCAAGAATTTGCCATACCAAAAGCATGTATACCTACACAGCTAAGTTACAGCCAAAAGGAGGACAATAACATCATGTTACCAGTGCAAACAAGATTCCTGCAAGCACCATTGCGGAAGTCATGGAATACCCTATTCCGATGATCTTGAAGCATCTTTGCATGAATATAGAAGCAGGAATACCCAAGCTCTGTGATTTTCTTGGCCAAAAGTTCAACCCGGTTGACTGAATTGCAAAAGATTATCGATTGATTTATTTGAAGCTGCAGAAAAAGTAAATCAGTTTAAAAATAAATGGCAAAGGCTCATCCAAGCACTTCAAACCAGGACAGACCTTTGAGAATAAGGTGTTCAAACAATGGACTTTCTGTCTTTCTTCAACAAAAGCATAGAATTGTGTTATGCCCTTCAGTGTAAGCTCATCCATAAGATTGATTACATAAGGTGTCCGCAAAAACCTATCCTTAAAATCCTTAACTGTCACGGGAAAAGTGGCAGAAAACATTAAAATTTGGCGGTTTGAAGGCATGAAGCGAATCAGCTGCTGTATGGAAGGCTGGAACTCAGGAGACAATAGCTTATCAGCCTGAAAAGCAACATCTTGCGATCAAAATCAGACATCCAAAAGAAATGATTAAAAAAACACACATACACACACAAGCACACTGTACGGTTCACCAGCCCCCCCTCCCCCCTGTCCGCCTTCTATCATGAACAACATTATCTTCACCCAGAGACAAACCCATGTGACCAACAGAAGCTTGCTATCATCTGAAGGCGCACAAACCTATGCGTTTCTAAAATTCAGTTCGTAACTGCAAATAAAAATTGCACTTAAAAAACAAAAGAGACTTGGATCTATAGCATCACAGAAAAGTTTCTTCCCATAAACCCCTTGGAACAAAAAAATACCCACACATAGACACAGTGGGCTGTGATGACTCAAACGATATAACTGGAAAACATTACAAGTATGACTAAAACATTATATGAACCCCCCCCCCCCACCCCCCAAAACTCCCAATAGGGAAAAAAACCTCTCTTCTGACTGCACTTTTAAAAGAAAATTTGAAAAGAGAGGGGGAGGGCATAAAAACAAAAACACAATCCTTTGCGATACTTTTTCCTGATCCTTGAGAAAGCACCTTACAAGGTACAAAAAAAAAAAGGAATAACGTTGAGATGCATATCAGAGGTAAGAAATGACCTCATCCATGACAAGCATGGAACAATCTTTAAGGACACAGACACCCTTTCTCGCCAGATCAAGTATTCTTCCAGGAGTTCCAACAAGCAAATGAACAGGTTGATACAATCGCATTATGTCGTCCTTTAAGCTGGTTCCACCTGTAGTAACCATGACTTGAATTTTTAAATTCTTCCCCAGTTCCTTGCAAACTTGTGATGTCTGAAGAGCCAATTCCCGAGTAGGAACAAGAATAACCACTGCAAGAAATAATACTCAGCAAAAGTCCAAAAAACGGAAAAGTTATTTCTCAAGATGAAATAATGTGAAAACTGCTACTCAATACCTCGTAGAAAGGCACCAGTAAATGGAAGCAGAGAGACAAAAGGAAGAACACATCATATATAACACACATCACAAAGGAAACATTACGGAATATAACATAAAAGGCTCACTTTTTAAGTACACGAAGGGTTAAAATTCCACACAGCATGGAAAAGCAACATCCCTATTGAGTCTCTGGTTTCTAGCCTGGTTGACTCAGGTTCAGATCCTACTGAACTTTTTTTTTTTAAGTTAAATTATCATAGATAAGTCCCAAAATATAGGTGACATACAATAAAACTGTCCAGACTTTTGCCAACCTGTACAAAATTTCTCCATAGAAGGCAACAACAAGCCTAACTTGTTCCAAAAAAAAAAAAAGGAGGCTTACATGATTGAATGCCCAATGCAAATGTCAACCTACCCATATTCCTAAGACAAAGATGGCAATAAGTGAATGGAAATAAATATAAAGGAGGATAGAACAAGAGAGGATTGGAGATTGGAGGTACCAAAACTGCATAGGCTCCACAGTGTACCAAAATAGATACTAAGGAACTCCAATCCCCAGCCACAGAGAGACATAACAGTATAGGCAAAGAAGTCCAAAGCAGATGAATGAGTGAGGCAAAACCCCATCAGGTTTGAAATTTGATAAGCTCTTTAGGAGTGCGATGTTGCGAAATGATGCCATGCAAGCCATGGAACCAGAAGCAGTAGAAGAAGAGATGGGAGACAGTTGCAACACCAACCAAAAATCAGAATTATCCAAGAAAGATAATGTAAACCAGCAAAGCAGCTTGCAGACACAGATAGGAGCAGCAGATAGGCCTAAGTAGAATATCTAGGCTTTAAGAAGATCTTCATTGAGACACCAAGATTGATAACCAGTTCTCAGTTGAGCTTGCTACATTTATATCCTCTCTATACTTTGGAGAACCTCTTTGAGAACTCCACTTTGGTCTTTCCTCGCTTGCTGATAGATTCTACTGTTCCTTTCTCTCCAGATATGGTATACTGTAGCAGAGTAGCCAATTATAACCAAGTCTTTTTTGAAATTTTGAACACCAGGTGTTGTTTAAATTGAGCCAATTTAAAGTGTTCTGCCATCCACTAGTGTAGTTTTTGCATTTAAACTGATTTAAGACAGCATTCCACACTTCAAATAAGAAGGCACATTGGAAAAATAAATGATCATGGTCTTCCTGAAATATGTCACACAAGACACGAGTTAGCTTGAATCAAACCCCATTAAAGAAGTTTATCTTGTGTGTTCATTCTCTTCCAACATAAAAGCCATAAAATGGTTGCATAACGTGGAAGAAAAAAATACATCAGACTATTTTCTCCCCGTCAACTAAGGGAAGTTGAAGAAAAATAGTGGCATTTTTAACAATAAATTTCGGACTTGGAATCCAAGTCCAGAAGTCCTCCCCCTGCTTTGTCAATGGAACTGCAAGCTTGGCTAAATTGCAGCACCTACTGGTCACATCTACCATATGGGAGCCTCCAATTTTTACCATCTAACGTATTAGAATACTTGGCTATCAACACTGATGGCAAGTTTTCCTTTATGATCAGGATATGATGCAAGGACACCTCAAGCGTGCCAACGTCACACCAAAAGGAAGTTTCTTGACCATTTCCTAACACTTTGCCAAAATAGTATGTCTATTTATCTTTAAACCATAGTATCATTTTCCACAGCCAAGAGTCAAAAGGCCTCAGTCTAACCTCCCATAGAAATTTCCTCTTAAGATAACAATGTGCACCCATTTCACCCGAAGTTCCTCTTTATGTTCACACGCATTCCATATGCTTTTCATGATGTATTAGTGTTTACCTAGATATATATACCTAAGCCTCCTCTTTCTTTAGGTTGACAGATTATAGACCACTTAACTTTAGCTTTCTCAAAGCCACCCCACATGAAAACTTTCAAGATCCTCTCCACTTCTCAAATAATTTTCCTAGGCAAGAAGTATAACGCTGCCCAATATCTACATGCATCCATAAAAACAGAATCGATTAGTTGTAATCTTCCTCTATATGGCATGTTCTTTGTTGTCAAGTTTTGAACTCTATTAATTAGCCCCCAGAAGCTCCCCACGATCAGAGTAGAACTTGCCAGTCACAAGGGGCAACCCTAAGTATCTAATTAAAAGAGTTCCTAGAGGCACGTTCAGCAGCCTTGAATGTGTGTGCTTGACATGAGTAATTATTCCAAAAGTGAATACATCACACTTCTGAAGGTTTGGCTGTAGTCCTGAGAGGGATTGAAACATCTCTAGAGTCTCCTTAATTACAATGATGTGGTTTTCTCTACTTGGACTTCCTTTCTCATTATCCAACCCAAGATCATTGACCTTTCCTTTGCCTTTGTCCTTGATTTCATGTTCCTGGACAGTCCCAAGATTTTATCATCTTGCATCCTCTTTGTCTGATACTGTTCTTGTTTGTTTTGAAGGTTTTGGAAGTTTCTTTTTTCCACCACCTGAGTTTGAGGCCTCTTAGTAGCATAGTGCTTTGTATGTGGAGGTTTAGTGTCACAGTCATGTGCAAAAGTCTTACACTTCAAGATTGACCAGGCATCCATTCAAATGTAACCTTTTGGGCACAATCTTTTCCATACTCATCAATGTAGTTTATGCATGTGGGTGGAACCTCATGAGACTTGATCTCAACAAATATCATCACAAAACCCACCCGTGATTGGATAGTCGTCAGTTTGTCCATGAACATTCGCTTCCATATAGAAGTTCCAAGGCCATTGAGGACATGAGCTTTCAAATAATCAAGTCTAACTTAAGGAAATTGCACCCAAACATGGGCCGCGTTTAATTTTAGCCTTTGTATTGGCTTATCGAGATCTCAGGACCATAGGAAGAGAACCATGTTCCCATAAAGCATCGAAAACAGTTCCAAAATACTTTGTTTTGATTCTACTGACTGAAATATGAAGACGAATAAGTCTTCTTCTATCCTTTGGACTTCCAGCAGGCCTTTTGCATTCCATCTCTAGTCTCTGAAGCTTTTCATGTTGAAGTAGGAAGCATTGTTTCCCATAACTTGCCCTACTAAAGAAGAATTCTATTGTAACTTGCCATCAGTTATCTTCGCTGAATTGATAGGAAAGGACTTCTCCCTTTTGGCTACATCTATTTGAGCAGATGCAAGAGCAGATGAAGTTTCTGGAGTAAAATCTGGATTCACTAAGGAAGTCTATGCTGATTTTGCACAAACCCATGTTGCATGTTGTAGATTGCAGCTAAATCACAAAGATCCAACCATTTTAAAGAGTATATAAAGGTTTAAAAGTTCTCTGACTGCTTGTTACGGCGGCCGGAGTGACCTTATAGGCCAGGGAAAGAAGCGAAGGCGTAGCTTTAGTCGATTTCGAAGTGAAACGATGAATATTTAAAGGAATTTAGGAAAGAAGGTACAAAGAGAGGGAGGTACATGGCGGAGGAAGAGAGGAAGGTGGTGGAGAGAGAAAGAAGAATGAGGAATATATATGTTATCAGTTAAAATATTGACCATTATTGGTGGGAGAAGTATCTTTTGTGGTGGAGGGGAGGGGAGAGAAAGAGTGAGAGTGGTTGGGGAATGTAAAGTCCTGTCAGATCCTATTAAACTCACAAGTTTTTCTCCTTGGAAGCAAAAATTTCATAGATACGCCAAATTAGGCATCTTTATAAAGGTAGTTGCTAGGGGTACGCACTCAAAATAAAGACATTGTATAGATTCTTAGCATAACCTAACAATATTATGGTGCCAGCAAGTACAACTTGCTCAAAACACAAATAGCTTAATGTTTAATCGTTATAATGCCATGCAAAAAAGTTAACCCCTTCCCAAAATAAAAAATTGCAAGGACCATAAAGGTCTAAAATGCTAAAGCTAAAACTAACGTTGGGAGTTTGTACACAGAGCAGTAGAGCAGGAAACCACCAAATAACAACTTTTTCTAGAAAAGCATGAGATGAGTTATATGAAGATAGGAGAAGAGATTTCCAGGTTCAAAGATATTCCCAGTTGGATTTACTCTTTCTGTAGCCACTCTTTATGTAGCCTCTCTGACAAGCCCAGAAACCAACTGTTAATAAACACAAGTAATTCCACCTCAGCCAGTAACAGTTAACGTTGCTAGGCCCTACCACTGACACGAGCTATTTCACCTCGGCCTGCTCAGATGTACTCCTGCTCGACTCAGAGGGCAAACCATCTCAACAAACATCAGTCAGCTCAGCTAGGCCGGAGGGCTAGTCGCCAGGTCAGGATGCCATTGCAGCCCACCTCAGTTCAGCTCGGCATGCGATCAAGGGCAGTGCCCTTTAGCTCAACTCAAAAAGCATCATAGACCAGTTTAAGCAATGCTACCCTCGCCTCCTCTCTTTGGACTGCTCAGAGGGCACCTCAGCTCAACCATATGTGCTTAGGCAGACATCTGCCAGCCAACTGCCTTAGCCATGCACTGCAACGTGTGACGCCACGTGGCCACCATGCAGATGAAAGCTGCCAATAGGGTAGTCACTCACGACTTCTTGCCATGCACCGCTCATTCAAACTCATATAAAGAGGTCATCCCTCCCCAAGGAAAAGAAGAGCAAGGGAAGCTAAGCCAAATCCAGCTACTCTACGCTATACCCAGCAAAAAACATACATCCGCTCCCGAGGGAGAAATCTAATCAGGTTGCTTCGACATTTACTTCAAAAATATATTCATCATGTCCACAACTGACTTAATCGTCAGAGGGTTTTCCCCAAGGCAGTAGCCTAGGCCTCTAACGACGTCCTTCCTTCGCATGTTCCGAGGGAAGAGCACCTTGGCGGTCTGACGAGGCGTTAACGACGTTATTTCACGGATCATCTCTGATCCATTGGTGAAGATCCGACTTCGTCAAGTGGCGCTAGAGGAAGGGACCGAACCTCCAACTATTTCAAAACTCCCGTACATATCCTTCTAAACAAACAGTTCGCACCCCATCTTCTTAAGATGGAAAAAGACGCCCATCGTGGGTTTAGGAAACCTCCCCCCGAGAAGACGTGAGCGTACTCCTCGACAACCGTCGGAGTAGGGCTCCGAAGGACAAGAAGAACCCTGAAGTCCAACAGCTGGGTTCACCAACGAGGAGCACTTCAGGGTCATTCAGTACATAGCCCAAAACTCAAACGTATTCTAGGTTGTGGTGAACGAGATAAAGGGACAGGCCCTAGCGGCCGCACCCAGCGAAGTTTCCTCCGGTGACTCCCGCCAGAGGCGTAAGTATATGGAGTATTCCTCAACTCGTCCATGATATTTTCTTGAAGCTTGAAAAGAGATTATGGCCGAGGTCAGACGCTCAGGCCGCCGAGCAAGCCGCCAGCCACCGCTACCGCTAGCCGTTAGAAGCTCTGGCTAAAATAAATGGGAAAAAAGACTTACTTGGAAGATAAGGCTAGGAAATTGAAGAAGTTGGGAGGCTCAAGAAGCTCGACAGCACTGGATTGAGAAAATTCTACGGTTAGAAATGGAAAATCACCGACGGATTGTGGCAAATTTATACTAAGGAAGAAGCCCGACGTGGGAACGTGGAGGTACCCGCAATTATTCCCACTAACGCCACGTCTCGCATTAAACGGGGTTTAAGTAACCTCTAAATTCACTATTTAGCGCCAGCTAATCAAACTCTGACACGCCATGTACGTGGGTAAGAAAAACAGATTAGCAATTAACGGGCGGTTACTTGGAGATTAGCCTTCTCATTTAACCTCAGCAAGCCTAATATGGGGGCAATTGACAAGCACAGAAACCAACTTTAATAAAGACAAGTAATTCCACCTCGGCCAATAGCAGTCAACGTTGCTGGGTCCCGCCACTGGCACAGGCCATTTCACCTCGGCCTGCTCAGCTGAACTCCTGGTCAACTCAAAGGGCAAACCATCTCAGTAGACATCAGTCAGCTCAGCTTGGCCGAAGGGCTAGTCGCCAGGTCAGCGTACCATGGTAGCCCACCTCAGTTCAGCTCAGCAGGTGATCAAGGACAGTGCCCTTCAGCTTAGCTCGGTAGAGCACCACGGACCAATTTAAGCAATGCTACCCTTTGACTGTACTGCTCAGAGGGCACCTCAGCTCAGCCATATGTGCTTAGGCAGAATCTGCCTGTCAGGTGCCTTAGCCGTGCACTACGTGTGACACCACGTGGCCACCATGCAGGCGAAAGCTGCCATCAGGGCAGCCAAGCGTCATCATCTCACGACTTATTGTCAGACACCCCTTATTCAAACCTATATAAAGAGGCCATCCTCACTAGGAGAAGAGGAGCAAGCGAAGATAAGTCAAATCCAGCTACTCTAAGCTATACCCAGCAAAAAGCAGCCACCCTCTCCCGAGAGAGAAATCCAATCAGGTTGTTTCGAGCTCTACTTCAAACATATATTCATATAATCATTGCCCACAACTGACTTGATCGTCAGAGAGTTTTCCCTAGAGTAGTAGCCATGTGTCTCTAACGGCGTCTTTCCTTCGCAGGTTCTAAGGGAAGAGCACCTCAGCGGTCTGACGAGGCATTAACAACGTTATTTCACGAATCACCTCTAATCCATTGGTGATCCGACTTCATCACTCTCTAAGTAGTAGCTGAGAAAGAGATGCTTTCTAAAATATCTTTAACCACAGCATCTAAAATATCTTTAACCACATCATAATAGTCTTTGCCCAGTTGATTATATAATTTTTTGTTTCTTTCTCTTCAGAGTTGATAAACCGTAGCCTGAGAACACAAACTCATAAGTTCACACGTACTTAACACATGATGGAAGTTCTGAGCCTTTTAACTTTTCTATCTCTAGGCCTAATTAACTTGCAGACTCAGAATGAATACCGGCTATTTAAAATCCCAATGAGAAATATAAAGGCACATGGTTTTGATCTTAAGAATCCCTACGTGATCTTCTACAGTGCAAAAGCAATTCAATTTACACTCTATCCCTGTTAGATACAATACCATTCTTTTCACAATTCCTGTTGCAATTGTTTGCAGCTTTAGCCTTGTTTGAGGGTGGCATCTTTACACTAAACTGTGACCTTGAATCCTTGAATAGGTCACACTCTGACACATCCATCCTTCACTGGCACATGGGTCTACGGAAAATAACACTTCACACAATATAACAACGTCCTTCGAGAACATATAATTCACAGACATCTCTTTCTCCAAATAAAAGCTCTAGGTATTTAACAAATTTGCAGGAATACTGTTCACAGAATACAACCTTGAATGACATTTCTATCTTGATCAATCTTTTCTAAGGCAGGGATGCAAAAGGCAGCAGTTTTTCCCGTTCCATTTTTAGCTCTGGCCAGAATATCGCTCCCAGTTAATGCAATTGGAATGCTCTCCTCCTGTATTGGAGATGGCCTTTCAAAACCCTTTTCATATATGCCCATAAGAAGCTCACGTTTGAGAAAATAATCCTCAAATTCGTTACCCTTGGTAGCTGTCACATCCTGAAAGGAAAATCATAGAAGAGAATTCACATGATTAACACCTGATAAGAACACTTTCATTGTGCTTTATACTAATTTATGAAACCATGTTTACATTTTATAAAATAAAAAGAGGAAAAATGGCTACAAAACATCGAGTTTGAGACCAATACTATTGAGACATCGTAATGAGAATAATACAATTCACTGCATTATTCGCATAAGTTTGCAGATGCTCATATCAGATAAACGGGAAACGAGTCTAAGTCATTGCAAAGACAAGATTAGTAAAAACAAGCGACAAAGAAAAGAACCCCTTATGTTCCATCAAACAAGGTTCCATTGAAGAGCAGAGTGCAAAAGAAATAATACCACTGTAATCATTCCAGAAAGATAAGGCTAGTATAAAGTACAAATGGAAGGACAAATGTGGAGCTGAATGTCTCTGAACATCATCCGAGGATCGATCAAGATATGGGGGGATTATATTTGATATTTCTAGATCTAACTTATACAACTGCATAATGCTCAACATGAGATAAATCTATCTTGGCCTATCTCACAGCTGATTATCAGAAAATTGATATACTAGGCGCCCACCAGCCAAAGTAAACCAAAAAACAAAATAATAAAAATAGATTAAGGATAAACTAGCTTACTTCTGTCCTGTACCGAGTATCCGGGGGTGGTATCGTTAGCTTAGCTTTCCAATCTTGTGAACTAAAATGAATAGAGATGAAAACATAAGAAGATAAGATTCCAGGCCCAAAAGATGCTTACATACGACTATGATTTGTTGGGAATCATATAGAAGTGAAAGTCAACTATGATGTATAAACTCCAATAACCAACCTGGGTTAACAAGCATGCAAGAGGTAACAAAAGCAGATTCACTAGAAACAACATCAAGAAAAGAAACAACATGGATTGTTCTGAAAATGTCAATGTGAATGAGCCTTGTGTACAACATCCGACATGGGAAGTAATTTGTTAAGACATAGGTGAATGGCAATCATCATCACCGTTTTGCAGGAAAAATATCCTATAGCAAAAACCTACAGGTGGAGTCTGCACAAGGATTATTATGAATTTGTCCCTATAGCCCAAAGAAAACCCGAACATCAGTACAAGTTTCTTTGACAGACTACTGACATCACACTTAGCTAAGTGATCATTGCTACCATGCTTTACAGAGTGTAAAGGAAGTCACATTGGCATTTGCTAGAATGAAAAGATCAACAGAAAATGCCAATGAAGTTAAACCCATCTCTCCACATTAGGGGTGATAGTTGAAATGATCTTTCATCATCCTTGTCATTGAGTATTTGAGAGAAACCTTCCATGACCACGGTGAAAGGCAAGGAGAGAGGGTCTCCTTGCCTTAGTCCCGTTGAGGAATTAAAATGGCCAATCAGGGAATCATTCAAGTTAACTTAGAATGATGCAGTAAATATACATATGTATCTAGTTGCTGTATTTTTCTGGAAATTTCATATTTTTTAGAATCTCTATAAGGTAGCTTCATTTGACGGTATCAAAGGCCTTCATTATATCCACATTGATTGCACAACCCTTAGGACCAGAGACCTTCCTACAATTCTTCACTATCTCATGCATTAATAAGATAGTATCCTGAATGTTCCTACCTTGAACAAACGCAGATTGGTTTTCATCTACAAGAGAAGGAAGCATGGGCTTCAACCTGTTTACTAACACTTAAGAAATAACCTTATAGATGACATTACAACATGATATAGGATTGAAATCCTTCATCTTAATTGGGGCCTCCACCTTTGGAATGAGTGAGATGGTTGTAGAATTCATAGGAAAATAAACGAAAATCTTTGATGAAGAAATAAAGGAGGACTTTAGTGAATCCTTCCCATACCAGAGCCCAGTTGTCAATAAAGAAGAACGTTCATATGCACACCTCAAAAACCAACAAACCAACATACTAGTATATAATTAAACACCATTTAACACAATGTTGGGTTAACATTGTCATGACAACTTAAGTCTGGTCACTAGCTAACTACAGGAAAAATACTTAACAAGCGATTGCTTTACTCTATAACACCAACATTTTACATGCTAAAAGTATCCACTGAAAGAAAAACACTGGCAAGTATGAATAAATTCATCATGGAAACTGATTGCATGAGTTTCTCCTAAAACCATTTTTTTAAAATTAAGAAAAAACTCCTTCCATGAAACCGGAATCATGCACAGTAGCCACCCCAATAATTTTGTCCTAGTGGTAATCTGAAATTAAAACATGTGCAACACAAAACCATAGCCAGTAGAATAACAGATTGAACAAAGAGTATATATATTGGTCCGGAAGACATTGCACATTAGAGGATTTTAAATTGATCAGCAATCTCTCTGAGAAACAAAACCTGTCTCAAATTAGCCAATGTAAATCTTCTTGTCCCTGCTAAAATAATCCATGAATAACAAGCACATAGAATTCACCGCCAATTGGATTCATTGTCTATGTAAATCATTTTCACAAAGAAATTTATAGCAACGACTGAAACTATGTGCTTATTCCCCGAATTTCAAATTAAGAACTGAGAAATGGTCCAAGCGGCGCATGTCAAACAGCAGGACCTAAACTTCAGTCTCATAACCATCAAAAGAACAAGCAACCAATAAATGTTACCTTGAATCTACTGCCTCAGACTGCACAGTTTTTTCGACCTCGTCTAGAGCAGGATCGCCAGCTAACTGACTTCTTCTCAGCCATTGCTGTTGCTGCATCTGTTGATTCTGAAACTGCATAGGACTCCTGTGTACATACTGCTGAGGATTTCTAGAATGATAATTAGGGTTACCGTTAGGATTCATGTTTCCGCCTCCTCTCCCAAGGCCAGGACCTCCGATTCCTGGAGGAGGATATCTTGACCGCGGATTCATTTCCAAAAACCCTAACAATTCTAGCAAATTCTAGAAAACAAAAATCTACAAAATTACAACCAGCTATTCACAAGAGGCAAAAATCTTGGTCGGTAAAAGTACCACAATTATTGTTGTTCTCAGAATTAGAAGCGATTGAAAACTACAACACAAGATGACAATGAAAATCTTCGGTTGCGGTAGAAATGTAGTTGGTGTTGGGAACGCAAAGGCGAAGCCAATAAGACCGTTTTAGCTTTTAGGGCGTCAGATATATATTAATATTAAATTATGAAATGGCTACATGCTTATTTATAGTTGTTGCTGTTTCTTTTGTGGATGATTGCATGGAGCACCGACGTCTGGGATAGGATCACCTCACCGCAAAGGGGTGCGGTGATGCGTGACCGCGCGACACGTGGCAGCAAAGGAGGGTAACTCTCATCTAGCCTCACCACCTTCCTTTGCTGTCACGTGTCATGTGGTCACAAAAAAGATTAGGAAAATAGGGGTGAGGAGATCCCAACCCCCGACGTCTTCCTATACTGCAAGAAGCGCCCATCCTGTGAAGGACAAGAATTACACAAGGGCCATATAGTTATATGCAATTGCATATTCCACTTAAAGTTTCAAATTTTATGCAGAAATTTTGCCCAATGTTCTTTTACAATAGTACCATATTCTTTTTCTTCATCTTTTGATTAGATATTTGGACATCATGTTATTGAGAAATTTCAAAATTTATTACATGAAATATCTTACGTGTTGATAAAATTCCTGAAATAATTAGGATACACTTGTGTCTTATAAGCCCCTGGATTTGATTATTCAGACAATCATGGCTTAAACAGACGTTTTTTAAGGGGAGAACAAAAAGACACCAAGAGATAATAGTAAAATGAAGATGTTTCATTGATAAATAAATAAGATAAAGCAATCTAATTGTGGAACATTAGCTTCAAAAACCCATAGACTTCTCTACCTCACATCATCCTTATTTATCTCCACTTTAGGCGGGCATAAACCATCTTTTACAACACTTATATTCCACACATATAACTCGATGCCAATGCGATTCTAATCACTCGTCCCTTCTTTTAGGATAACTCAACTTCTTTACCCATTGCAGCAAAGATTTTTCTTGTGTACTTCTTTCATCTTCGTGGAGATATATGATATAAGAGGATCAAAGCATTTTATGTTGTATCCCTTTGCTTTGATCCTCTTCAATATCATCCAAATTCTTGAATTTTCAAAAGGGTCTTATTAGGGCGATTTTATAACTTAAACAAAAGACGTGAAGAAAAGAAAAACAATTAATGGCGTTCACAGGAACCCTCGACAAATGCAAGGCTTGTGACAAGACGGTGTACTTTGTTGATTTGTTGTCGGCAGATGGGGCAACTTTTCATAAGTCGTGCTTCAAATGCAGCCATTGTAAAGGGACTCTTGTGGTACCTTCTCATTCTCTTTCTATTTTAACAAGAAAATTTTCCATGCAAAATACATCTTGCTGGTGGAATGATATTAGTTATTATTAAAATTTTTATTAAGCATAAGTAAACGTAACCTGCCTGGCAGATGAGCAACTACTCTTCCATGGATGGAGTCCTGTACTGCAAACCCCACTTTGAGCAACTTTTCAAGGAAGCTGGAAATTTTAGCAAGAATTTTCAAAATGGTAGGAAAGTTTCCTAATTATTTTTGTAACCTTATATAATTTTTCATGTTTAATTAATAAATTTCTGTCTTGTGTTTTGTTCTCTTACTTTGCAGGAAAACCAGAGAGGGAAAATTCGCTAGTATGTATATGCTTGTACATAATCTGCATTTTTGTAGCAATAATACACCATCCTTTTTTTTCTGAGAAAATCCAGCATTTCTTAACGAATTAGAAAATGAATTGAATCCATTAATGACTATGGACGAACTGTATATGTTTGCCTTTTACACAGACAAGGACTCCTAGCAAACTCTCTGCTTTATTCTCTGGGACTCAAGACAAATGTGCTGCTTGCGAAAAGACCGTCTATCCTCTAGAAAAGGTTGGCATTACACCAGGAAAAAGGAAACGTCACTGTATTGTTCATATTGCTAATTTACATGTACATATTTATGTTTATGTTTATAAGATGATACATATATGTTAGATATGGTTGGAAAAGTACGTATAAAGTATTTTAAAATTTGATTCAAACTTATATAAAAACATGTGAGATGTTGTTTGGGAGATTGGAGGATGATTTGAACACTTTGAACTTGTAAGAAATCATTTGGATCGATCCATATATAAGTTGGATCGAACTAAATGAAAGCTGAAATGAAGTTGAGTGTTCTATTGGACATCGATCGATCGATGTGATATGGATGCAAAGTTGGAAGCTCTCTGTCCAACGATCACATGGATCGATCGATGTGATATCGATTGATACATCGATCGATCGATGTTGGCAGGGTGCAAAGTTGGAGCTCTCTGTCCAGCATTGATCGATGACATCGATCGATCGAAATGACATCGATCGATCGAAGTGCCAAAAGACAGGACTCTTCACTTTGAATTGCATCTTTTGATCAAAAAATCATCTCCCTTCATACATGAACGTTATGCAACTAACATGGAGGTTAAGTAAACTGCTGAAATAGGTTTTCAAAGTGGTATTTACACAACTCAATGTCTATAAATAGTATGCCTTGCTATCTTAAATTACAACTACAAATTTTGCAAAATTCTGAAAATTTTCAACATTGTTTCTCCTCCAATACTCTCTTCTTCTTCCTCTACTATCAAACATGCAAGTTCATCTTCCTCTCGTAAAGCGAACGAAAGGAAGAAACCATTATATCCTAGAAGGCTTGTGCCGTGTAGTTCACCTCACTTGTGGTGGAGTCATTTTAGCTTTAAGAACATCAACTCACGTTGTGGCTCGGCGTTCTACTCTTCTTGTTAATACCGTTTTTGGTGCCATATTCCTACACGTTTTCTTACATATATAAGGATCATAAACTATTTAAGAGAGTTGATTTTGAGTTGTGGTAAATAACAGATTACAATGGAAGGAGAAGCATACCACAAATCATGCTTCAAATGTGCACATGGAGGATGTCCCCTTACACATTCATCATATGCTGCTCTTGATGGGATTCTTTACTGCAAGCACCATTTTGCACAGCTTTTTATGGAGAAAGGAAACTACCAGCACGTACTCAAGGCCGCCTCACATAGGCGGACCGCGTCGGCCCCTGTCGATCTAGTCCGGGTGGAAGCCCTGGAAGAGGTGGTGGCGAACGCCGAGGAAGCAGCCAAGGCTCAACCAGAAGCTGAAGAAGAGCAACCAGAGCAATCCTAAAGAATGTCATAATGCTATGTTTTTGCCTCGTGTTTTTTCTTGGGGTTACTTTGCTTGCAAAAAGGGAAGTTTTCTTTGTTGCTCATGTTGTTTAAAGTGTGTGTTGGTTTTAAAGATTTGTGTCAAGTGATTGTTGGTTGTTTATTTTATGAAAATGTGTTGTGCAATTTACTGTATTTCTGTACATTTTGTTTCATTTAAATGCAGAAAATATTCTTCAGAGCAAACTTTACATATGGGTTGTTTCTTTATGTTTTCACTTTCTGCAAAAAAAATTTCTTCTCTTTTTTCTCCGTTATTAACTCAGCCAGAAATTTGTCTTGTCCTTTTTGTCTGGTTGGTTGTACTTGTAAATGTTGATTTTCTATGCAAGCAGCTGCTTAGTTACTGAAAACATAAAATTTTACATGATTTATGCCAAAACCGGAATACTTGTCTTGATAGAGAGAAAATTTGCCAAAATCTCCAAACCCCTCCTTTCTATACTCTTTTTATTTTGTTTTTCGTATTAAGATGGCGTTTGGTTCGCACTTGGGTATCAGAATAAGAATCGGAATGTGTATGACATTGTATGGGTTTGAAAGTATATGGGTTTGGACGTAAAAGTCATAGTTGTTTGGTATTGAAGTGGCAATGTGTATGGTTGACAGAACGTATCGGAATTGAAATGGGCATCGAAGGTGGGCAACCAGAAAATTGGCCGGCAAAATTTGACCGGACGGCAGATGGCGGCGGCGGATGGTGGCCGGTGGTGTTGACCGGCTTGACCGATTCGAAACTCATATCCCCATTCTTCCATATTGATAGACAAGGGGAGCTAGTATATCAAAGAAACGATATCTATTATCAAATAAATCATATATCAATCCGAAACTCATATCCCTAATTTTAACGAACAAACAACGTTTATGAGTTTGGATTCTTCCAAGCTCAAACCCTTAATAAAGAAACTCAACCAACCACTTCTAAGGGTATGTTTCAAACTAAAAGAGATAAAAAAGAGAGAGAGAAAGGTGGTAATTGCAATTCTTAGTTTTCAACTTTCCAATGAGGTGTTCCAGGTTTTTTACTTTACGGGCCAAAAATAAAGAAGATGATAATTATATATATATATATATATATATATATATATATATATATATATATATATATACTTTACGGGCCAAAAATAAAGAAGATGATAATTTTATATATATATATATATATATATATATATATATATATTTATATGTATATATATATATTTGTATTCCTACACACCTATGAGATTAATGATAAGTCAATGTCCAGGAGCCTAAAATGTAGGGAATGGCCCATTTCTGCTCTACTGTTATTCGGGTCTTATGCAATTACAGATCAGTGACGGACGCAGCTGCTAATTTTTAGGGGGCAAAATTCACACTATGGGATCACCGTCTACCTTTTCAGACTCGATAGACATTCCATCGAAAATCCGGCAAAAACTCACTTACAATATACATATATGCAAATATTATAACATACAATCTAAACCAACACATCCACTAAACAAAATGCAACAATAATAAGCAACCATCAACAATATCCAACAAAAGTTATTCATAAGCAACATTAACAAGCAGCAATATCCAACAAAAGTTATTAATTTGACGCTCGACATACCTTTTATTTACGAAATGAAGGATGAGCAGCAGAAGGGATTATCGATGGCCGCAACAAATTTCTTCGAGTTCCCAAATTCTAAAATTGTTGCATAATGTTTTCATTTCAAATGGTTCCAAAAACTTCCTTCTCGAAGTAACACAGTAAACAGTCCGATAGTAACTCCCAATCGGTTGCGTAGATCAGTTTTTATTATATTCATCGCATAAAAACTTCTTTCCACACTCGCTGTTCCGACAAGTAAGATCAGTGATAGCTCGATGAGCCAATATACTAAAGAAAAGTAATTGTGATAATTCAATTCCACCATCTTCTTTGCAAGAACTCCAAGATTAGTAATATGAGAGAATACTTCATTTGATTTCATATCACCAATGTAACTTTTAAGTTCGTGGTTGAGCTCAATTCGATCCATGGTATTGAAATCGTCTGGATATAACTCAGCAAGATGTAGCAATTGACTATGATCAAAATTTGCAAAAGAATTGGAATGATCAAGACACATCACACATCTAAGTAAATCTGTGCTGGCTTTGGTGAAGTGTGTATCCATTTCTGTAGCAATGATGTCAATTACCTAAGATTTTATATGGAAAAAAAATCAAGATATAGACAAATCAATGATCAATAGTGTACGTATCAATTACAATGAATAGAAATTAAGTACATTTACAAAAATTTCTGCGTGAAAATGATGAAAATATGTCGTCGATTCTCCATCATTGAGCTTTTTTCTAGAACGACCTTTAACAATATCATCCATGTTAGGCACATCAACTTGATGTTCTTCACAAAACTAAACAACGTCTTTCAACAAAGAATCCCAACCACTTTGCCTATATTCTTGTAATTCATTTTTTGTCACATTGATCATATTAAGAGCACAGTCTATGTGTTGGTCTCTTATTTGTAGAATCTTTGAAAGAGTATTTGTCATTCCCAAAATTTGCAACAGAAACTTTCCGATAAATACAAACTCAAAAGAGTCCATCTTATCAATTAATCCTGATACTGTACTTCTGATTTTTATATTCTCACCATCTTTGTACAACCAGAATAGTACTTCTCCGATTGGATTCCATATTTCAAAAAGTCGGAGCAATGTTCTGTAGTGAGAACCCCTAGTTCCTAGTAACACACCTATATCACATATCATGAGATAGTTTTGGGATTAAAAAACAGATACCTTAAATTTCAATAATCAAAAATACAACTGCATCTACATACTACCTAATTTTTTTCTCCGAGTTGGGGGCGGCTGCCCCATGCCCCCCTGTGAACGCCCCTGTTAATACAGATAAAATATATGTTATAACAATATAATTGGACATAAATATTTTAAATAAAAAAAGAAAGACCGATGAAGATATTTTTCAGGCACGGGAATATTCAGGGAGTATATTTAGATTTCGACTTTCAAAATCTTTCTTTATTTCTCTTTGAAAAATTAAATTTTTTATTCAAATATAGTGGGTCTCCCTCACAAAAAAAAAGGAAAAAAGAGAAAAGAAAACCTAGTGGATCCCTTTGTGAAATACACCACATAGATCGATATTTCTTTTCTCAGCTGCATGCTCGAAGCATGTTGTATAATTTAAGCTGAAGCTAATGACAACTTTTCATAAATATGAAGAGACAAAACGCCAACATTAGAGAGAAATCAAATGGTTAGAGCATCTATTGGATTAGCTCTTTAGACGTCAGTGCATTAATTAATAGTTAATTGCACCTGACTAGGCTATGAATCAGCCCTCTGACCACTGGTAAAGAAAATTATATTAAGGAAAATCCAATATACTAGAGATCACAAATTTTACCATAGTCAATGAACAAGTATGATTAGTTGGTCATTGACCAATGAAATGTATAGAAAATTTATGGGCCTCTTGTTTTAGCCAATCATCCCTTTGCTTGCATGTAGATAAACTTATTTGTTATCATTTTATTGAGTCACTGGTTGATCAATGACCATAATAAAATTTCTGATCGGAGATAACTAGTTTGTTGTCCAAAAAAAAGCACGCGCACACACAAAAAAGCAGCAAATAAAATAAAATAAAATAAACTTTCTGAATATACACAATATAGAAACAAATATTTACACAGATAGTGGTACCAATGATAGCTTTATCCCTTCAATATACTGACCTCCTCATTTTCCATTTCAAATATAGTTAATGATACGCTATTTTTTGATTTTAAAATATGATGAAATAAAACAAAATAACTCAATAAACTGGCTGCGCTTCTTATATTGTGAAGTAGCAGTTGATCGACAAAGTTGAGCTTTTCAAAAGGAGGAGTTTAAATTAGAATGACTTTTATAGTTTACCAACTATGTAATAGTAATTATGAAATTAAAAAAACTATATTCTCACAATCTCAAAATATTATTATAGTTTGATTTGAGTATAACTTGAGAAATACTTTGGCTACCATTTTTGTTTTACTTTTAGTTTGTTAATTGATGTAAAATAAAGAAATTGCATAAGTACTAATGAAAACAGTAATATAAAAACTTTGATTATTAATAATTTTTTATTTTTTGAAATAAAAATATTTTTGATACAAATCAAAATATAAAATATAATAGTACGTTTGTAACAAAGGGAGTAAGTAAAATTAACAATGAAAACATACAGTATACAAAGGGAGGGGTGATTTTGGAAAAACATGATTTATCCGTGAAATATTGTACGGTACTGATTATCTGGCAGAAATTAATTTCCATATATTGCTTTTGGAAATATATGTCACATTGTCCGTTGGTCTCCGGAACCGGGAAGAGAAGCAACAGAGACGAACAAAAACCAACGCCATTTTCCTACCTTTTTCCGGTTCTGAAAACTGTTCTTTTTTTAATAATAAACTCAGAGCTGATTAAACCAGCCAATCATCAACCTCCGCCGGCGTTCACTTCTCTCGCTTTTTTCCTCCGGGGAACTAGCAATCGAGGTTCTTTACAGCTTCAGTCTACAGGTGCTTCGCAATCTCCTCAAGTCCATTTCAGTCTTCGTCGGTAAGTTCAGCTTCACTTGTTTTCTCCGCCATTGGATAGTTGAATGCTTATGTCTTTTTATGATAGGTGGAGTGTGTTTATGTTGGATATACATTTTTGCATTTGCACGTGGGTTAATTCCGTACGCATTTTAGGTTGCGGTGAAGAAGAAATCTACGCCGGAAGTAATTGCTTAGAGTTCTGTTTCCAATTTGAAATTAATTGGACGCACCGCTGATGAATTAGCTATATCTATCCCTTTCGAAATGCTTACTTTTAAAATTTTCGTTCGCTATTTCTTCTATTGAGAATTTGGTAGTTCAGAGCTTTGCGTGTAGAGTTATATTTTAACTTCGGTAAACGTGAATAAATTGTTGGATTGGCTTCGTGCAGTTGACGCTGAGAAATGTTCAACGTAATAAAACTTGTCATCACCATTACTTCTAGATTTTTTTTTTTTTTTTTTGCAAGTTACTTCTAGAACTTATTATTCTCAAAAACTCTATATATCCATAAACTTTTGAGTCATATCAGTATAATCGTTATATTTGTCTTAAATTATTCATAAAGTATAATCTTTACATTTGTCTTAAATTATTGATAATTGCTTGGAGTACTTGAAGCACGCTCTGTCTTTTGATGACTATTTGTCTTATCGGATCCTGTTTGGTCGTTATCAGTTTTGAAAGCAGAAGCTATATGTTGATGGACACTCCAGCTTTGTTCTCATAGAAAGGCACCGAAGGTATGGAGGTCGGGAAGTGTGTGACTCCAACCAATGCATTTCGTACAAGCTGCATTCAGTACTCTTCTATCGATCTATATAATAGATCTCCATCATCTGTGCCTAGGAAGTTTCGGCATAGAGTCCTCAGGCATCTGAGACTTCCGTTCAAAGCCTTTCCCACACTGAGATTGAAAGGGACCAATGCTTATTCAAGTTGCACCTTCAAAAGCGAAGGAAATAATCTACTATGGCATGATTATTCCTATCAACCTGTGGTTTTCCATACCAGCTGCAACCACAAGAGGTCAAGTCAAATTCAGTCTCAGTGTCAGGGAAATGATTCAGTCACCTTTGTTAATGGTAGTCATACAGATAGGGATATCACGGAAGCAAATGACCTGAGTTTTGAGGCTTCAACTGACAGTAACCTAGAGTTGGGTGTTTCAAAAGAAGGATCAGAATCAGAAGAAGATGGTGATGTGCCTAGTTTGGATGAATTGAGGGAGGTGTTGCAGAAGGCACGTGCAGAATTGGAGGCAGCACAGATCAACAGCACTTTGTTTGAGGAAAAAGCTCAGAAAATATCAGAAGCTTCAATAGCATTAAAGGATGAAGCAGCAAGTGCTTGGAGTAACTTCACTAGTACACTTGACAGCGTACAAGACATTATAAATGAAGAGAATGTTGCTAAGGAAGCTGTGGAAAGGGCAACAACAGCCCTTTCTTTGGCGGAAACCAGATTCCAGGTGGCTGTGCATGCTTTAAAAAATAAAAAGGAAAGCAATGGTTCTCCAACTAGCATGGGAGAAATTGGTTCAACTGATGAACTTGGAGGAGAGGAATCAAGAACTTTGCTTAAAGAGGAGGAATCTCTCTTGGCTGCAGAGAATGATTTTACAGAGTGTCAACGTAAATTAGCATGTTGTGAGGCTGAACTGAAGCTGGTGCAGGTGAAAAAGGAAGAATTGCAGAAAGAAGTCGACAGATTGAACAAGGTAGTTGAGCAAATACAGCTTCAAGCTTCGAAAGCAGAGGAAGATGTGGCAACTATAATGGTTTTAGCGGAAAGAGCTGTTGCTTTGGAACTTGAAGCTGCACAACGTGTAAATGATGCCGAGATTGCCTTGCAGAAAGTGGAGAAGAATCTTCTCGCATCTTTTAAGGAAAACCCTGAGGATACATTACTTCAAGATGGGTCAAACCAAGAGTTGTTGATTGCCGATAGAACAATAGTTGGGGAGGCGATGGACAAAGCGACAGGCAAGGAGATGAATGTTGAGGGCACTGCCCTAGTTTTTGAGAATTTACATGACACTCGGCTAGTTTCTTCCACTCAGATGTCTGATGGTCTCGATTGGTCTGGTGAAAGTGCTGACAATAATGAAAATTCAGGAGGTGCTGAATCAGATGTCGGAAATTCTAAAAGTGCTCAGGTGAAAAAGCAGGATGTGCAAAGGGAGCAAGTTAAGGACAGCTTGCTTCCAAATGCTCCAAAAGCATTACTGAATAAATCATCTCGGTTCTTTCCTGCATCATTCTTTTCATTTGCTGCAAATGAGGAGTTCAGACCGGCTTCTGTTTTTTATGGTCTGGTGGATTCTGCTAGGAAGCAAATACCAGCACTAATAATGGGGTCGTTGCTTCTTGTAGCTGGGTACGCTTGCTGTTAACTTATCTTGTACCCAACTTTCTCTCGTCAACTCCTCTTTTTAATTTCATCAATGTATGGTTCAAACTTTGCTTTCAATATGTAACGTTCATACTTCTCTCAAACTTAGGCCCGTGCATATCTCTTTCATTTTTTTCCCTTGGCAAGGATAAAGTTACTAAGTATGTCAAATTCATTTCAGAATGGTATTTTATGTCAAGCGACCAGAAAGGTTCTCTCAATTATTTCAGGCACAACATGTTGTGACTTCTGGGATTGATGAAGTTTCTTTAAATGCAAAGCCAGTGGTACAACAAATACGCAAACTGCCTAACAGGCTGAAGAAACTAATGGAGATGGTTCCTCATTTCGAGGCATGTGCTTATATTGCCTTTTATTATTTTGGCTTTTTCTTGTTTCCTACTTTTTAGCTATAAACATTCTTTTCCTCTGCTTACACAAAAAAGGAAAAAAAAATCTTTTTCCTCTAAAAATATTTATATGATTCTAGGTAAATGAGGAGGAAGCTTCCCTCTTTGACGTGTTATGGTTGTTGCTGGCAAGTGTTATATTTGTGCCACTCTTTCAAAAGATTCCAGGAGGTATATACCTGTTGCCGTAACTTTCCCTGCTAATTGTTTGAATTCTGTATCGTGTTACTGTGTCATGTTTTTCCTTGATTTCCTGTTAACTTTTACTGCTAGGCTTCCTTAACATTTGATTAGGAATGCCTCATAAGCTGAAATGCTTTTCACAATAAAGAGAACTGAATCTTGGTCCTTGGCACGCTGGAGTTTATCTTTTTGGTAAAGCTGACAGTGTATGTTTTCTTATTCATGGACTCTCAGGAAGTCCTGTTCTTGGATATCTGGCTGCTGGCATTCTGATTGGACCTTATGGTCTTTCTATAATTCGGCATGTACATGGGACAAAGGCAATTGCAGAATTTGGTGTTGTCTTCTTGCTTTTTAATATTGGATTGGAGGTGAGATTTCTAACCTTTGAATGTTTCGTCTTTAGAAGATTTTGATCACTTTACTAAAATAGCCGAAACATTCTGTTTGCTGCCTGACAGCTTTCTGTTGAGCGACTGAGTTCCATGAAGAAGTACGTCTTTGGGTTGGGATCTGCACAGGTAATTTGAGGAATGTGAATTTCCATGTCGAAATTAATTGTATTACTTTGTTGTTGTAATATTGTATACTTCATAGTTGAGCTTTACATGCAGGTTTTGGTGACAGCTATCGTGGTTGGCTTGGTCACTCATTTTATCGCTGGGCAGCTTGGTCCGGCTGCAATTGTCATTGGAAATGGCCTCGCCTTGTCTTCCACGGCTGTTGTTCTTCAGGTCAACATACTTACTTTGTTCATCAACTTTTTAACTGGATAAACAATTCTGCACTCTCCTCAGGCAGTCTTCACTAGTGTGTTTTATAATATGAATTGGTCTTGAGATCTCACAGGAAATGTTGCATGTCCTTAGTGCTTCACAGTTATCTTTGATATATCTGAGATGGAAAACTTCTTGTTCCTTCAGCATAAGCAAAATCATTATTACCCGTTTGGAAAAATGTGTTTCTCAGCACAGGCTTGTCTTGGGATCCATTTGCCAAGTTAGTCTCTAATTTTTCCAAAGTCTTGTTAAAAAGATGATATGGTTGATTAGCGTGTCCAGGTTTAACTAGTAGCTTCTTGCATCCTATGAAACACAGACTGACGTTAGGCAGGGGTAGTGTGCATACATAATCACCAACGTGCTACCCTTAAAACAACCAGTTGGCAACATGCTATTAATTATAAATAGTATCCTTCAAAGAGGAATCCTTATATCTAACTACAATCTTTTCCTTCTGTATATTATTTTAACCATATCAAATGGAACTGATGTGAAAACTATTTGTGTCGTCTTTCAACCTAATATAGAACAATAGTACTAAAGTGGTAGGTAAAAGCCTGTAAGGACAGTCTTATTCCGGGAATGCAGCCAACCATTCCTATTGTTGGTCTAGATGGAAGAATGAGCTGCACGTGAACTAGAAGACGCATCCATTGTATGGGAGGTGCTACTAGATGTGTCTGAATCATGAAAAGAAAGTTAACTCCACAGACTTTCGTGCCTAAAACATGTTGTCACGTGTGGAATGTCTTTTTCTGTCCCATCTCCGCAGTTGTATTAGTCGGACGCTTTGAAACTTTTAGAGGTCCTTGATTCAATTTACTACTGACTTTTAGAGACAAAATGATCCCAGAACTTCCATTCATCTCTATAGTGCTGATGTGCATGGCAGTTAAACTTTTTCTTTATTTTAGTTCATATTCATTAAGTGCTGAAATTGTTGAAAGATGTGTGACTTCTAGAAGTCTTTTGATGATCACCTCTATTTGAAGGAAAGTGATGTTTAAGCACTACGAGCAGATGCATACATCACTGTCTTTCTAAATAATTATTTATGCTGTTTGGTTTTAATTTGACTTTAACACTATTTAGTTGATTTGAATTATAATGGATAAACATTGCTTGTGAGGGGTAACAGGTATTACAAGAACGGGGTGAGAGCACATCTCGTCATGGAAGAGCTTCATTTTCTATTCTGCTTTTCCAGGTAAATGTAGATTATTTTCTTGAATTTATAAATCTTACCAGCTCTATTCTGGCTTTCGTAATCGCATTCGTTTCTGTTGATTTATTGTCTTGCGTGTTTTCTCTGCTCTTATTGATCCACTCCTTTCTTTTTTGCTGCTTGAGCGCATGTATTTGTGCTGTTAGCTGCGTCTGATTCAACTCTTTTGCAGGATTTGGCTGTCGTGGTTTTGCTCATTCTTATTCCCCTTATTTCACCCAATTCATCTAAAGGAGGGGTAATCATTCTCTCAAGTTACATATTTTAGAACACTTCCATGTATGTATTACTTTCGATATTTTAGTTGGAGAAGGCACATGGATAATACCAATGTACCAAAGTAGCCACTTTTTTCATTGTACGGCATGATTTCTTCAGACTAAGTGATGGAATCATCATTGACCTTTTCAGATTGGCGTCCAAGCCATTGCTGAAGCCCTTGGTTTGGCTGCTGTGAAGGCAATAGTTGCTATTACTGCTATAATTGCTGGAGGGCGTTTGGTAAGCATTAATGCACGATAAATTTGCAAATGAACTTCTTGGAGCTTATATTTTCAATTTGTATAATTCATCCAGCATTAGCAGTCATCATACAAAGGTTGCAGGGTTATCTATGCATTGATGTGGAATTTTCACCAACTCTTCAATAAGCAAGGAACTCATCCTGACTATGTTGTGGGTGATTTGCAGTTACTGCGGCCGATTTATAAGCAGATTGCAGAGAATCAGAATGCAGAAATATTCTCTGCCAACACACTTCTTGTTATTCTTGGAACTAGTCTCCTAACTGCTAGGGTTGGTTGATTAACAATTTTTTGTTGTTTATTCTTATTTTTAGTTCGTCGAATTGCAATCTTAAATAATGTGGCTGCTGTTTTTATTCTGGAGCAGGCTGGTTTATCGATGGCGTTAGGAGCCTTTTTGGCTGGTTTGCTTTTAGCGGAAACTGAATTCTCGCTGCAGGTAGAATCTGATATTGCTCCATACCGTGGCCTCTTGCTGGGTCTTTTCTTCATGACGGTAGGCCCTAGCAATTTTATGAACCACTTTGTATCCAAATTCCTAAATTGCATTGGGTTGAGTACTGATCTTATTTGAGTTTACTTTGATTCCCTTTGGAGTTTGCAGTTGTTTTTGATTGGATTTTCTCAGGAATAAGGAGATTGTTTAATTTCACTTGAAGCAGGGAATACATATTTCTTCTTACGGATGTTCCTTCTTTCTTGAATGCAGGTCGGAATGTCCATTGATCCTAAACTTCTGGTTTCTAACTTTCCTGTTATTGTGGGAACACTGAGCCTTTTAATTGCTGGGAAGACTCTATTGGTTGCTTTAGTCGGTAAACTTTTTGGGTTGTCCATTGTATCTGCAGTAAGAGTAGGTCTTTTACTAGCTCCAGGGGGAGAGTTTGCCTTCGTAGCATTTGGTGAAGCTGTTAATCAGGTCTATCGGAGAAACCCTTTATTTCCTATGGATAGTTTTCTGCACAGAATGTTTACTTGTTTATTTGTGATTCTGAAGCTCTCCAAGTCTGTAGTTAACCTACATTTCATTATAATATCTTCTTCTTTCTTGTCTTCCTCAGTCTTCTGAGTGCATGTGAAGTATTTGCCTAATACTTTTGCTTCCAAAATTTCTATTTTCTTTTATTTTTCTTTCGTTTTGCCCCCTTTCTAAAGTTTGAGTGAGCCTTTAAGAAGAAGGTTCTTTTTTCTGATCACGATCTTAGTTTTACTTAAGACATTATATTGTCAGTTGAGGCTTGTTTTTGAATTATGCGTACTGAAACATAAGAAACGTATTCAGCAGCTCTTCAAAGTTTTTCAACAGGATATGCAAAGATTACCAATCTAATTGGTAGAGCTCTGTTGCATGTGATGGATTATAGGTTGTTTTAAAGATTATACTGGGAGGAAAGCTAAGGAGTGTTTAGGGAAAGGAGTCTGGGAAGAGTAGTGAACTTTATCCAACCCTGTTGTCAGCTTATATTCTTTTTATCTTGCCTTTTCATTGACAGGGAATTTTGTCTTCCAAGCTCTCGTCGTTATTGTTTCTGGTAGTTGGACTTTCTATGGCCCTGACACCATGGTTAGCCGCTGGAGGCCAATTAATAGCCTCTCGTTTTGAGCTTCATGATGTCCGAAGTCTATTACCTGTTGAAAGTGAGGTAAACTGCAGCCCTTTTGCAATGTCATATGATGTTGTTGAAGTGTCTGTGTTTGTAGTTTGAATAAGTGTCATTCGGCATTAGACTGTAAGAAACTTACTGGTCGTATGCATGTGCATGTTGCTTGAATACCACACTATCAAACATGCTTTTATGATAATTAATTTTGCTCTTTTGCATCTCAGACTGATGATTTGCAAGATCACATAATTATTTGTGGGTTTGGACGTGTTGGCCAGGTATTGAAAGTCGTCACTCTTGTGATAGAAACTGTTTACATATTTTAAGTGCTAGAGATTGTATGCATATGCATGATGCTAGCTCGTTATGGTTGATTCACTACTCCTTTTTGCAGATTATTGCGCAGCTTCTATCAGAAAGGCTGATCCCCTTTGTTGCTCTTGATGTGAGGAGGTGATAGATCTACTTTATTTCTTCCTTATGCTAGTGAAATTAGAAATTGATGAACGGAATGAGACTTTTGGTTTGCGATTTATGATTGACCAGCTAAGATAAATGAACTGGCTAATTCTCATGTGCTTCTCGTGCTTACACTAACTGTATGAAAACATATTCTTTGTTTCTACCAATCAGTTCTTTTACTGAACCAAAGGCTGTTTGCGTGCTGTATTTAGCTTCTGGAACTAAGTTTAAGGATCTTCATATGCTTTCTTGGTTGAAACCAGTAGTAGTTTAAACTTTCCTGGAACTTCAAGGTGTCTGAGGCTACTTGGCAGATGGATAAAATTGACGACTCTTTCATTCTCTCTCTCTCTCTCTCTCTCTCTCTGTAATTTTTCTTATCGTACTGTTCTTGAGCATCATGCCAATGAGTTCATGGAGAGTGCCTTTGTGAATCTATTTATTGTTTGTATTGTGGAAATTTATTAGGGAATAGGTTGCTTTAATTGTTTGTAAGTCAGATGGAACCTGCTGGTCAGCTGCAGATCTGTTTGCCAACTGTGGGATTGTTGACAGCAGGCTCCCATGGATGTAGTATTTGGACTGAAAGCGTCACAGAAGTTAGAAATTTTCGAACTTTGTATAGAAGTCTAGCACGTAAGACTCAATTCGTCTGGACCAGAGTAGTTTCCTTAGCAGCTTCCAGGTTGTTTTTTATTATTATTATTATTATTATTATTATTATTATTATTATTATTATTATTATTATTATTATTATTATTTGATAGATTCAACTTCAGGAGGTTCTAAAAAAAATTCAGGAGAAATGTGTATGCATACATGAACAGAACAGCAGATTTACGTCAAATTTGAATCGAATATGATGCCATTTAGTTCAGATAGTTTTGGTTTTAGAATATTATAGTGCCATCTGGTGATCGAGTAAATAAGCTACTGGAAATTCAGATGTTCCAATAGATGGGGTGGCGCCTAATTTTTGGTATTTATACAGTTGAATAAAATTTTGAAAAGTACTTTTGTTGGGGGAAAAAGGGAATTATTTTTCTTTATGGATATATGTGGTCCCATCTGATAACAGATAAAGAAGCTAACGTAAATTCAGATGTTCCCACAGGTGGGGAGTTTGGATATGTTTAAAATTGAATACAGTAGGAAAACATAGGTAACTTCTAAGTTGAATATAATGTATAAAACACATTTTGAATTTTTAAACAGAGAATGTTAAATTTGTTTTCATAATCTGAACCAAGTTTTCTTCTTTTCTGTAACATCATTTGTTTTGGTTCTTTATGATTGCTTGAAACCCTAACTTTAACGAAAGAAGGGAAATGGTAGAGGCTATATTCAACTACTTCTTTCAATACATGGTATCTTGGAGCAAGGCAGTTTTATACTGTGTGCGTTCTTTTGCTATATAACTGTCTAACAATTGTGTAAGATCAATTATTCACTCGATAGAGCAATTCTTTTTTACTTTAATTAATAGTTATGGCCTCTTATAGCAGTTTGATTCACTTTATCCCAATATGGTTGAACAAATATAAAGGAGCTTTTCTGGTTCAGTTAGTCTTCTGGGTTCCACGATGTTTCATATTCTCAAGGAGGTTATGCCCATGGATAATTTGATCTTTTGTTATTTCAGTGATCGAGTTGCATTTGGACGTCAACTTGACCTTCCAGTGTTTTTTGGTGATGCTGGTAGCCGAGAGGTGAGACTTTCAGATACTGAAATTCTTAGAGGGGGTATGAAATCCACTGCATCAACAGGACCGTGACATGTATCAAAGAAATACAAAAGCAATTCAACATGTCACGGTCGTACTGGGCAAGGCATCATAACCTCCCCGTTGGAGGAACTTCCTTTCAAATAAACCTAGTCATTTTTCATTTCAATTTACACAAACGTTCTTTTTCATGACAAATAGGTTCTCCATAAAGTTGGTGCTGATAGAGCGTGTGCTGCAGCAGTTACTTTAGATTCTCCCGGTGCAAATTACAGGACTGTATGGGCTCTGAGCAAGCATTTTCCCAATGTAAAAACATTTGTTCGTGCTCATGATGTTGATCACGGCCTTAATTTGGAAAAGGCCGGGGCAACAGCGGTATATTTCCTCTTGACTACGATACTAATCTTTTTTATGATTTTTTGACTATCGTATTTAGTTATCCTTTGAGTAACTTGAGGTTTGTGCTTACTTATGTTCCAAAATTATGTATTATGTTTCTCTTTCCTCAAAATTGCTGCTTGTGGGTGGATTCTTTTATCATATGTCAACAATTCACATCCACTATAAGCAGACTGATACTGGGTGCTCAACTGAAAACCTTTCAGGTTGTTCCAGAGACTCTGGAACCTAGTTTACAGCTAGCGGCAGCTGTACTTGCTCAAGTAAGTGAAATTGTCATGCCTAACTAATAATGAAGTAAGAACGCTTCCACTTTATTTTCTACTGCTCTTATAGATTGGCGGTTATTCCTTTGGTGTTTTTTAACTGATAATACCTACTTACAAAAAAAATAACTGATAATACCTTTTTCTGATGAATGTAATGCTTTATCATGTGGTGAATAAATAGGCGATCAGAAAATTTATGTCAATTGTGTCAGTCCAACGCTTATATGGGTTTATTCGGCTAGTTTTCTGCTAAATTTTTTATTGGATGCATGAAGTGATGTTGCTTTTCTAGTTTTACTCTGTAACCCTCACCACAACAACAACATTATCCATTGCCTTAGAGGCTCCCGCCTATGGCGGGGTATTGGGAGTCGGATGTATGCAACCATACCCGTGTGTTAGAAACACACAGAGTTTGTTTCCCGATGACTCATAATGATGCGTCAAGTTATGTTGATCAACTGCTACTTCACAATATAAGAAGCGCATCCAATTTAGTGAGTCATTTTGCTTTATTCCATCATATTTCAAAGTCAAGGAAGAGTGTAACTCTCACCAGAAAAGGAAAAAAAAGGGAACGGTTTGTTCTGGCCTCTTTTTATATATATTTTGTACTTCCTGCTTCTTGCATGAGGTTAGTATTCTAAAACTATTTGGGATACTATTAGGATAGAATTCCTTAAACTTTGCTCTCAAATCCTTTTGACATTACTCACGGGAAGTAGACCTCTATGAGAGATTAGTCGGATGCATAGGGAAGACATTAACTTCGCCTTAATACCACTCGGTTCTTTCATTTATTCAGAAAAGAAACCAGAGACGAAAATTTTTCTTTGTTTTCTGACTTTAAGAAATGAGTCACTTTTAGGATGCTGCCTTAGCAGAAAGTTAGATTCTGGGTCTTGTTGGAGAAAGTGGGTTGCTCCAATTTTGCTAGCCATTGTTTGTGGCTGTATAGGTGGATATGTATCCTTCACTTGGAAATCCCATAATCCTTGGAGATGCAGAAGTCGAATGTTCATTCTAAAAAAAGACGCATTTCTACTGTAGACTTTTGGAAGAGCATTTGACATTCGTTAGATTTCTTCCGGTAGTCCAAGACCTGTAACCTTTAGCTGATGCCCTTGTCTCATAATTTTGGACAATTCGTCTTCCGCTAGGCTAAACTGCCAGAATCAGAGATAACAACGGCAATCAACGAGTTTAGATCACGCCATTTATCTGAGCTTACTGAGGTATTTACATATTTGGAACTCAAGTTCATTTCTATATTGTTTGGTAGCTTTCCTAATTCTAATCTCGCTTTACCGTGTACATTTTGCAGCTATGTGAAGCAAGTGGAAGTTCTCTTGGTTATGGTTTTATGAGAATAACAAAGAAGACTAAATCTCCACCGGTGGAATCACCAGATGACAATCAAGTCGGAGAAGGAACGCTGGCAATCTGAGTCTTCTTACCTTCACTTTAGCAAAGCTTTGGGAAGGTATAGTTTCTTGTGAAGAAGCAACAGAAAATCAAAGAACATATTTTTGTGGATCAAGGACTTCCAAAAATTCGGAAGAAATTTAGAGAAAGACTAATGATTTTTGTACAGAGTTAGGATGTAGCTATCTATGGTACCATTTGTACAGAAATATGCACGCGATCTTTTTTTTTAAGTTAAAATTTCATATATGAACCATGAATGGTGAATTTACAAAAGATGGTTACGGCCGTAAAAAAAATAAAAAATAAAATAATAATAATAATAATAATAATAATAATAATAATAATAAGATAAAAGAAAATGAAGGGAAATTAACTAATCTAAAATATTCAAGATAACTATATTATCCTATTTTCATAAATTATTCCATCAAAATTCCTAAAATCTCTCCCCTAATCAAAATAAATTTTCCCAAACCTCATACCCTAAAAGCAGCGCAGGCTTTAGAGACGAAAAAGGAAGAAAGCCTAGATTCCACAAATGTATGTAGCTTATAATGACTTGCCAATGTCTATTGTCAACATGTACAAAAATTGCCATTGAAGGCCAACAAACCTGATTTGTTCAAAGTATAGGTGGCTTATAACGGTGAAACTTAAGACTAATGCTAACCTTTGTTCATAATCCTAACCGTCAATGATGACTATCAAAACAGAAATAAAAACACAAAATCATGGTGAAAAGAAGCTGAAAATAGGACGTTTGGGCACTAAAACCGTACAAACTCCACAGAGCTTTTCTGATCTGATGCCAAAAGCTCTAATCCCCAACCATAATAGCCCAACACAGTACAACAATCAGCTCCATCCAGCCCCATTCGGAAGAGGCACACTAGAGACATAGTGTACTAGGTCAGTGGATGCGTGAAAGAACTGGCATCCAGAAAACTTGCGAAAGAACCACTTTCCAAGCATCCAAAAAGAGGACAGAAGCAAGAGTAACAAGTGGACAGAAGTATATGTACAACCCAAGGAAGTGTAAACCCGGGGAGCATAAGCTAAGCCAACCAAGAAGAAACGAGCACAGTCCAGAATTGAAAACTGAGCAATAACCATAGTAAGTGAAGAAAATGCAGCAACAAACCTTAGTCACATTAGAGGCACACTAAAGGCATAGTGTGCCAGGCCAGTGGACGCGGCAAGCCAATAGAAAGAACATACATCTAGAGAGCTTGTGAAAGAACCACTCTTCAAACATCCAAAAAAAGCCCAGAATCCGAAGAGGCCAGAACTGAAAACCTTAATCAACTCCATCAAGCACAATCCGAGGAGGCACACTAAAGGCATAGTGTGCCAGGTCAGTGGAAGCGTCAGGCCAAAAGAATGAACAATATCCAGAGAGCTTGTGAAAGAACCACTCTTTAAACATCCAAAAAGACGCCAGAAGCAAGAGCAGTAAGTGAACAGAGGTAGATGCACAACGCAAGTGTAGACCCAGGGACCATAAGCTAAGCCAACCAACAGGAAACGAGCACAGTCCATAACTAAAAACTAAGCAATAGCCGTACTGAATTACAGAAGGCAACAGCAAACCTTAGTCACAACCAGCAGCAACAGTTTTGAAGATCTTCATTTGGAGCTCCATATTAATGACAATCTCTCGGTTAACTTTTGTCATCTTTATGCCTTGCCAATATGTAGTAAAGAACTTCATATTCTGAAACACTTCTTTCATAACACCCCTTTCTTCCCTTTGAATACTCCATGAAGTCTTATATTTCTCTCTCTCCAAATTGAGTATACAGAAGTAGCTACGGCGTAAATGACTTGTGAGTAACAAATGCTAAAGACTGTCCCAAGATAAAATAAAGTCCTTGCACTTTATTTGGTGATGAGGACATGGGGACCAAAGAACATAACAAGGATATGCAGGGTGATGGTGAGAGAGGAAACATGTCCAAAGATGGGTTGGAAGGTCCAATCATAAGGTTGAAGGCTAAGAAACTAAGGCATGAAGTTCAAGCCTTTCTTGTGCAACATATGCATGACAAAGAGGAGAACTTTGATGTGCATTGGATCTACATTTTGGAGCCTCAAAACTGATTTGAAGACATAAAGATGAGCATGGGATGGAGGGACGGTGTTTAAGGCACGCTCGTGTGCTTCCATACATTATTGGTCTTGCATGACCTAGTTTCAGCCTATATGGTTTGTATATTTTGTTATTCTGTTTTAGAGTCATTTTAGATGTCTTTAGAATGTTTTAGTTGAGTAAAACCGTTTGTTAAGTCATTAGAGATTGAACTTTCTATTTGGGAAAACAAGGGCTTCTAGAAGGTTTTCATTAGAATGACCTTTTGGGGGTATTTTGGTCATATATATTAAGTCCGGCGCCAGAATGAGATTATTCAAAATGCTATGGATATATTACGTCCTAATCTACAACTCTCAAGTGAATGTTAGAGGCTAATTCGGCTTCTATAAGACAAAGAAGCTTCATGGAAAGTCGGGCAAATTTGTAGAAACATAGTTTGAATAGGATTCTTGTATTTCCTAATTAGTTTAGGTTTTCTTCTATTTAAACCTTTGTATCCGGCCATTTTCAGTCACCATTGAATAAACATATTTCATATTTTATGTCATAGGCAGAAAGTTGCTAAGTGTTTAACTTGTGTTTTTGAGCTTTACTCAAAGTTAAAATTCATATTCATGTCTTGAGCAAACGTTGTGAGGAATTCAAATCTTTCCTATTGAAGACACACTCCAAAGGTGAATTAATTCATTCTTAGCAAGCCTACAAGCTTCAATTTGGAGGATAATGCTCAATCCAAATCAAACTGCACAAGACTCAAGTGTGGTTTCACCGTTCTTGATAACTCTACAAAGCAATCTTGAAGAGAAAACATTTAGAACGAGAAATGATCGTACCTTGCGTGTTCAACTCGTATCAATTTGGTATCAAAGATCAAGTTCCTTATTCTAATTCTTTCTTTTTATTCCGTCCATTCATTCATCCCATTCACCGTACATAAATCATCAAACTATTTCCGCACATAATTCTACCGCACATATGCACATCCCAGCAAGCGTACATGCATCCTGACTTGTTGAATTCCTTACATCCAAAATTGATTAATTCTTGGATAGTATCTACTGAGCATAAACGTCAATTACATATCTTGAGAATTTTTTGAAATTCTTGTCACAAAAATTCTGTACGCAACATCCAAAAAAAAATAACCGCACTAAACATTCTGTCCGCACCTAATCTTGTTGCATCTTGTTATTGATTTTCAAACTTGATTGTCAATTTTTATACAGCCTATTGTACGTTATATTGCTGGTTTTGAAGTTTGAGCTTGATAGGCTTTTTGGTGTTTCTTCTTATTTGAGGGGTCTTCTTTACTAGCGTCATTACTCTCTATTTGTGCGTGTCATCCTTGCACATGGACCATGCTAATCTTCTCTGTATCGTTCCAATTTTACTAGCGTCATTAGAGTTAGATGAGAAGTGCCACCTAGATTCCAGCTTGTATCTTCTTCCTGTAGACTTACTGCTATTCGTAATGCCCTCTGTCAAACCTAAGTATTGTTTTCTTAAGAGTTGAAACATTCTCGTATGGAAACTCAGAGGGTGAAGGCAAGAGGGCTTTCCTCAATACATTGTCTTGGTGGTCTAAAGACTTTTCCTTACCTAGCTGTCTGCTACTGGCTTGAAGGGGTATGTTTTCAACCTCACAGACTACTTCATCTTCTACCATCACACGGTTAAATTTATTAGAATTAGGAATATTAGAGAGAGTATTAGAGACATTACTAATCATTTTTATGTGTGATTTTTTAGGCACAAAAGTGTTACCATCTGACATGGCTTCATGGCTATGTGTCTTACTTTGTTGCTCAGTGAAAAGCTTTCAGAGAGCAGTAGCTATACCTTGCTCCACACCAACCACTTTGGTTGTACCATTGTCACCTTTTTGCTTCTTCACTTAGAGCTATGTCCTCACCTTTGGTAATCTACGTATTGCGTGTGGGGTATGGGTGTATGTTATGTCACCTTTCTGTTGAGTGTTCCCAAGTGCAGAAGCAGAAGTCCTCATAACAGGGGCACTCCCATCTTGTAGTTTACAGGAATGCCGAAAGATCTTGCATTTCAGACTCTGACACCTCTTGTGTATATTCTTTTTCATCCTTATTAACGAAGTTAACCGACTTTGAAGGCAACTCGTATGCTTTTATTTCAACACAAATCTTACAAAGTCAACCTAGACTGAGAGGTTGTCAGTCTATTCATAAACAATGGTTTACCTATCATGCTACCAAGACCACTTAGGACATATATATTGAAGTAATGGAGACGAATGTTAGGAAACTAAATCCAGACAGAAACGGCATATAGTTCGAGACGCTGAATGGGTTTATAAAGACCTAGGGCCAAAGAAATAGGAATCTGATTTCAAAAGGCATGGGAAAAGTCCAGTGTACTTTCTTAGACACTTTTTTTTGTAAATACTTTCTTAGACTCTTCAGTTTGAAATGGAAAAATGAACAAGTCATACCCCATCAGTTGAACCTCAAGCAGACACTTCGATGACCAACGAGCCTCAACGAAGCTATGCATGTTCATAAAAAAGAAGCTGTGTTTCCAATAACTTGTCCAAAAATTGCACAACTCCATTTTTATTTATGCTCTGCAACTTCATGTGGGCTAATAACAAAGAATTTCTAAACATGACATAATTAAAGTGACTTCGGATTTAAAATCGGGCTTGAGCAATAAAGGCCAAGCTAATTTAGCCCTAACAATGATTTGTATGTTGACATCTGAGCTGAATGAAGAAAGCTAGACATTTTGGTATGGAATCGATGTGATTTTGTTGTCTCTGACCGGTTTTTTGATGGCCAGAGCGGCCTAAAAGGCCGAAGAAGTTGACTGGGGTTGTATCTTAGATGATTTCGAGAAGAAACAAGTGGATTGAGGATGGAGGGAGGTGGCTGTGCAACCTTAAGTGGTGGTGCAAGGAGAGAAGAAAACCTGCGGTGGTTGCAGGTGAAGGAGGAGAGAGAAAATGAGAAAATCGTAATGACAAGTAAATTAATATCGGAATTGTATCTGTTGTACACAATGTGGATGAATAGTAAAATCTGAAACGAACATGCATTTAATCATAATCTCTGGAAAACCTTGTATATGTCTAATGCACTTAAGAAGGTAGATTCAGTATAGGCAGAATGCAGTCCCATTTAAGACCTTTCTGCAAGTGTTCGAAAAACCGTCGCAAAAACTCAACATGTTCAGATATCTCCATCCTGCTGGCTCAGGAACATACTTGTGCACTGCTTTACTGTATCCTCAGGACTTGTAACTGGCAAAAAATTTGTAATTTAATTCCCAAAAGAAAATAAATTGTATGCAAAAATGATACCGTGACGGACTAACTAATCAATGTGGATGAATAGTAAAATCTGAGGTATATTGCACCTGTTGTACACAATGTGGATGAATAGTAAAATCGGAAACGAACATGCATTTAATCATAATCTCTGGAAAACCTTGTATATGTCTAATGCACGTAAGAAGGAAGATTCATAGGCAGAATGTAGTCCCATTTAAGACCTTTCTGCAAGTGTTTGAAAAATCATCGCAAAAACTCAATATGTTCAGTTATGAACATACTTGTGCACTGCTTTACTGTATCCTCAGGACATGTAACTGGCAAAAAAATTTGTAATTTAATTCCCAAATGAAACTAAATTGTATGCAAAAATGACATTGTAACGGACTAACTAATCACTCAACTCTTCAAACAGACTTTCATCCTATAGCTTAAGCATATTTGATTCTTTCCAACTTTAGACAACAATTAACGTGCTAGATGGAGCATTTATCCAAGTGGTGATAAAATAAGATTGATTAGTCATTATTTGGTTAACATCACATATTTTGATTCACAAAATGGATCCAATAACATGAATACATTAAACTAATAAAGCACTACCTGTATGACCCACTGTTCTGTCTGACTCATAGATCTCAAAATCGTTGCCCCCCTGTTAAACATCAAAAGAAGTTCCCAAACGAGATGTTGAACCAGCAATAAGTATGGTTTTGTAGGAAATGGAGAAAGGATTTACTTCAAGGTAAAGCTACCTTATAAGTTTTGTCTCCAAAGAAGTGGATCTCCTGAAAATCATCGAGATATCTCAAACAATATGTCTTATCCCATCCTTGAGGAAAAACCTGTTCAACTGGAACTTTTTAGCAAATAAGATATATCCAACTCTATCTCAATGGTTAAAGTACAAGGTTTCTGTAAAAGGTTTTCAGCATCAGGATGAAATCACTCACATCAAAGCTAATCTGCCCACCAATTGCAAAGGCTAGGTTAAGGTGTGCAAATTTCTCTTTTAGAAGCGAAACCATCTTCAGACGTACATTATGAATCTGAAACATGATAATTGACTTAACAATCAAATTCTGATTGAGGTAAACTCCTTAACAAAGACCTATGCTGTAAAAAATAACTATATCAAGATCTGTACGATGATACCTTGTCATATTTCTCGAACTCATCTCTTTCTTCTTGACTACAGTTCCTTCCAATGGGCGATATATTTATCATCCCACTTCGGAACTCAATGAAGGTACCCCTGGAAAATACAATAAAAAGGTGAAGCAAGCCACATAGAATGAGATAGTCATATAGAGAATCGTGAATACATTATTCATCAAGTTTAAAATGTAGATTGCCTCTTATAGAGGCTGCTAACTAAGACCACAAGTGGCTCCAATCTGTCAACGGCTAGAAAGTCCAACAGCTATATTGCTTAAGCTACCAAATTATTGACTAATCTAAGTGTATAAGGCCTATTAAAGTATACTTCCACTATGTATGTCTATGTATATGAACTGTGTATACAGTCTATAAGTTTATTTGTATATACAGTGTATTATACTGTGTATTTATACATTTTAATGTGTGTACTTCTACACTTCTCCTCAAACTTTATCATATGTATTCATACGAACAGAAAATCTTGCTGGCGATAGGGTTAGTCAAGATATTAGCCACTTGAACTTTAGAAGAAGCATGCTCAATGCTGATCACCTTGTCTTCAATCTTTTATCTAACAAAATGTCTATCTATTTCAACATGCTTTGATTAGTCATGTTGAATAGAGTTCTATGACATGCCTATAGCTGATATATTGTCACAAAATATTCTGATTGGTACTGCACTTCTTTGCCCCAAATCTTCAAGAACTCTGTTAAGTCATATTCCCTCACATAACCCTAGTGCAATCACAACAATAATTTTTCCTTCCCCAGATATCTTAGTAAATAATGTATGATCATTATAACTTTGAACAAATTTGTGTTCAACAGTTTTTGTAATTCTTCCAGATCTTAGGAAGGAACAGATGTGGATGAATTAGCTGTCCATTCTACACTTTATCAACCTCGTTTACACCCCCGTGAAGTATGCCCCCCATTCCTGATATGCTATGGTGTCAGGGACTATCTCTCGAAGATCTTCGATCCAAACCTTCGCATCTACTCTTTCTTAGAGTATGAACCATGCCTTCCCCTTGCTATCGTCTTGTCGACCCTTCCATATTCAAATTCCTTATTCAAATTGAGTATCTTATTCCATTAGATCTAACTATGAAGTTCGTTTCACTTTCACTTAGAAGAGCACAGAGAAGACCCTTAGACTTCTTGAGACGAATACGTAATGAGTGTTGTAAATTTCTTAAACTAAGCTCTTGGTGATTATTTTAAATTATATAGAGATTTCTTGAGTTTACAGAGTTTATTAGCATTTGTCTAATCTCAAAACCAAGTGGAATCCACATGTATACTTCCTCTTGTAAGTCTCTATTCAAAATGCATTTTTAACATCCAGTTGACTTAACTTCCTATCTAAGTTTACTGCCAATGAAAAAAATATTGTAAGTGTATTCAATTTTCCTACAGGTGCAAATATTTCTAAGTAATCAATTCCATAGATCTATGAAAACCATTTGGCAATTAACCTTGCTTTATGTCTGCTTACATCACTATCTGCATTATACTTAATAGTAAATATCTATCTACACCTCACTGGTTTAACACCTTTCACTATAGGTACCATTTTCCAAGTCTAATTTTGCATTAATGCTTTTATTTCTTCATGCAGAACATCTTTCCATTCTGATGTACTCATAGCTTCTTGTATACTTACAGGTATTTTTTTAGAATCCAGTGCACATGTAAAAGCCTTAAGTTGAGTGTTCAATTGTTCATATGACAACATTATAGAGAGGATATTTAGTGCATTTTCTGATTCTTTTCCTTAAGGCAATAAGCCTGTTATCTATCTCAAGTTCAACTTCATAGGTTGTGTGTCCTTCTGGCTGGTTTTTTGATGAAATGTTAGATTGAAATTTCCTTTTAGTATAGACTTCAAGTATTAGGAGGCCTGCTCCCTAAAGATGTATCTGTATTATCAGGATCCTTTTCTGTGGGTAATATTCTATCATGATTGTCTCCGCTATGACCTTTTGTGGTTAAAGGATTGTTATATACAACATCTATTATACTCTAGAAATAATTTTGTATTTGACATCAACCTTCCGTAATACAGGAATTATCATAAAAGACATGTTTTTCATCAAAGGTTACATCTAGAGTAACATACATCTTTCTTTTATTAAGACAATAGCATTTATCACCTTTATATGATCCTGAGTATCCTACAAATAAACATTTAACAGATCTATGATCCAACTTAGCCCTTAGATGAGGCTGTATATGTATATAGGCAGTGCATCCAAAGTTTAAAGACAATTCAGACAACAGATTAGTAAAAGGGAATGCATTTAGATGACATCGCTAGGAGTTTTGAAAGATAAAATTTTTTATGGCATTCTATTAATCAAATATGTGGTTGTTAAGACATTCTCTTCACATTAGAACTTGGGCACTTTCAAAGTAAACATCAAGGTTCTAGTTATTTCTACTAGGTGTGTTTTTCCCCTCAGCTATTCCATTTTGCTGGGATGTAACACAGGAGGTTTGATGATAAATGTCATTTTCATACATAAACTGTTTAATTGATTCATCTAAATTTTCACCTTATCAGATCTTAAGGTATTAATAGTTCAACCAAATTGATTTTTAATAAGGATGGAGTAATTCTTAAAGATGTTACTTACCTCACATTTATTTATTAGTAGATAAACTCAAGTAACTCTGTATGATCATCCACGAAGGTCACAAACTATTGTGTCTCATTAATATTTGTTGACCTAGAAGGTATCAAAATATCAGAATGAACAAGATTAAATGGCCTTGTTGGCTAGTTTTTGGATTTATGTTACCAAATAAATCTGGCATTACACGTTTCAAGTATAAAAAATTTAGATGTCCTAATCCTTTATGCCATAAAAGAATATCATCTAGACTGGTACTATTACACAAATCTTTTCTCATACCACTAGTTCATTCTCTGTTTGAACCTTATCTGCAGTCTATTCATTGTGGCATGCTATCACTGGTTTTTCTGCCTCAAGTAGGAACAGATCAGTTACGTTTTTAGCATTGTCAATCGTCCCCTTCATGCTTTTTTAATGAAAACAAAATTCTAAGGATAAAAAACAAGTTATACAGTTACTATCCCTTGTAGGTTTTAGTATAGACAGCATATTAAAGCTTAGTTTAGGAACATATAGCATATTGTATACAGTTAGTTTGTCATTTATCTTCACATTTCCTATTCCAATAGCTTGCAAGGAAGAACAATTTGCAATACTAATTGACTTAGGAATAGAAAAAGATTGACAAGGAGAATACCATTACTTGTCATGTGGTCTGAAGCTCCTGAGTCCACAATCCAAGAATTACCTTTATGGTGTTGTCCAGAACTGGCAATAAAAGGTTGTAGTAGTGGACTTTGGCTATCATTCTGTTGGTTGTTTAACAGCTGGATTAGTGCAGCAGTATGATCATTTGTAGGAAGACAAGAGGATTTTGTTTGCTGGATAGGTACTTGAGCTGTATCAACAATAGCATGGGTAGACCTTGAAGAAGACTTCCATGAGTTGTTATTAGGCTTTGGAGGTTTTCTCTCACCAGGCTTACCATGCAGTTTGCAACAGTTATCCATGAGCTGTCCATTCTTTTTTGCAATACCTACAAAAAATTTCTTCTTCCTTCAACATTTGAAGTTTGTCTACTGGCTAGAAGAACTGAGATGTCAGAAGGCTTTTCCGTAAGTAAGGCAGAGGCTTCTGTGTTTAAGTTTGGTCAAGCACCCATCATGACTTTCTTCTACTTTCTTCATGCTTCATTTCAACAAAAGCTGCTTTGAAGCTAGATAGAAAATTCTGCCTTTAGCACTGTCAAAATCTGGATGTAATCCAGTCAGAAATCTGGATACCCTATTTTATTCAGTAATGACTTTGTATAGTTTAGAGTATGCAACACAAAACCATTGATGTACTTCAAATACATCAATTTGCTACCATGTTCTTTTTTTTGTAAGTTAAAATTTTATATAAAAGAAATTAGGCAAATTTACAAGTGTAGTTGTATGCAGTGGACAACAGCAAGCATTGCCTCCTCAAAATACAAGTGGCTATCTATAGTAGACAACAACAAGCATAACTTGCTCAAAATACAAGTGGTTTTAAGTTTTTTATCAATAACCTTGACACTGCCACATTTAAAATATCCAACAGCAAGCACAGCTTGCACAAAATACAAGGTCTAAGTACTAGAATTAATGCTATGAGTAATAGAACGACGCCTAACTTGGTAAAACCTAAAAAGGTGATTGGAAAATTCAAAAGCTCATAATACACCCAAAACAGAGGTGGATAACAAAATAAACCAAAAGCCTAACGACTAAAGTTGTGAGTACACCGACAGACAGAGAACATGCAGAAGACTCTGGTGCTGGAAAAAATATGAAAGAATCACAAGGAATTATTCTGGGAAATGCAGAGTGACAAGAATGTCCAACCTAGTGGTAAATGTCATGAGGATAGGAGAAAGAAGAAGTAGGAATCAACAGTAATAGAGGCAGTATCCAGGGGTTAGGCTTTGAAAATCTTCATAGGTAGACCTAAGTTGATGGCAAGTTTTCAATTTTCTTACTTCATTTGATGTCAAACCAAGAGGAGACAGAGAATCTAATGTTTTCCATGACTTCCTTTAAGATATATTGGCTATCTTTGTGAATTTTTTGGTGTAGTCTTTGATCCTTCTCTTTCCAGATTGAATAAACATTGGTTGTCAAGCAAAGACAACAAGCTCTTTTTGAAATGTTGAGGATCAGTAAGTGGTTAAGAGCCATGTCAGAAGATTGTCCAAATTGAAGATAAAACTTTTGCAGTTTAATTTCTTCAAAACAGTCTTCCACACAAATTGAAACAATGTGCATTGGAAAAAGATATGGTCATGGTCTTCCTGGAACCTGCCAGAAAGCAAATGACTGTTAGATTCAATAATGACCTAAATCAAATGTTTGTACAAAGTAATCATCCTATTCCAAAATGCAAATCCAAAGAATGATGGCAAATGTAGGAAGATGAAGATTATTCCAGACTATTTTTGCCCAGCAAACAGGAGGAGAAACTGACATTTTTGAAGTAATATGGCTTTGACTGCAAATTTTGTTAAGATGATCCATTTCCAATAATCATTTCCTTGAGGCAACCCTATGCTTCTACAGTCATTGTAGAAGCTAACTACTTGAACATCCCAACCTCTACCTTAAGGAAGCCTCCACTGACTCTATGCAGAACTTTTGAAAACTTTGCTTCTAGTCTTATGTGAAGTTTTATTCTTAGCTCAGGGTAATTCTGCTCCAACACACGCCATGGATGCCAAGGGCCAAACCAGAAGGAAGTTGTACTCCTATTACCAATGGTTCTCTTAACGAATTGTGTAAATTGTCTCTTATCCACAAGAGTCTCTTCCACATCCTAGAATCAATTTGCCTTGGTCTGATCTCTCGAGGAGATTTTCCTTTTAGGATGACAGAATGGACTCACTTGACCCATAGCTTCATTTACCTTCACAAATATGCCATAAGATCTTCATTCATGTAGTAGGTCAGGAATTCCCAAACCCCCTGCCTCCTTTGGCATACATATTTGAGTCTCATTTGATCTTTGCCTTCTTGGAGCCTCCCTAGAGGAAGGTGTGGAGGGTTTTTTCTATTTGTCTTATCACCTTCCTTGGAATGAAGAAGGATGTCGTTCAATATCTACAGATAGCTATTATGACAGAGTTAATAACTTGGAGTTTACCTCCATAAGAAAGTTAAAAGGCAGACAAACTACTTATACTACAGTTTAATTTGTCCTGCAATGGAGCACAATCAGAGTAAGATAGCTTTCTAGTTAAAAGGGGTACTCCAAGACATTTGATAGGCAATGAGCCAAAAGGCATCCCCATATGATGACAATCTTCTTGGCATTTGTAGCCCTAGAGACAAGGACTTCAATAATCTTCTCTGTATTGTTCTAGTCTTATCAGATGGCTCCCAAAAAGACAATAAATAGGTCATCCGCAAAATCTAGAGAATTTTGGTTCGTGAGATGGCATCTAGGATAATATTTGAAATGGGAATCTTCTATTATGTTTCTTAGGAGCTGAGTACATCTTTCTATGACAAGGATGAACAATCAATGAGAGAGGGGGTCACCCTGTATGAGCCCCCTTGTGGCTTTGAAATGACCAGCCAAGAAACCAATGAGGTTTATAGAATAAGGGGCTGTTGAGATGCATAGTTTAACCCAATTCATGAATCTCTTAGGAAAGTTCATTTTGCTTTAGAGCTTTCAACAAGTAGTTTTAGTTGACAGTGTAAAATACCTTCATTATGTCACTTTGATTGCGCAACTATTTGGCCATCCTATCTTCTAGTATCCCTTAACTATGTCATGCATTAGAAGAATGTCATCATGGATTGACCTGTCCTTTATGAAGGCAGACTAATTTTCCTCAACAAGAAGGTGAAGGTAGGGCTGTTAACGAACCGAATGAGCCGTGCATTGCGTTGTTCAAGCTCGTTTCATTTAATTTAGCGAACGAGCCGAGCTTGTTCGTTTATTTAAACGAACATATTTAATTGTTCAAGCTTGGTTCGTTTAACTCACGAACAACATTAACGAGCCGAACACCTTAAACGAACGGTGCCACTTACCGAGTTCGAACAGAAAAAGGATGTTCAAGCTCTGTTCATTAACCTTTTATTCGAGCCGAGCTCAAGCTCGAGCTCGAGTCAAACGAGCTGAACAACCGAACGGCTTGGTTCATTTACAGCCCTAGGTGAAGGAACACCTTCATTTAGTTAGACATGATTTTTGAAATTACTTTACAACAAGAAATAGGCCTAAGTCCATTTTGATTGGGCCATCTACCTTAGGAATTAGGGAGATGGTTGTAGGTTCAAAGGGTAATACATAAAGTTGCTTGAGAAAAAGTAGCATGTTCTTTGAACTCTTAAACAATCTAAGTCCTAGTTGGACTTGAAGAATCCGACAGTGAACCAATCAGGATTAGGTAGATTGTCACTTCTCATAGAGAACAATGCATCTTTAATTTCCTAATGTGTTACCCGAGCCTTTAAAGTGGAAGATTGTCCTCACTTAGAGATCTCCCAGTATAGTTTTTGGTGATGGAATAATATGGGTGGGGTTCTGAGAAAAGGGTCTCAAAGAAATCAGGAGCCATTATCTTAACTGTATCATAATCATCAATCATAATTCCATTGTCATCTTGTAGCCTTACGATCTTGTTCCTTGCTCTATGAGATTTGACTGATCTGTGGAAAAACATAGTATTCCTATCCTCTTCTTACATCCAGTTAACCCTAGTTTTTTTCTTAAAGAAAGTTTCCACAAAGTCAAGCAATCTAATATAGGTTTCTAACGCGTTCTTTTAAATTTGCTGCTTCTGGGTGTTGTTACTACCTTTCATGGATTGTAGTTAAGCAGCTTCAAAAACTGGTCTAGCATTCAGGACTTCATCAAAACTGTTACCACGAGATTTTTTGTTGAGTTTCTTCTATGGTTACTTTAGTCTCTTAAGTTTTTGACTAATATAACCTGGGGGTTTCCTAGCACAGACTCATACCAATTGTTCTCAATGATTTCATTGAAGTTTGGATGCTTCATTTAGCTTTTCATGAACTTGAAAGGCTTATGACCAAGGCTTTTTCCTAACTTAACAGAGAGGACTCCGGGGGTGTGGTCAGAAAACGTAGGGCCTTCATAGTCTAGTTAGTAGTTTGGAAATTCGCTATTTCACTCCTCATTACAGATCATGTGATCAATTCTAGTGTAAATTCTATTATCTTCATCTCTTCTATTTGACCAAGTGAAGTAAAAACCTCTAGAAGGGATATTGTAAATATCCATATTTTTGATCCACTCAGTAAATTCCTTGATGTCATCCTTATCTACCCTCCTGTTTTATCTCTACTATCCAAGATGACGTGAAATCCCCCATAATGATCCAGAGTTGGTTCCCATAGAGGTTATTTTGATATCTTAACACCTGTCACAAATCACTTTTTCTACTTCTTTCATTATAACCATATATCACCATAAAAATGAAATTATCATGAGAGGGGAGCTTAGTAGAAATATTATAGTGATGCATTATTCTTCACAATGCAATACCTGACTTTCAAAAATGTTTGGGTTCCAACCAACCCTAATTCTTGCCACACTGTTAGAGAGAGTATTGTGAGAAGCCTCTCAACCTCTAAAGACTCTAAAACTAAACTTTATAAAAGTTATGTTGCCTAACTTTTATTTTCAACTAGGCCTATTATACCAATGTTCCTTTCAAGAATATGTTTTCTAACTTCATTCTGTTTTAAGAGGGAGTTTAACCTCCTTATGTTCCATCAAGCTACCTTAATCATCTTTTAGACTTAGCTCCTCTAAGCCTCCCCCTGCTTTTGTCCCAGCTATAATGTTTGACTGGGGATGGGTCGCTGTTAAACCTTCTATGATTCTCAAAATCCTGTTGGTTTGTATCCCTAAAATCTTCTTCAACAAGGTCTGGGGGAATCCTCAGTAACAACTATAGGCTTTAACTTTGCAAGTGTATCATGTTTAGCAGTAGGATGTTTCCTTCTGCCTAGATTTACTTTTTTGGCATTGTCCTCATAGTTAGAGGTAGAGTACCATCATGATTCTATGTGGTGTTTTTCTTGCATACACCTAGTATTACTCCTAACATATTCCGTCAAGCCTAATTCCTTGTCCTTAGTGTGCATATCATCTTTTGTAACATCTAAATCATTGATCCTTAGGTGTTCTATCATCTTCTATGAAACTTAATTTCTTATGCTTAAAGCCAATATCATCTTCTTAATCAGCATTAGAGAGGGGGAAATTTCATTATGTCCTTTATTTCTCTTTTTTTTTTTTGGGTTCATCTTTGTCAACATCAAGGCCCTCTTCATCTTCCTCAAGGAGATGAGGAAACTTAATGGGAGTAGTAAAAGCAATGAAAGAAGTGGAGGCAATGTCATTCCCTTTCAGGACAGGAGAATGGTTGATAGGAAAATTGCCCTTTTCAGGAAAGGAAAATGATTGATAGGAAAATTTCCTTCTAAGTTATGATCAGAGAAGGAGGAATTTCTAAATTGGCTTTCACATTTTTGTGTTGGCCTTGTCTTGTTGCACTTCCACCACTTTATCATTGTCTTTGTCAGCTTGCTTAGTTTTACCAGGGACAAAGTCAACTTTTTGGGTCTTATATTGGGTTCTAGTTGCAGTTGCAGAGGGTTTCACTTGAGGAACATTATTTTTCTAAAGTGATTTGGCTTCACAAGAATGCCAAAAAGTTCTGCATTGCAGGCATTGAGTAGGCATCGATCTATAAATGACTTCCTGACTGCACCCATGACCACACTCATCAATGAAGTTTATAGACTTACGAGACAATTCACATGCTTCAAGTTCCACACATATTCTGGCAAAAGTTACCCTAGATTGGGAAGTCGTTAACCTATCCATCAACATAGGGTTTTCTACGAGGCTACCTAGACCACTCAGATCATGCATATTGAAATACTGAAGGTGGAGGTTGGAGAATTGGATCCACACAGGGACTACCTCAAGTTTCAAGCGTTAGCTTGACTTATCTGGGACCTAAGGCCAGAGGAAGAGGATCTTGTTCCCGAAAGGCGTGGGAAAAGGTCCAGTATACTTTGCTTCGGATCTTCAGATTGGAAGCGAAAGATAAAGAAAGCGTCATCTATCTTTTGAACATCAAGAAGACCCTTAGAGTTCCAACGATATTCGAAGAAGTTCTTTGAGTTTAAAAAGGATGAGGTGTTACATATTACTTGTCTGACGATTGTAGAGCCACGTTTCTGTTTGCTTTCAGCAACAAGCCCAGGGTTGATGGAAAAGAATCATTTTCTTTTGTCAGCATCAGCATGGACAAACGAGATAGTGGAAGAAACTTCAGATTGAAAATCAAGCTTAAGCATAGAAGCCAAGCAATTTCGCTCTCACAATGGATTGCATGTTGAGATTTGATCCAAATTAGCAAAGCCCAGGCATCTTGAAAAGAAAAGAGTAAAAAATTTGTTCTCCAATCGTTTGTCGTGGCTGCCGGAGTGGCCTAAAAGGCCAGAGAAGCTGTCAGAGGTTGTGGAACAGTTGATTATGAGTTAATAGATGGATTTATGGTTGAAAGAGGTGGCGATGTAGTCGTTATCGGTTCGGAGAGGAGAGAGGGAGGCAATAGCGGTGGTTGAGGAGGGGGGAGAAAGAGAAAAGAGACTTTGGAGAGGAAAGAGAAAAAATTGTCTATTAGGTTAGAGAGGAGGAGAATAATTTTTAGAGAGAGAAGCGCCTTCATGCTCTTATTAACTGTGTATAATACTTATTAACAATCAAGTTCCTTCGCTTTTATCTCATGAAGCCTAGCTTCAAATTCATAGAGTTCAGAGGTATTATCTTGTTTTGAGTACATTTTTTGACCGTAGCCATATTTCAGTTGCAGTCTCATACATCATATAGTTATCACTGATCTCATAAAGCATGGATCTTATTAACCATGACATTATCATAGTGTTTTCAGACTTCTAGAGTCTAAATTTAGATCAGTTTGTTGTGGAACAGTTAATGTTTCAAATAAATATTCCTCCTTGTCTTTACCTGTCACAACATTTCTACCCTTCTAGACCAAGAGACGAAGTTATCTCCATTGATTTTGTAATTTGTAATGACAATGGAAATATCATCAAACATTGTAGTGCCATGAGACCCTGCTCATCATCTTTGATCAGGAGTGGAAATGGCTTCAGTTTGCTCAGAGACAGAAGGCGTAGCCATGTTTGAATTTAATCAGAAACAGAGTCGGTTTAGCTCTATTAACATACAGAGAATTGTGAATATATCAGTCATCAAGTTAAGTTTAAAACGTCCAAGAGATTGCCTCTTATAGAGGCTGCTAACTAAGGCCACAAATGACTCCAATCTGCCAACGGCTAGAAGGCCCAGCGGCTAGATTGCTTCTAACGGCTATATTGTCTAAGCCATCAAATCAGTGACTAATCTAAGTGCAGAAGGCCCAATATAAGTATGCTTCCACTATGTATGTGTATGTATATGAACTGTATAAATGGTGTATACGTGTATGGTATGTACAGTATATTATACTATGTACTTATACATTCTAATGCGTGTATTTCTACTACAAGTCAAAGTAAAACATTTCTGACCTTTTTATCGGGATATCCAAGTCAGCAAGACAATGAAGAGTGAAATTAATGAATGCCTGCAGCATGAGATTTAAGCATCATGCGGTGTAGATAATAAACATCTAGCAAAAAAGTTAAACAATTTTAGAAGTCCCAAACTATATGATCATAGCCTTGTATGTTGCAGATATATATGCTATTTGTCAATATTAATGCTAATAGTAGACGAGAATTGTGAGGACTAACACTTACAGATGTTAAGTCCTTGATTATGTTATTTCACAAAAGTAACGAATTATAGGTTTAAAATACGATAGACATGGTTAAAGACGATTCTTGCCTTGATATTTTCTTCGCCAAGAAATGTCTTCAAACTCTGCACAGAGCAAGCAAGTGAAGATGAATATTGCCAATCCCCAGAAAAAGGGAAAATAGATTATGATGAAGGCACTAAAAGCATATTGAATCTGAAAGCTTTGCTTCTGGATGCGGATAACAGACAAACTAACCTACCAGTTCATATTTACTTCAAGTTCATTTAATGGCCCACTTAACTTAATTTTGATTCATGTTCTCAAAACAAGTGGCTTCACATAATGGAAAATTCTGCTCAGGAAAAATTACCAACTAAAAAAGGTGTGGGTTCCTCTACCAGTTAGAACTTGAATTACTCAGACGAATGACTTAAATCAAGACATCTCAAACCGGCTAACATTGGCAAACTAGAGCAGATCATTAATATCATGATAATTAAACATTAACCTAAGAGAACTTAGCAAAGAATAAACAGGAACCACAAATATTGCACAAGACAAAAAGAAACCTCAACTTCAGACCAGTAAACTCTTAGCTTGTCTTATTAGAAAAAGGCAATATCTTCTCAATACCTCGGTTCCAATTAGTTTCCCATCCTTATGAGCCACTAAGCCATTCTCAGAGAACACGTAATCATAATCCTTTGTAACTGCAAAGAGGATATAGAAAATACAGTAAAGTACACTGAGATGTTGAAACATACATTGAGATGATGAACTAGGATGTCAGCCACAAAGCCAATTATGATGACATTACCAGAAATATTGTATATGCATCTTCATCCAATGGGTATGTAAGAGCACAAAAGACAGAACATTGCGACTGAAAATGGCTCATGAAAGCATTGGCCAATAAAACCCAATGGCTCCTATCCTCAAGTACCAAAATAATAAGACCAGGGAGGCGAAGCTAAGAATGCATTCTAAAATACTTGCATAATACATAACACAATGATATTTCATGCCGTAGCACATAGTGACAGAGAAAAGGATAAACCAGAAGACTGGAAATTAAAACCATGGACCTCTAAACAACAACCAACCTGGTAGCATATAGTGACAGAGAAAAGGATGAACCAGAAGACTGCAAATTAAAACCATGGACCTCTAAACAACAACCAACCTGTATGTCCAAGTTGCTCTGATATTTTAACGAGGTCAGAACCTCCAACGACACCAACTGTGACAACCTGAAGTTCATCAAAAAAAAACAAGTACTACTTTGAGATAAAAAAAGAGAACCAACAGGAGATAAAGCTCTTACGGGCAGTAGGGGAGGGGGGAACATCACATAATACCTTTCTTAAATTCTGCAAAAAATTCAACATCTCTGCAGTGACCCCCTAGGAAATGAAGTATTAAGCACAAAAAGCCCATGAGATGGTAATGCAGTTAAGCTGTTTTCAAGCCAAAACATGACAAACAAAAAAAATCTTGGTAAAAGATTAGACTTTGCATCATAGACTGCTAAAGTAATAATGTAAGTCCAGCATTTCCAAGCCATATAACACATATCACTACAAATGCGCTATAGGTCCATCTCAGTTGGTCTTTTTCTTCTCTGCCTTGTTAATATCTATTGGATAAAAGATCATTAAAGAACCCTTTTTCCTTCATATGCAAGCATAAACACACTAACGCACCAACATTCATCATTCACTTCCCCACTAAAGAACCTGATAGTCATCTGATATCGCTGTCCGTATCACACTCTCCTTCTCAGTCAATACAATTTTTCTCGGAAAATTAACAAAAAACATGATAAGCTAGAAGTCCATGAATTGGACAGGCTAAATCTAAGCACAGTCACATAATCAGATAGACATCAACAAACTTCAGAGGTACCTTCCTGGGAGCTGTAAGAGTGCCATCAACGTCAAACAGAGCAATTACCCCAGGCCTCACTGCAGCCATTGCCAAGAGGAACTGACTACAATTACATGAAGATTGAAACGGTTAACGTAAGAAACAAAATTCAATTCTTGAACGAGAAAAGAATGAACCTACATTCACAAAACCCGAATCCCAAATTTCAATGAAAGGAAAGAAGGCAAAAACTAAAGCAATGCGACAAAACTAAGTTTATGTAGCTGTGGTACTGCAATGGAGTAAAGTGGTGGGAATCGAATTGGTAGATTAGCTGGAGTAATATATAGGGAATCAAGTTAAAAACCCAGATGCGGATTCGGTGGCTTAGGATCAGGGGATCATAAATGTTGCAAGAATTTAGGGCCATCTTTTTTTTTTTGGGGGGGGGGGGGGGGGGGTAGGAACTTCCCAGGACCCAACCCTGACCACAAGTCAAAAGGTTAGAAGCTTAAGTCATTAAACTTTCAAAAATTGCAACTTACGCTTGACTGGCGCTAAAAACAATATCAAATCTGATACACAATCTCGATCTCAAGTCTTTGGAGTCAAAAGAAATCGATAAGCGGTTGCAAAAGCAGCTCTGAACCCTTAATCAATTAGATTGCAGATTAACAACGAACTGCGTGAAATTGGCAAACAATTCTTGATCCAAAATCGCCAGAAAAGGAGAAATTGGGAAGATGTGTAATGTTTTGGACTGAAACAAGACCAAATGCCCGCAAGAAATCAAGTATATTGGAGAAAAATGGTAGTCGGCGGTGCACGGCGGTTGCGGTGGAACAGCAAAGAAATGATGGCAGCGATTTATCTGCTTGATGCCAGCTTCCTTCGAACAACTGATGTGCAGATTATAGATGTTGGATGGTAAGCTGGTAGCGCGTGAATTACTTTTAAATATATTTTTTGAATAATTGTGTTTTTTAAAACATTGATCAAATTTGACACGAAAATACAAATCTTGTTTTACCTAATCAATAATATTGTCATAGATATTTCGTCACGCTTTTTTAGAACCTAATAAAAAATTGTGTGATAACTGTTTTAACAAAATAATATGTTAAAATATTTTGACAATTAGTCATAAATTTTTAACCTCATGTTTAAGCAGGTATAACAATATTTTTAGAATTCAATGATTCATTAGTTTTTGATTAATAATAAGATAAGATAATTACCTTCCTCTTCTCCTTATACGCTTTTCTTCTTCTTTCATTCCATTTATTATTGTTATTATTGTTGTTGTTGTTATTAGGGGAGTACCTCGGCATAGAATATCTTCACAAGGTACCACTTCCACATATCGAGAGGTAATCAATGGGTTAATTATGATGGTTAGTTACAAAAGAAAGTGGCAAACCTAACTACCTATCAATTCTTTAAGAGAACCAATTTTAGATCATATATGATCCTGAAAAGTCTTTAGTGTAGTTGGTTGAGTAGTGTTTTTTTTTTATTTTCAAGACTCAAATTCAAATGTCTATAAGAAAAAAAGTATATATGATCGTCGTCTACCCCGTTGTGATATCTAAGAATATGATAATTCATTTTGAAAACCACACAAAGCATCGATCTATTTCGTGAAATTCTTAAAATGTACTTCTGTATCTCTTTAAATAGGATATCTTCCTTTCACGAGACAAACGAGCTTGACATATTCAAGTAGATAACGATATAGTGTCAATAAATAGACAAAAGGTTAATGATTCATGGTTATGAACTAGATCAAATTGACATAGAGAGAGTACTGGGCTTACTTTAACAAATGATGAAGTTTAATACAAACACGTGTCAGATATGTTGTGTCATTATTGATGGTGTCAATAGTGTGTCAAAAACATATATAAAGTTTTTGGTACAAATAAAAAGAAAAAATAGTCTTTTTAAGGTAAAACTTTTAGATTTGTTTTTGGCACACTTTTAATAGAGTCGATAGTGTCACATCAAATCTGATTCTTACAAACGGGATAGGATCCCCTCACCGCTCCCCCCTCACCGCGTACGTGACCGCGTGACACGTGGCAAAAAGGGGGAGTGGTAAGGCTGGGTGAGAGTAACCCTCATCCAGCCTCACCACCTCATACTGCTGCCACATGTCGCGTCCTGGGCCGTGCAGTGACTCACCGCACGGTGAGGAGATCTCATCCCCTTAAAAACACAACAAAAGTACATACATCTTTTTAAGTGGCTTTTTTCTTAAGCAGGTTGAAGTTTAGCATGGTGACTTGTCTGAATATTGTTTCCGTTTTGTGTACTTTTTAAAAGAAAAAAAATTAGTTTTCGTGTCCTAGTTATTTTTCTCCATAGTTTATGTTTATGTAGATACGTGAAGCACAAGATATAATAAAAGATATTTAAAAAAACTACTACAACATAAAAAGTAACCTGAAAAAAAGGCCCAAAAAAACACATAAAATATTGAAAAGCAAAAGTAGTGCTGCTAAATTGCTAATAACAGTATCTGATGATACCAGAAAATTTACCCGTCAGTCAATGACAGTCAACGTTAGAGCAAGAGTACAAAAATGACTAAGGGCCGCAGGTCGGCCTGGTGACTGACCAAGTCCCACACGGACAAGTATTTCGGCTCGGCCACAGAGGCCCCACGCCATCCCGGCTACATGGTCAGTACCCTACTGGAACTAAGGGTTCCACCTCGGCCTAAAGGGTTCCACCTCGGCCTAAAGGGTTCCACCTCGGCCTGAAGGGTTCCACCTCGGCCTAAGGGATCCACCTTGGCTCAATGGCTTTACCACGGCCAAAGGATCTTATCACGGCTACAGTTACCAACTGAAATAGCCTGGCCAGAACCTTGGCCCAAGCATTTTATCACGAGACCCCGGCATTTCTGCCCTTCAAAATGGCACCTCGGCCATAATAGCAGTCGAACATCTGGAAAAGCGGGCACAACCAGCTCGGCCAAAGGGATCCGAGTTCTCACAGTTCCATCTCGGCCTCGGCTCTGCTTTCGACCACGGCTCTGATTATTGATCTCGGCCAGGTTACAACAGTCACAGAGCTGTATGCTACGTGGTCTACATGCAATAGCTACCTTTCCAGATGCTAATCATACGGAGGAAAGGTGCCAGTACAGCAATCCTTAGCAGCTGCACGGCTACCATGCAAGCGGGCCAGACGTCGTCCTCTCAACCATCCGAGACACGCAGCTCCCAGCTTCGCCAGCTATAAAAGGGCTTCTCCAACAGTAAGAAGCTCTAAGCCAAAATTACAAGTCCAAATCACGAGTCAAAAAACACCCCGCTGTTTTCATCTCAGCTCGGCTTACACTTTGGCCGACCTCAAACAGGTTTCATCAAACCTATATTTCAGTTAAAGCCATATGCTATAATGCCCACAACTGACTTGAGCGTCGGAGGGTTTCCCCGGGGCAGCGCCCTGGGACCCTAACGCGTTCTTTCCTTTCTCAGGTTTCCTAAGAAGACAAGTGACGGAGGGTTGACGGCCTTAACCCCGGATATTTCGACTTTTACCTTGGCGAGACAATCCGACCTCGTCAAATTGGCGCTAGAAGGAGGGCGAACCTCCGGGTCCCTTGACTTTCGAAATATCGTCACTACCAACTCTTCTTAGCAGACTTCAAAAGCTATTGAGAGAAAGATGAGCAGAGAAGATAATCAAATGTCTTCTTTGCAACCAACTGCTTCATGTTCTAAGGAGTTTGAGGAGTTTTCCACTCCTATTATCCTCACACATGAAGAACATATGAGAGCTATACACTATGTGGCTCAAAATTCAGCAGCGTTTCAAGCTGTTATGGAGCTAAGAGGAAAAGCCATCAATGGTCCCTCTCCTAGCGGTGCTAGTGATCAGCAGTTGGAGTATTCTCCATCTCGGCCAGGATATCATTCTGAATGTCAAGCCGAGATTATGTATGAGGTTGGATACTCACCACGGAGGACTGATCATCAGACCATACAGCACCCCTCGATCTCATCTCGGCCTTCCAGTTCTGGAACACATATCCAGGCCTCACGGCGAGAAAGAGCATCTGTCAAAGTTCGGATGGGGGGCCGTGGAAGAGAAAGGACTTCTCTTTTGGCTTCAAAAGCTCGCATCCTTTCCTATATGAGGAAGAAGAGTTTGGTGAAGGAACCAAAGCCCCTTGCAGGGCCACTCCATAAGAGGGATCCTCAACTCTATTGCCTATATCATCATGACATAGGGCATGATACAGAAGATTGTAGGCAACTTGGAAAAGAGATAGCTCGCCAGATTGAGCTCGGCCATCTGCAACAGTTTCACGATCCGAGATGAAACTTGCGCAGTGGAGCCAATTTAGATGTTCCTTGAGGTGAACAACCCAAGTGGTAGTTCCGAATTGGAAAAATAGCTAGGCTGCCTAGACTGTTAACTGAGTTCAAAGTGGGGACCAATTTTCGTATATATCTGAAAACCCCCCAGCTCGGCCCTGTAGTTGGCCTGTACAGCAATCACCTCTTGGTGCATGAAACTTCTCAGCAATAAAAAGTGTTCATTCAACTGTGTTGTGGACAGCTCTGCGGAATTGAAGTTTCTTACCAAAAAGACCTCAGCAAAGAACGGGGCAAATGCCCGCTAAAGGGTGAAAAAAGACCTCGGCTAAGTCCCAGGCACCTGCCCGCTAAAGGGTAAAAAATTTCTCCTCAGCATGATCTGGGGAAAGAGCCCGCCAGAGGGTTAAATTTCTCTTCAGCAGGATCTGGGGAAAGAGCCCGCCAGAGGGTTAAATTTCTCCTCAGCAGGATCTGGGGAAAGAGCCCGCCAGAGGGTTAAATTTCTCTTCAGCAAGTTCTGGGGAAAGAGCCCGCCAGAGGGTTAAGTTTCTCCTCGGCAAGTTCTGGGGAAAGAGCCCGCCAGAGGGTTAAGTTTCTCCTCGGCAAGTTCTGGGGAAAGAGCCCGCCAGAGGGTTAAATTTCTCCTCGGCAAGTTCTGGGGAAAGAGCCCGTCAGAGGGTTAAAGATTTCTTCTCAGCAGGTTTGGGAAAGATCAAGGGTTGAAGTTGCATCTCGGCTAGCCCGTGACACCAACTTGCTCGAGACTCGTATGACCTTGGCAACTCTGGATAAGGTTGAGGCAGATCTCTATATCTCACCTCGGCTAGTGTACAACGGATATGCTCAAGAGTTATTTTAAATGAGATCTCGGCCAAGGTTTCACGAGATTCTCTTATTTAAACTCAGCATGACAAGATAACTTTTATTTTGTTATCTTTTATTAAAGTTGAGCAGGTTTAATAAGACCGACATTCAATCTCGGCAACAAGGAACTTGAAAAGTTCAATTACGCTATTCTGCGGGTAGAGTTTTGCCCAAGATTAGTAGGTCCGATGTGCGACTTCGGCAACAAAAAGTATGAAGAAAATACTGAAAAATGCAAAAAACTTGGAAACGAACAAGAATTGCAAATTAAAAGGGCAGAAACTTTCATTGATGACTAGAGTACACTTATTACAATCTAAGTTTAGATTTGATCATCATCATCACGCAAGTCTGCCCCATCAGTGAACTTCTGAAACTGGGCTTCGAACTCGGCCTCAGCATTGATGTTATAGAGCTCAGCCAGCCTGGGGTCATCCTTATTCAGCTGGGGGCAGACCTCGGCACAGACATCAATGGCCTTTGTCTGGCCCCTCTGCATAACTGAGCCCTGCAGCAGCACCATATTTTCTTCAAACAACTCAGATTTCTTGAACTCGGCCACTGCTTCAGACTTGGCCGCAGCAAGTTGAGCAGAAAAGTCTGATGTTTGCTGCTCCAGTTTCTCTTGCAGAGCTTTGATCACGGTATCCTTCTGCCCAGACTCGGCCATGACTTGATTATAGCATGCCTCCAGGTCGGCATTTCTTTTCCCCAGCTCAGCCACTAAGGAATTAGCTGTGGCCCATTTGACCTCGGCCTCTTCTCTTTGGCCTTGAATCTTGAGGAGATCTGATTTTAGGGAAGCAATGTCCTGGGACTTAACATCAGACTCCTGAGTCTTAGCTGCCAGTTGACTTTGCAACTCCTCACCTCGGCTAATGAGCTCAGATAGTTGCACTGTTAGCTGTTTCACAGAAATGGAGTTAGAAAAACTTTAGCATGTGAAACAAACAAGAGATAGGTCATACCACGGCAGAATTGATATGGACAGAGTTAACCAAGCTGCCCCAAGATGCAGTTGAGAAACGCTGTTTGTCAATGGGCAGTATCAAACTGTTCATCTTTCTAGCTGTGGCAGGGTTCATCACGGTGTCGGCTTCATCAAATTCGCCCACTGTTACGTTTTCCTGAGCAGGTGCCATCTCGGCCTCAGGAACGGGGGCATCTTCTCTTGGCCTTTTACCCAGAATGGAACCCTCAAATTGCTGGGCTTGTCCGAGGTCAGTAGGAGTGGGGTCTGCTAGCAAGATATTGACCCTTGCTCCTGCTATGGTAGCGGAAGTTAGAAACCATTCAAGAAAACGATTTAAGAAGTCTTCCAATTGTAAGATACCTGGAGTGGTGGATTCAGAAGCAATTGTGATTGCCTGATTAACCTCGGCCTCGGCAATGCCTTCGGCTGGGGGCAGTTCTTGTGCGGCTTCGGCCCTTGCTTTTGCGGCCTGAGCCTTCTTGCGAGCTGCGGCCTTAGCAATCTTTGCCGCGACATCCTTCCCTCCAGGAGCCATGGAGCCTGCATAGAGTGCACAAGGTTAAGTGGGGGAAGTTAGAAATGAAAAAGAAGCATAAGTACCAGAACATACCCCGGACTATTGCCAAATTGTCTGGAGAAAGGGGTTTGTAATGGGGACCTGAGGCTAAGGAGCTCAGGTCAGCCGCCTTCAGAACGGATTCATTAACTCTGTGCCAGTCAATGACCACAGGCAGAGAGTACAACTTGGCCGCCTCGTCACAATATTCTGGGCTCGGCTTCATGATGTCAGCTCTGCCCGACTTCCATATATTAAGTTGGGGTAACCCTAACTTCTTAATATAGAAGAACCTACCCTTCCAATTCTTCTTGAAGGAAGGAATATGTACAACGTAATTAAAATCTTCAGGAGTCACTCTTTTGGTAAAGTAATACCAACTCTCTGAAGACCTACAAGCAAACAGACTCCTAAAGATTCTTTGATCGAAGGGGATCTCAGATGCTCTAAGGAAGAGCAGAAAAGAAAGAATAATTTTCAAACTGTTAGGCTTGATTTGAGGAAGCCTAAGGTTATAGGAATGAAGAATTCGAAAGAGAGAGACTGGGACGGGAAGACGAAACCCAGAATGAAAGTATTCCTCATAGATAGCCTCATAACCCTCAGGAGGGTCATAGGCTGTTTGATTGGGCAAAGGTAAGAGGGGGTCAAATTGTTCAACATCAATGTCATACATGCCACAGATTAAGGAAACGTCCACCTCGGACAGAGTACAAAAAGACTCTTGGACTTCGGCTGAAGGAGACCCCCTATAGACAACTCCTACCGGCAGAGCTGAAACCCTAGATCTACTAGGCACCGCTGTCAGGCCCGGAGGAGGAATGGTTTCTGCCTGCTCTGGAGAAACCTCAACTACTCTAATAGCTCTGCTCGGCATAGCTCGGCCACTGGGGCCGGCAACATCACCAGCACCAGCCAGAAGCCGAGCTGGAGGACGGTTCTCAGAGACAACCGTCTTCTCCGATGAGGAACTAAAAGTTCCGTCATTTCCAACATAAGAAGCCCCTTCGGAGCGATTTTGTGAATCAGAAGCTGAAGACATGAAAGCTAGCAGAGGACTTACAGACGATTTGCTGGAAAAGAAAGGAAGACCGAAGGATGTAGGAGGGATGCCGAAGAAGGAAGCAAGCGCCGGGAAGACAGTAGAAAGCAAAAACGCAAAAATGAAGGGGAAATACCTATTTATAGGCAGAGTTCTCAGCCATTTCAAAGGTCACCTCGAGTTAGGTTGACCTCGATTCCCATGCCACCATCAAGGCTGAGTGGCATTGAATCCTGAACCGACGTGAATAAAAGCTGAACCGCCGTTGCCTCGATCTGCGTAGGCCATAATGGTGCAGGATAAACTAATCCGAGATGGACACGTGTCGTGGAAGGTCATCCGTCTGGTCAGTTTGATCCAATCAGTACAGCTACAAACTGATGCTTCGTACACCGCGCTTGATAGGTATGGAGCAATTGGCTTTAAGAGAGACACCTCGGCCAAAGGCAACGATATCAACAGATCAGCCTGCCCTCAGCTCAGCTTGGCCAAACTAATCTGGGGGGCAAATGATGATACCAGAAAATTTACCCGTCAGTCAATGACAGTCAACGTTAGAGCAAGAGTACAAAAATGACTAAGGGCCGCAGGTCGGCCTGGTGACTGACCAAGTCCCACACGGACAAGTATTTCGGCTCGGCCACAGAGGCCCCACGCCATCCCGGCTACATGGTCAGTACCCTACTGGAACTAAGGGTTCCACCTCGGCCTAAAGGGTTCCACCTCGGCCTAAAGGGTTCCACCTCGGCCTGAAGGGTTCCACCTCGGCCTAAGGGATCCACCTTGGCTCAATGGCTTTACCACGGCCAAAGGATCTTATCACGGCTACAGTTACCAACTGAAATAGCCTGGCCAGAACCTTGGCCCAAACATTTTATCACGAGACCCCGGCATTTCTGCCCTTCAAAATGGCACCTCGGCCATAATAGCAGTCGAACATCTGGAAAAGCGGGCACAACCAGCTCGGCCAAAGGGATCCGAGTTCTCACAGTTCCATCTCGGCCTCGGATCTGCTTTCGACCACGGCTCTGATTATTGATCTCGGCCAGGTTACAACAGTCACAGAGCTGTATGCTACGTGGTCTACATGCAATAGCTACCTTTCCAGATGCTAATCATACGGATCACGATATTTCGAAAGTCAAGGGACCCGGAGGTTCGCCCTCCTTCTAGCGCCAATTTGACGAGGTCGGATTGTCTCGCCAAGGTAAAAGTCGAAATATCCGGGGTTAAGGCCGTCAACCCTCCGTCACTTGTCTTCTTAGGAAACCTGAGAAAGGAAAGAACGCGTTAGGGTCCCAGGGCGCTGCCCCGGGAAAACCCTCCGACGCTCAAGTCAGTTGTGGGCATTATAGCATATGGCTTTAACTGAAATATAGGTTTGATGAAACCTGTTTGAGGTCGGCCAAAGTGTAAGCCGAGCTGAGATGAAAACAGCGGGGTGTTTTTTGACTCGTGATTTGGACTTGTAATTTTGGCTTAGAGCTTCTTACTGTTGGAGAAGCCCTTTTATAGCTGGCGAAGCTGGGAGCTGCGTGTCTCGGATGGTTGAGAGGACGACGTCTGGCCCGCTTGCATGGTAGCCGTGCAGCTGCTAAGGATTGCTGTACTGGCACCTTTCCTCCGTATGATTAGCATCTGGAAAGGTAGCTATTGCATGTAGACCACGTAGCATACAGCTCTGTGACTGTTGTAACCTGGCCGAGATCAATAATCAGAGCCGTGGTCGAAAGCAGATCCGAGGCCGAGATGGAACTGTGAGAACTCGGATCCCTTTGGCCGAGCTGGTTGTGCCCGCTTTTCCAGATGTTCGACTGCTATTATGGCCGAGGTGCCATTTTGAAGGGCAGAAATGCCGGGGTCTCGTGATAAAATGCTTGGGCCAAGGTTCTGGCCAGGCTATTTCAGTTGGTAACTGTAGCCGTGATAAGATCCTTTGGCCGTGGTAAAGCCATTGAGCCAAGGTGGATCCCTTAGGCCGAGGTGGAACCCTTCAGGCCGAGGTGGAACCCTTTAGGCCGAGGTGGAACCCTTTAGGCCGAGGTGGAACCCTTAGTTCCAGTAGGGTACTGACCATGTAGCCGGGATGGCGTGGGGCCTCTGTGGCCGAGCCGAAATACTTGTCCGCGTGGGACTTGGTCAGTCACCAGGCCGACCTGCGGCCCTTAGTCATTTTTGTACTCTTGCTCTAACGTTGACTGTCATTGACTGACGGGTAAATTTTCTGGTATCATCAGTATCTCTTGATATGTTTACAAAAGTTCGGTAAACGGTTTTATCGAACGTTTGGTGAAACGTTTATTGACAAAACATGGACTTCAGAATTGAACCAAATTCGAATACCACACTCAGAGTTCATCATTAAATGTTCGGTCTCTCTGTCACCTCATAATTTAGAGAATTCAGAGTTTCGTATCTCTCATCTAATCCAAGTTTTATTTCATTATCTAATCAATTTTTTATATGTTTTTATATAAGTTTGGAGCAGTTTTTAAATCACGCGTGTTTTTTCCCAACAATGGGCACTTAAAGATATTATGTTGGTGGTAGTATAGTTTTATCACTTGAAGTTTTTTTTTCTTTTGACTTCTTTATCAATTGAAGTTTAATTTGTAGTCTTCTTGTTGTACTAAAACTAGTGAAAGTATGCTTTTGATTTCCTATTTTTAATATAAGAAATACATTCTAAGAGAGCAGTTTCTCAAGCAAATATTATGTTTTTCAATTCCTCGTCTTTTAACCAATGGCATAATCATTAGCCGGTGATGTGACATGCACAAGATAAACAAACAGATAAATAAGCGAATGAAGAAATCAGGTGGCGTTTGGTTGGGAAGAACTCAGGTGGCGTTCGGTTGGGGAATATGGGAATGAGGGAATGGGTTTGGAAACATCCAAACTCATTCCGGCTGTTTGTTTGGAGTAAATAGGAGAATGAATTTCATTTTGATATCTAACTATTTAGTAATGAATATCGTTTTTTGATATATTAGGCCCCTCTATCTATCAAATTGGGGGAATGGGAGCCGTCGGTCAACGCTGGTCAACGCCGCCGGCCACCGCCGCCGGCCACCGGTCTGTCGCCGCCGGCGAGCACTATTCCAGCCGGTCACTATTTCCATTCCCATTTTAATACCAAACAACTATCACTTTTAACCCCAAACTCATTCCCTATCATACCCATTCCGATTCTAATTCCGATTCCAAGTGCCAACCAAACGCTATTCATAATATAAGCATAAGGATATCAGTAAAACCAATCATTCATCGCAAATTTGAGATATTCAACATTTTTAAATTCCATAAAATTAGTTCATGACTCGATTGTGTTAATCACCAAATTGATCATATTTGATTGTAACTGATTTTAAATAGATGGACATTTAGTTGTTCATAGATTGATTGTGCTATCAGATAAGTAACGATGATTTATTTTAATTTATTTGATCTGAAGATAATTGTCTACACTTGAGTTTATTTAACGTATAGTATAAAATAGTTACGCATTCTTCTAACCCATTCAAGAGCAGGCATTGAAGCTTCGTTGTTTAGCGACTTTGAGGTAACGGATTCAAGATGCGGAAACAATCTCTCATACAAAACGTAACGTAAATATGTGTACATCAGATTGCGAAGCGATCCGACCTCTCCGGTACCGTAAGATAAATATGTGTACATCAGATTGCGAAGCGATCCGACCTCTCCTGATACCCTACGCTGCGGGAGTCTAGTATAGCGGGAACACCTTTTATTCTAACGCATTCCTCTTCGCGATGATGGAAAAGAACAGCATCATCTCATGTTTTGTGCAACTACCCTTAGACATTTGAATAGAACACATGATTATATCATTTATAGTGTATTTATGTGTCATTATGTAGATGAAAGAGTTTTTTTTTTATAACAAAAGCTATGGTTCCTTTCGTTCGGAATATTGTTGTTTGGTAAATATATAGTTTTACACAAGTGAGGATGTTTTTATTTGTTTTAGGATGTTTTTATATATGTTACATAAATAAGAAACTAACAATATGATGATATTATATTACTGTAACCAAAATGTTAAATGTGTAAACCTATGATCATATTATATCTTTTTTGAAATGTAACCAAAATGTTAAAATGAAATATATTGCTTTATAAATGAGTATTTCGCATAAGTTAGGATGTATTGCTTATGTTAAATAAATAAACAAATAACAAGCTAGCGATATTATATTACTCTAAGCAAAACATTATTGTTATTTATCTTTTTGGGCATATTTTATCTTTTAATACATCAGTATTTTTTTTACGGGTACTTTAATACTTATAACTAATTTTATTTATAACAATGTTTTCAAAAAAATAAAACATACATACGCTAATTATAAACTACAATTTTTAGCAATTCTTTTATGCAATAATCCCAAGGGCCTTGCTTGGTCAAGGCCTCAAACCACAAAACCATACTTTAAATGTCCATACATATTTTACATTTTCTTTCAAATAGTGGTAATATTCAATAATCGATTAAATCGTATTAAATATTTTGTTACATAGATTAAATTAGTACCATATTGAATATTTTATATATAATAAATTGGTAAGTTATTAAAATGAGTATCATAATAAACATTTTATATATCATAAAAGTATAAACATTTTTCAATCAGATAATTAAAGTTGCATCATCAAACATGTTTAAAACAACCATTTTTATAAGTATTATATCATCTTCGAAATTCTTAAATAAGCAAGACTAAAAACGCTCGGAACATCACAAAATATGAAAACTATGATTAAGACGTAGTTTAGTAAATATTTTTTAGAGATAGCTTGGTTGGTGGGTTCAGATTAAGAGAGGACAAAGGTGAGTCAGAATATGAGGCATCCAATCACGCGACGCCACGTGTACAAAATACTTTTATTTTAAAACAAAAAAATTTAAACATCTTCTCTTTTTTTTACACGTAGCGATACGTGATTTGAAGTCTTTTTTTGACTCACTTTTGACCTCCGTATCTAAAACTTGATACCTAATAGACTGCACCCAACAATACAACAACAATAACAACAATCATATCCAGTATATCCCAACGACAGCATAAGCTATCGTTAGGGTCTGGAGAGGGTGAGAGGCAGGTAAACAATACCTCCATCCCAAACGATAGAGAGTTTGATTCCACTGAGACCTCCGGCTCTATATATACATGCGCGGATATCATAATAATAGGAATATGTACTAGTGAAGCTATTTTATTAAACATATAAGAAAACTGCATCCAACAATTGGAATCTATTTGAAACCTTGGAAGTATTACGAGGGAGGTACGGAGACCTGTTCTTGGATCGGATTCCGCACAACGCATCCTTGTTGTGGCGTCATATAAAAAGCACCGTGCCATTGCTACGTGCTGGACTGGAGCCATCTTACTTTGTTGATTTGGGCACAAGTGAAATCCCCCGTTGGAAAGGCACTTCATCAGGAGAGTTCTCGGTTGCAAGTGCATACGCGATGCAAGATGCAACACCCATTAGTCACTCGGACATCCCATGGAAGCACATCTGGGCGTTGAAAGGACCGGGTCGATATAACCTCCTACTTTGGCGCCTATGTCATAATTCCCTGCCAAGTAAGTCTCTCTTATACTCGCGTCAAATCATACCGGAGAGTTGCTGTGGGATATGTGGACATGGGGACGCGGATATCATGCATGAGATACGTAATTGCAGCTGGCTAGGCAGATTTAGAGTACTTTGATTTGCCAGCGTCTTTGGGCGAGGTTTCTACATCACACTGACCCAATGAAATGGGTTATGGAAAATCTACATGCTGCATGGCAACCCCAAGGTTGCCCTTTGGAGTGGAGATATATATTTCGCGAGGCCGTATCGTCTATTTGGTACTGGAGGAACCAGATGTCACTTGGCCAAACCCAAGAGCTTCCGCCACCATACCAAGTTGCGCATGATATAATGAGTAGAGTGAAAATTCATACATATGTACATAGTTTCAAAACTGCCCCTGAGATGGCAATAGATGCAGGATAGTAGATTTATTTGATGTACACTTACTGCACATTTTGTTTTGAAATAAAAGTTCCAGTTTCTCCAAAAATAGTGGAATCTATTTGAAACCTTGGAATCTTTTTCGCATCTGCAGAGCGAGTGAACGTCTCGTCACTTTGGTCAATTGTGCGTGCAAGTTGCAACTGTCTGTTTCTTATCGTTGTAACTGAATTAAAGAGGAAAACGAGCAGGCGTCCCTCTCATTTCTCCACCCCCATTGGCCACGCGCCCCTCAGATCTCCTCCCTTCTCCTCCATTACATCGTCGAACGCTCCGATGGCCAGTTGCTTTTCTTGAATAACCGTAGCAATTAAATATTCAACGACAGCCAGTGTTACCTGAAATTCCTTGGAATCTTGGAATCTTCCCCTTTTTGTACAGCTACATTTTAGTTTTTTATTCCACCCAGTTTTTAACTTTTCTTAAGGCATCTAATTTGATTCGGTCTCACTTTCTCCATCTGCCCTTCGGTGTGATTAAATGTTATCTGAAGGAGGCGCCTCGTCCGTGGATTCGTTAATCCTGATTTTATTGTTTTGAGGGACAAACGGGTATGCAATCCCCTGGTTGTTCTTTCCTTTCGTGGGTTAGCATTGCACTATTTAAGATAGATTCCAAATGCTCCAAAATTATTGTTAGCTTATTTTTGTTAATTGTTCTGCTATAACGTGATTGTAAAACAGATCACTATCCCTTTTGTTGAATTTCTTGGTATGGATCAAGATATCTGGTGTCATCATTTTCTTGTGTTGGATACTTCGATTGGTTCTCAGAGATTATGATAACTATAACCTTTTTTATTTATTGGCATTAATTTTCTTCTAAGAGAAAATGGTTTAGTTGTCACGCTTTGCAATTGCATATTTATATGCGTGCCAATTTAAATATTACATTACATACTAGAATATCTATCTGAATGATGAAAATGTATTAGGAGCGAAGAGAATAAAAGAGCATTTATTGCAAGTGCAAAATCCTGCGAATGGATATCTACGTATCGAAAGATATGTCGGTGTTTTAATATGTTGTAAGAATGTTTACAGATTTTGATGAGTAGACTTCTTTTGATTTTGTTGAAGTCAAGTCAATCATTTGCAAGGTCTTAATTATCTGGACCATGTGTTTGATATTAGTGAACTTCTTGTCGTTGCAGTTCACAATTCTAAAGTTGGAGTCTGTGGAAGTGCTGCTTTACTTCTTAAATGGTATGCATGACTGGATATCGTCCTTATATCAAATGAAAGATGGACGGACAGCAGCATATTGCAATATTCACAACTGCCAGTCTTCCATGGTTGACTGGAACTGCTGTTAATCCTCTTTTCCGAGCTGCATACCTTGCAAAAGATAATCAGAGAAAGGTCACTTTGGTGATTCCTTGGTTATCTCCTAAAGATCAATACCATGTCTACCCCGACAAGATCACATTTAATAAACCTCAGGAACAAGAAAAGTTTGTTCGTGAATGGCTAGAAGCACGAATTGGTTTCTTGTCAACCTTCACTGTACGCTTCTATCCAGGCAAGGTAATCATTAGCGACTCACCTAGCTGACGAAGTGGAATGAGATTTTATATACGCCGACGCAAGCCAAAACTAAGAACGTGATAATATGTTTAACTTTCGTTCTTGTTAGGTATTGTTAATTGTCTATAATTCTTGTTTCAGCGTTTTCAAGAAATATATAGATGCTTAATCAAACGTGTTATCAAGCTATACTCATTGCTTCCTGTCAACATATTGCTTATGTTAGGCAATAAGGAAAGCTGTAAAAAGTTGCAATTGCACAGCACACAAGCTTTAAAGTCTAGGCTGGTTCACTCTTTCAGGTTTTATAGATGATGATAAGCTGCTTTACTTATGGATATGGTGGGTCATTAGAAGTTTTAAGTGATTTTGGTTTAGAGTGGTGATCTAGTTTCTGATTCCAAGAATGTGCTCGGAAGACACAGATATATACACATGTTTTGTCTAGTGCCTCGTCCTTCTGCTTTCTGGAGGCATAGGGCTGTCTGCTTCCAAGTTGTTTCCCAACTTCTCGTCCAGTAAGTATCTATTAATTTGTTACCATAAACAGGAGAAGGTGGCTAGTGATAGACCTGATTTATCTTAAGTTCTTTTTCGACCTCTCTCCTGGCAAAGTCCAGTTCTTATGCTCTACCTTTTCACTTTGTAGTTAGGGAAAAGGATTGAATTATCCTTTAATTAAAGAGGAAGGAGAAGAGTGTGACCTTGTTTATAGATCTCTGTCTCTCTCAGAGGCTTTCAAAGTACTCTCCAAAAAACTGCAAAGAGCAAGACTTGATATCAGTGCATTTCTTTTTCCCTAAGATATCTTTAAACTAACTTTATGGTGATCAATTTGGCTCTTCTCCATTACTTATCCGTCACAGAACTGTTAATGTTTTGGGTGATTTTTGAGCGTTAATTGGATGTTCCTCTTTCTTTCTTCTTTTGAACTAATCAGATGTTCCTTTAAAATTTGTACATTTTCTGACATCTTCATGACATTCTGAGCCTTCAGGCATCTATCTTTTTCATTCTTTGACTTGCAGTTTTGTTTGGACAAAAGAAGCATTCTTGCTCTGGGGGATATAACAGAAATTGTCCCAGACAACGAGGCAGATATTGCGGTTCTTGAGGAGCCTGAGCATCTTACATGGTATCATCATGGGAAGAGGTGGAAACAAAAATTCCGCCTTGTTATTGGAGTCGTCCACACCAATTACCTTGAATATGTGAGGAGAGAAAAAAGTGCAGTGGAGGCCTTTCTTGTGAAACAAATAAACAACTGGGTCATTAGCATATACTGCCACAAAGTACGTAGTTGGATTATTTGTTGGGCCCAAATGGAACTCATTCGTTGCTATTGGTTGTAGCTTTTCTGCTCCATATTTTGTGGCCCAATTGGCCCTATTCATTCGTGATATGCTTTGATTTTATAGCGAGATATAATGCAGAGCTTTCTCTTTTTACCTTATGGTGCCCTTGTCAAAATTCTGAATGCATGAAATGTACTGCCCTATAGTGATGATGACCAGATTTTTGGTTATAATTCAAGGAAGATTTAGCTCAGATTTGGTCAATTGGACAGGAATATGACAGAGTCACTTTATTCTCATTATTGCATAACACCAGCTGTCTATTTGAGTACGGAAACTGAGAATTGTATATACCTCAGTTATGTTTTCAAATATACAAGCGATGGACTTTATATAGGCTAATGAGTCTAACGGCTATAATATGTTTCTCCCTATCAACGGCTGTATTGCCTTCAACGCTTTATTCTGTCTAATCCTAATCAGTCACAGATTTAGTGACTTAATATGTATCTATACAAGTTACACCATGTGTATTTTGTGTCTATGCAATGTGTGTATTATGTATGTGTATATACAGTGGATTTGTGTGGTGTATACATGCTGTATATATATATTGAAATCTACATTGAGTTGTAGAGAACCAAACAAGCTAACAGTGCTATCCACTAATAGTCCTGAATATGTAGTACCCACACCAAGATGACGGCAACTTTTTATCATCCTTACTTCAGTCCTTTTTTTTTCTTGGGGTGCTGGGAGAGGAGTTGGGATGGGCAGAGAGGAAGGAAGACAGTAGGTTTCATCTTTATTCTGTACACTCATATTCGGTAAGTTAAAGAGTATGTACAGTTGAAAAATAATGTTCAGAAAGTCAAACACTTTAGATGGAGGGATCTTCTCCTATGCATCTGTATTACCTTCTGCGGAAAATATCCATCAATTGAACCTAATCAATTAGATTTGAGAAAATTCTATTCATGTTCCTTACTAGAGGCATCCTCCTATGGAACTTTTGTTTTCTTATAATGAGAGATATATTAAGTGGTGATGTAATGTTTATGAAAGTGCCTTGCGAACAACTTCTATAACTATGAAGATGGTGGAAGACCTTATTTCATGTGAGGGGTAATGCGTGTTGATGTTTATTTCCTACTCAAGTCTGCCAATCATCTCTGGTTGGGTTCATTTTGAAGCTGATCTAGCTTTACTTGAAAGCTATACAGCAGTTATACCTTAGCAAGCCAACATTATTGCCTCGTCTCTTCAACATATAGAATTACAGGAAGGTCATGTTCCTAAACCTCTTCTTCCCTCAGGAAATGCTTTCACATAAAAGGCTTGTCCGTAGGTCAAAGCTGACTTTTTTGGGATGTTAAGGAAGACCTGAGTACAGTGGTGGTTATGTTGAAGAGGGAGAGATTTGATTGTTACCTTTATCAAAGCCGAGCTCTGAAATCTGCTAGCTTTCTGGTGAACATGCAGCTAACCTCAGTCCATAAATCGCATATGGTTCTTGTTTCAGGCTTTAAGTTAATTCTGTAGGGAGATTAATTATTGGCATATTCTGTACTCTCAGGATATATGACCTCTGATGTAGAAACTAAAACTTGATAACGTACGAAGCTTGTGATTGTTTGCAACCTTTATTCTTCTTGATCCCTCAGTCAATTCCAGAAGTATGGTTCACTTAAATCGTTCTTTTTTGGTTGTCTTCAAATCAGGTAATTCGGTTGTCTGCTGCCACCCAGGATTTACCTAGATCTATCATATGCAATGTTCATGGAGTGAATCCAAAATTCCTTCAAGTTGGGGTTGCCATAAAAGAACAGGGACAGAAGCATAATGAGGCCTTTGGCAAAAGTGCCTACTATATTGGGAAGATGGTGTGGAGCAAGGGCTACAAAGAGCTCCTTAAGCTTCTCCACGATCATCAGAAGGAATTAGCTGAACTCAAAGTGGATCTATATGGTAATGGAGAGGATTCAACTCAAGTCCAGCAAACAGCTAACGAACTGGAATTGACCATCAGGGTTCATCCGGGCCGAGATCACGCTGATCCTTTATTCCATGAGTGAGCACTCCATATATTGTGCCTCCTAAAAAGATATTTTGTTTTTCAGGCATATAAAACAAAAAGACATGGGTCTCTATCCATATTAGCCTATTTTGTGATGTGGCTGATATATAACCTGCAATTAAAAGGTCATATTGTGATTCTCCTTGAGGTGATGAAATTTACAAATAAGTTTTGTCGCTCTATCGTGAGTGCCTGGAGCTGAAATTATAACTTGAACGAGTTCAAAATGTTCAATCAGCCATTCATGCTGTTTGGAAGTGGTTTCTCTTTACTCTCATTGGGTATAACATTTATGCTTCCCACTTTATCTCTCGGTTCATGGAGCTAGAGTTGTTATTCATCAGCCTTGCTTGAAAGCAGAAAAATATTGGTCAAAAAGCTGAGGGTGAGGCAATAGTCACCAATCTTTGATATTAAGTAGTTACCAAGTTTTAAAGCCTGTTGACTTGTGTACCTGCTCCATGCGATTGTATAATACCTCCGGCCCTTTCGTTCTCCTTCTGTGCCTTTGGTATGTTTAGTATCATTCAAATAAAAAAGAGAGAAGTAAAGCCTGAAGTTGGGCCTTGGAACAACTGATAAGGTTGCTGTTTTGTGACCTTGAGGTCACGGGTTAGAACCGCGGAAACAACCTCTTGCACAAAGTATAGGGCAAGTCTGCATACATCAAATCGCGAAGCGATCCGGTCCCTCCCCGAACCCTGTGCAAACGCGAGAGCCTAGTGCACCGGGAACGCCTTTTTAGAAGTAAAGCCAATTGATGTGTATGTTCAAGCTTGAGAGAGATTGTTAATTCCACATTGGTAACTGTATTATTGCTTTTTAAGCGAGGAATGAAAATATACTGACCCAATCTCCATTTGGAATAAAGCATTTCAGCCAATTGTAATTTTCTATATCTTTTCCTATTAGAAGACCATGATATATATCTTCTTTTTTAACTTTTTTAAATTTTTATATATGATGTATGTGCAAATGCAAATGATACTTTTAGTTTGAGTATACTAAAAAAATAAAGAGATTACTTGGCTTATGCATTAACTGTAGTGACTGTATAATAATGTCATATAGAGGTCATGTGCAAAGATGTCCACAACCATTAAGTTTAACCTCCTGCACCTTTGGTATGTTAGTATCATTCAAATAGAAGGGAGACAAGAATGTCCCTGACAGCTTGCTACTACTACACTGATATGGATTTCACCATCTTGTTTTGGATCATAAGAATGACAAACATGAAAGTTTTATTTTTCTTCTTTCAGCTACAAGGTGTTCTTGAATCCTAGTACCACAGATGTGGTCTGCACCACCACTGCTGAAGCATTGGCTATGGGTAAAATCGTTGTTTGTGCCAATCATCCCTCCAATGAATTTTTCAAACAGTTTCCCAATTGCAGAATGTATGATGATGGTGATGGATTTGTTAATGCAACTCGTAACGCATTGAAAGATGAGCCAGCTCCATTGACTGATGAGCAGAGACACGAGCTTTCATGGGAGGCTGCTACAGAACGGTTTCTTAAAGCTGCACAACTTGATGTCATGCCATCCAAGAAAATAAGAAAAGCCTCGGCAAAGCTATATGCATCAGCATCATTAAATTTGTCGAGGAGTATTGAGGATGCATCCGCATTAGTGCATTTTGTGGGAACTGGATTTCTTAGTGAACAACCAGATGAAGAGCAATTTAAAGAACTTGGCTTGCCTTTGCCTTTGAAAAAACAAGCACACTGGGACTTGGGGTTTCTGAGAAGGCAGGCGTGAGTGCCTGATTCTTGTCTGTACAAATTCTTTGTAGGAACAGCTTCCTTTTTCTTCTGTCACGTCATATCTTTCCTGTTTTGCTAGGTGCATAAACGCATTGTAATGGGAGAAGCAGGTGTGTTCTCAAATATTGAATGGCTCAACTTCCTTGTTTTTATTTATTTTTCTTTGTCTATTCAGAGAAATTAAAGCAGTGGGAAGAAAGGATAAGGCCCTCTGAAATGATAAATGAACAATTGATGTATTGAAATATTTCATTTTTCTTCCTTATTCATGTTGGTTGCATTTCTGTAGTGTATTGGCTTCTGGTACTTGTGGGATTGGATGACTCTTTACATGATAAAGCGGCAAAAATTTATTTTCTTCCTTTCATGTGCTAGTAAAAGAAATTGTTATCTGCCTTAGATACTGCTTGTTCAAAGAAGATCTAGAAACTGCGAAAAAACACATATTTTCTTGTAATATTTTCTAGGAAGTTATTCTCAGGTGAAAAGGCAACATGGACGTCATGACAATTGCCACTTCAATAGTTTTTCCCAATCACAAGAAAGTAAATGGTTGTCTAATCTATATGAGGAAACAACGAGAACTAGACAAAACAGGTTTTTGTTTTGGGTAAACTATAGATTCAACAATATATCACAGAAGGGAAGCTGTTACTTCCAAATAGATGAATGCACTCAGTTCCCAGATGAGTGAAACTCTGGAAAATGATGGTCCAAGATCAGATTATGCTTTATATCTTGGGAGCTTCCTCTGCAAAATTACCCTCTCATTCTCTCATTTGAAGCTTCAACTGCCTGTCTCTTATCTTATGTTTGATGATGTGCCCCACCGGTGCACTGTAGTGTACATATAAACATGAAAGCAGAGAAATTGAGCAGCTGTGATGCTGAGAGCTTCGATGGTAATCTTGGTTACTTTTCTCTTCACAGTTTTGGTTGACTATAAACTTGCATGATATTCATGGCTTCTTTAGTTACCTATTTCCTTTATGCTTAAGGCAGGAAATTTTAGTTAGACTCTGCACTTAAATATAGTAGTGGTATGTGGCACAGATTTTATATCATCTTGTTTTGTGAAAAGGATATTCCGTCAAGTGTTTCTCATTAATGATTGGTGTTTTATTTTTAATATCTTTCTTGCACACGCTTTTGTTCTTAATGTTCTAAATTCCAATTAGTCTAAACTCTCTTAGTAAGATTCTTCTTTTGAAGAAGTATGAAACTTCTGCTGCATGCATTTATTTATTTTTTAGTATAATCTGATCTGTGGTAGTTTTTGCATTCATTAGCTTGTTGCTCTACATTTGCAACCTTCAAGTTCAAAAATGCAATTACCTCTTGATTCCTTCGACATCTTTACATTGTTCTGGTGCAATTTATAGTTATGTGGTAACATAGGTGTGACTGTATGTCTCTTTTTCTTTACCTCGGTTGTCTATTTTGTCATGCTCAAGTTTTTAAGTGGCAATTGTTGATTTTGCTCTCCCTCTGTCTCTTTTAGGGCCACATCTTTTTTTCCCCTCCTGGTCAAACTCCTAAAAACTAATGTCTTATTTGTAAGATCATGTGATGACAACTAATTTATGGTGATTAGGTGCTTGGTCAAGCCTTGACTAAGAAACATACCAAAGTAAAATTTCTAGAAGCTAGCTGAGGTCAGATGTAATAGTACTTTATGAGCTGGTTAATGTATTTGTGATATTTAGCCGAGTCTCTGTTTCCAACTGCACAAAATGGATGAGCATTAAACGAATATAGTCCAAGCTGTGCTGGATAAACATGCGCAAATGAGTTCTATTGTGTAAAACATGAAGTAACCAATTTTACTCATCAAAATAACATAACTTCTTAAGAAAATTCTTTTTGGTACCAATTCTAATATGCAAATTCTATTCCTAAATGTCAGGGTTGGCTTGTGAGGTGAAATCTTCCACCACCTAGGTTATTTTTGTATTTTTATAAGGAGTTAATTGCACCTGGTATCCATTCTTTTCCACAAAGTTTTAAGTAGCATCCAATGTTTCATGAAACACACTTGCCATCCAGACTTATAGGGTTAATAGACACCTGGCATCCAGATGACCTGCTGGTCGACCGTTGACCACTGAAATCAACCTTTGACCGGACCTAACCCTACTTTTAACCTGACTTTAACCACGGTTTACAATTAATAAAATAATAAAGTCAAAATAAATTAAAAGTTTAATAAAAAATAATTCAAAAATCAATAAAAAAAACCTACACCCCACCTCATCCCCACCCCTTTCATCTTCTTCCCTTCTTCCCCTTTCATCTTCTTCCCCTCCTCCCACGCTTTATCCGCCTCGTCGCCACCCCTTTTATCTCTCTGTTTACAAGCTAATTTACATGTATTAC
>AP025070.1:6282626-6319877 GCA_036186865.1 Eustoma russellianum
ATCTCTCTGTTTACAAGCTAATTTACATGTATTACTTTTCACCTCATTTATTCCCTATGCTCTGTACCATGTAGAAAGTAATAGGAAGTAGATAATAACTTCAACAACATCAGAGAATTGAGAAGAAGGTGGAAGAAATTTGATGATTCAGAGTCTGCAAATTCAAGCCTTTCCACATGTATAAATTGACCTAACTGAATCTTTTCACTGAGAATAAGATCATCCTGCTCGTCAGGTAGAGATACATAAGTGGCGTGAGAAGGGTCAGACACCTTCAAATAAAATCCTTGATTTGGGAAGAGCTCACCACCTGCAAGAGCAGGAACAATACCGAACACCTGCAGCAAAGACGATCTATGCTCACCAGCAATCTTTACATCTGTGTTCATATGCTGTAGAAGCTTCAATAGAATTCCAGGGACTAAAGCTGCCATACTTGAAATCTACAGCAAGCATCACTCTAGAAGAAAACCCAGATGCAAAACTTCAAGATTCCTCTTTTAAACGATGAATCTTGCAAAAGAATAGTGAAGAAAAATGGCATTCATCCCCAGAAGCCCCAGATGGAATCCCACATTGAGATGTGAACTAACAAGAACTCTTGAATTGGTTGAGAATTTGAAATCTCAACTAACTGAGAGCAGAGAATCGAAGGCTAGTGCGGTGGAAGAAATGAACCCATTAGTCTTCTGGAAGGAAACCCAAATGCAGAATACCTGGAGTTCAAGTCATTTTTAATTAAGCTTTTCGAGTTAAGCTCAACTAGTTTCTTTATATACCAGTAATTTCCCTATCCATTTTCATTCTCTTAGCATTCTGCGAATCCGTGATACTATTATTAACCCTTGGCTGAGAGGACGAATCGTGCTGATAAGCACAATTTGCCCCATTCCTACATCCTCTTGATGTATTAAAGTAAGCACAAGGCTTCATAATCTTTGGTTTTGAATCTCTCGGTTTGAAGGCGTTTGATGTAGCTAAAGGGTGGTTGCCAGGAATCCCAGATTGGGGCGTCGAATCTTGTCTTTCGCCTCCATGTTGCTGGATCAGGCTCTTGTAGTAGTTCAGGTCCTTCGACACGGGCGCCACCACAGGTGGTGGTGGTCCTGGGATGCCCTCGGGCACCATTGGTCGCATGCTGGGAGCAGGGGATATGCGACTAGGAGGCGCGTAGAAAGCAGCAGCGGGAGGAGCAGATGAGACAAGTTCAGGTCTGCTGGCATGAGCTAAATGCAGGTCCGTTCTGGAAGCATTTTCCGGTAGAAAAAATGCTTTAACCATGGTTGGAAAATCTTTGCCAACCAAATGACTTAAAGGTTAAAATTAAAAGGAAAAATGCTAAAAACCGCCTATAGCAGGTGCTTTCCCGGTTGCAGGATGCCAGGTGTCTATTAACCCTATAAGTCTGGATGTCAAGTGTGTTTCATGAAACATTGAATGCTACTTAAAACTTTGTGGAAAAGAATGGATACCATGTGCAATTAACTCTTTTTATAAGAAACAAGAACTATTGCAATTCCATGTTAATTTGCCTAATCTACAGATATTGATATCCATTGTGCAATGCCTGGTTAGATATATGAGTGTACATCTGTCCTTTGTCCTTGAATGCCCAGTAAGTTCCCATCACAAACAGGACAGCCACTATAGCATAATAATAAGAGTTATAGTAGCATCCATGCTCAGGGAGGGGTAGCCCAGGGATAGTAGTTAATAATGATTGGGGCTGGTTGGCCTGCATTTGCATGGCGAAATGCACACTTGTAATCTGAATTCATCTTCATTTATCGGCTTTTAACTTGTCTTATTCATCTTCATTTATCGGCTTTTAACTTGTCTTTGTAGATTATATTTTGGAAAAAAAGGTTCGAGTGTTGTATTAGTTGCTTTGAATGCTTCGTATCGCTGATTTACTGATGCCAATGATATTATATGGTTTCTTTGCTGGAAAATGTAACTCGGCATAAATATATCATTTGGATTGGATGTATTGTTTTTTCTGACTCTCATCCTCTCCAGACCTTAGATATGGTTTTTGATGTCGTTGGATTATGCTGACTATGTGTTGTTATTGTAGTATTTCTCCTGCTGGGATTTCTAATTAACAGCAAGAGATTACCACAACCACTATATAAGTTGTATTTCCTCAAAGAGTCCAGTTACACAGGTATTGCTTTTCAAGTTCATTTTTTCTGGAATAAATATCTATGGGCTCGTCAAACATGCTCTTCTGGAGACGGGTTAAGTTTTAATGATTTATTACCTCATCAAAGATTAATTAAACAAGTTTAATTTGGTTTCCCCTTCCACCTCCTGCTCTCTCTATGCTCTTCATTTGGTTGCTCAGTATCACAGTGTGATGCATCTTATCGTCATCTCCACTGAATTTTTTGTCACGCATTAAATTTTTCTTGCTGTCTCCCATAATTTCATAACTATCTACCTTTTGCATGCTAGTCCTGAAGGTAGATATCCTCTTTAACGTGATTACCTCCAAATTTGAAAGTGTGGCTGCTGTTGATGACATATTAGCAGCTCAATGTTAGCTGCTGGTTCCCTTGTAAAGAAAAAAAAAATACTACAACTAGAATAACAACGCTCGAACCTTTTCCTACTATATGGGGTCAGCTATATAGATCAATCACTTCATTGTGCTTTAATTATTTTATTTACTTTATTTTTGCTTTTTTACTTTTCATTTTTGCTTTTTTTGGTTTTTGAGTCGTAGCCTAAACCCTACCCTCCTTGTAAGTCTTCTTATAGTTAATGCATAATGTGTGCTTTTAGAATATACGTCTTTCAAAACTATCATATCATCTCAGCTATGCTTCAAGCTTAACTATCTAAAATTCTCACTTAAATCTTATAACATCTAATATGAGACCGAATCAACTGTCTTCATTGTGTTATATCACTCACCATATGCTCCACAATTGTCATATAAGTCATATCCTTTCTTATTGTCTCTCTCTATTCTTTTTTTGGTATCTCTGTCACACGTTTAACATGCACCTTATTTATCATCTTGCACCGCCTAACAGGCGCATCTGCAGGACGCCTTTGCACGTGTTCATATCATCTTAACCTTGATTCCTTTAATTTCTCATCAATAAGAGTCACCTAACTTTTTTTCTTATATATTCATTTCTTATTGTATCCTTGTATAGCTACACATCCATCTTAACGATATCGTTTTGCCACTCGCATTCTTCATTTATGTTCTTAATTGACTACGCAACATTCAGACTTGTACAGCAATACGGGTCTAACTGCCGTCCTGTAAAACTTTCATTAGCTATAAAGGCACTTTCATATCACAAAGAAGACCTGACGCACTTCTCCACTTTAACAACCACGCTTGTACCATGTGATTTACATCATTATCAATTCCTTCATCTTTCTGTAGTATAGATCATAAATGCCTAAAACTCTCATTCAAGTGAATCTCTTGGTCTCTCAATTTCACACAAGGTGTTATGATCATTCTGTTGTTGCTAAAATTAAATTTCATTATATTCTTTCGACTCGATTTGACGTTCTTTTCCTCTAATATCGCCCAACAATATTCCATCTTGGCATTGACTTATAGAAAATTGAAGAAATGTTATTCATAAACTTAGTTTCAAATATACAATAGTAAAGCCTTATACATAGGCTATGAGAGAGGAAACAAGTGGTTAAGTATGCCAACGATAACACTGACAACGACTAGCTTTCTAGTCTAACGTCCACAATGCACCAGTCACTTAGCAGGTGACTTGTTGGAGTATTTAGGACTTATAGAAGAATATATTATTACTACGTGTCTCTGTATATATACAGTCTGTCTAGTACATTATATGTGTATTTACATGCATATTTTTATACTCTCCTTCAAGCTTGATGTATATGTTTATACAATCAAGCTTGACCTCTAAATTATAGAATATTCTTGTAGAGATTGGTTTGATCAATATATCTGCTAGTTGATCTTCTGAGGAGACATCTTCTATACTGATGATTCATGCTTCAATCTTCTCCCTTATGTGATGTCTATATATTTCAACATGCTTTGATTTATTACGTTGAACTGGATTCTCTGTCATACTTATTGCTGAGATATTATCACAATACACACTGATTGGAAGGAAAACTGGTTGTCCCACCTCTTCCAGAACTTTTTTCAGCCATAATCCTTAACACAAGCCAAGTGTCAATCAGCATATGTGAAAACTTGAATGTTTGTCTCCATTCTTGCTAAAGTACAACCCATGTCCTGGTGCTGATTTAAATACTTGAGAATTCTTAAGGCATACCTTGAGATGCTCATTAGTAGTTTCATGCATGAGTTGACTTACAAGGCTAATTGTATAACATATATCAGGTTTAGTATGAGATAAGTAAATCATTATTCCTACTAACTTTTGATAACTCAACTTATCTGTGGGAGTTTATCCAACTGTTCCCTAGGCTTGTGGATCTGGCTCAACTAGTGTGAGAAGTCTACATCCTAACATCTCTGTTTTCTGAAAAAGATCAAGAATATATTTTCTTTGTGATATGCACATCCCATACCACCATAAATGGCACTCAAACCCCTATTTGTGTTGATAAGCAAGTTTTTGTTACTAAGCCTAATCTACAGATATTGCAGATAGAAACATGGACCCTAAAAAGACCCCAAAAAAAAAAAAAAACTCTACTCTGATTGTGCGAGTAGATGGTTTGGTCATGTGCGTGATTGAATAGAAATTCAGCTCCGAAATCCTGCTCTGGAAATTTGAATTCGGAAATAATACAAGAGCTAATGTTGAAAGATCATCAGGAACTTTCAAGATGTGACCGCGTTTTGACCAAACCCTCATCGCATTTCATATTCTGTTAGCTACGGTGAAAGTAAAAGTAATAGAAGAGCTAATGTTGAAAGACCATCAGTTTAATATGATCAAATGGTTTATGACGCCAAAGGATAGCTATGAACTGCGATATCGTTCTTCCTAAGGAATTAAAGATATGGTTGCTCCAACCATGTAATTAAAAGTACCTTTCATAATTTGACGGTCTTGCAAAATGGCTGGTGTTCCACGAAAGAAAATCCGCCCTCTTTAAGAGAAAGGGATGCAAAGAGGGGGAGAGAGATAGAGAGATTAGGGGGGTGAGGTGAGTGATTTCAGATAAAGGATATCCTAACGTCAGGTAAAATCAAAGGGATCACGCAACTTAATCAAAACAGAAAACAGGCTGAGTATGCAGTTAGTAGTCCCCTGATGATTCTTTCCATCCACCAAATGTCTCCTCCTGTCCATAGGACCGTTCCTCACTGTAAACCTGAAATTGAAATGAAAGTGCATCAAGGTATTGGTTTTTGCACAACTCATCTTATGATCATAGAACTAGATAAACAGAATAATGGTTTTGGGCCTTTGCTATGGTGATATTTGAAGGACCAAGTCTTCTCAGACTTAGGTGAAATGTATCTAAAAATTGAATGAGCTATGAAGAAGCGCCGGTGTTTATTGACTCACGTTATTAAATAAGAAAAAGATGCAGCAAAATGAAAGCAGTTGCTTAACCATCTTACATGTGGCTTAAAGCTCAGAGCAATCCTGATTTCTCCATGATATTCCTCATCCTTAACAACATTGTAAGAAGTGGGTGGGATATCGCCTTCCTCAAAAACTGGATCCAGTGGAATACTGTTGACGAAAACCAAGAAACAACTTGTCGTGTTATATCAAGAACATGGAAAACCACCATTGCTCTTATGATGACAAACCAAAGGTGAAAAATAGAGTAAAATCTTAACAAGGCACTTCATCTTTTCTCATGCTCCCACGTTTTGTTTTCCCTTCTAAGTACCACAGAAGTCGCATTTTGGTTCAGTAGTCATGAATGACTCAATCTCAGTTAAATCCTAAAACAGACTGGAAAGATGGAGCATAAAAGAGTTACTCACGTTGCCTCTCCAACAAAATCATCACTGGTGAAAGTGTCTTTGTCCATTAATTTGATTTTCAGCTCAGAAACACCTTCAGAGATGGAAAAGAGAAAGGTCTCATTCCATTCTGGAGCTGCTCCATTGCCTGTCGAGAAAATCATTCAGTCAATTTCAGCTTTGTCTCCGGTCAGAAATTATAGTTTTCTAAATTTCTAAAAGCGACAAGCTGCAAAAATGGGACATGCCCAAAAAAGAACAAGAAAACCAAAGCCTCATCCAGAGCAGTCTAGGTGTAGGTGCTTGGTTTGTTGCTGCTGGAGATCAATATTTTGGACAAATCTCAAACGGACTCATGACAAGCCGAGATTTGTTAATTCATTGGTCCTGGATGCTGCACTCCGAAAGTGGCAAATGGGTTAAATTAGCATGCTAACACACCTGATGCAACATTGCTTTTCTTCTCCTGACTCCGATAGGTGAGGATGGCATAAGGATCCATGTTAGCTGCAGAAAAATTATCAATATCATTGGAGTTATGATAATTTAAATGAGAAACCATCAACTTCACTAGTACTGTTTTGCCCTCTATGCAGTATGCATAACTTATTTCTGAAACATCAAAATAAAGAACTAATTTCGTTAATGAAAAAGCAGCCAGGCATAGTGTTGCTGCTGAAACATGTCCTCAATTTGCAGTCCAGGAAAAAAAAATAAGGGAGATAAACAAATGAGGGAAAGAAGCAAGTGACACTACTCAACAGCTTCATAATTGAAGTGTAAATATCGCATAGATGAACCACTCTTCATACGCGTAGATGATCATCTCTGGATATAAAGATGACCAAAAAGCTAGGAGATCCAGAAAATTCACAACCATTTGAAAGAGGAGATCTCTGATCCCACCAATGAGATCAATTAGACAGACTATTAGATCAAGATTCTGTCTTGGCGACTCCTGATCTAGCTGATATGGGATGAGAGAAAGCCCCAATGAAAAGCTAAACAGATGGTATATCATACTTATTGCACATTCACACATTCAATTTTAAGTGCAGAGAAATCAGGTCAAGAAAATCGCCTAACAATAATATATATAATCGTGAGCATAACTTCATCAATAGAATTTCCGACCCCAGATTTAGTGCTATCAAGTATCCTACCCTACAAAAAAAACACATACATAAAAAATAAAGGTTAAAAAATAAATGATCTTAAAGCAAACTACAACATCAGGGGCTTCATTGCGATCCTTCAACAAAATAGCAGGTGAAATAACAACCAGAATTTTCATCCTTCAAAGATATAAACTAGCATGATGTCAAATTTATCAATCCACAGCATCAGAAAAGGGGAAAACATAACAAAATCAAATCTTAAGTAAATCAGATCACGTAGTAAAAGGCTCAGTTAAAGGCATTAAACGTACAGAACTACAGAAGTGTTCTAAATTTTGTTCTAACACGATCCGATGCCATTAAGTATCCTACGGCAAAACATATACAGACACACACCCACACCCAGAGAAAAAAGGAAAACGAAAAAATAAATAAAAATCAAGTGATCATGCAACAGAAAAATCTCAGAGCGCAAAGTGATCAATAAGCACCAGAATTTCATAAACGTAATATAAAAAAAAAGGAGATCGATCTATATCATCATAAATGGGACCACAAGAAGGGGGAAATTAAAGAAAAAGAGATCCGATCATCAGAGAACACAGATTAAACGTAAAAAAGAAAAGGATCAAGCGTAAGCAAGTGAACATACAGAGAAAATCAGTGTTCTCAAGGCCTTTTGCACCGATGAGAAGAACTTCGAGCGTTCCCAGAGGCATACTGGAACCAAAATTGACTGAAACAGAAAAAAGGAAGAAAATCAAAGGACTTGAAGCAGACCACTTTCTTTAGTCAGGCGTCCCTCTGGCATCCTTAACGCCAAAATGGAGTATTTATATCGCCTCTGCCGATACCCATGGTTTGGGCCGGTTTCGAATCCTTCCAGCAAAAGGTGGACTTCACCGTCTCATTCCCAAATTACATGTACGGAGAATGTAAATCAGGAGCCGATCAGCCTTCTAAATTGAGTGAGATTTTACGTACTGACCTATACAAGATGTCCTTCCGCAAATCAGGAGCAGAGGAACACCCACACTGTGATTGTCGCAGAATCGAACTCTTGAACTCTTGGAACAAATCCCGACTCAAATATCAATTGAACTATGCCCAGAAGCCCCGGTTTCGAATCCTGATGGCTCAAGGCGTGGTTTGTATTTGACTTTTATTATCTTGATGTCAACTTCGGTGCCATTTGTGATTTTATATATATGCTTTCTTTAAACTAAAATAGAAAATTTATCTTGTCAAATATTAAATGTATATAGTCAGGGACGGATATAAAGGAGGCACATGAGTGCCCCCTTACCTCTCTGTATTTTTAATCTAGTTTTTTTTAGTATTTTAAGTTAATTTAATACTTATAGGCTATAATATCTAGAGTAAATTCTAACGATGTCACAGCTAAAGAAAAATTAAGTTAGAATGATCAAGAGATTATAAATGCTATGAATCTTCTAAATGTTACACAAAAAGAATCATAAGCTTATAGGAACACAAATAAGATTATTTGTTTGACTTATCTTGTATCGTGATTGATTCACAGATTCAATGCTTGAATAATCCTTTTGATAAATCGAATATGAAGTTACTTACTTATATGAAATACTTAAACTCGTGTGACTTTTTTTAGCATTTGATATGAAAAGTTGATTTCTCTTGCCAAAATTTTATCTATGTCTTGAACTGAATGTTTTTGTACTTCACGATGATCTAGATCGTTATGTTATTGATTTAAGATCTGATAAGAAACTTTCGAATTTGAATGGAAGTACAACATTTAACAGAAGAATTGACTTTGAAACATTGGGAGACAATTGCGATCGCTATGGGTATATAGTCAGCGTAATATTGTCATAGTGGCCATAATATTGTCTTAACGATATTGTGATACACACGTCTCAATCTAAGTTTTTTAAATTTTAATTTTGAGTTACTATTTGTATTGTTAATTACATGCAATATCTCATCATTGTTGAAATAGTATACTCATGTGCCTATACTACAATAACAATAATTAGTCATACAGACATCAAGAAAAAGAAAATGATAGCGATTTTCTACAACAGAGTGTAATAATAAATCAATAATTAATATAATCACAACAACAATAATCACAACATTTGTGTTGTACAACTAACAAGAATACCTCACAAAATATGCACAATGTCATATATGCAAGTGCTTTGTTTTTTTTTAAAAAAAAACTATATTGTCCATCTAATAATAACCGGATCCGGATCTTCTTAGTGAAAGATAGATGGTGACATATGGTTCAGCGACACGTGACAATAAAAAGATGTTGAGAATAAGTAAAAGATAACCAGTAAGACTGAATAAAAACAGTAATTTAATAATTTTCCAAACCAAAAAGGTAATAATAAAAATATATCTTTTTGTTTTATCAATGCTTAATAATAAATTATGGGATAAAATTAAAAATTTGTAAAAAGGACAAATGTTTATATTTATTAAAAAGAATACGTAATTTAATCATTTCCCAGACCAAAAATATAGCATTTGGTGATCCAACACAAATGGAGATCCTCATTTCCTGTCTTTCAGGGTTCGGTCGGCATATTTGACATGAAAGAAGGCGACCGGACTAGGCCCTTCAACCCCACAACCACCGCCGTCGCCGCCGCTCCGGAGACACCATCGATTTCTGCAGGCATCTCTCCAGATGCTCTTTCTTCATTTATAGATTTCTTCAAGGATATCCGGTATTCTTCAGCCGTCCCACCATCTCTCAACACCAAAGATTCTTATTCTGAATTATTCCGTAGCTTTATTCAGGTCCGCTCCATTCAGCGGGGAAAGATTTCATGCCTAATCACTGTCAAACCTCCTATCATGGTAAAGAACATTGAACACCCTTTTGACCTTATTTTCATTTGTCTTATTCCGGCCATTTTCTTCACTGATTTGAAGTTCACTAGTCAAATTTCAGCGTATGGGGTTGTATTTGTCAATTTTAAGTAGGATTTTAGAAAGCAACAAAAAGTTGAAGACTCTTTTGCTTATAACTCAAATTATTAACCTGTAGCTTGACTAGTTTCAAACTTTTATCCCAATATTATTGATGTTTTCCAACTAACTCGCTACTTCTATTTAAGGAAGGGCTTAGATGGACTTGATTTTCCGATGAATTCATAAATACTGGGACATTTAGCATCCATTGCTCATCCAAGCTATATATTCTGTCTTTCCAATTAACATGAAACATGTGGAATTCAACATGGACTAGATATTTGGATTGATAGGTTAAGATTGTCGATAATATAGTACTTCTCTAAAAGACTAGTTTGCATTTTTTAGATTGTATATTCTGTATCAGATTTGACTTAGATTATTATGGAAGCAGGATAACGATAGACTTGTTTCCTGCGAACAAGGGATGTCATGATGGTTAATATTCCTTTAATCCAAGATTAGTGATTTTTTGGTTGCTTGAGAAAATTCTGATTGTCCGGAATGCATTTTAGGATTGTAGGTACTTGACCACAATTCTTTCCATTTCCAATGGAGTCAATGACAAACCTTCCTTGACTTTGGAATATGATAGAATAAGTCAAAATGACTAACTAAATTGGCTGCGATTCTTATATTATGAAGTAGCAGTTAATCGACATAACTTGACGCATCATTATGGTGGGTCATCGGGAAACAATTTTCATGTGCTTCTAACACATGGGTATGGTTGCGTACATCCGACCCCCCGTACCCCGCCATAGGCGGGAGCCTCTAAGACAATGGGTAATGTTGTTGTTGTTGTTGTAGATACTTGACCAGAATCGCAGTAAACTTAGGTGCCAGTACCATTTCTGCTCGTAGCCTTGTGTATCACGAGTAGTAAAATGACATGGATCTTCTGCATTAAAATTTGTCAAGTATTTTTAGTTTTTGCCTTTTTGGATCAAAGTTATTGCCATGTCATTTCAAATTTCAGTCCCTACATTTTTGTATAATCTTCCATCATGGCATGTTAGATTAGGCAGAAACTGAATTAGGTTAAGATTACTCGCCCAGATTTGTTGTCATGTGTAAGTTCTAATATGCATCTGCTCTGTGTATCATATTCTTATAAACTACGTTCAGACATGTCATTAGCAAAGCCTTAGACTCGATCGGTTAAGATTGTTTAGAACTTGGTATCTGTGAGCCATTTTGTAAGCCATACGTATATGTACATATATCATACCAAATCCTCCTGGTAAGTATTTGCCTGCAGCAAGCTGTTACGCTATAAAAAAATTGTGGAGAAGGTCTTTGTTCATATTCAAGACTCTAGGTTATACTTCTGTCATTCTATAGAAGAGATTTCTTTCAAAGAAATCATGATGCAGCAAGTTTGATAGATTTGTTTCAGATTAGAAGGAATCTCATTATTACATCATTGACGATTACTCAAGATGCTCAGGGACTGCAAGTATAACCTACAGTTTTGTATATGAACAAATCTATAAAACTTGCTGCATTATGATTTCTCTGCATTACAGTAATAAATGGTGGCCTGCTGTTTGCTGTTTTTCAGGGTATAATGGGTGTTTTAACCCTCTTCCCTTCTTGTACAATGAATGACTGATACCCTAATTTTTATTTCAAGAATTTCTACAAAGGGATGCATGGAGGAGCAGTTGCTGCTGTGACAGAACTGTTGGCCTTAGCTTGTGCCAGAACAGTTGTGGGAAAAGATAAAGAGCTTTTCCTTGGAGAATTGGGTGCATCTTATCTGTCTGCTGCTCCAGAAAATGTACCTATGAAATCATGGTGCTTTAAATTTCATCGATTTGTTATGTAGTTATCCATGTTTCCTGTTGCTAGACTTCATGCTTTCTCCTTTATGCGTGAGGGGTTCACATGGACGTTGGAACCAAGATTGTCTTAGGCCCTTATAAGATTCTTGTTCTTTTAAATTTCCTATTGCTACATGATCAGCATTGTGACTTAAACTGTGCCTCGCAGGTAAATGTACTTGTTGATGGATCTGTGGTGAAGAGTGGTAGGAATGTGACATCAGTGGCTATAAATTTCAAACATGAGCAATCGGGACAATTGTTCTACAGCACTCATGCTACCTTCTATAACATGCCTGCTGCAAGCTTGTGATTAAGAATGAAGACCTCTTGGAATGATGCTCATCCTAATGTATCTCTAAAACTGATCCTTTGTAGTTTGGAAGCTTTTACTTGTTATAAATGAATAGACAAATAAGTGATTATCTGTCATAAGTCTTCGTTTACATTTGTTGTTGTGGGGGGGGGGGGGGGGGTTCCTGCTGTTTCACTCTGTGCAGACCCTCCACCCCCCCCCCCCCCCGTCTCCTATCTCTGTAAAGTGATCTTCAAAAAAATCTCTGTAAAGTGAATAGCTGCAACAATGAGATGCAGATAGTCATAAATTCTCCAAGCTTGCTGGAGACTTCAAGTTGCTTTCATGGTTGCTTCTTAATAACAGTATCTCTTCTTCTTCTTCATTTGTTTCCCTTTATTTGAATAGTTTTTGGTGCATTTGTTCAACTATTTAATAATTTACATATGTTGTTGTATAGCCTTTTTCCTGAATAAAAAGATTCTATTGTTTTGAGCATTTCAGAACAGATGCCGAATTTAGTTGTTCTTCTACTCAGTTTCCTGCAGGAAAAGAGAAGAAGTGGAAAACTAACAAGCGGAAAACATAGTATATACATTCATCTCTCTCTATAGAGAGAGTTTCCTGCTATATTAAATAAAAGCATACTTTTGAAATCATTCAAATCTATACATAACAACACACATATATACACACACACATATATACATAGCGAACAAGAAGTAATGTCAAATAATACGAGTTTCAAACTTTAACGAGTCTCTTTTTTGGGGAAAAAAAATAGAAAACTTTAACGTATCCCTCCAACACTCAAAAAGTAAAAGGGAAAGGAACAGTTAAGATCCATCATAAAAACACAGTTATTTGGAAGAAAGGAAACAACTTGGAAATAAGAGAAGCCCCTTCTTTAGAAACCAAAACGTCAAGGCCAAAACAATTTATTGTAGTTTCTAACTATACATTTCTAGGTCCATCACATGATTCAACCGCAACCCAGAGCAAGTACCAGAACAAACATGCTCATCCTTGATATTTAATACTTATGGGTACAACATACAGTTTTAAGAAATTAGGCTCAGGGTTAGAAGCACAATGAAGAAGCAGCCACCCACCCACCCACCCACCTGGACTAACCCGCTAAAAATCTTACAAAAAGATTGGAGGTACATACTATACTGACTGCAATAAGTGGAGGAATCAACCACCACAAACACGAAGGCAAGCTGTCGAAAACTAAATGATGGCAGCGGTGTTGTCAGATGCGCAACGGCTCATTACTTGCTCATACTTCTTCACTACAGCTTTGGCTCCCATTCTTCAGAATATTATACTTGCAGAGAGGACATATGGCATTGATGGAGAGCCATTTATCAATGCAAGCACAATGGAAATGATGCCGGCAAGGAAGCTCACGCAGTTCGGCTCCATCCTCATATGTGCAAAGGCAGATGCAGCACTCCTACAGTTCACCATAGAGAAAAATAGTACTTTAGGAAAAGATGAGGACATTATTTAATCTCAATATCAAATCGCACATGTTAAAGAGCACGTTCAGGCAGTTTCCAGAAAAGGAGGGAGAGATAAAAAGAAACATGAGGAAGAACAAAGCAGGTTCAGCAGAAATTGAAGCGCCGTTAGAGTATGCTTCATAACTCCCCCCTCCAATCACGATAAATAACATAGCCACTACCAATATGCACTAGTTGAATGATATTCATCCCTCAAGGAAGTGATATATTATACAGAAAGGAGCATACAGCATCCTCCAATGGCAGAACATGCTCAACAGGAGTATCTGTGTCGCATTTGGTCATTATTCCATTGAATGATTCTTGAATTTCTCCATTCTGTTTCTCTGAATCACGGATCCTGAGAAATTTGTATCTTGGCAGTCGCTCAATATCTTCCCTGGTTGCTCCTTCCTGTTTCACATGCAGTTTCTCAGTCATAAAAGCCAACTTCATGAACATGATACAAGGAGAGAACACAAAGCCAAAAGCACAAATACAAGCTCCCTTGTTTATATTATGCATGACCGCAGATAGCATTTTCTTTTCCCTCTCACCAGAACTAGATGACTCATAAAGGTACCAAGATTGCACGTCGCCCGCATTTATAACAAGGCAGCAAGCTTTCACTGGCAAAAGCCACAAGAATCTCTCTGTTGTGTAAGTGTATACAAGTGTAGGCAGGACCTAAATTAAACTGATTCATTCTTACAAAAGTAACATTGTCTTTCCCCCTTTTCTCATAAAATAGGAGCCAATTTATTTCAGTTGCACCAATAAGAAACTGCGTTATGCAAAGTGGAAAAGGAAGTAAAAGGTGACCCTTTTATTGGTGATGGTTTTTGAAGAGAGAAGTTGAAGTACCTGATCTGCTACTGCATATAAAATTGCAATAATACATGGTAGGCAGCAGCAAACCGCGATCCCAATGATACATGCCACAGCAATGCAGATGACAACAAAAAGCACATCAAACGCCAAAAATGCAATGCAAAGCCTGCATAAAGGAAAATTTTCTTTGGAAATAAATAGGCAAAGTAAGAAACTGCAAAACTGAAACTCCATTAGAAGAAAATTGTTTATACAGACCAGTAAAGTTGAGGTGAATCTTGACTCAGAAGCTCGCTGTCTGCAGATACCCAGTAGAAACCAATTATCCACCAAATAAATGAGAACAAAGTGTTTCCCGACTCCAGGTGCTTAGCAACACTGATAGCATAAGATACAAAAATGTCAACAAAAGAAAGCAGCCGCATGCAGACTCAAGGTGCTCAGAAACACTCAAACTGATTATGTAAATAGAACAATGTCTGCATAAAAGAGTACTGTGTGCTATTGTAATTCCTCAAGTAAGAAATGAACAAATAAATTAGTCTTAACACATAAGTAGACATAAGTTCAAGAATTCATGGTCATAATTAATAGGTTCCGACATGTAGTAACAAAGATGCTAAAAGAAAAACTGGTAACAACAGAAAGTAAGAACATTCCTTGCAGCTCCTCAATGAAGGAAGAAATGTACCATACCACACGTTACAAGAGACAGAAGTGAGAATATCGTGGTCAAACATAGACTTGGATCCTACACTTAGCTAGAGCGAAACTATACAAGAAGAAAATGTTAACTAAACAAAGAAAGTTGGAGCATTTGCCGTCCTCAGCAAACAAACGAATGGCAAAACATACTTAAACGTATAAAATAAGAACTGATATCAAGTTGCAGTAGATATATAATAAGAACAAAGCATATACAACATGTGCAGCCACATACGCTTTACAAACTTTGTGATGTTCTATTCTCCATCACTATTTATTGATGCATACCACCCAGACTTACTAGCCATAAGTACTCCCCTCAACCTGAAGCATACACATCAAGAATCTCAAGTAAATCAGAGTAGAGATCAAAACACGGTTCCTCAAGTAGCAGGCCAAAAGCTAAAAAGTCTCTTCTGGAAAAGGATAAATGACCACTTGATGAGGAGAAACATAAAATGGACTAGCTTTTCAATTATTTCACCATGTATACATGTATACAAATAGCTTCATCCTTCTTTAATAAGTTCTTATACTATCCTTCATAATGTGCTAACTTCTCCTTAATAACTCCTACAAGTTTGCATCAAACAAAGAAAATGTAAAAGCTAAAACCTAAACACTGTCTAAAAGAGATACCCTGCGCCCATTATTATCCAAGATGAGAAAAATAAGGCTTTTTTTTTTTTGAACAGCTAAAGTCTTTCGGTGATGTAAACAAAATGTGGGGTGCACTTATCTTCTAGTGGCCAAGTTCATGTTGGTCTCCATACCCAAATGATATTTGATTTTCATCCTAATTTGAATGGAGATTAAGGTCACATTTCTAACATCCCACCCAGCTCAAACAGTACAACGGATGATAATTATTCTTCCTCTAACAGGACAATGAATGGTAATCTGAATACAAATCATTGAAATGTTACCTCATGTCTTCGTCATTCGACATGGGATCAGCAGGAAAGTAAACAGTTTCCCCCTCATCACTTCCCGAACTAGAATTTCCACTGCTCCACCTCCCACCCCCCGCCAACAAAGCTACCACTACTCACCCGACTGATCGAAGTCCGCTGCTGCCACCGTCGCTTGTACTCCAAACAAACGCAAACCATATGAAGCAAGCACTGGAAACAATACCCCACGATCCACACCCGCAAAGGCACAGCCGGCTTCTCATTTCGGCTCGTATTTAACACAGAAACGGATACAATCACAAACATCAGATTCCACAGTAAATCAAGGGCGACTATAGGCTTGGAATAGGCCCAGTCGGTTTGCCGCTCCTCAATTTGCTCCGCCGCAGCTTCTCGAACCCTCATCGATGGCTCTCGCATCATCCTTCGACTGCTCATTCGCCGGAGAAACCGAGCAGCACCACGGAGGCTAGGTGGTCGGCGCATGAACCGCCGGCTAGGGAAGATCTGGCTACCGAGCAGCGGAGCCGTATCAATTCCACCGCCATTGCTATAATTGGTTGACCTTGCCGCTGACATTTTTCTTCCGGCGATTTTATTCCATTTGGTTTTTGCAAGTAGACTAATGTCGTTACAGAAAAGTTCTATAACATTTCTCTTTTTTGGGTAACATATTTTTTATTTGATTTATTAATTTTGTTTTATTAGGTTAAAAAAACAATTTTTTTCAAGTACAATAAAAGTGGAGGAAAGAGAAAATTAATTCAACATAGATATAGATGAAGGCATGCCAGTTCACTAATTTTGATCAACCATGTAAAATGTTTAAACATGGAAGGGTATTTAAAACAATGCATATTAATGAAATGTTATAATGGACAAATAAATTGTCACCCCCTCTATTTTAGTAATATTATCCTAGTTTGACTTGATTATAATGTCAAAAACTAAACTATTTTGGTCGTTATTTTAATCTACCCTTAGTTGGTTAATTGATGTAAACTAGATAAATCATGTGAATGTTAATTGAAATAGAGTATAAACTTTGCTTCTAATATATTTATGTTTTTAGAGATTAGACAATATTTTTAGGTCAAACCAAGATAGGAATTAAGATAATATTCTGTACTAGACGGAGTATGTGTAAAGTATTTTCATGATGAGATATCACGTGAATTAAATATGATGGGAGTCACGAGAATTTTGAGAAGATAACACAAATGTAATATATATTTGGAACGTTTGTTTATCAGTATGACACTAACAGATTTGTAACGTATGTTTATCACGATGTATGACATAAGTACACATAATTTTAAGGAAAAACAATGAGAAGGTGGCGAAAAACGTTAGCCATAAATGTAAACTAGATAAATCATGTGAATGTTAATTGAAATGGAGTATATGATCTTTGTTTCTATATATTCATATTTCTAGAAATTCGATAATATTTTTAGGTCAAACCAAGATAGGAATTAAGATAATATTCTAAAGTAGATTGAGTATGTGTAAAGTATTTTCATGATGAGATATCACGTGAATTAAATATGATGTGAGTCACGAGAATTTTGAGAAGATAACAGAAATGTAACATATATTTGGAACGTTTGTTTATCAGTATGACATAAGCTAACATAGATTTGTAACGTATATTTATCACGATGTATGACATAAGTTACACATAATTTTAAGGGAAAACAATGAGAAGGTCGCGAAAAACGTGAGCCATAAACGTAAATCATCAAAGATTTTCTAATTGCGTGTTTATCTAAGATATTCTTTACATTTTATGTTGATTTTGCATTTTTTTTTTTGTTTTTGTCTTTGTTTTTTTATTATTTATACATTTACACGGTTATGACTGTTTTAATTTCAGAAACTTTCTATTTGTGGTTACTAAATTATTTCATTAGTACACTAGCACGTCATATTTTTATTAATGTGTCATCTATGCAGATACATATATAGCCGAGAGTCTCAGTGGAATCAAACTCTCTATCCTTTAGGCTGAAAGTATTATTTACATGTCTCTCACCCTTCCTAGACCTAAGAGATAGTTTTTGATTTCGTACGGATATACCGGTTATTGTTGTTATATTTAGTTATAAAATGAAACGAGGATGTTAGAAGATGATACGGACATCTAGTCCTTTATGTTGCCCAAATATAGACACCATAAGATTGTTGATGGACCATGCCTTAAGAGAAAGTGACAAGATCATGGACATGTCTATTTTGAACTTTGAAGTGCCCAAATGTGGTCTATTTATTTGGGATAGGATCTCCTCACCGCAAGAGAGGTGCGGTGACGCGTGACCGCGCGACACGTGGCAGCAAGGGAGGGTGGTGAGACTAGATGTAGGTGACTCTCATCTAGCCTCACCACCCTCCCTTGATGCCACATGTCGCGTGGTCACAAAGGGGGTGAGGAAAGTGGAGGTGAGGAGATCTCAACCCCATTTATTCGGCCAGAAAAATTATTCCATGCCATTATCGTTGTATGTAATTATCATGGAAGCTATAAATTAGTTTATGATGATGACCGTGAATGAGGCATAACTATCAAACAAAAACCTCAAATAGAAAGTTTCAGCTTTAAACCTCTCCAAGTACAGAATGCATAATCATTCCATTTTTATATTGGATATTTTACATATATTATATACTAGTTATTTTTCGATCACATTAATGATGACTTGATGACTTGTTTTGTTTCCATTTTCAATAAAGTAAAAAGACACATTTTTATTGGCTTTCTAATATGATGGAATAAAGCAAAATGACTCATTAAATTATATGTACTTATTATATTGTGAAGTATCAGTTGATCAATATAACTTGACACAGTTTTCATTATGGGTCATCAGGAAACAACATCTGTGTGTTTCTAACATATGAGTATAGTTGTGTACATCCGACATTCCATATTTGTTCAACAGTAGCCTCTAAAGTAATGGGATAATGTTGTTGTATTAATGATGACTTTTTTACTTAGCAAAAATAAATCAAGCCTGAGCTTTCTGTAGCTCAACTTTTTTGGACGGTCTGATCTAATACTATTGCTGTCTCATATATTACATCATTCTAGATAGTTCAAATAAATTACATAGAAAACTAACTATGATAATATTTAAGCCGAAAAGAATAATATTTAGTATTATTATAGGACAAATTGAGCAAGAGATAATATCTCAAGTCATACTTTTCTTTTATTTTACCGGTTTGTTAATATGCCTACATTTTATTCTGCTTGATATTTACTTTCAGAATTCAGATTAGATAATTCCTTTTCTTTAATTCAGTCGGCTGGCTAATCAGATGAAATTTTAAACTTTCGAAATATATGATAAGTTTCTTCTGTCTTTGAGGATTAATTTCTTCATTGTATTGATAAAAATAATGAGCTTAAAGCCCGACCAAACCCAGTTCAATGCTTTGCGACTCAAGTTTAGACTAAGTTTCTACTTTCTAACTGTTGTCTAATCAAACTTACCCCATAAGGACTTCCGCTGTGGGTCGAATTTAAGCGACAGTTGAATTTAGCAGAACAGAGAAATAGGATGAACAATAATTTGACACAACGATTTATACTTTGAACATCCTCCTAAAATAAACGAATATCTCCAGTTCGTATGCATCCATTTCAATCATAGATGCATACGAACAAGATTAAATGCTACCATGTTACATCATCAGAACAGAGAGCCGAAAATTCTCATCTACAACCTACGATTCAACAACAAATTACTTATGCCGGCATTTACATTAGGAAAAGACTCCTATGATCAATGGATGCTTTCATGTCCTCTGCCATGCGGCATAATGGAGTCCTTCCCATTTAAGGAAGAGACAGAGATAGAAACGTTGGCTAGGGCTAATCCATCCAAAATCTCCTTTACAATGCCAAGAGAAAAAGCCTCTTGTAAAATGCTCATTTCTTGGCGTGAGCAGGAATCAGGCGATCTCGTAGCTCAGAAGGTGCACCGGACAGCTCTACAAGGGAATGGTGATCAGAAGGATATTCAGCAATGAGAAAGTGCAGGAGAAAAATAGCCGTATATGTTACTCATGGTATCATAAAGTCTAATAAAAACATTAGAATTGTGGCATGAATTCATCTCCCGAGGTTGTTAAAAAAGCTTTTCAAATGTATTGATAAGAAGGTTGTTGATCAAAAGAAGGGTTATTTAATATGGATAAATAGCAGGTCTAATAAACTTTGTTGCGAAAATGCGTCCATACAAATGGTCTAACAAGGTCCTTTGTTTTATCATTGTTTTTTGGGTTCTTCGTTTATTCTTTGTATTCTGCGTGTACTTTGTTTTTTATGAGTTCTTTAATTTCATGTTATTAAGAGGTCTTTTAAGAACGTGTGATTTCGTTAAACACGCATCGGTTACTGACCTTGAGGAGTGAAGTCAAATAATGGAGGTAAGAGTCGCCCATTCGGCAAGCAGGCATTTGGCTCGCGCAAGCTATCAAAGAAAGGGTGTGCACATGCCTCCAACTGTAAAAGAAGAACAAAAAGTGGAGAGTTAGGGAGAGCTTTGTGCCAAATCATTCACCCACGTTTACCAAAAGCATGGTTCAAAGAAAAATAAAATACTGTGTATCTGAAATATCCACTAGTCAAGAAAATGCAGATACACAACACCAAACGGTACTCTATCATTGATCACTAGTGTTTAAGAGAATTAATCAAAGCATCAAACAAAAAGCTAACATTTGCCAGAGACAAGCTAAAGAGCAGCATTTTTAAATGGTGCTAGAATTAGCAAATCTAAAGAAGCGCCAGCAACTAATGTTGCTTCTCGTGAAAGCAACATGCAATATAAGCAATCTACTATACGAGTACCAATAGAAAAACTAGACGGCTAAAAGTTTCCGCGAAAAGCTATAGAAAAAAGGACCAACAATGAAACAAACATGAATGCTTCATGAACGCTTGTAACATATTGTAAGAAACACCACAATCATACTTACAGCAGTGCAACGAAGAGATGGAGAATACTGGAGGAGCCTAGACACTAGATCGACAGCTTCTGCAGGCATTTTTCTATGAAACACCTGAAAACCAACAGATTAAACTACTTTAACTTGATCCTATTTATGAAATAAGTTAAAGGGCAAAAGTTGATAAACAAACTAAGATCCTAATCATAAGTCATTTAAACAGACCTTGTGCCAAGGATGAGCTTTGATCTGAGGAAACTTAAACTCGCTGTAGTTTGGATTCATGCACTTAATTTCCTCTCTGGTAGGTGTTCCCAATATCTGACAATTATAACCAAAAAAAGGCAAATTTACAATGTGAGTGAAAGAGAAAAGTATACATAAAAACCATTAAACATGAAATAGAAAGAAGCCATACTTTGATGATTTCCACAAGCTGATCCACACCACTTTCCCCGGGAAAGAGAGGCTGCAAAAAGTGCAAATTAGTTTTGTTTATGCCTCAACCATGCTTAGAAAAAGGAGCAGAACTTTCCACAATAGTATTGCTGAGCCATAATGTGCATAAGAAGTCAACAAACGTAAATCCAGACGGAATCCGAAAAACTAATTGATTTCAAAAAAAAAAAAATCAAATTAAAAAGCCCACAGGACACGGACTAAAGTTTGATTTTCACGAGAAATTTCCAAATATTTTGAATGTAAAAAAGAATACATCAGCAACTGCAAACATCTCATAGCTAAACCAACTTACATTGAAAAATAAAGCTATATAAATAAATAAGAAAGGAGTATAACACATCCACCTACCTGTCCAAGAAGTAGCTCAGCAATAACACAACCAACAGACCACAAGTCAATCGCAGTTGTGTACTCTGTAGCCCCAAAGATTAGTTCAGGGGCTCTATAGTAACGTGAACAAATGTATGAAATATTTGGTTCACCAGGCACCTATACAAAGAATTCAACATTATCCTCAAAGCAAGAAAAAATATACATCACGGCACTAAAAGAGAACAAAGATTGAACTGAGATAATTTTTCAGCAACATGTAATTGAAAAAACTGCAGCGATTAAAGAAAGCATAAAAGTTACCAGTATCTTTGCACTTCCAAAGTCGCAAACCTTCAGCTGATGAGTATGGGGATTAACCTGCAGTCAGGTCAGACATCTCATCATAAGTGCTTTCAACATCAAAAGAAAGAGGGGAAAAAGATAAATAAAAGAAGAAGCCAGTGGCATTCAAGGCAATAAGCTAAGAATGAAAAACCACGAAATAACTTATTCAGGTACAAAAACAATAAGTGAAATAATAAATATCAACATCCCTATTTTGATATTCAAATAGTTTATAGCAAACTGCCACAGAATTTTGTAAGTGCCTTGGAATAGCAGGAAGGCACAAGAAACCTTACCAAAAGATTTTGTGGTTTAATATCACGATGACAAACGCCAATTACTCGGTGAATATAATTAAGAGCCCGACACATCTGCACAAGAAAGCAATTCTCATATGAGAGGAGGTCCTCTTGCACGGGAAACAACCTGGTTCTTTCTCAACGACAAAACACAACTTTAAAGATGAAAAATAAACAATAAATAAATAATTCTATTCCACCTGGTAGGCGTACAGTTGCATATATATAAGTGGCATGTGATGATTCATTCTGGTATAGTGCCTTGAAACTCGGTAAACAGTCTCAGATACAAACTCCAGGACAAGGTTAAGGTATACTTCATTCTTTTCAGTTGTGGAGTAAAAGCAATGCTTCATTTGCACAACATTAGGATGCTCTAGCAACCGCATTATTTGAAGCTCCCTGTTCTTGTATCTTCTATCTTGCAACACCTTCTTTATTGCGACAGATTCGCCGGTCTCCAGACACTTGGCCTACAGTGTAAGCACAGTTGAGGGCATGAAAGGAAAGGAAAGAAAAAAGGCGAAATATGAGGTTTTGCTAATAATTTGACAAAGAAATCAGAAAGCGAGGAACCTAGCCATAGAATGCAAACCTACCTGAAAGACAACACCAAATGAACCAGTACCGACCACACGCTCAGCCATGTAAGATAAAGTCTAGCACAAAGGAGGATATCAAAAGAGCATTTAATCAGGATCAAAACAAGCTTTAAGAAACAAAAAAGATCATTGCTGTTCTTGCATATCCAAGTGAAATCAATCTGAGGCATAGGTTTACCTGCTTCTGCTGTCCATTTCTGCCAGCTACTGAAGTCACAATTATTTGCCCTGTTTCTGTTCCACTACCACAAACCACTGTAGGCTCCATATCCTGCATTGGGATTATGACGCTCAGGAATTGCTACGACCAGCTCACAAATAACTGAGCAAACAATATTACATTATAAACAATGAAAAGACGAAAAGAACGTTGTAAGAGTCAACCTTCAAGTTTTCATCTTGAGCATCAGGTTTATCATCTTTGATTTTCATTTCATCCAATCCTTTAGGAAGTTCATCATAACCAGACTTTTCAGGTCTAGGCACGACATTTGATGCACAGGCAGCAGTTGCATTAGATGTGGATGTTATGGGCTGTTGAGAAATAGTGGCAAAATTATCCCTAGATTCTAATTCATTAGCAGGTCCCTCGTGTGCTTCTTGCTGAATCTTCACCCTTTTTTGGATAGAATCCCCACCCTAGTGAAAATTTGACAAATTATATTATTAGAGAAAAAAAATGAAAATTAATGTGTGCTCTAAACATGAAAAGTAAACATCCGGAGAGTATCAAAAGACCACAAATTATCTGCAGATATACCCACGACAAAAAGGAAATCTCAAATACGTAATCACTCCATATCCCCAACCCAACAAGCTAACTTTCTTACACGCTTCCGATGAAATAAATTTTAGCAAGCAAGGCGTGTCTGCAGCTGAAAAGAGAATTGGAGCAAACTGCTATCGATATACCTAAGCAAATAGACCTACAAAACATACTAAAAAGCAGCATTTCTCATATGAGCTCTTCAAAATAACTATTCCAAAAAAGGGAGGGAGGGAGGGAGGGGAGATAGGCAGCCTAATATTATGCAAACCACCAAATATAATCTCCATAATAAATTTATCGTTTTTTTTTTTTCAGAAACAGCTAAAGATGCTCCAAACACACAAATCTCCAGCTAAAAGAAATCGTAGTATACGAAATCTGAAAGCTCAAATGTTTACACGGCTAAGATAAAATCCAAAGCACTTTCCACAAATAAAAAAGATAAGACCAACAAAATAAATATATTACAGGCTCTGGAACAGAAGATCGGCCGGAAGTAATGCTCTTGATCCGGCGCATCATATTCATCTCTAAAATTTTTCTTCGTCTTCCTTCAACTTCCAACAAGCCCAGATAGCTAAAAATTGAAAGAAAAGGAACAAGGGAAAAAGAGGAAGAAAGAGATAGAGCAAGTAGCACGCCAAAGAAAAACAATTTCGTCTCCCTTTCCCTTCACTCTCCCACCCCTTTATCTCATTTCCCCTTCTCCCTCCACCCGGCCCCACCAATTGAAAATCAAAATCTCTCCTCCAATAAACAACAATGAATAAAAAAGCTCAAGAGAGAGAAAGAGAAACCAAAATTTCTTGACCAAAATTTCTAAAAGAGAGGCAAGAAAAAGCTCAGAAAAGTTCCCTTGCTCTCTCTCTCCTCTGTTGCCTCTGCAGTTGAATTCTGCAAAAAAAGAAAGAATTGATTAATTAAATCTGACAGCGAAAATTTAAAAAATTGTTCAAATTTCGCTTTTTCAATGGTCAAAGTTGTTGAAGAAAAGCCAATCATTCCAGTTCAGCCTCCTACTTTCCGTACCTGCAGTCAAACGTGGACTTGTAGCCGTTGATTGGTAATTACGGAGATCTGACGGTGTAGGGTGTGGTGGGGGGATTTTGTGAAATGACGAAAAGGGTTTGGAAATGTCGGGGAACAACGAGGCAGTCGGATTTTTCGGTTTCACATAAATCATTTTATGGCAGCGAATACTCGGGACAGGGGCTGGTCTACGATTTTGACCGGACTAACTAGTTGGTTGCTCATTCGGGGTTGGATCTCCTCAACCCAACTTTCTTCATCGTCTTTGTAATCTTCATCTATCCTCACCATCCCTTTTCTGCTACGTGTCGCGCGATCACGCGTCACCGCACACCTCTTGCGGTGAGGTGATCATATCCCGGCCCTTCGCGATTAAGACTTTTTTTTGAGAACCGGCCAAGACTTTGAATAGATTGGTATTCATGATATTTTAAATTTCAAAATTCTTCCATTTATTTCTTTCTAGTTTCTATCCAATGAATTCAAATATACAATTTTTCTTGAGTTTAGAATATGATGGAATAAATCAAAATGACTCACTAAATTGATTGCGCTTCTTATATTGTGAAGTAGCAGTTGATCGACATAGCTTGACGCATCATTATGGGTTATCGAAAAATAACCTCCGTTGTTTCTAACACGGCAGGAGGCTCTAAGACAATGGGGTAATGTTGTTGTTGTTGCATTTATTTCTTTGATTTCTTATGTAATAAATAAATAGTTCCTACTCCCACAGAAATAGAGGTGTTAAACGAAGCGAACAGTTCACAAAATGTTCGAGTTTATTTGTTAATTTTACTTAAACAAATCGAGTTCGAACACCTACTTAGGTTCGTTTACTAAAACGAGCCGAATTGTTCGCAAATTGTTTGGCTCGTTTAAACATTTATAGTGTTTTTGAGCTGAACTCGAACAAATTTAAAGTTCGTTACAGTAAACGAGTCGAGACGAACAGTTCGTTTAACTTAACGAATTCAAATTCGAAAATCTGGCATTTGGTTTCGATCAATTTGTTAACAACCCCTATCCAGAAAAAAATGAAAAAGAATTCCTTACAATACTATGCTAAATGACACTTAAATATCTAAACACATTCTAAAAATGAAAAGCTTCAAGGGATGCACATAGAGCGAAAAGGTTTGTCTAAAAACGGGTTAGGATCTCCTAACCCTACTTTCCTCACCTCCTTTGTGACCAACGCGACACGTGCAGCAAAGGAGTGTGAAACTAGATGCGGGTGAATTTCATTTAGGCCTCACCATCTCATCTTGCTACCACGTGTCGTGCGGTCACGCGTCACCGCAACCCATTTGCGGTGAGGGGATCCTATCTCTCTAAAAACAACCACCAAAAACTTAGACTAAAAAAATTATATCAACAAATACTAAAAAACTTAGACTTTCAGTAAAACTTGTCCCGTCTTATCACATATATAGTGGGCAAGTAGAAGCCATAGGTCCACTTGCTTCCCGATAAAATAGAAAATACTTATTTATTTTTGTATATCCTTACAATATTATGATATTGATTTGAAATAATTGATACTTATTATGTTCTTATGGTTGCGGTTTTAACTTTCCATTTTCATGGAGTTAAAGATACAATCTTTCTTGATTTAGAATACGATGGAATAAAGAAAAATGACTTACTAAATTGGTTGCGCTTTTATATTGTGAAGTAATAATTGATCGACATAGCTTGACACAGTTTTCACTATCGATCATTGGAAAACAATCTCTGTGTGTTTCTAATATATGACTATGTTGCGTACATCTGACCCCTCATATCCCACCATAGACGAGAGCCTCTAAGGGTATAAGATAATGTTGTTGTTGCAGTTTTAACTAAGGGGGATGATGCCACAAGATCAATTGCATTATATTCGAATGTGTGCGATATGCAACCATTTATCATATTATAGTAAATATATTTATTATCTCCGTCTCAAAAATATTTTCATAATTTTTATTTTGTTATTTATAAAATATTATCTATTTTTAAAAATAGAAATACGTTAGTGGCTAAAATTTTTATATTACCATTTCAATTACCATTAATATGACTTCTCTTGTTACGGTCAATTAACAAAATAAATGTAGAATGAATTTTGACCATAATAGTTTGATTGATTCATATTATGTTCAAGTGAAACTATCACAATATTTTTTAAGACAAAAAGAGTATATATTTTATAGTGACAAAAAAAATTATCATCCCATTCTATTCGTCAATTTGATCTTGTTGAATTAACCAATTCTCATACACAAATCTTTAGTGCTTTTATTCTCATTAGTTGACTTAAACACTTACAAAGAACTTAGTATCAAGAAATTATGAATTAATTACTATTGTAGTATTAAATGGTCTTCAGATAATGCAGTTTTAATGAGTATCAACGTTTTTGGACATCAACCTAAGACGTGTTTGGGTTGGGGGTAATGCATGGGAGGATGCAATGACTCTTCTACATTCATTTCTAGTTTTGCATACACATTAATCTTTCTTTTTTAGATTTTAAGTTCATGTAAACTTAATGATATAACGCATCTCATGGTATTATTTACAATGGTTCTATTCAAGAAGGCTGATTGAAAATTAAAACCTATATGTATTAAGAAACAAGCTCACTTGTAATTCATATTCGACGGGATTGAGATCCCTCACCGCAAAAGCCTTCACGTACCTCTCACTGTGCGACACGTGGCAGCAAAGGGGATGGTAAGGCTAGATGAGAGTCATCCGCATCTAGCCTCGCTACCCCTTTGTTGACACGTGTCGCACGATGAAAAATGCGATGAGGGCTTTTGCTGTCCCCATTTGACGTCATCCTACAAGAGAAATGCGATGAAGGCTTTTGCTGTCCCCATTCGACGCATCCTACAACCAAATTTCAATAATTTCAAAACAATTGACATGCATCGTTTCCAACTATATGCCAAAACTTCCATATAACAATACTATCTTCCTCCCAACCCATTATTGTTATTCTTAAGTAAGGGTGGCAATTTCAGTCACGACGCAAAAACATGATCCGAACCTGACATGCTCCTAGCGGGTATGGGTATAGCCTTGGCGGGTTTCGTGTCCAAATCGGATAAGATCTAAAACTTACACGCTAAGAGGGTTGGATCCAGGAACATCCGTGGGTTACCTATTTGTACCCCGTTATACACGTTTTTTTAAAGATATTTTAAATATAAATTATAAATTATTAAAGTAAAAATTATAAAATAAAAAAACTCCTAAAACCTAAAAACATAATCCATGATTCTCAAATTATCATTTCCTTCATTCTTACCCTTTGCAATTGCTCCCTGCCGTCCATATCCGTCATTCTCCGTTTTCTCGCCTCTTCAATCACTCTTCACTCTTCTCAATTCTCATTTCTCACTTCTCACTGAAGCGATAACCAACAAGCAAACGGTCTTGGTTCTGATCTGACAAAGTTGGTGAAGCCGAAGGAGAAACCGAAATTCACTCCAAATAGAAAAAGACATTGTAGAGATTGAGATGATTCAAAGTTATGATTTAACCTTTATTCTCTAAAATTTGAATTACCTTTTGTCCGGAGGACTTCCATTAGGGACACGTTGTCACCGTTATCGTCCTCATCCTCCTCGCTGGAGGTACTCTCCTCTCTCCTCCTTTCTTTTGTCGTCTGACTTCCACATTCTTAAGATTCAGGTTAGTGCACCTTATCTTAACATATATTCTTTTGTGTATTTGTTTTTCTAAATGATGGATTCTTATTTTTGATTTTGTATATTTTTCGTATGGATCATATTGCTGATTATATGTTAAAACTATTTCTCTTATAGTTTTATGTTATAATTTCATCTGGTAACACATTATTGTTCTTCTGGTTATAGCAATGTTCTTCTTAAAATATTACGACACGCCATGGTTATAATTGTACAGCTGAAAAATACACGAAATGACCCGTACACGACCTTAAATATTTACACTTGTCAAGTTTGTGGGTATACCTGATACACGACACGAAACCTGACATGTACATGTTTGAGTATCTACTTCCATACACGCGAAGCAAACGAGTAAGGTTTGTGTCTGGTACTTTGATACCCAGAACCCGAAAAATACGAAACACGAAACACGACCTGTTTGCAAACCTTATTCCTAAGACCTTGTCTCCTCCTTTCTTTGTCTTCCTTTTTTCTCCTCTTTTTTCTTTAATAGATACTCACTATTCGTTGCTATATATTTCATCAGTTCAAATGGACCTTCCACAAATGTTATGTTGAAAAGTCACTTGGAATAGCGAGAGAGTAATTAAAATTCATAACCGTCGTTTCCGGGCTTTTAGCTTACCACCTTTTTTTCAGTTACAATATTTTCGGCCCTTTATTAGATGTATGGATATTATTATTGGGCTTGAATCATTTGTCCAGGTCATAATCCTAAATGGGCTAGCCTTCACCTTCATATCTTTACTAAGTGGTGTCGGATGCAAACTTAGTTACGTGTAGATATTCTTAATGCAGGTATTTGTATTGTCAACAACAACAACATTACTACATTGACTCAGAGGCTCCCGTTTATTACGGGGTATGGAGGATCGGATGTACGCAACCATACCTATGTGTTAGAAACACACATAAGTTGTTTCACGATGATCGATAATGACGCGTCAAGCTATGCCGATCAACTGATACTTCACGATATAAGAAGCGCAACCAATTTAGTAAGTCATTTTGCTTTATTCCATTATATTATAGGTATTTGTACTATAATGGACATTAAAAAAAAAGATGACGCTACATAGTAATTTAGTTTTTTATTTTCTTCTCCATAACTATCTTCAATTGACCTGTGTATGGCCAACGACTGGAAAATTTACAGTTTTACATTATTGTCATGCAGCTCGTTTAATAACGGATAAGCAATTAAAATGTTTATGTTAATAAATAAAACAATGCTATCAAATGGTGGCAATTTTCGATACCGACATCGTATACGGGTTTGTAGTTGACATTTCTGGGTATATAATAAAAATGAAAACTTCACTTGATAGACCAATCTTACGCGATGGGATCTTCTTACCCCTATATCCTTCACCCTTTTCCACCGTTCGCTATGTGACAGTAAGGGGAGAGTGGTGAAGCTAGATGAGGGGTGGAGAGGAAGAGGCATATGAAGAAGGCGGTTGCCACGTGGGGGACGGTAGAGAAAGGAGTGAGGGTTTTGAGGGTGAGGAGATCACATCCCCAACCTTACCGTCGGATCAATCCAATCCAAACCTCTTACCTCCAAAAGTCCGACTCATAACCACAATGGGGGAATTGATTTCATTTTGATATCCAACTATTTGGTAATGAATATCGTTTTTTGATATACTAGACCCTCCTTATCTATCAAAATATGGGAATGGGGAGCCGCCGGTCAACACCGGTCAACGACGCCGGCCAACGTCCACCGCCGCCGGCCACCGATTCGCCGCCAGCGACCACTATTCCGACCTGTCACTATTCCCATTCCCACTTAACTGCCAAACAACTATCACTTTTAACACCAAACCCATATCCTCCAAACTCATTCCCTATCATACTCATTCCGATTCTAATTCCGATTCTCAAGTGTCAACCAAACGCCGTTTAGATAAACCTGAAATTATCAAATAAACTCGTCAAGTTCAGGTTGACATTTTTAAACCCGCTAATCTAGCACCGATCTATTTATCACTTTTAATATCAATAAATATGCCACTTGGTTATGAAATACGTGACATCAGTTTTTTTAACAGTTATCTTGGTGATGCATAAGTATATAATTGACTGTTGGTCAATGATCAATTGATCACTATTTTATTTGTTTGTGAGTAGTTAATAGAATTCAGATAAATATCGAGATAGGAATTCAAATTGATCTATATAATAAAGGTCATTCTTTCTTGTTGTAAAATTAAAATAAAAAGATAAATAATCATCATGATGTCCCCATAGAAGTCGCTATAATGCTACATGCATAAAATAGAAGACTAATACACAGGGGAAGATCGTCTAGTCCATTTCATATTACATTCTCTAGCCCATCTAATGAAAACATGCTATGTGTATTCAGTTATTTCTAATTTGATATACATACATACATACATACATCATACATACATACATACATACATACATACATACATACATACACACACACACACACACACATATATATATATATATATATATATATATATATATATATATATATCTATCTGTGTGTGTGTGTGTGTGTGTGTGTGTGTGTCTATATCTATCTATCTATTATGTGTGTGTGTGTGTGTGTGTGTGTGTGTGTGTGTGTCTCCTAATGTCTGGTCCGGCCACCGGCTTCTGCCCACGTAAGGCCGCGAACACCACCTCCGACCCCAAATGCCAGCCCTTTTACCGTCTTGGGCTCCACTGGTAGTATATTACCATTAGACTGCCTATCTTCTGAATTTCAGGCCCACATCAGCTGTTTGTTTTTCAAGACAAGGTAACTCGTGTTCAAGCATTCTGCTAAGTTGAAATTTTCTTTTTTAGCTTTCATATATAGCAAAATAAGTTGAATTTTTCTGTGAGGAAATTCAATAAGGTTTGATAAAGTGCAGATGCTAGAGAAAGTTATTGGGTTCAAAAATAACCAACAACAACCGTATCCATTATTTCAGCGACGGCAAAAAATATCGTTAGAGTCTGGAGAGAATGAAATACAACAAATAATATCTCCATTCCAAAAGATAGAGAGTTTGTTTCTGGTGAGACTCCTGACTCTATGTATACACCACAACAATCACTTCATCATATTATTTAACTGAAAGAAAATGTCATATCTTCGTATTAGTAATTATGCTTAAAACAAAAGGATCACTCTCTCTATCCATTTATATTTTATTATTTTATGATGCCTAGCAGTTATTTTTAAATCGTTTTAACTCTTGTCATTGCACAGTGTGACATCAGTTTGCAGACCATCCCGAAATGGAAGGAGGAAAAATAATTGAAATAATTATATCATGCAAATGGGATAGGGATTTCATGTGGAGCTCTTCTTTAATATGGAAGAAAAAATATAAATACATAAGACCATCTCTCTCCAATATATATATAATAATATATTATATATATGTATGTATGAATGTATGTATACACACATATATATACATGTATATTTATATATATATCGTTGGACCCAATATAAAATAGTCCAAATATTCGTATTAAAAAATTATCCATTATCTTTAGAGCATCGTGCATGTGATCCTACAAGGGTCTTTTGTGTATGATACAAATAAAAAGTTAAGTTTTAATAGAAAGTCTATCAAAACATATCTTATACGAGTAAAATCTACCGATAATCAAAAATGATTCAAATCTTTAAATTGTAGACTGTCTAACCTAACTGTCATTATAACAACATGATATTTTTTTCATTCAACTCCGATAAACGAGGGACTAAGAAGTCAAGGATGACGTATAAATTTTCATAAATAGAACACTCTAAGTAAGCAAGGGACTAGGAAATCAAGGATGACGTATAAATTTTCATAAATAGAAAACACTAAGTGATTTAGATTGAGTTGCAAGGAATTATAAGTAGCTGCATGCATATTGATGAACTAATGGGCAGCTAAGTTTCCACGAGCGGGTAACGGCCGATCCCTACCACCTTAAATGCACCGAAGATCTCTACATTTTCTATCTTTTATTATGACCTATTTATTTCTCCGTTTTAGATATTCTTACCGATAAAAATGAATGACGAACGTTAACACGCATAAGACTGTGAGACTAAGTGAAAAATGGTTAGTAAGAGAAATGTAAGGCTGAATATGGTCGAGTGACCCTTACGGACGATGAGGGGTTCCGATTTGTTGATCAAAACCCTTCTTTCGAGTGGGTGCATATGGAAGGATGGGAAATAAGCTTTTATATGCATGTCTCCTCATATACGACCCTCTATCATTCGAGCTTGGTGTATATATTTTTTCATAAAGTAGTGATATCTGCTGGAGCCGCGGATTGGGAAGGAGCCGGATAGGATGCCAATCCCATCATTGTTCATGATAAGTGTCTTACACGCATTTGAAGGTATTTGAAAGGCACTCTTATGGTCTTAGACGCCATATTTCTCACCCCACCCCTCTCTTTTCAACCACTGTATTATTTCCTCCACGGAGTTCGACCACGCAAACTTAAAATGATTTTCTTTAGATAAAAAATTTATATTACATTTTAGTTGAAGAATTCTTAAATCAGTTTACGAAAAAAATGTACAATTACTCATGCCTTTTATAGTCCATAATTATATTTTAGATAATTTCAAATTTTTGTCCATAACCTATAATATTTTTGAAAGAGCCCGTATTCCTTAATTGGCAAAATGTCAAGTTACATTCAATTCTAAAAATTATCTTTGTAAAGAAAAATAAATACATTACAAGAATGGTAAGAAAATAATGCATCGAATGGTATAATTAAAAAAATAATGACAAGCTTGATTCTTATTAATTTAAAGAATATAGAAAATGGTGCGGAGAGAGTAGTGCTCGCTTATATATTTTTTTTCTTTTTTTTTTTTGGGGGGGGGGGGTTATTATATTGTTGTATTGACATTTATTTTTAAATTAGCAAAGTTAACAGGAGAACTATGTAGGAATCTGAAAGACTTCATATGATAATACGAAGAAACAGAAGGGAAGACAAAGCTTGCAGAGAGAGAGAACAAATAAGCAAATCTGTGAATTGTATTACTTACATCAAAAAGTAAAACGTATATTACATATATAAAGTCACAAATTACTTGCCCAAGTATTCCTCCGTTGGTATTCGGGTTGGATTTGCTCCAATAGATACGTACACGGTTCGATTTTAGGAACACACTGTGTGTGTTTTACTGCTGCTGGGCCGAAGACCCAGTTTGCAGTGGACACCTTATGTGGATCTTTGTGTAAGACCCCACCAATCTACGAAGTCGGTGAGGTCCTAATTTACGACATCACCAATGCTCCTTAGGATTGAGACAGTAAAGCCCTAAGACCAAGAATTTGGCCTTTTGCTCCAGGTCACAAATTACAGTCTGAACTTTGCTAAAGTGACATTCTAGCTTAATGAGCAAGCTATAACTTTCTTGCAAAAGGTTGAATCCCAATCCAAAGGGCTTCCACTTCCCAATCCCCTAATTAAGAAGCTGCGTGGAGGATGTAAATCAGTAATCCAGCGGCCTCCTAGATTGAGTGAAATGTTACACATACCCACACAAGGTGTTCCCTACAAACCAGACCTTTGGCCTCGCAGCAAAGGAACACCCACACTGTGCGGGTCTCTGGATTCAAACTCATGACCTCTTTCTGTTAATTCCCAACCCGAATAGCAAATGGACTATTCCCTGGGGCGAGCAAGCTATAACTTATCTAATAGTATAGGTATCGGTACAAACGTTGTATCCGGTGTTACATCAATTCATTTTTATCCACATATTGTACCCTGTGTTTCATTAATGGGAACATGTTTTTAATATCGCTCTTAAGTCTTATTAATATGTTAGTGGTACAAATACTAAATGTCTTAAAAAAAATAAAATAAGGAACGATGAGACGAAGAGATTGTCAAATTTGTCGAACGCAAAATAATAGACTCGTACCCAAATGTATGCCTTTTGATCAGAAAACTCAATTTTGTATTATTTCCGGAAGCCTGTATTCATATGGTAAAGATTAAGTTTTACAGAACTAAAAAAAGAGAACGAATACCATAAAAAAAAAAGATAATAAAATAGTCTTTTCCTTTAAGATAAGCAACAGGATAGTCTCAAGATACAGGAAAAAAAAGATCACATGAAATATTATATTGTTACTTGATATACTAATAAGCGCACGAACAAAGATGTGGTTAAATTTCTCAATCATTGAAGTTAAAGATGATTGAACTATTAAAGACAGCGAAATTGACAATTGAACATTAAAGAAGGTGGATGTAATTGAATTGGCACTAATCTGACCTTTTCTTTATGTTTGGAGAAAATTCCAAAGTTGTGACGTTTACTAGCTTATGTTATCTTGACAATGAAACTAGCTTATCAATTATACAACTAAGCTTATTATAAATATCAACTTTTTATGCCACAAGTAACATAGTCTAGTACTCACGCATTAGATATTTTTCTGTTTCACTGTTTAGGGTTCGATCTTTATTAGTTTGATGTTTCCTTGAGTTAGAAATACTTAATTTGGATTTTCGTTTATGGTCGCAAATAAAACAAGAACAAGATTGTAACTTACTCTAGACATATGATCGTTCAAACATATGTATTGATTTGTATCTAGATTGTATCAAGAGTATTTGTGTATATCTCGTAGATGTTCACTTTCGGGCATTTGTCAAAACTTAGAGAATTTGTTTTTAGAAACAAATATCAATATTTTAGTGGGAAAATTGTTATATGATCCATTAAAATTTTTTTCTTTTTTTCTTGGACATCAAATACAAATCATATTGGGACCACGAGTGTAACGGCGGTGCATGAATATCTTGACTAAGTAGTTGTGGTTTAATTAAAGTGAGTTAGGTGAACACAAGTGTGTGTAGAGAACCCACTCATTTGCATGTGATCGGTTGGCAGGTGGCTGCCGGCGGATAGGATCCTCTCACCGCGAAGGTGGTGCGGTGACGCGTGGCCGCGCGACACGTGGCAGCAAGGGGTGGTGAGGCTAGATGCGGGTGACCCTCATCTAGCCTCACCACCCCTTACTGCCACATGTCGGACGGTTACAAAAAGAATGAAGAAAGTGGAGGTTAAGGGATCCAATCCGGATGCCGGTCTCACCTCTTTGTTTGAGGTTCTATCAAATCCACTTGACTAGGTATGCAGACGCGGTAACCATAAGAATAGATCAGTCCTGCAATTTATCCCTTCTTTATGTAATGTTTATCCCTTAGATGTGTAATATTTCATAAATTAAATAATATTCTTTTAAATTATCAAAGTTCCAAAAAAATACTTTCAATTTGAAACGGAAAAATAGTATCACTCATTTAAGCAATTACTCCTACTAGACATAGAGGACAAACATTGGAGCAACTGCTAATGTTGCTGATTTGTTACTTTGAGGTTACGGGTTCGAAACGCGGAAACAGCCTTTTGTACAAAAAAATATAGGATAAGACTACATATATCAGATCGCAAAATGATCCGATCCTTCAGACCCTACAGAAATGTAAAAGCCTAATGTAAAAGCCTAATGTACCGAAAACGACATTTATACCTACCAGACATAGGATTAGTTTGTCGGGAAGAGACTTGATCGATGAGCAACACTTGTAACGTGTCACATATCCTCATGTATTATGGACACTTCTTCCACTCTTCTATCATCAATAGCCAAAGCTAAAAAACCAAAAAATTACAAAAATAAAAAAAAATAAAATTTTTCCGAACATCAATTCCTATGCGTCCAATAGTTAACTCTAGGGATGAGATCTTCTCACCTCACTTTTTTCCACTCCATTCATGACCGTGCGACACGTGGCATCAAGATGGGGTGGTGAAGTTAAATGCGGATGACCCTCATCAAGCCTCACTATCCCTTGCTACCACGTGTTGTACGGTGACACTTGCGGTGAAGAAAAGTGGATGAAGGAATTTACTCCTACGAATGAACGTTCCGTTAGAAACGTGACTCTCAAAATCGATGACAATTTAGCCGCTTTAGAACCTATATTAAATCTGAAACACTTGTAGCTACCCTCCAACAAATGTGGTACCCTGCCTGCAGGAGTAAAACATAGTAAAAAAAATACCATTGTCTAAATCATAGTGTATGTAGATATTCGAATCTGGTTATTGAGTTGAAGTCCAAATTGATTTGAATTTTGACTTGTGAATATAGCTGCAGACGGATTTTGAAAGACTGTTTATTGAAACATGTACATCGATTTACATTTTACATATTTAATTTTTTAATTAATTAACAATCCTACTCTCATATTAAAGACCTTTTTCCTCTCTATATCTAGTACTTCAATCTAATAAAAAAGGATGAAGTTTTCTCTCCAAGCTTCTTTTCTAAAGTGTAACAACGCATATTTAATATGTCTTATATGTGGGGTCTTTCATATGTTACACACGTAACACATAATAATACTATGTAGTTATATATTTACTATATAGTATAATAATCTTGAATAAGAAAATCTTGAATAAAAGAATAATAAAATAGACTTACCTAGGAAGTCGGGTAAAATTCTTCAAATATGGTGCTCACTCATTTGCTCGCTTCAAGAAACCTACATCCTTTCTCATCTAGCTCTATCTATGTATCTTTAAGTTATTTTCAGTTTTTATCTTTTATTTCGTTCCTATTATCCTTTCTCATATTTTTCATGCTCATAGAAATTTAACCAAAGAAAAAGA
>AP025070.1:6328493-6409046 GCA_036186865.1 Eustoma russellianum
ACTATAATTCAAAGTAGTACATATGATTTATTATATTTTGTAGGCATGATTTATCATATATGGACATTGCATGCAGGGAAGGATAGGATAAGTCATTGCTTCTTGTGGGATTAAAACATGGATTGAGGTTTTGGGATAAGATTTGGATTGCTTTTTGCATAAGCAATTATTTCATGAGTTTTCTTAAGTTCCACACGTTTGAATAAGCTAATTAATTAAATAGCACAATGTCCCGTATGGAATTTGTAGACCAATTCAGGATACTTGCTGTATTTAGACACAATAATAGGGCAGTGGCCCCCATAGGCAAAGGATTTCTTAGTTGATTTTCTTATTCTACTTTTATGTTTCATGGGTAAAAAAAAACAAAGACTATTTTTATTTTTAAAAATAGAAATTAAAATCCTTGTTTTTCACATAGGACATAGACGTACGATATGAAAATAGATTAGGAAATCCTATCTCTGAATTCCTTTTAACAAAATCTCAGCCACAAAACCTGCGCTTCCGTGTATGCAAAAATCATATGAATGTAACCAACATGGTTGGCGTTGTGGTTCAGCACCTCGTCATTTAAGCATATGGTTGGGGGGTTCGATCCCCGCTCATGTGAATAGAGCAAACCATTTGGCCAGTCCCCTACCACTTCGTGTGCTGACCGCAGGGACGGAGGATTAGTCTTCTGGCTTTCGGCAGGGAGGATACCTCGAGGCAACTCATTAAAAAAAAATCATATGAATGTTACTGATTCTTCTATCTGAAAATTCTTAAACAATCAACACAAGGTTTCTCTTGTTAAACGAATTGTTCTCTATTTTTCCCAATCCACTTCATCACATATGGTTTGAAAATAACAGAAAAATAAATAAAGAAAAATTGCTAATTAGTCATTTTTAGACTTCATATATAATTTATTATCATTTATGCAGGTACATATGGAGCCGCGGGTCTCACTGGAAGCAGACTCTCTATCTCTTGGGTCAGAGGTATTGTTTGTCTACCACTTACCCTCCCAGACCCTAGTTATAACTTTTGATGTCGTTGGAATATACTAAGTACGGATGATAATAATGATGATATAATTTATTATCAAACAATCTAATGGATTTTGGCACTTAATTTGTTCAGTAACTTAATGTATTCATACTTCAGATTTCATGTTTCAGGCTTGAGATTTTAGACTTCCGTATTTTCCATTTGCCATTGCTTTTCACATTCGCTTTCATCTTTTATCTTTGAGAGAATTTTGTTTTTTTCCATAAGAAATGAAATATGAGCCGAGCATCAATAAATTCAGGCCGAATCAAGCTTGAGACCAAATTTATATTCCGGAATAATAATGAAACGAGCCTTGACAAGACCAGTGTAAGATAAGACACATATATCAGATCGCGAAGCGATCCGATGGCTTTTCAAACTTTTTTTTAGTTCATTATATAACAATTATTTTGATTATTTCTTCTTTCCTCCAAAATAAAGGTTAGTATTTTTTTCTTATTCCCTGGAAAAAATGAAAATCATGTTTAATTTTTTTTTTTTTTTGGTTTCTAACTACCAACAAGGGTGAAATCTTTCATCATCTTTCTTTCACAGTGTCTCTCGTCTTTAAGAAAACTCCTTCTTTTTACACTTTTTTTTATAATTATTTTTAGAGGAGTGTTGAGTGTTGACTTCATAACAAAAAATTACGAAGATTTTGTATAAGATATGTTGCTGTAATTATTAAATATAATGTATTTTTTGTTTAATGAAAATAGGTAGAACAAAAATGGCAGTCGTTAAGTATTACTTACTTCATGTAAAGAACATTTTGATTTAGACCGAAATAACGTGTTTTAGGTACTTATGTTGTATTTATAACTATCTTTTAATATACACACACATACTTAAGATGAATTAAGACGAAGAAAATATAAGTTTTCTGTCAGAATATACACTTACCATAGTTAGAGAGATTGTGCATTTAGTGTAAATTATACTAGATTGCTAATAGGGCTGTAAATTAGCTTGTAATTGATTATCAACCATAGCTGTGTATGCTTTAGTGTGTATAAGTATAGGGCCTATTGTATGACAAATTTATCAATGAAAATACTATTTTTCTCCAAGTTCTTAACGAACATGGTATCAGAGCGGGTTCTGAATCCCGTTTTTACTCACTGAGTGTGAGATCTCGAAGCATAGGCTCAGAGAAAGTCTCATCACTGCCATCCGAATACCTTTTCCCGGCCAACTTCTGGCTAATATCCGGCAGCTCTACTGCCATATTCATACCCTCCAGATTCCTTCTGTTCTTGCACCATATACCTGAAAAAGAAATCCAGAATGTCAGACAATCTACCAAACCCGTATGAAAACAAACCCGAATCCTCCAATACTCCAACCCTTGGAGATTTGGCCCTTCAAGTGGCCCAAATCCTCAGAGATAGCCTCAGCCCTCCACCACAACAATCCACATCTTTACCCGAAAATCTGCACATTGCAGTAAAATTGACAGGAAACAATTACTCATTATGGTCCCGCGTTATTTACCGGGCCATACTTGGCCGGGGGAGGCAGCACCATCTCACCGGGGTACCACCTCCTCCTCCGACCACTGACCCAAAATATCCCCGGTGGGAGCAAGATGATAACTCGATCTTTACTTGGATTCTACAAAATGTAGACGCCAGTATGATAAACAATGTCTCCCGTTACCCCACTGCCAGAGCACTGTGGGATGGTCTGGCCCTGACATATGGTTCAAAAGGAGACTCTTTATAGGTATTTGATCTACACAGACGGGCCAACAACATCAGACAGGGGGACGGCAGTCTTGAAGACTGTTGGAATAGTCTTCAAGACTTGTGGGTCTCGATAGACAGCTTGGACACCAATCCAATGATCTGCCCAGCAGATATTTCAAGTTACAACCAAAAATTGCAGGAATATCGACTATTCCAATTTCTTACTGCAGTCAGTGACATATTTGAAACAGAAAAAAAGGAACTCCTGAAAAGAACACCTCTGCCCAATGTTGAAGCAGCATTCTCTGAGTTCAAACGGGCAGAAACACAAGCAGGGCTTGTCAAACATAACCCCTCAGAAACTGGTTCCTCATTGGGGGTGGGACAAGGGTTGGCTGTCAAACCACCCGCCGGACGAGGACGGGGCCGAGGACAACCGACATACCGAAACCAACAGGGACAAGGGACCACTCGTTCAGGAACTCCATCACCACGAGTGGACAAATCTGGGCTGATATGCGAACACTGCGGGAAGAAAGGCCATATCAGAGAGAGGTGCTTCCAGATCCTAGGTTACCCGGAATAGTGGGAAGGGAAGAGAATAACCACCAGCCATGGTAAGTCTGCCGCCGCCAGGACTCCCGCCGGAGAAGGAGTCAGCAGCAGCTTAGAGGACGAAAGCCAAAATGGAAGGGAGCAGGAAGAAAGCAGCCCTCAGACTGCTAAAGGAAATGCCGCCGCAGGTATGGGGCTGGGCACTAACCCTAGCCCCAAAATTCTTTTTAAACCAAATATTACCCATAAACCCCCTGGCAATTTACACCCTGCCCCCTCCCCTTTTATCTGAGTGCACAACGCCCCCCAGATTTTAATATTTCTCGGTCTAACCCCCCTGTTTTAAATAATTTTCGGTCTAACCCCCAAGGACCCCCTTTTTTACCTCCCGCCCCCTGGATTTCTTTAGGTGCGCATGTTCAGTCCCTGGAGTTTTCTCCACATGACAATATGGTCCATGTTTCTCCTGCATTTACAAACTCCACCTCTACTTCTAATAAGGAGCAGTTTCATCCTCGTCCTAAACAGACCCAGTGGATCTTCGACTGTGGTGCCACCGACACCATGACCTTTGACCCTCATGACCTAATTACTCATACCAAACCTACCAAAACACATGTTGAAACCGCCAATGGTACACTCGTCCCAGTTCATAGCAGTGGCTCTGTTTCCATCACCCCCGATATTACTCTCCAAAATTGCTTGCTTGTTCCTTCTCTCTCCACTAAATTACTCTCTATTAGTCAATTGACTAAAGAACTTGATTGCGTTGTGCTCATGTATCCCTCCTTTTGCGTGTTGCAGGACATTCATACTCAGGCGATCATTGGACGTGGTACTGAGCGGGACGGTCTCTATTACGTAGATGCGGTGGTACAACATGGAAGGTCAAATCTTGCCACCGGGTCGGTAACTCGTCAGATATGGTTATGGCATCGTCGGTTAGGGCATCCATCCTTTAGCTATTTGCAGAAATTGTTTCCCACCTTGTTTTCCAGTACTTTACCATCTTTTGACTGTGACACTTGTCTCCGGGCAAAGCAGCCTCGGGCAACTTATCATATCAATAATACGCGTGTCAATAAAATTTTTTCTTTAATCCATTCCGATGTTTGGGGTCCCTCGCCCAATCCTACACATTTGAGTTATAAATATTTTGTTATATTTGTCGATGATTATTCTCGCATGACCTGGCTATATATTCTGAAAAACAAATCTGATGTCTCCACTAAATTTGTTGAGTTTTATCATATGGTTCAAACTCAATTTCATTCGACTATACAAATTCTACGGTCTGATAATGGGGGCGAATACTTTGATGGGGCACTACAAAAAATTTTCCGGGATCATGGGATTGTCCACCAAACTACGTGTCCTGATACCCCTGAACAAAATGGGGTTGCGGAACAAAAAAACCGCACCCTTCTTGAGATGACACGCGCCATGATGATAGATTTGTCCGCCCCGCGGTTTCTTTGGCCGGAGGCAGTGTCTACCGCCACTTTCCTCACTAATCGCCTTCCTACTGCCATCCTCCACCACAAAACACCCCTTGATACTCTCGCGTCCCAAACCACTATACATTCCTTCCTTACTTTACCTCCCAAAATATTTGGGTGTACTGTATTCATTCACGTCTCAAAAAAACACCGCGATAAACTTGATCCCTGCGCCGAAAAATGTGTCTTCGTTGGCTATGCCTCTTCCCAAAAAGGCTACCGCTGTTATAACCCTCGTACCCAACGAATTCATGTCACCATGAACTGCGTCTTTCTTGAAACCGAGTTCTTCTTTGCCACCGACACTCGGTCTCAGGGGGAGATAGCTACTGATCGATCCCTTGCGTTGGTGCCTGATCTACCCTGGTGTGTAGCTGATCCAACACGGCAAGTAGTTGGCACCGACTGTACTATAGCTCCCTGCGTCGATAGAGCCATTCCGCTGGTACCCGCCAATGATGCTCCTGAGATAAATGTCTCACAACAGGTAAAAGAGGGTGTACGTGCCGACACAGGTAGTCCAGTACTTTTGTCTAGTCCTGTTATGTCTACTCCATATACTGCTCTGGATAACTCTATTCCTTGTGATTTATCTAATCCTAATGCTTGTCTGGAACTGGATCATGTTACTCCATGTGCAGAACGACAGGGACGAATGCTTCCACCAAGGAAAAACAGAGGCATCCCACCAGAACGATATTCACCCACAAAGATAGCCAAGGCCACCAAATATCCAATAGCCCTACCATCAAAGAACCTAAGCTCCACTGTAAAAGCCTTCTTTACCTAAATTTGCTCTGAAAATATTCCCCGAACAGTTGAAGAAGCATGTAAACAACCAGAATGGAAGAAGGCCATGATAGTGGAAATGGATGCACTAAAGAAAAACGAAACATGGGAACGGGTGCAACTGCCCCCAGGAAAACGGACAGTAGGGTGTCGGTGGGTGTTCACCATAAAATATAGGGCAGATGGGTCGATCGAGAGACATAAAGCAAGACTGGTAGCTAAAGGGTACACACAAACGTACGGAGTGGATTACTCTGAAACGTTTTCTCCAGTTGCACGGATTGATACTATTAGGGTCCTCTTTTCTATAGCTGCTACAAAAAATTGGCCCCTACAGCAATTTGATGTGAAGAATGCCTTTCTTCATGGAACATTGAAGGAAGAAGTCTACATGGATCCACCACCAGGATTCTCAGAAGAATTTCGACCCGGGCAGGTTTGCAAACTTACTCGCGCCCTTTATGGACTAAAGCAATCTCCACGTGCTTGGTTTGGCAGGTTCACACTTGCAATGAAGAAGGATGGGTATAAGCAAAGTAATGCCGACCATACTTTGTTCATCAAATGTCAGGGAAGTCTTGTTACTTGTTTGATTATTTATGTTGATGATATGATTATTACTGGTAATGATACTGATGAAATCTCACGTCTCAGGGACTATTTATTCACACAATTCGAGATGAAGGACCTAGGTGGACTCAAATACTTCTTGGGTATCGAAGTAATGCGATCAACAGCAGGCATATATATTTCACAGAAAAAATATATCCTTGATCTACTAGCTGAAGTGGGCCTGTTAGACGCTAAACCAGCCGATACTCCAATGATCCAAAATCACAAGCTGAGTATTGTCCAAGGAGCTGCATCAACCGATCGAGAACAGTATCATCGTCTAGTTGGGAAGCTTATCTATCTGTCTCATACCAGGCCTGATATAGCATATGCTGTTGGAGTTGTAAGCCAGTTTATGCATAACCCACAGAGACATCACTTGGAGGCAGTACTGCGAATCATGAGATACTTGAAGGGGACTCCAGGACGAGGACTTGTGTTCAAGAATAATGGACATCTCAATATTGAGGCATATACTAATGTAGATTGGGCAGGAAATCAGGATGATCGACGTTCTACATCTGGATACTTTACTTTGGTTGGTGGAAATGTCGTTACTTGGCGAAGCAAGAAGCAAAAGGTGGTGGCTCTATCCATTGCAGAAGCAGAGTTTCGAGGTATTGTTAAGGGTGTCACTGAGGTTCTATGGGTTCGAAAATTGTTGGGTGAACTTGGTTTTCCGGTTACTGGTCCGACTCAGCTGAGGTGTGACAACAAGGCTTCTATCAGCATTTCTGAAAATCCTGTTCAGCATGACCGTACCAAGCATGTGGAAATTGATCGGCATTTTATTAAGGAGAAATTGGAAAATGGAATTATCGCACTTCCACACATGCGATCAGAAGATCAACTTGCTGACATCTTGACCAAAGCAGTTAATGGCCGAATATTTGATTCTGTGTTGAGCAAGCTGAATATTGGTGACCCCACTATTCACCTTGAGGGGGAGTGTCAGAATATACACTTACCATAGTTAGAGAGATTGTGCATTTAATGTAAATTATACTAGATTGCTAATAGGGCTGTAAATTAGCTTGTAATTGATTATCTACCATAGCTGTGTATGCTTTAGTGTGTATAAGTATAGGGCCTATTGTATGACAAATTTATCAATGAAAATACTATTTTTCTCCAAGTTCTTATCGAACATTTTCGTCTCCCAAAACTCAGGTGCGAGGCTCTTTAGATCAAGCTTGATCGTTACATTTATAAACTTTGTACGGCCAAACTAATTATGAACATAATGTTTTATAGTGAGTTAAACTTAAATTGCTAAAATTCACTTCACAAAACTCAATTGACGTACCTAAACTTAACTTTATTTTTTGAACCAAACTAAACTTAAATTTGAATAAATGAAAATGAGAAAATAAAATAAAAATAAAACAAAACGTGCGTAGGCTACCACCACCACGTCGGACAATTTAGGGTAGAGGTATGGAAGATAATATTGGTGCACTATTCCCCTCACGGCTGGAAATTTAGGGAATGATAGTGACCATACATGATTTAAAGGAATAAGTAATACTATAATAGAAGATGGTGTCAAAAATAACATTTGTTTGGCAGAATACAGTGATTATTCATTAGAAAAGATTTATATATAAATACATAATACATATATATATATATATACACATTGATTTTGGAGTATGATGTAATAAAACAAAATTACTCGTCATATTGGTTTCGCTTCTTATATTGTGGAGTAGCAGTTGATCAATACAGCTTGACGCAATTTTCATTATGGGTCATCGCAAAATAATCTCTGTGTGTTTCTAACACATGAGTATGGTTGCATAGATCCAGCTTCCCATAGCCCGGAACAGGCAATAGCCTCTAAGACATTGTAGTAGTTGTTGTATTGATTTGATTGGTTGTGATTAACTTCTCATATTTATTCTAAAATTTCTCTCTCACACACATATATAAATGTGTATAAAATACATCTTTTTCATGTGCTGCTTTTGTGATGCACCTTGTTAATAATTAACTTGGCCATGATCTAGTTATCAAGCTTAGAATACTTAATAACACCTGCAATTGCGATTGGTGGGTTGAATATGATAATTCTCTCGAGGAGTTTTGTCTTGAGTAGGTTTCTACTTGGATAGGATCACCTCACCGCAACAGGGTGCAATGACGCGTGACCGCGCGACACGTGGCACTAAGGGAGGGTGTGTGACCCTCATCTAGCCTCACCACCCCTCCTTGGTGCCACGGTCGCGTGGTCACAAAGAAGGTGAAGAAAGTTAGGGTGAAGAGATCCCAACCCGTTTCTACAGGCCTGACATTCAACTCTTATATATATATAGCACAGAGGCCTTTGCTACATTGATGAGGTGATTCACCCAAGTCATGACATAGACGCTTGGGTCATCTGTCTTTTGGATACCTCAAACTCTTATTTCCTAGACTCTTTACAAAGAATTCTATCTATATGACATGTGTAACATGCATTCGTGGTAGGAGTGATAAAATTACATTTTGAGCAGATCACATACAAGTTGATTCTATTTTCTCCCTCATATATTTTGATATGGGGACCAGCCTCTGTCTCAATAATAATTGATTCTAGTATTTTATGTCATTAGTAGATGATATTTCGTGTATTCCAATCTACAATGTGAAAATATTGAATGTTTTAATTCTCTTGTATTTCTCAAGTTTAAGTCTAAACATGAGTTATTTCTTGTGTTTCCATTATTTCAAATAACGGAAGCTGTTCTCACTGTCCGTAGTTTTTTCTCCTCCAAATAGAGGGGTTTTCACTTAAATCATGGTGTTTACTTTTACTGTTATTTATCTCATTTTATATTATTGTCATACTTGATGATTCTAATGAGTAGTAAATTACTATTTATGGTTTTATTCTGTTCATAACTATGTCGTTATTCCGCTGGAAGTAAAATTATGATAAATACACCATATACGTAATTTCTGTCTAAGAAAGTCGGGTATAATTAAGTTGGATTGTATGTGACTTTTTTGGGTAAACTTAAGATTTTATGTAAAATGGTAATATTGCTTAAGAGATCATTGTGATCTTTTCTGAGTGTTACCGAATTATTTCACTTCATTGTTTATTAGGCTTACTAGGATTGAAGTTCATATACCAAAACTAATTGCCTTCAATAAAAGTACGATTAAACTCATCTTTCTCTAGAAGCATGATACCCTGAGTTTTTTCAGTACATATCAATTGCTACCCATCCAATGCTTCATTTTTCAAATCAAGATCGCTTGGCAACTTAGCCACATATTTGTTTTTGTCTTGGGTTGGGATCTCCCCACCCCCACTTTTCTCATCCCTTTTTGACCACGCGACACATGGCAACAAAAGGGGTGGTGAGGCTAGATGAGAGTCACCTGCATCTAACCTTACCACCTCCTTGCTGCCAAGTGTTGCGCGGTCACGCGTCACCGCACCTCTCTTGCGGTGAAAGGATCATATCTCTTTTGTCTTGGGCGGCCTCAATTATGTCTGCAAAGGTTTACAAGTTCCCAGTCTTGTGAAGATATGTTACCACCACCACGTTGTACAATTTACAGAAGAGTTTCTAGTCTTGCGTGTTGGATTTAATTTAATAAATTCCTGAATAGAACCGTTTAATCGAATCAATGGACAAAGTAACAGAATGCGGAAAATATACCTTGCTCCATTGCTGTTGTTAATCTGAACACGTACACTGCAACTGCTCCGGCTGATGAAGAATCTGGCGTGATCCAAGGATTCACGACCTCCCATCAATTGTTGATATATCCCTTGAACGGAATCAACAATTCACTGCTTTACCCGATGGAGAGGCTAGACAGTGTGGACTTCATAGAAAACTTGGCAGACCTTCCCTCTAATATACTGTAATGGACGCTCTTTATTTTGATACTGTATGCGTCTATTCTAATTTTTATGATTTGAGGAGGTGAAGCCTCCTCGGGGTGGAAGTATCTGATAGGTTAGGATTTAAATTTAAATTTCAATTCAAATTTAAATCTGAATTCAAATTTAAATCTGAATTTAAAATCCAACCTTATCTTCCTTAATATTTAATTATTGTGCCAATAATTATCTACCAGCCACACGTGGGTTGTCGCCCCTCGGGGACCAGATGTCGTAACTTTATGGTCGTTGCACTTTGAGCCCATCCATCGCGGTCTCTGACCTTATGACTGTCTACATATTCGGGGTTTCTATTTAGACCACACTATACATCCACGAGTATACCCGGTGATCACTTAACGTGTGGATGTTTTACGTAACAATTAATATTGTTACGTGACATATGTGACATACAATATTATCATACATAACGTCCACCTTATGATTAATTCGTATAAACTTTATCAACGTGATGCGCATCACACGTATTCGAATTAATCAACATTGCGAAGATATGCTACCACCACCACCACGTTGTACAATTTACAAGAGGCACGGAAGATAATATTGGCCTCAGTATTCCCATCACGGCTGGAAGTTTGGGGGGAATGATCATGACAATATCAAAAACAAAAAAAAAACTAAGAATTAAAATACACACGTACATATTCTTATGTGACATTATTGTATTCTTATGTAACATTAGTTTAACTTTTTTATCTTTGTTTTTCTCATACACATCCTCTTTGTTTTCTTAGACGCAACTAATTTATAAAGACATATCCGGACAAAGCTGAATTGATACTCAGGTCGAAAGTTGGTCCAAGAGATATAAGGCTTCATTTCAGAGATACGTGCACTGTGAGTGTTTCACCATTGTATGAGTCAAATGCTCAGTTTGCAGTGGATAAGTTGGGTATGCTTCTTGTGTATGACATCCCCCAATCTAAAAGGCAGCTGAACTCCTGATTTGTATCTTCCACTTTTTTAAAACTGGATTGTTAGAACCCTCATGACCAGGGCATGTATTTCGCTCCAAGCTTATTTATAAAGACGATTATAAGTACTAGCTTACAACGAATAATGACCGACGAGATCGGACTTAACGTGCAATTTCTTAAAATATTGAACAAATAAATACATTTGTCTTGTCATGCCGGTCTCACATGGTGTATATGGATGTAAATTAGGTTTTCAGGGTCCACTATTATAGCACACGGACAGCACAAGGAGTCCGTTGACACCGAATGAACAACCAACAGACTGGTCTGTCAGCCTATGTGGCTATTCCACAGGCTAATAGTGCTCCCACACTATACAGTTAGTCTAGAATGAGTTCAAACATTTTTGACTTCGATAAAGTTAAAACAGGATGTTTCTTTAGAAAGCCCGTACCTAAAACATTGGGATATGTCCAGGTACCGCTCCATTTTGCAAAGCAGCATATCTATGCGCTCACATGACATCACATCACATGTACTGAACCAAAAAAGCTGAAATATTTTATCATCAATCATGGAGCAATGTTCCCGTCTGTGTCAGAAAAATCCCCACACAAAATAGGTTGTGATTTACTAACTCCCACTTTCCTCACCTCTTTGTGACTGCGCGACATGTGGCAGTAAAGGGGTGGTGAGGCTAGATGAAGGTCACCTGCAACTAGCATCACCACCCTCCCTTGCTGCCACGTGTTGTACGGTCACGCGTCACTACACCACCTTTACGGTGAGTAGATCCTATCCCACACAAAATTTCCATCTCCCACTTTCCACCCAAAATGACACGATATAGGGGTAGAATCTACCCAAGCGTTTACACTGTTTTGTGAATAAGACTTAAAAAAGGTGATGTAAATGAAAAAATAATAAGACTTTCAAATTTTGTTTTACTAAGCATATCTATCAAAGATTCAAATTTAAGCCTCTAATATGATTTAAGTCCTACATAACGTAGCGTCTATTTTAACATCTATTACAAGGTAGTGCTACTTTTTTTTTTGACTATACCTCTACGAAAGAAAGATGCCAAGTCAAAGGATGAATGAGAAGCCATTAAGACATAGCTAAATTGGTACTCGGGTTATGAATTGTTTCAAGAGATACATGGTTCTATTCCAAAGACACGCACAGTTTGTGAGTTTCACTGCTATCTGGGTCAAATGTCATTTTGTAATGGACACCTTGTGTGGGATACTTGAGTCAAATGCCAGTTTGTAATGGATACCTTGTGTAGGTTCCTTGTGTATAACCTCCCCCAACCTAAGATGACGTTGAACTCATGATTTACATTCTTTATAATGTTTTTAGGACTGGAACCGTGAATATCCTCATCACCATGGGTTGGGATCTCCTCACCCCCACTTTCCTCACCTCTTTTGTGACCACGCGACACGTGGCAGCAAGGAAGAGTGGTGAGACCAGATGAGGGTCATCTGCATCTAGCCTTACCATCCCTCTTTGGTGCCACGTGTCGCGCTGTCACGCATCACCGCACTTTCTTGCGGTGGGGGATCCTATCCCCTCACCATGGTATGGCGGCTCCAGAGGATGAATGAGAAACCTAAGGCAGTTGCAATGAATGAAGGCAACCCTTTCACCCAACAGGTTCTGCATGTTCAATTAATGTGATTTGAGCTCTCCTCTCTGAGTCCTCAGGGCATATACTTCATTCATTTACATGCCACTTCATATGAACTGGCAGCGTCGGCTATGTCCCGCGTATACTGGGTTGAGATCTTCTAACTCCCACTTTCCTCACTTCCTTTGTGACCACGCGACACATGGCATCAAGAAGGGACGGTGAGGTTGGATGATGGTCACCCACATCTAGCCTCACCGCTCTTCCTTGCTGCCACGTGTCGCACGGTCACGCGTCACCATACCCCTTTACAGTGGGGGATCCCGCATATCTGGAGACTGCCATCCTTCTTTCTGAAAAGACTAACTTTTCTGTAAAAGGGTGTACTCTATGTTATCACTATTTTAGTTTCAAAAGTTTTAGTGCAAGATGTAAATTATATAATTCATCAATCTAATTGTTAGGAGGAAGAATAATTAGGAGGTGTTTGGTGGGAATTTCTTCATTAAAGGTATGAGTTTGGAGAAATCTAAACTCATACACGTTGTTTGTTTGTTAAAATTGAAGGTATAAGTTTCGGATTGATATCTGAGTATTTAGTAATGAATATTATTTTTTTTGATATACTAGCTCTCCTTGTCTATCAATATGGAGAAATGGGGGGTATGGATTTTGAACCAGTCAACACCGCCGGCCGGTCAAATTTTTCCGGTTGTCCATCTTCGATACACATTTCAATTCCGATATGTTCTAAACACCATCAATGTCAATCATACTCATTCCCACTTCAAAACCAAGCAACTATGACTTTTACGTCCAAACTCATATACTCTCAAACGCATACACTGTCATACCCATTCCGATTCTGATTCCGATATCCAAGTGCGAACCAAACACCACCTTAATGTCCAATGGAAACCAATGTTTAAAGATCGAATATACATCGTTGAATAACCAACATGGTTGGCGTGGTGGTTCAGCACCTTGTCCTTTAAGCATGTGGTTGGAGGTTCGATCACCGCTCATGTGAATAGAGCAAACTATTTGGCCAGTCCCCTACCACTTCGTGTGCTGACCGCAGGGACGGAGGATTAGTCTTCTGGCTTTCGGCTGTGAGGATACCTCGGGCAACCCATTAAAGAATATACATCGTTGAATGCAATATTTACATTCATGCCAAGTGACCTAATCTCCCAAAGTGAAAACACTAATGTTTTCAAACACTAACTTGAGTAACGGCAACATAAAAGACATGAATTAATATAGAAAGAAGATAATGCATTTTAGTGTATTTAAAAAAAAGAGAGATAATGTATTTTAGTCTAAAATACATCATCTCTATTTTTCTACTAGTCTAATAATTAATTTTCTTTTGCAATACTAAGGGTGTTTTATGAATTTTTTATGGTCGGATATTAGCACAATTTGGAGCATTAGTCAAATAAACTTAAGTCTATCTAAAGATAAAAAAGCTCAAACTAAATTAAGTAAAATTCATAATCTTTATGTGAAAATAGTGTGATGTATTCAATTATAAATTAAAATAAGTTTGACTTATAATTCATCATATAAAGCGACGAATTATTCTTTTAAAATCTTTGTATTATTGAATGGTAGCAAATGATTTAAACTTTTCTTACTAAAAAAGCGTATTTTAAAAGTCATTTATCTGATGATTGACTATTTATTTCTCGCTTCGAAAATTCCATGCTTGTATAGAACAAAGTTAGTGATGACTTGATAGTACTTTATATTAATTCTTCGCGTTATATTAACTGTAAAATTTTCGTATAAGACTTATTCATTTTGGCCCCCTAATTATTTTTAACGGTGTTGATGTGTAATAATCGCAATATATCCAATGCGTACTTTTGGAATTTGGAGGCCAAAAGTTTTGCTTAAACAAACTGAAGTCCTCAAATTCTACTATTTGTTTTTTACCCCACAACATTAGATTAATTAACCTTAGCCATTGAAATTTTCCATAGCAATGATTTGCATCTGAATTTTTTTTTGTTTTTTTTTTGAGTTTTAACGACACAAAAGGATATCAATTAGCATATTAGTTGCCACGTGCTATTTAAACTCAACTTTGTTCATTGAGTTAAAACTTAATGGGATAGGATCTCTTCACCGCAAACCCGTGCGGTGATGCGTGACCACGCGGCACGTGACAGCAAGAGGGGATGGTGAGGCTAGATGAGGGTCACCTGCATCTAGCCTCACCACCCCTCCTTGCTGCCACGTGTCGCGCGGTCACATGTGGGGTGAGAGAAAGTGGGGTGAGTTGATCTCATCCCAAACTTCATTTGTTAATATCTAATAGATGGTGCAGTAAAATAGTCAATAAACTCACCAACAAATTTTTCATACGGAAATGAAGACAGAAATAAGCACCCCCGGGGGGAGAGACAAGAGAGAATGCGATCGACAAGCAAGGAATGAGGAAGTCATTTAGAACCCTAATTATGAGGATTATTTAACACAGTCTTTATAACCAAGAAATGTGCTCAAAATAATTTGACCTTGTAAAAACTCAAGTCAACTAAGCAAAATATACCAACATCCTACTCCTCAACATTCAATCCATTATCCCCTGTTTTACATAGTCGTGAATGTCACATGTCAATTATTCTTAATATTATCGGTTAATTAGTGTGTCTGGTGAATGTTCATTAAACACCATAAAACTTACCTTCTTTCATTCCTCCAGCTACCCGAACTAACTCAAACAATCTGGTCAACTGAAGTCAATACCCGAACCAACCACCCTTGCATTGTGCAAAAATTTCTATCTTCAAGTTCAAGGCTGTTCGTGCTTTGCACCCTGCAAGGTTTTTTTGGTCCGGTTCATTCTTGACTCAGTAGGGTTTTAGACTCCAAACCACATCCAAAACCAACATCCAAAATAGACTGTTTCTGTGCTCGCTTTTACTACAACTATAATAATAAATAACTTTTTCCATGTGTTTGACATAGTTAGGAAGCGGAGCCTCACCGATCAAAACAGACAAGCTAAAAATGATCGTTGAGGTTCCGTTTCTTGCGAATCAAACCAAATCAGGTCTCGGTTCGAAGAGCAGCTTTGATCTTCTGAACAGTGCATGATATGAGGTTATTGACAGTCTCCACTGATTCAAATGTGAGCTTGGCTGTAGGGAGGCTATTCACCAATATTTGGAAGGCAACGGTCAACAAAGACCCGCCCGATCTACAGCCCGATGGGCTTCCATTGCTAGTCGGCCCGTTAGGAACTGGGCCGTCAGGGACTATGGCGAACCCGGAAGGGAGGAGTGCGACGTAAGCAGAATCTCCACCGTTCATCACCACGTGCATTGCAGGGATGTCAACGGGCGCGTACACCACAAGCGACCCCGCCGCGTCTATGCAAGTTTCCTGTAGTATCAGCATACTGCTCTGGTTGGAACTCATAGCCTGAAACACAGAAAACAAAAGGGCTCACTTTTTTCAGTATTTACAAACTATGCCATTCACATTTCTTGGAAAAAGACAAGGGCTGTGTTGGTACAGGACTAGCTGGGTCAACTTCTGAATTAGACTTTTTTATCTTTTTTCTTAACAGGGCTGACCCAGAAAATGACAGGTGTCATGTGCTTTGACTTTTGTGTATTCACAAAAAGCCATAGGTGAAATTTGAGCAGGTCTCAGATCCCTACTGTGTTGTCCTAAGGGATGGTTCCAAATTCCAGTTTTGTCCCTAGCGTAGGTGCACCTTTTCAGAGTGTACCCTAACACATGACTAGAGGATTTCAAATCTCCTCCAAGGTATGGATGGACTATGGAAACATGGCTCGTCCCCATCTCAAAAGCCATAATTCCTCGACTTTGAAAGGTAACAAATTACCATGTTCTTCGCCCTTGAAAAGGATAATAATTTATCGTGTTCTGTTTCTAGGGCTGCTGGTTATCCTCACATGTTCCAATCTTATACATACACGAACATACATATATATATGCATACATGTATATAATACATATGATAATGTTGAACCCCAACCAGTAAGGGTCCCTGTCACCCTCGGTCCCACAGGGTGTGTACGGATGTAAATCAGATTCACAAGGCCCACTAGTAGAAGTTTGTCAATCTTATACATACACGTACATATATACATACATACATATATATGCATACATGTATATAATACATATGCTAAGGTTGAACCTCAACCAGTAAGCGTCTCTGTCACCCCCGGTCCCACAGAATGTATGGATGTAAATCAAGTTCCCAAGGCCCACGAGTAGAAGTTTGTCATAGCACAGGGACAGCACAAGGCCAATAGTGCTCCCACACTATGCAGCTAGCCTGGAGGGGTTCAAACATTTTTGACTTCGGCAAGGTTCGAACCCCTGACGTTCTTTTCGAAACCCTCTACTTGGAACCATTGAGATATGTTCGGAGACATATAATACATATACTAACATACACTTGTGAAAAAGAAAACCTCTGGACAAATTTGCTCATATGTACCAAGATTATTAAAGAAAATTTAATGCGTGATAACATATACTTGTAATCATGTTTGCATGTTAGTTCATGAGTTATTACTAAGGTTCTTAGAGATAGAGAAAAACTTACACTAGCACGGAGGAGGGAGACGCAGTTGCCATGATCTTGACCTTTAGCAATATGGACCATTTCTTGCATGGGACCGCCGTTGGATAAGATGTCCCATTCACTTCTCAATCCTTCATCCCGGAGAAAATTAAATAGTTTCTGCGGCGATACCGGCAACCACACCGACGTTGCAGCACTCAGGACAATCCCCGGTGGCTCACCCGGATCATCCACGCTCTTCCGGGTCATGACCCTAACATCCTCGTCCACATTACCAGAACAAAGCTTGTTCCACTTGTGCACCGTCGATGCACAGACACCGGCACAGAAGTTGTCGGTCATGCGCTGGGCTAGCTTCAGCATACTCCTCCGACCACTTGCAGTAATAGCTGTATTCATGCAAAAAAAAAAAAAAAATCACCTCACTTATGTATTATCATGATCATCCGTACTCAGTATATTCCAACGACAGTAAAAGTTATCGTTAGGATCTGAGGAAGGTAAGTGGTAGGCAGACAATACATCTATCCCAAAGGATAGAGAGTCTGCTTCCAGTGACAAGTCCGCCTCTATATATACATATATAAATGACATAATAATATAGATATGATGTGTATATAGTACGTATACAAAAGTTCCGTTCTTATATTATAGGTTGTTTCATTATGTACTTATAAACATATCAGTCTAGGTAATTTTTCATAACCTATAACATATTCTTTATCATCATCATTATTCGTACCCATTATATTCCAACGACAGCAAAAGTTATCGCTAGGGTCTGGGGAGGGTAAGTGTCAGGCAAACAATGACTCTGTCCCAAAGGATAGACAGTTTGATTCGAGTGAGATGTTGTAACCTTACTCGTTGACTTCTGATTAGAACATGAGAGTGTACCTGAATGGTCCCGGGCGGGCACGGTGGATGACATGAGAATGGCGAGGCACTCGCACTGGCGCTGCAGGGTGGCCATCCACCTTTGGGCGCCGAAGCCCATGCCGGAGCTGATTAAAGGACGGTAGAGCTGGTGAATTTCCGACTCGTCGTACTCAGCATGTTCTACCCATGTCACCTGGACATATTAATTACGGATTAGTATGTTTTTTCTTTGGTGGAAAACAATAGAGATATATCACTTTCTGTACAACAACACAATACATATCTGTCACACTAAGTTGGTTCATAATTTAATTTAGTATATTAGCCATACTATATAATTCACTTGTTTTGTTTTATTTCATTGGATTACTTAAATTACGGTATCTAAAATGTTCTTAAATATATTATAGTATATCCGTACCTTTAACGGTTCTCTAGGAACTCTTTATTCAATATAATTTAGATATATAATACAAGTTTATTTTTTTCTCTCTTCTTTCTTATTTCTCTCCTTCCTCATCTTTTTTCTTTTCATTTTTAATTTTTAATTTTTTATACATGAAGGAGATTCGCACCCAGATTATTGAAAATGAAAAATTACTACCCAATCACCGATGTTAAAGCTTTTTGCCTCTCCTTCCTTCTCTTTGAAATTCATCAGCTTTTCATTTCTCAGAGTCTCCCCCTTTTCTACTTATTCTCTAAATTTTTGTTCCTTTCCATGGAGATGGCCGTTTGGCCTAATTTATTTAAGAGGGTGGAAAAGATTCATCTCCTTGATTATTTGGATAAGCTAATATTAATGTAAGTTAAAGGTATTAATGGTGGGGTTATTTGAAGGGTTTTTTTTTAATATCATATTTTTATTATTCTTGTCATTATTGTATTTTTTTTACCGGGTGTCACAGTTAACTTTTGGAATTAACTTCTGGAATATGATGTAACAAAACAAAATGACTCACTAAATTAGACGTGTTTCTTATATTGTGAAGTAGCAGTTGATAGACACATAACAACCTTTGTGTGTTTCTAACACATGTGTATGCTTGTGTACATCCGACCTCCATACCTCGCCATATAAGGGAGACTCTAAGGCAATGAGTAATATTGTTTTAGGTAAAAGTTATGGGAAAAAATTGCAGTCACGGGGTTTGACTACTAATCGGAGGGTCCAAATTTGAGCTGAAAAACAAAGACATGATTTTGGCTGGAAACAGCAGGAGCCAGGAAGTGCACAGCAAGAATAGTCACCTATAGTACTCTATCATTAATTATTCATTGAATATAGCAGCTCAGTAGCCAAAGAAAGAGAGAGGGGATTTGGAATAGAAGCATCAAACCAATTGTTTTATCTGACCAATGTTTTTAGGATTACGAAGCATTTTTCTTCAAAATCATATGATAATTAATGTGTCCCAAGACGCAAAATCAAGACGTAATGGATCCTTCTGAACATTTAATATTGGTTAGAAGCTCAGATTTCCTTACTTAGGGCAACCCATGAAATATTATATTATCGTGATCTTAAGCAAACCAGGTTGCTGACGTTTGATAATCACAAATTTGTCTATGATATCGGAGAACGGGACTCAAAGCAACCGGTAAGGTTGATACTTTGTGACCTAAGGTCACAGGTTCGAACTGCATAAACAGCATCTTAGATTAACTGTAGAATAAAGTTGCGTATCTTTTCCCAGACTCGGCACAAACGGCTAGTACACCGAAAACTTTTTTTTTTGGGTCTATATCTCACTACAACAAGAATCTAGACCTATTAAGATAATGTTTTAGAAGCATAAAAATATCAATAATGTCAGATTCAGAAAAAACCTCACTCATTACCATGGACATACATGGGGTCTTGGTAATAAGGTGAGCTGGATGGTCATTTGAAATGCCCAAGATTTTGACTGGTTCCTTCATTTATACATATATATATATATACATATATATATATGTATAAAATATTTTACTTTGAAGCACGGTTTAAATTGACTTTGAGCATTTAAGGCTAAGTTCCAAAGCATTATTTGTCTCAACGAACTCATTGAACACAAAAATCCAAACGGCACCTCTTGGCTTTTAATGATGCCAACGTGACTTTTAGCGAAATCAGTTAAGGCTGTGAGAAAATTCTTACTCAGGAAAACTTATAATGTATTATCATTTAAACTGTGATAGGTTAATATTTAAAATATGAAATATCATTAATTAGTAAATATACAGTTCACTAATTCCAAATGTGTTTTTTAATTATTCTTTCTGTATAATTAATTAGTACACATCGAATAACTTGTAAATAAATGTTTTACAATTTATGTGTAGGAATAATATGAGTTTGTAAATATAAGTTTCAGTAACACACAAAACTATGGTTAGAGAAATGTACCTTGGAGTAGCCATTAGGCATATCTTGGGCAACACAGCCAGAAGGAAGCCTTCTTGAATGCAAAAAAGGCGGTGCGCCGGAGCTTTGCCGGATACTATCAACGGAAACATCCACCACCGCCCAAACACCCTCGGCGTGTTGCTTGCAGAACCTCAGGAAATTCACTTCCCGGACCGGCACCAGCGGCGATAGTACTTGGAGTTCAGCTTGCATCTGTCCACAATACCACCAAAAAAAAAAATTAATAAATGTTGACTAAATTTTGCAAGAAAAATAAAATATACACTAAAGGGATGATTTTAATCTTACCAGCTGAAGTGCACCATTTCTTGTTCCCCCCATCCCACTTGATATCACATCTGTTGTTGAAGTCCTTGCAATCATACAAGGAAACATCTCCGCCCATTTGTTCTATCAAAATAAATCAAACCCCATTAAAAGATCATACAATAATTAGTCTTTTTTATGGCTGGAATTTGCCAGAAACAAAGTTGTTCAAAAACATGTTTTTCCTTTCATAGGTACGAGTTTCATCAACAACATTACTCTATTCGTTTATAGCTTTCCGGCGTGGTATGAGGGGTTGTATGTATACAACCATACATATATTAGAAACACATATAGTATGAAGGATCGTATGTACGCAGCCACACATATGTTAGAAACACACATAGCCACGAGTTTCATTGACAACAACAACATTATCTCATTGTCTTAAAGTCTCCCATCTATGGCGGGGTATAGGGGTCGGATGTACTCAAGTATACTCATGTGTTGTAAATATACAAATCTTGTTTCTCGTAACCCATAATAAAAGAAAATATGTGCCGATCAACTGCTATTTCATAATAGAAGAAGTACAGTCAATTTAATGAATCATTTTGCTTTATTCTATCATATTTCATACTAAAAAGAAAATTGTATCCTTGAATTCATTAGAAATAGAGTAGTAGAGTTTCATTGACATGTATGATCAATATTTATACTTTGACCATGATAAATAAATAACTTACCGCATCCATTAATGTTTCAACAAGAGCCAAGCTGTTAATAATGACCATGCCAGTTTGTCTAGAAGCCTCAGTGACAAATCCATTAGGTTTCAAACCAATGCAAGGGCTACACGTTCTCAAATACTCCTCATGGTTAAGTACATCTTTACCCCCTTCCAAGCTCCTCACCCAAAGTGGCTCATCTGTTTGTGCCATCTTAACAAGTTCCTCCATTGCTGCCAAAGCAAGTTCCAAATACATAGATCTCTCCAGTGACCTGTCTATTGTGGCCCCCCCGGCATTCACCCCCGTGGAAGCCACCATTGGGAGATTATTTTCAATCCCAAAGTCTTGAGGGCATAATGGTAATGTTGCTGCCCCAAAATTGTTTCCTCCAACCCCAAGTTCTAAGCTTGAATTTGGCAATGTGGGGGCTATAGAAGTCACTGGTGATGAAATTGGTCGACCCAAAAACTTTCCTGCCAGTGCGCAAACGCGGTCTAGTTCGTCTTTTAAACGTGCGTTTTCGATTCTGAGATGTTGTTCCTCTACAGAAGATTCACCGATCATTGCTGGACCGCCACAGTTGGAGCATATTGGGTTCCTCATTGCTTCTCGGATTGACATGTTTTCGGCTCTTAGCTTGTCGTTTTCTTGTCTTAGTATTGAATTCTCATGTCGCTCCAGTTGCATCTGGTGTTATAAAGCAATCAAATTCCACATAAGTTATTTTGTTTTCTTGAAGAAAGAGAAGTGAACCCCACACCTTAACGATAGATTTATGATGTTGTTGGGATATATGACTATGATGACGAAGAAGAAAGAGAATTGAAAATTGGTTTCTTGAAGAATGTACAGATTTCTTGAGTGAAATTGATGGTACCTTCATTTGGGTTCTTCGATTCTGGAACCAAAACTTCACTTGCCGAGTCTCTAGGCAAAGCCTCATGCTTAGCTCTAGCCGTTGTTTCTCATCTGGGTGAGGACACTCCTTGAAGAGACTACAATTATGAAGAAAAAATAAAATAAATTTTAGTGCAAAAAATAACATAACATCGTTTGGTTTCTCATATATACGTTGACAAATCAGTCCAAAATATTCAACTCGGAAATTTTGATTTCTATTGTCCAAATATAACATAATATATGTAAAAATAGATGAAAATAAGAATTTATAAGCCTCCGTGGGTAACCTGATATACTAGTTTGACTAATGAACTAAACCGCTTCACTGAAAAACCATCAACATTAATAATATCAGGCATATCCAACCAGAGCAAAAGTCATCGTTAGGATAAAACAATACTTCTGTCTCAATAGATGGAGAGTTTGATTCCATTAAGACCCTTTACTCTATATGTAATAATGTGCTAGTGTGTTAGTGTTAATTGAAAAACCATGATAAGGTTAAACCAGTACTATATTTTTAGAATGGAACGATTATCAGTTCAATGCAGCGAAAGATCTTGAGGTATCAAAAATTTTCTTATGAGCATCCCAGAAGAGTAAAACAGTAATCATGAGGTGGTGTTTGGGGAAGGTTGATCGGGGGGGGGGGGGGGGATGTTTACAGGAAGCAGCGTACGCTTCAAGTTCTTGAATTTGCTGAGGAGTGTGACGGTGATATCTTTTCTTCCTAGGAGGCTTGTCGGAAGCATCTTCATCATGACCAGATCCACCTTCACTACCAGATCTGCTATCATGTTCTTCTTCTCGACTCCTAATCCTCCCACTAATATTGCTTGTCGGCCCGTAGCTCTCCCCCATGTTCCCCATCACCACCTCTCCTTGTCCCTCCATACTCGTTTGCTACACCATCAAAAGAAACACATAAAAAATCAAGCCCACATACAAATACATGAAAAAATAATAATTTAAAAACAAAAAAAGGGAATCAGATAAGAAAAAGAAGAGGTTTACGAGAGCAAGAGAGAGGCCAGGGGAAGAGAACATTGGCTTAGCAAGCTGTTGAGAAAGAAGGCGGACTTGAGGAATTGCAGTAGCGGGCATGCTATTTTTGGTAGTGAGATTAGTACTATTTCCTTTGTGGCTGTAGTTTATATCTGGAATCCCATTTGTACCACCACCATCAGGAGCATTGCTATTAAGAAAACCCCCAAAATTCATCAAATAAAAACCTTCTTTTTTTTGCTCTTTTGATATCCCACTCTACCCCCCCAAAAAATTCACTTTTGCCTTGTGGGTATATAAGTATTTGTATGTATGTTCTATTAAATCTCTCCAGCTGAAAAGGAAGAGGAGACAAAGAGGTGGAAATGAATCCAAATGGTTTCCAACTTTCTCTGGCTCAAAGAAAGGTCCTTACTTTTTTCTTGAGAGGAGAAACTAGAAAGAAAATCAAAATGGGAAAACAAAATCCCAGAAAAATTTGGTTTTGGAGACTGTAGTTGTGAGGGCATTTGGGTTTATTCACTGATGCGTGAATCAGTATCTCTTGACTTTCGAAAACCTTTTGGGTTATGACCTCAAAATGCAGAAAAAGATGTGAGGTAAAAGAAGAAAGAGCTTAAAAAGGCCTGTCACAGCAGAAAGAAAGAAGAAAGTAAGAGATAGAAAGGGAAGGGGGGAAGATAAAAACAATTTGTGGACTAGAAGCCTTACATATATACATACAGCCAAAAGCGTCGGTTGACTCTTACACTTCCCTACTCTGCTTGTAGTACGACACTACTATCATCTCTACTGTTTCGTATCTTTAAACTAAGGCTATTAACGAAGCGTGCCTAACCGCGTATGAGATATGAGCTAAAAGTGAAGATAAAAATAAGTTTTCTATTCACGCGTCGCCACGTGTATAAAAGCAAAGAAGTGCTGCAATTTTTTTTTTAAAAAAAACTGATTTGTATATGTGGCAACGCGTGATTGTAGGTCTCACTTTTAGCTTCATAGAATCTCATCCGACCTAACCTAGCAGACAGTTTTTGAGTTTGAGTTAACAAACATTTTGAGCTTTTTTGTGCAATAACAACAGTTTATTGCATAAATACTTTGTGAAACGTCAACAATAGCTATAAGCAAAAGGTTCTACCAAAGAACTTTCATCAAATAGGTTTTTGACAAATAGTGAAACTACACTTTTTAATAAGTCTAAATCACAAGCAAAAGATTAAATATGTATAGTTACTTTTATGTTAGACTTCTACTTTCATAATACAATGATGAAGACAACCAATAAGAGCTTAATGATCTTTAAACACTTTTGCACATTTGAGAGCTTTTTACAACAATGGGGGATGAAGCTTGAAGATGATGAAAGTGTGTAAATACCTCATATGAGCTTCTCTAATATATAGCTGGTGTGAGTCACGTTTTTGCAACCTCCATAAAGTCTTCAACTCAATCAAATGTTCTGAAGATGTCCAAATAGTCTTTAGCCACCATATAGTTGGATTTGATGATGCATAGTCACCCTAGAATATCTTTGACATGTTTACATTAGTCAGGAAAATATTATAGATACAGGGGGAAGTCCACAAGAGATTTGAGTAAGATTTGAGAGAAAAAAAAATTAAATCTTCCTTGGATTTTGTCCCAACGGCCATGAAAATTTCAATTATGGGCTACATCGACCAATCTATGTCTCATGTCTTAGAGACTGATGTCACTTTGATCGATCGATGTCTTCAGGTTGAGAGATCGGTGTCTTACAATGTGGTTTCAAGTTTTGCACCTTACGTACATCGATCGATCAATGTCTCTTCTTTGAAAGACTGATGTACACATCGATCGATTGATGTCTCCATCCTGAAAGATCGATGTTGGTCATTGTGGTTTGAATTTTGAACATTAACTACATCGACCAATCGATGTCTCTTACTTTAGAGAGTGATGTCACAACGATCGATGTCCTTCGACATAAGAGATCGATGTTGGAAAGTGTGGTTTTAATTTTGAATGTTTACTACATCGGCCGATCGATGTCTATTATTTTAGAGGCTGATGCCACATCAATCGATCAATGTGACATCAGCCTAAGAGATCAATGTCGGGTAGTGTGTTTTCATCTTTGTACAGTCTTTATATAGATCGATCTATATATCATTTTAGAGGCTGATGCATGCAAAGATCTTTATGTAAAAGATCTATGTGTCACAGTGTGTTTTTCTCATTTTGTTTTATTTTCAAAGCATAACCTACCTTTTTAACTCTTTTTCAAACATCTTTTAACTTCATCAAAACATTTCTTATTCCTATAATTTTTTCCTTTTTGATAATTTCAAACTACATGCTTTTAAAATATATTTTTGTTTGGAAAAACGATATTTGAGCTATCTAAAGGTTTCAAACTCAGGTTTTGCAAAAATATATTTCATCATATACTTCCCCACATATATCAATATCTAAGCTATTTATATATATCACATATATCAGGCAGATCCATAATACATATACATATACCAGGCATATCCAACATACACATAGACCAGGCATATCCATAACATATACATATAACAAGCATATCCAACATACACAGACATCTCACCCCCTGTAAACATCAAAGCAATAATCACTAAATAAGATATAAAACATTGTTAAGAGATTAAATACAATAGTTGAAATGTTTAAGACATAAAAAATAGTTTAACTAAACTAGTAGGACTGTAGGGTAGGGGTTAAGTACTATTCTTAATCAGACGAAAAACAAAGCACGGAGACAACCGCCTTAAAACCACTAATCATACATGTTCCAAAGATATATTAAATATTTTCATATGTATACACACGCACGTTGTGTGCATAGACATATATGTGTGTGTGTGTATATATACATGTATATGTATATATAAGTATATGTATATATAGGTATATGTCTATATATTACGTGTATAGCATTACTTTCTTCACGAGACTCCAAGACCTCATATCTTTCTCTTTTTCAAGTATTCCGTGAAGATGGTGAAAAGTTTACTTTGGCTTGCCCTCTTTTTTTGTTTTCTTTTTTTTTCTTTTGACTTTAATTTTGTGACTCTCAAGGGAGGCGAAAAAGGCGGGAGCTTGCACAAATCGAAGATTTTATAAGAGCATGAAAAAGAAAAACGAAGAGGGGCCATATATTTTGCTCGGGCAGTGCTATTAACTACCACAAGATTTGTCTATATTTTCTGCATCGTGTTCATGAATTGAGGTTTGAAATGTAAAATTAAGATTTCCGCGGGAAATTGATCGTCTGATACCTTCCTGTCTAATATGTACAGAACCAGACCATTCAGTTCATATCACAATGCGTTCCCCATGGTTTGGAGATCTGCCCATTCTGTATCTTGTTTGGATATTACCAAATAGCCTCCCGGGCGAAGCAATCGATCAACTTCTGATAGTATGTAGCATCTGCACCAGAGAACCTTTCTAATGTCATCAACACAAATCAGTGGCAAACTTGCAGAACTGAAGACCCGTTCAGCAAGCAACAACAGCAACCTTTTTTTCTTCTTTTCTTTGTAAATCGCCGGCTGGCTGCATTAGGGAAGGAAAAAAATTAGTTTCGGTCTTCAACAAGCCTTAATCCCAACTATACAGTATAGTATATTGAGGCATGTAAGTAATCTACATACACTTGCTATGTTTTTACAAAACCGATACGTAATTTTGGTATTAACTATGGATCATGCATTCACATAATTGTTTTCATAGATGGTTGAATATATATAAATATATATATATATATATATATATATATGTATGTATATATATGTATATATGTATGTATATATATGTATATGCACATGTGTATGACGTGCACCAGTATGTATATATGTCATATGCATAAGTTTTTTTTTTTTTGCGTCAGCATGTATATATGTAATATCTATAAATTTCTTTTTTTTCTTCTTGCGGGTCGTAAAAAATAAGCATGCACCAACAACATTTCTTCATTCTTCATTGTCTCAGAGGCTTCCTCTATGGCAGGGCCAGAGAGGTCGGATGTACGCAACCTTACCTATGTGTAAAAACACACGGAGGTTGTTTCCAGACCCATAATCATGCGCCAGTGTGAAAAAAAAAACATTGACCCTTAAGTTTCCAATCAAGTAAAATGGAGACAATACTAACAAGACATCTCGTGAAAGAATTGACTTTTATGTGTTTGATATCAAAGAAACTTCCAAAGGGAAATAGGACATACCATTCATGGTAAATGTCAATAAGGCCTCTGTCAGGTTGAAGGTTTGCGAGCAGGGACCGCATTCATCACCCAAATTGGATCAGATACCAATGCAGTTGCAAAGCCTCCAAACAGTGCATCCATGTCCAACACATTCCTAATTGATGAGGTTCCCAGTTTAAGATGTAATTGATTCTTGTAGTATGCAACCCTTCTTACCCACCGTCGGTTATCTGCCTCAAAGACATCAATACCATTTCTCATTGAGGAAGCTCTTGATGGAGCAGCAGTCAACTGTGCAGACCATTTCGGAATTGAACCAACAACGTTATCTCCTCCGGATGATATCCTGGTTACACATTTTTTGAGCTTGAAATAGCTGCATATCGGATACTATTTGTTTAACTTAACTAATCATCGGCTGTTAGCGTAAGCACACAATACCGTAGCTTCGTCTCCAACACCATAAACAACAACATTATCCCATTACCTTAGAGGCTTCTGCTTATGGCGGACTATGGGGAGGTCGGATGTACGCAACCATACTTATGTGTTAGAAACACACAGAGATTGTTTTCCGATGACCCATAATTATGTGTCAAGCTATATCGATCAACTGCTACTTCACAATATAAGAAGTACAGTCAATTTAGTGAATCATTTTGTTTTATTCCATCATCTTCCAAAGTCAAGAAAGAGTATAGTATGTCATTGACTCCATTGGAAATGGAATGGGTCTCCAACACCATAAAAATGAGGCTAAATCCTTCAAGTGACAAGCAGTTATTCCATTTCTGTACAGGCATGAAAGATGACTAAATAGTTGAATATGCAATAAGAGTAGATCACCATCCAGCATTTGGATAATAAGATTCAGGACACAATCGAACACCAAATTCATTTCGATTCGGAAGGCATGAATCTGTGCTGGTCTTTTTCCAGATGGCAGTGTTCACATCCACAACAATCAGTTCATAACACAATGCCCTCCCCTCGGCTTGGAGATCTGCCCATTCTTTATCTTGTTTTGTCCACTGAACAGGTGGACCAGATATAACCAAATAGCCTCCTGGGCGAAGCAATCGATCAACTTCTAGAAAGTATGTCGCCACTGCAGCAGAGAACCTTTTAAATATCATAACACATGAATCTAGTAGCAAACTTGCAGAACTAAAGATGGCAACAGAGAAGAACTCACTGTAGGCAGTGAAAGGAATAAGCATCAAGAACAATGCACCAAATCAAAGGAGAAAGCAGGAAATGGAAGTCTGCGGGTGCCAAGCATGGCAACAAATGCTGGATTCCTCTTTCAAGAGCAAATTGTATCTGGGCTTTGTGGCAATCTCTTGGTGCAAAAGAAAGTTGAATAATGTTTTCTGCAAGTAGGTAACCACCAAAGCTATCTACCTAGAAGCAAGAACCAGCATATAGCTTTTACAATAATATTCACGTGAGGAGGGGAGAGGAAGTAAGAAGTACACAAGAAGATGGAATTATTTACCCCACATCCCATATCAAGGGCTGTCCTCAGAACTCCTCCAGCTATTAGAACGTATTGCTTAAGTTTATCAATATACTGTACAGCTCCGTCAAGCAACATATTTCCACCACCAGGAAATATAAAGTATGAACCTCTTTTTTCATCCATCCTTGGTGGCCTTTCCTATCAGCTATTTTACTGTAAGACATATTGTCATGCCATATCTGCAGGCAATAAAATGAATCATTCAACATAGTCTGTCGATTTGTAGCCATATTTGAGAATCACATTACTGAAAGAAACCCAATATAGAAGGGAATATATCACTCCAACAACACTGATGCTAACTTGGGATGGGGTAAAAAATGAAAATCTCTAAATAGTGCACGCTCGCATACATATATATTGTACTATTTAATTGCTTTTCTAATAATGCTTCAAAAGGAATTTGTCAGATCTAACAGCTGGTAAGGCTCTTAACAAGACCAAGGCATGTGTCTTTGATACTCTCCTCTTTGAATAGATAAAAAATGTTTGTCCACTACAGTTATGACTTTGTTTCAATATATTATGCATCCTCCACACATTAAGAATTTTCAGATTTTACATTTCCACGGATCAGGTCAGGACGTATCAGATGATATGGCTAGACACTAACAGCATGGCTAACAGGAGCACGCTCTTGAGGTTCTAGCAGTATACAGATGACAAATAATCAAACCTCCAGCTGGACAAATTAGGTCTCCTAAAAAAATGCAGTATCATTGACCACTTGAAATATGGAATACTCACGCGTACTGCAAGTCAAACTCATTTTGAACCCAACTCAGTCGCAGAACAATGAAATGCATTCAATTGTGGATGAAAATTTCACATTCTGTGCACTCGGAGAAAGTTGGACCAAAACTTCTGGAACCTCATATTGAGAACAAATTTCACTGCTACAGCAGACACAATGTTACATAGTCGGAAAAGAAAATCAAAGTTGATAAATATGGAAACATAAGGTTTGATATCAAGCAGTAAATAGATTAGTTACATCCAATCCCTATGCAGATGCTTATCAGCTCACCCGTCATCACTGATCTGATTAATCTGACTCAAGGACAATGAAAAATTTCCTTTCCACACTGAAAACACGATGGTATAATAAGCAAGCTTCATTGAGCAACAATGCATAAGAAAATATGAAACCGTTAATGCACAAAACCACGTAAAAGAAATATAAATTGGGTAACACTTTTCACGAAAGCCACATTAAATTATGACAGAGGTTCAATATCAGCTTCTGCATCATGTAGTAACTGCACATGAGTTACGCAGACACAAATTTTAATTACTAAGGCCCCTAGATTTTCCAGGACTGAAGGCAACAATAGTGCATACACATTTTTGAAAGCCACATGTATTCAGCTACCAGTCTTCTTTATTTTAACATATGATAGTGCAACTATTAAAATTGGTTCTGTAAGCTGTTGGTGATAATTAGAATTATACAATGATTAGTAAATTATATATTGCCAAGTTCACAAAATTTTGACTTGGTGTGAAGAGAAAAGAGAAGATGTGATTGGTCAACAGAATTTCCACAAATAGAGGATATAATGCTATTGACTTAGTCAGATAAATTTCAAATGACTACTACTATTTCGGGACAACATGGGACATTTTTAACTAGGATCTTCCTTTGCTCCAAACTTACTGCACTCTCTAATCTTTTTTATCTTGAATACATAAAACGTCTTCCTGTAATCTACAGCTAGAAGGTAATCTTATATGTATTTTGTTTCATGGCAGCAAGCAATTTTTTTTCCTTCCATAGCGTTAGACTATTTTTCTCATGCATTTTAAAGAGAGAAGATATTCTTATGCTCACCATTTTTCATTAGTGATAGAAAATTAGTCCAATAGAAAGTTGTATATTGGGACTAAAATGACACTTCAAAACAGTAGCGTTACAGCAGAGAATGTACCACTCCAAAGGAGCACCTATAACGAGACTCTATCATAAACACAAGCCACTTCTGGCCCTTCAATTGAGCTGTGAAAAGCGTTCGATTACTATTTTTGTGACATTTAGATAAATTCCCAAACATAGGCCATGTAAAAAGGTAGAAATACATAAAAAGATTAGTAAAACTGAAATTTCAACTCATGTCACTTCAAGAAACTGCCATCGACCTTGGGGTGTATCTGCACCCCGTAAACTCAAAAGAAATAAAAGAGCAAACAACACTGAATCTGGAAACAATATTACTGGTGTGCACATTTGAATCTTTACTACTTGTATTCTTTCTAATGTGTGATGGCATTATGGCATTCAATAACAATGGACTCCTATTAATAGACAAATATCCTAATTAGTATAGAAAACGCAATAATCAACGAGCATTATATTCATCATGGAATTATAACGCGAATATGGTCCACATAATTCACAATCCCATATTTAGCATCTAATTTCACACTATTAAAAATTATTCATACGATAAAAGCTGCTGGTTAAGTTCATACTACCTTATGCAAGCTATCAGGCCAGGAAACAGAAACACGGTAGGCCTTTGGGTTGGGAATGAGGCAAAGAGGGGTCTGCTCCAGCGGAGGGCAATACCTTTCATGGTAGAAATTCATCTCTCTACTTAACTGACGATTAATTCTAGGATCTTTACAGGGCATAAGGTCGAGCATTTCAGCCGGACAATATTCAAGAAGAGGCCCACCTGTAGATTCCACTTTAGCCATCAGACGGGCCCTGTGCTCCGGTTCGGCAGCACCCATAGAAGCTCCGACCAATGCCTGCTGGCCGGTGGCGACAAGAGAATCCCCAAGGGAAGTGAATACTAGGAGGAAAAATAGAATAACTGCCCCTGATAGTGCTGCGGCCACAATGTCTAGCAAGCGCCACTGCCGCATGTGGCGCTTGGAGAAGTGGAGATTCAAGTGACCCATTTACAAAACTAAGTTCAAGATCTGATCAGACAATCCAATTTCAGCTAATTCCTCAAGAAAATGTATATATACTCAAAAAGAATTAAAGAAGATGCAACTTAATGAGCTGGAAAAGAAGTGTTTCATCGATTACCGTATGAAGACTTCGGATCTGGGTTTGGTGAGCTGATGTAGATTTTGATGTTTCTTGCAAGAAATTTGCACAAGATTTTCGGGAACTTCGTAATGATCGAATTTGATAGGTACATAAACATGGGGAATGGGGATTAGAGATGAAATCTGAAGGGGTATTCCCCAAGAAAAGACTGGAACTTTAACAGTTTAGAAAAAGATAATGGAGTTAGTTGCCGGAGTAGGGCAGTGACTGGAAAGACGACGGCAAAATCTTACAACTCAGAGGAGTTGAGAGTGAAGGGATAGAGTGGAAATGGAGAAATGACAGGTTCTTCTCCGGTCAAAGTATCTTGCGTCCAGCTGTTTCTCCCGACAAATCTCCACTTTATTGGCACACGGTTTTGCCTTTGGTTTTTATCTTTATTTTTTAGGAAAACAAAATGCACAATTTATTAATAAAAAAAATTGAACCCCAACCAGTAAGGATCTATGCCATACCTGGTCTCACAGAGCATGTAAGGATGTAAATCAGGTTCTCAGGTCCCACTAGTATAAGTTTGACATAGCACAAGGACCACACAAGGAGCCCACTGACACCAAATGAACAACCGACGGGCTGACCCATCAGCCTATCAGGTAATTCCACGGCTCCCACACTATGCATCTAGCTTCGAGGGGGTTCAAACATTTTTGTCTTCTGAAAGGTTCAAACCCCTGGTTTCTTTCGAAAATCCCTACCTAAAATCACTGGGATATGTCCTATGGACACAATTTATTAATAATGTATATAGAAAGAGTTGTATCTTGTAAGTCATGCACAGTTTATTAATAATTTATATCCATGTGCTTCCAAAAAACTTAACTTTCAACAATTATTTCATCATGTTAACAACCAATATCACACACATTTCACTTGACATGCTTCAATTCCGTACAATTTAACATTTCCAACTTATTAACACAACAGAAGATGCACTTAGCATACAAACCAGTTGATCATCAAACATTTAACTGATTTGAACCATCAAACAACGAACAAAGGTTCATAGTATAACATGGATATGCATTTAAACACAATGATCATTTCACAATTAGAATACAGGGCAGAATCACCAAGATTGGGAAAAACACATTTGATATACATGTGTGTGTGTGTATAGACACACACACATCTATAGACAATCAAGGTTTTGAACATTCATTTTTTTCTTCAATATTCTTGATATACATGCCCTGAGAGCCACACCAAAAAAAAACCCAAAGAAATATGGATGGAGTAGCGCAAAGACCCACAGTTGCAGATACAGTTCCATAGACCTAATTTAACCATTTAAACATTCTTAAAAGAATGCAAGAAACAGAGACATAGACCTAATATAACTATTTTTAAATAAGATATCCTTCAACAAATACAGAGATAATGAATCAGACCCATGCAAAACATGTTTATTTAACAAGAGCAATACAACACTCAAGACTCAATAGAGTTAATGCAACCATTATACATTAGACACCAGATTCATCTAACAGGGTTATATAAGTCTTTGTTTTCTCAATATTCTATATGAAACATGGGCATCCAACACTACAAGTCGATGTTGTATCGTTAAACTTTCTTCCGAGATCACTTTAGAGTCCTTACAAGCTCTTCTATCTCTTAGATGCGTCATGAAATAGTCTATTTGTGACTTATTTAGTTCGGTTTTGAACGTAATCAAATGTCGACTTCTTTTTTTAGAAAATATGTTAGTTACTATAAGACCATAAGCTATTGCGAAATACAAAGTTGATTTTCCTTCATCATTCCTGTTTTCAAAACCAAGTCCATCGTACAATTTATTGTAATAAAGGTCCATCGTACAATTTATTGTAATCTTTATTCTCTTTACCTACATGTCCATTTAAATAACCTCTTATGAAGATCTTCTAAATCTTCCTAGAATTAAACCTTTATGTCTTTTAAGCCCAGTTGTGGAGCATATACGCTGATAATATTGATTGTTTCTTTTTCAAACACCGACTTAACGGCTATAAAATTCTATCTCATTTTCTAAGAGCACATGCTACTTTGCCTGTTAGTGAGACATCTAATAATACTAGATCCATTTATTATATATTATGTGTATCAGAGTTTAAATCAAAACTTGTCTATCACATGATCTTTCTAATCTATCCACCATGTCTCTTACAAACATAAAATATTTATTTCTCTTTTTATCATCATGTCCACTATGTCCATTGTCTTCCCCGTTAGAGTTTTAATATTTCATGTTCCTAGTCTAATACTCCTACATAACCTAATATTTTCTCTCTTAGTATCTAACTTAGGGTATAAGAACTCTTGCTTATGTTTTACTACATTCGAGTTCTCTAGAAGATGCAAAAATCCTAGCTCAATTATTCATTCAGACCATGCGACGGAGAACCTTTTTTCTTTGACACTACATCCACGCCCTCTAGATGTAGCGGTTCTTGTCGAGACACTGCATGCGGATCATACGGTGCATTCTTTATTAGAAACATCCTAACATTAACGTAATTTCTTGTATGATCCACATTCATGTGTAATGAGAAAGTTTTGCACTAGCTGTAATTCCACATCATGGCAGCCAAGACTTGTGTTGAATTTCCTTTTTTTTCTTCAGAATGTGTTGTTTTATTATGCCCTAGTGTCACTAAAATATCCTCAAATAATAATTTTAGCTATCAGCTTGATTCATAGAAGGATTATATATACTTTCAAGAACCTGGTTGTGTTTAACTGCAATTGCATCTCCCCCCCCCCCCCCCCCCTTTTGCTCCTCTTGTTGCCTATATAACTCATGAAGTTGACATATTGGTTAATTAGCATAGTTTGATATAAAAGAAAGAAAACAACAAACAACTTTTCTTTCTTGCAGTGGGTTTAAGCAGTTGTGCATGTCAATGTCTCCCCTGCTATCAAAGATTGCATATATTGATATATATGACATTAGAGTCCTCCGTACATATCTCAATGATTTCGGATAGGGGGTTTCGAAAAGAACGTCAGGGGTTCGAACCTTGCCGAAGGCAAGAATGTTTGAACTCCCTCCAGGTTAGCTGCATAGTGTGGGAGCACTATTGGCCCGTAGAATGACCTGATAGGCTAACATGTCAGTCCGTCGGTCGTTCCTTCTGTGCCAATGGGCTCCTTGTGTTGTTCCTGTGCTATGACAAACTTCTACCAGTGGGCACTGCGAACCTGATTTACATTCTTACACATCCTGTGAGACCAGAAGTGACAGAGACCCTTATTCATTGTAGTTCAACCTTTCATATATATGACATTAGAAACAAGACACTAGCAATCCAAAAGAAGCGGGCACATTTAAAACAGGACATATGCTTAATACGGTTGGTGCACGTTCTTTTTAAGAAGACGTGGAAATTTGAAGCACTCTCTTTAGGGTTCTTAAACTAACCGTTTACGAATAGTTTAAGTTCGGTTTGTATTTGTTTTGAATTTGTTCGTTAGTTTTAACTAAACGAGTTGAGTTCAAACATCTAATTGAATTTGTTTACTAAACGAGCTGAACTATTTAGAACTGTTTGGCTCGTTTAAAGAATTATAACGTTATCGAGCCATACTCAAACAAATTCTTAGGCTCGTTAACCTAAACGAACTGGGCCAAATTGTTTGTTTGCCTAAACAAATCTAAACTTGAAAACTTATCATTCGACTCGGTTCGACTCGTTTATAACCCTAACTCTATTATATGCATCTTGCTTATGTGATGTCCAAAATAAGTCACGCATCCACACATCCATGCGATACGCTGTTAAGTGAATCACATAAATTAGCTTTGTTTTTTTTTTCCTGTTTATTGTCTTAAGTTTGATGGCAGTAGAGGAAATTCATACACGATTGTTAGTTGGCAAAGGATCTAGTCGTGATCGTTATGTTCGTTGGAGAAATTATTTGTGTATATCTGTTCTGTTGTTGTTCTGTCGTCATGAGATATACATAGTTATGTTCGATGAGAAAAGCATGAGTGTGCTTCCATACTATAGTTCAGTTGATATTCGGGTTGATATTTACTCTAAAAGGTCAATAATTCGATTTCAGAGGCACACAATGTGGATATTCTACTGCTGCTAGGCCAAAGGGCTAGTTAGCGGAGAAACACCTTGTGTGGGTCATTGCTTAAGTCCTCATTAAAAAGACACTAGACTACTAATTTGCATCCTCCACAATGTTCCTTGGAGCTGGAGCGGGTAAGCCTCAGTACTAGTGTATGATCTTTTACGGCATGTGTGTGATCTTGTTATGTCGTTTTGACCAATATTGGTTATTCATAAACAAAATCTATTGTTTGGCTAACAAAAACGAGATAATGATTATATCCTATCAAAAGTCATCTAAAAATAAGAGGAAACAATAAGGTGGCGTTTGGTTGGGGGAATGGGAATGAGGGAATGGGTTTGGAGGCCTCCAAACCTATTTCGGCTGTTTGTTTGGGGTAAATGGGGGAATGGATTTCATTTTGATATCCAACTATTTGGTAATGAATATCGTTTTTTGATATACTAGGCCCCTCATCTATCAAAATGGGAGAATGGGGAGCCGCCGGTCAACGACGCCGTCCACTGCCGCCGGCCGCCGTCCACCGCCCGCCGGCCGCCGGTCCGCCGCCGCCGGCGACCACTATTCCGACCGGTCACTATTCCCATTCCCACTTTAATACCAAACAACTATCACTTTTAACCCCAAACACATATCCTCCAAACCCATTCCCTATCATACCCATTCCGATTCTAATTCCGATTTCCAAGTGACAACCAAACGCCACCTAACAATAATTTCCTAAAATAACACAAAAATTTTCACGTTCTTACAATTACCGAAAAGGAAAAAAGAAAGGGAAAAGTTCCTACAATAATGAACGCGTACGTTCTATTTTGATGAAAACAGAGAGAGAGAGATTTGTAGTGCATCATCGTCTTCTCCATCTTCAACTGCAACTTCCACCTCCACGCTTTCTAATCGCCTTTAACAACCATTTGGATACTTTCTGAACGGCGCTTCCATATTAGCCCTTTCGCCTCTGGGTATCTCTCTTTGATCTTAGTCTTAAATTGTCCCTTTTTATGATTCATTTTTATATTCCACGCGACTACTGTGTTATTATTTTATGCAATTTGCTTCTTTGGGGCAGTATTTTAGTTGATTTTTTTTATTCTGTGCCTGATTTGAAAGTTGCTTCATTTTGTCGTTGCCTGTTACTTATGTTAAGATTGTCTTTCTAGGTGCCGCTATATAAATTTTTTTTAACTCTAAATTGTATAATTCAATTCATCGTTTTCATTTCCACCTCCGAAATTTCACTATTTGATAGTTGAATGCTTGTTCTATATGTGGTGGTGATCTGTTCACTTGTTTACCGAGTTCTTACCTCTGTGTTTTGGTTTTTGGGTTTCATTCAGGATTAGGGCTTTTTCAGGGTGACAGTGTCTTGGGTTTGTCAAAATGGAGGCTGGTATTGATTTTTTGCAGTGCCTTGAAAATGACAATGTGATCGACATCTTCAAATGCTTAGATGATCCTGCTGATCTAGTCCGGGCGAGTTTAGTATCACGTCACTGGCACGATTTCGGTGAGCTGCTGCAAATTTAAAGCTTTCCTGTTTTTTCCTTTACTTCGTTGTTGAACACTGTTAATTTTCCTTCTTTATATGTAACATGATTGATATGATCCATCTAGATTGTGTTCTGCTATATTCTGTTTTTTCCCCAGAAATCTTATTCGCTTCCACTTGCCGTTTATTCTGTTTCATATTCTCTTTTGTTTCCTGACTTGGTTTTTGTTTTAAACAGTTATCCTTGAGATATTGTGTTACTGAATTCTATTCTCAGGAGCTTGACAATGCAAAATATTACATTTGATGATTTTCTTTGCTTTTCTTAGCAATCACCCTATATCTTTCCAGATCATGTCAGATAATCTTGTATTCGAGTTCCTTTTTCAGAATGTGCTGATTTATTCTGTGTTTAGTGTCGCTAAAAGATCCTCAAGTAGAATAATAAGCCTGAGCGTGACGACCAATGAAAATACGAAGGAGAAGTACAAGGCATTGAAAAAGGGTTGCCACTTCTAAGAACATTTTTCTCTGTAATGAAAGCTTTCTTTTTTCTGCCTCTCTCCCCTTCTGGTCCTCTTTTTGTGTACAAGTCAGAAAGTTTACGTCTTGGTTAAAAACTTAAGAAGAAGCAAGAAGTAACGTATGAAATGAATTATGGACGAACTAAATTGTCTGTCTACAACTTTTCTTTCTTGCAGTGGTTTCAAACAGGCTGGCTACGCAGCTTTGCATGAAAATGTTTCCTCAGCTATCAAAAGTTGTAGATGTTGATGTATCCGGCTGTATAAACAAGATACAAACTGACGTCGGATCTAGCAAGTCGCTGGAGGTTGACAAACTTCAGAGAGAACATAAGGTTTATGCCACTTTGTGGCAAACTGCTGGAAAGCTACAACTATTGCCAGTAGATTGCATCTCAGTGGCCTTTAGTGCCTCAAGCACAGATAATTTTCCAGATGAAAGCATTGTAAATACTTTGGATCCAAGGGACCGGTTTTCCAGGAGAGCTTCGTACTGGTCAAGTAAGGGACAAAAGGATGTTAGTGTACCTGAGACTTTGGTCTACAAGTTAAAATCTGATCTCTGTGTCATTACTGAAATTTGTGTACAACCTTTTGAAGGTGAGCAATAGTATCCCTTAAGCTCTTCCTGTATTGTTTTTCCCCCCTGTTTTGAATTCTATCTCTTTTTACATTGAATCAACTGAAAACCGAGAAAAAAGAGTAATTATCAGCAATACTAGAGAACAAACCTTAATTTATTTATCACCCTTTCAGCATTTTTCCAGTCAGGCAATCCCATTTACTCCTCAAAATCGGTGAGATATCGAATGGGGCATCCTAAAAATCCAAAGGAGGTGGAGAGTGATCTTTTGAGCTTGCCTTTACAAGAGTCGGCTGATGATAAGTTCATTTGGACTTACACTTCGAAGGAGTTTCCGATGTCTCAGGTAAAATATACAGTTTATTCAACCCCTACAGAAAAGATTCTCTTGAGTTGCTTTTTGTTGAAGGCGGTGTGGAGACATGGTTGTTCTGTTCGCGCATTTATGTTCGTGCGTGAATGTGTGAGCTTAACCCGCTTATTACTATAATCAAATTGGAGTTGATGTTGATGCCCATTTGTCTCTTAACTATACCAGTGTCATTAAGCGTTAGACAACTTCAGACTGAGCACCTTGCAGTATACTCAATATTGCAACCTCTCTCTCTCTCTCTCTCTCTCTCTCTCTCTCTCTCTCTCTCTCTCTCTCTCTCTCACACACACACACACACACACACACACACACACACACACACAGACATTGGTGTTATTTTATGGGGGAACAGATTTATTTGGAGCCCCAAGTCAGAACCTTTTGTTCAGGACAGGGTAGATTTGGTTTTTGAGGGTATGATTTCCATCATTTAAGAACATGTTCACTGCTTAGCTGTTCTACTTTTGATTTTTGTTTTCCTCGGTGCATAAATCTTCGGGTTGAATTTTACTGAAACATCTTTTCTGCAACCAGGAAAACCGTTTGCAGAGATTTAAGTTTAAAGAACCTGTGCTTTGCATTGGAGGATATTTGGAGATTCAGCTGTTGGGCAGGATTCAGAGGCAAGAAATGGATGGCTTGTTCTACATATGGTTAGCCACCTCACTCGTAGTTCCATTGAAATGGATCAATATTGTAGTTGCCATATGACAAAGATGTTATTTTGGGGGCGGATATTTCACTGTTTCAAAAGGGTGCTGATCTTACATGCCTATAAGTTCTGATATTTTGGGATGTAGTCGAAAGCAATGCTAATCGAGCTTCATGTTTTATGCAGTGTTTCTCATGTTAAAATTCTGGGACATCCTTTGTCACCAGCATTTCAAGCTGAAATTGTTGAACCATCTGGAAAATTCTTGCTGAAGTATTTTCCCAGTGCACTTCAACTCACATTGCAAAACACTGGTGATGGAAGTGATCCCAATTCTGCAAGCACACGTCACATGGGATCAGAAGAAATCTTGTGGAGACATGTTGGTCTTTTACAGTATTTGGCTGGTGAACACAACCTATATGAAGACATCATTGATTTGGAGGAAGAAGACGTGGATGATGAAGCTGGACTTTTCATGATGTGATCCTCTGTTCTCCTTAGCATGGTCCACAGCAAATTTTTATGACAATGGTCAAGTATCAAGAATTATGAGCTGCTGTTTTCCGGAGGTTCCTTTCCAGATCTTAGAATCCCATGTAAATTAATCGAGCATAGGATGTTGGTTTCTGGTAATGCTGTCTGTTGTAGAGTCTACCATTTTCGCGAATCCAGTTTTTCCTTCTAGGCTGGCCATGTGTTTGGTTCAATCATAAAACCTTTTGGTTTATGATTGGTGTAACAAATTTTGTTCATACCAACTCATGTACTTACAAATCATAATTACTTAAAATGTTGGCCAACGGTCTTGTTTCAAATTTTTTTTTTATGTTATAATAAACATCTCTTGTTCAGTAGTGTCAGCTGCTGGAAAGCTAATTAAGAAGTGTATAATTTTTTTGATCGAAAAGGATCGCATTGCATATCATTTCAAAGAAATCAGGACTTTACAAGGAGAGCAAATGCTCTATACCAGTTCTATGCAACAAAAAAATCACCCAGACTATGGGATGATTGTACTAGAAGAGTTCTCTGAACTACGTATTTGACAAAAAGAAAAGGGGGGCAGGGTGCTATACTATTATCATGCCACCGTTTGTTACGCCAAAACCAAATACCGAACACCAATTCCCTAAACAGATAGCTCCACCCTAGGGACGTGGTGTTGCGCCCAAAATTCTTGGTCAAATTACGATCAACCCAACTCATCATTTCAGCTTGACGAAAGAATTCGGTGCTAGCAGACGGATTAACAACCAACTTCCAAATGTCATGTGCCCAACCGCAGTCTCTCAAATCGTGTAAATGGTTGTGTGCCACTTCACCACACAACCTGCAGCAAGTCGAATCAACCAAATGCCTATCATATAGAAATCTTGCTGTGGGGAGGCATTCGTGTCGCATGCGCCAAAGTAGGAAATTCCCTCTGTTCGGGCCTTTGAGTTTCCAAATCCTATCCCAACCATCTTGTGTCATAGCGGTATCAGTTTTTCCCTGCATATCATAAGCACTGCCAATGGTGAATTTTCCGGATGGGCTTGCGATCCAACGTGGCTGTTGCAGCTGAGCATCATACGATTCGTGCTGGAAATAGGAAGACTCCATTCCAGCTCTTAACAAGTGGGCGCAGCTCCTAATGCCCCTCCACACGGCAGAAACATTGCCTTTTGCATTACTATCCAACGGTGAGCCGTATTTCGCTCTCATGATTTTGACCCACAGGAGATCCTTCTTAATTAGGACATGCCAACCCAATTTGAGTAGATATGCAATGTTCATTTTCCTTAAGCTCTTGAGACCCAGACCACCAGCGGACTTAGGCTGACAAAGTTTATCCCATGATATATAATGTAAACGCTTAATGCCGTCCAGTTCCCCCCAAAAAAATTTCCTGCTGCGTTTTTCAATTTCATCCACAACGGAGGCTGGGAGCTTGATAGTTTGCATGGCGTAGGAAGGCATGGTATCGACGACCGACTGTATCAGCAATCCTCGCGCCGTTTGTGATAGAAGTTTGGATTTCCACCCCTCTAACTTACGCTTCGTGTTCTCAACAAGGAAATTATATGTCTTGGCGGTCACACGATCATGTAAGATGGGCATTCCCAAATATGCGCCCAAGTCCGCAGTGCTTTGACATTCAAGGTATCTGCTCAGCATTTCCTTCAACTGTGGGTCCGTGTTCTTGGAAACGAAAATCTTAGATTTGGGCAGGCTAACTTTTTGACCCGAGATTGCGCAAAAGCGACTGAGTACGTCTCTTATCACCAAAGCTTGTTCCACCGATGCCTCACCAAACAAAAGAAGATCATCCGCAAAAAAAATGTGTGACACGCCTGGAGATCCTCTAGAAGCCTTGACAGGCTTCCAACGTTTCGTCGACACTTCCGTATCAATGTACTGGCTGAGGACGTCCATACACAATAGGAAGAGGTACGGGGCAAGAGGGTCTCCCTGTCGGATTCCTCTAGATGGTTGGAAAGGATTTAATCTCTGCCCATTCCAAACAATAGATAGGGTAGATGTTGTGATGCCGAACATAATGATCTCAATCAAATGTTCACCAAAACCAACCGCTTTTAAAACACTACGCAAAAACTCCCAGCTTATTCTATCGTACGCCTTCATGAGATCAATCTTTACCACCATAATCCCTTTTCTGCCTTTCTTATTACGCATCGTGTGTATCAACTCTTGTGCAACCAAAATATTCTCCGCCGCCATTCTCCCCGGCGTGAACGCGCATTGACTTGGGGAAATCAAAAGTGGAATGATAGGCTTCAATCTGTTGGCAACGACTTTGGACACAACTTTTGTTAGTACATTGCTGAGGGCAATTGGGCGGAACTGCCCGATTTCTTCTACGTTTTTCCCTTTGGGTAAAAGGGTGATTAAAGACTTGTTCATTGAACGGGGGTACATCCTATTTGAGAAAGCCTCTTGTATGAATTTCGTAACCGCGGGGCCAACAACCGCCCAATTTCTTTGGTAGAAGATCGGAGAGAACCCATCAGGGCCTGGAGCTTTATGCGGCCCCATCTGAAAGATGGCCGCCTCAATCTCCTTCGCCGAAACAGTGTGGTTAAGGGCTCTTCTTTGGTGGTGTGTCATCGGTGGGAATGTATAAGAAGCCTTACTGGCGTCCCAGTCGGTATCCTTCGTGTAGAGTTCTATATAGTAGCTACGCACCATTTGAGCCAGGGCGTCCGGATTCTCCACCCAAACCCCATCCTTATTTTTCAATCTCCTCACAGTGACTCGCCTCCTTCTCAAAGCAACGGCTTGGTGAAAGGATCGTGAGTTTCTCTCCCCTTCAGTGAGCCACTTCAGTTTGTTTCTTTGTTGCCAAAAGGCTTCATCAAGCTTGAGCAGTTCATCGTACTCAATAAGTAGCTCCTGTTCCAACTTATCTAAGAATCTTGATGGTCTCAGCTCTAGTTCTCGTTGTATTCCTTTCAATCTTGCCAGACATCGTTTTTTCTTATGGGATGTGTTGCCAAGCACATCCCGTTGCCATTTCTGTAACCTTTCCACAAACTGACTTTGAATTGTTAGAATGTCCCCCGCTTCATTATTCCAAGCGGTCTCCATAAATTTTATGAAATCACGATGCTCAAGCAGCATGGGCTGAAAACGAAAATACTTACACCCGTCGTTCCCCATTGGATCCCTAGTTGTAGTTAGTAGTATTGGATTGTGATCCGAATGAATGCGGCTTAGGTGTATGATCTCAGAGTGATTGAAGCGCTGGTGCCATTTGATATTTCCCCAAGCTTGATCAATTCGTTGTTGTATTTTGGATCGTCCGGCCTGTTTGTTCGACCATGTAAAGTTGGGTCCCGAAAAGGGGAACTCAGTCATCTCGCAAAACTCAAACATATTCCACATGCGTTCCCGTGCATACCCCTGCACTGGTTTTCCTCCCACTTTATCCACCTGGTGAAGGACTTGATTAAAATCCCCAATGAGGACCCACGGAACATTGATGGCAGCACTCATAGACTCCACATAGTCACACAGAGTGTCCCTTATATCAACCTTCGGGGACGCGTAAATCATCGACAAAATACACGGCTGAGCATTAGATTGTTTCACCTGCACGTTGATCATCTGTGCCGTGTAGCTGAGGACACAGATATCAACCTCATCATTACACCAGAAACACCAAAGGCCGCCCGCATAGCCCCTGGCTTCGACAATTGCGCTATCAGTGAAGTGATACCGCCTAAGGATCCATTGTCCGTTACAGCTTTGTGTTCGGGTTTCCATCAGGAAGAGTATATCAGGTTTATGGTCTCGGATAAGCTCGTGTAGAGCCCGTCTAAATCCAGAGGAGGCAGCTCCTCTGCAGTTCCATGATAAGATTTTCATTAGGAAAGAGCAGCCAGCCCCCCCACCTCTTTCTTAGACCCTTCGGGTACATCATTAGCAAGCTCCATGAACATCGCCCCGTCTTCCACTTGTACTTCCTCCGGGATATTTGGCGATTCAATCAGTTTTCCCTTGTCCATTTGTTTGGGGCCTTCGTCCGGTGGGTGTTGTTTGATTGAATCTCTCCTACTACGTTGATTTCTAGCATTCCTCGAGTCAGATAGGCTTGGCCACTCCCCCAACGCCACAGCATCGAAATGACCCAAAGGAGGCATCTCAAATTGCTTGTTTGTAATATCTCTAAGTGACCTGGGGTTCAGGTGGCCCCTGCCTCTGCTAGAGACGCCGCCTCGGCCTCTTGCCAATCCCCCTCTGTAACTCGTCCCCCCACTGTCAAGGGCATCATCCGTTGCATCAATGTCTTTAGGCTGTTTATTAACACTATATAGTCTAGCCCTTGGTTGGCTTGGCATTTGAAATCCCTTTTTCCTGCGGCTTGTTTCGAACGCGGCATCTTCCTTGGAGCGGGACTTAAACACAACTGCAGGCCCTTTGTCAGGGATCTCCTGTAAATATTTCCGCAGTGGTTCAGTTTCCTCCTGCACTTCCTCCTCCCAAAATTCACCAAGCGGGTTGAATCTTGAGCCTACCCCAAATCCCACCATGTCACTCTGTGGTTCCCCTACGTGTGCCTGCCGTGTATATCTCCTCCCATCCGACTTAACCTCCCTGCTGCCATTGTCCGTTGCCTCAATAGGCATCTTCCTAGTGTTTGGCTTCCTTCTTCGGTTTGACGCAATCATCCAAGGGCCAAAGGGTTCGGCCTTGGACTGCTTCTCCGCCTTATCCCTAGCCTCATCCTTCATTTCCACATTTCCGTCTCCCCCATCCTGACAATTGTCCAGGTTGTGGCCATATCTGCCACAACGGAAGCAGATGACATTTAGCCCCTCATATTCTACACTAAACTTCAGCCGGTTGATTTTAACACTGGCGATTAATGGTTTCTGTAGGTCCACCTCAATACATATTCGGGCATATTTCCCCCTATCTACCTGCATAGTGGTGTTATCCACCTTCACAGCCCGCCCCAATTGACCTCCTATAGATAGCAGAGTATTTTCATCAAAAAATTCAAGGGGTAACCGTGGTATTCTCACCCAAGCCAACGTTTTAGTAGTGACAACCTTAGATGTGGAAAAAAATGGACGCCACTTGGTAACCGTAATATAATGTCCCTGGATCATCCAGGGACCATTTTCAAGGGCATTCAAGTAATGAGATTCCGAAAAGAAGCGGACTACAAAAAAGCCATCATCCAAGTCGACTATATCCAAGGACCCCCCATAGCCCATAAATCAGTTAACCTACGCTCCAACATTTTGAAAGAGAGGTTCTTACCCAACACCTTTACCACAAGGGCTTTCTTCCATGGCTTCCATAAATTCTTGCATGTGTCCAACGGTACTTCGATCGAAACTTGCCCTACGGCTGGTTCCTCATCGTCTTCCTCCAATAATGCTTCATCATAAGCCTCCAAAAGTTCGTTTAGGGTGTTGTCTCCATCATCTTCACCAGTGTATATGGCTTTAGCGGGCTCTGGTCTGCTGATAACATTCACCCAGCTTCGAGTTTGTGTCGGTGAGTCCTGCGCATAGATTATCGGGTCATCATCTGCTGGCCTTTTGTGCTTTTTCACGCTGCGGATGAGAAGGTCAAGCTCCTCGGAGCTCTGGTTGGGCTCGTCGGCATCCATCGCCGGCAGTGGGAATATTCTAGGGATTTAGCACAGAGGGAATCGCCCTAGCGAAGAGAGAGAGAAGAATTGGCAATGCTTTTCAGACATGATACTTGGTGAGAAAACCTGTAGGTAATGTCTGAAAATCTGTAGATAATGTTGATCATATGATGTATCAAGAAGCTGTCACCTCCATTCTCACCGCCCGACACGTGGGAGTCATCCCCCTTATACGCCTCTTTCTCTCCACCCCTCATCTAGTCTCACCACCCTCTTCTGCTGTCACGTAGCGGGCGGTGGAAATGGAGGTGATGGATTTGGAGATGAGGAGATCTATCCCGTGGAATTCAGTGTCTTTTCCTTCTGTTGGTCTGTGTCTGCGAGTGAGACGCGTCCAGTGACCAACTATTATGACAAGGTAAAATCAGCAAACAACCAATTCAAAATCTGCCAAAGGGTGTATCATTGATAAATTGCAAGACATTCAATCTAGTAATTTACATAGCAGAAGAAGAAGACCATGGAGGAGACTTTTTCTTGGAGTGTCAGCGCATATAGAGACAATAGGGTAATGTTGTTGTACTAGAACAAAGTTAGGACATGGAAGTAAAAGGTTTGCTACAAAAACAAATAATGCTAATGTCATTGCAGGCGGCTTCCTCGTAATCATACAGCAAATATGGACCAAATTGCTCTTCATGAGTACAGCAAGTCAATAGGGAAGAAAACACATTGGGTGCCTGATGTCACACTGGACAGATCTAAGCTTGGAAAATTTAGAAATAGCAGGTGTTTTTATTTAGAAAATTTGTGTAGGTATTGCCTAAAAAAAAAAAAGAAAAACTGAACATCCTTTTGGCATGTATGATGAGTATTGCCTTTGACCTTGTCCCAAATATTAATTCTAACAGTTAATGGTCTATCATTCCCTTTTCATAAACAGTAAGCTCCAGATATGCGTATCACATGCAATAGACTCTATCATAAGTTTTATTTACAGGATAATATATTGTAAAACGAATTAAAACTAAACTATGAATTTAGGATAAGATGGTAAACTTTGGGCAACTAGTAAAGTTGCTGCTTTGTGACCTTGAGGTTACGGTTCGAGCTGCATAAATAGCCTCTTACACAAAGTATAGGATAAGGATGCGTACATCAAAGCGTGAATCGACCCGGCCTCTCCTCAAATCATGCGCAACATAGTACTTTCATAATAATTTCAATCAAATCAAAGATTGTGCTCAAAACTCACTCAAACATAGAGATAGAACTCTCAATTGCAATATTTGACAGAAACGGCTCGTGTATCGTATTGAGGAAACTTGTGCACTTCAGCATAAGTTTCGGAAATTCCCACTTGGGGATTACAAATTTCATATTTTCATTATTGTTCATAAAGAACAAGCGATTATATATACAGAAATAATTCTTACTTTTCTTCTTCTTCTTCACAGATAGCACATATGATCAATGAGAAGAGATACGACCACTTAATTTGAATCTCTTATTCCTATCATGTTTAGAGTATTCATTTGAATCATCTATTCAATATATTTGAAAGACGGAATCATTCATACAGATAATGTAATATTTAGTTCCCTACGTATTTTAGTCATGGTGGAGTGCTCGTAAAACTCAAAGTAATTAATTTTTACAAATAGTTTATTTTTTTTTTCATTTTTTTTGCATGCTGAAAAATGTTATAAAGAATCAAAACTAGCTAAAAAGTTTAGTTACATATGCAGCAAAAATTTCTTAGCAAATCAGGTAAACAAACACAACAAACACAACACAGGTTCGGCACGGAATTCCCGTCTGTTGTGCAACTAATATCTTGTATAACGTTTCCAGTACACTAGACTCCTATATTTGAACAAAGTCCAAAAAGAACGAAACGATCTGATACACTTTGTATAAAAAAATGTTTTCACGGCTCAAACCGTGACCTTAACGTTGTAAATACTCGTATACATTTCAAACACGACATAGATTAGACATGGGAATTCCAGCCTGTGGTGCAACTAATTTAATCTTGTAAATATTCCTATACACTTCAGATCAAAGTTGCTTTCAACGTACATCAATTTACGTTATGATCAAAGAGTCCCCACTTCAAAGAATCAACATTATTAGTTTGTCACGCCTATCTGTTGTACAATTCAAATTCTTGTACTTTGTAATTTACGTTTGAAATCAGGCACTGGCAGTATTTAGCATCCCCCAATTTGAGAAGACTTTCTGCAGGAAAAAGAGTCCCGCATATCTGAAATACTCATAGTATGCAATGAAATACTTTATTCTAATGACCAATAACAAAAAAAAAAAAAAACATCACCTCATTGCCTTATAGGCTCCCGCCTATAGTAGAGAGAGTGAGATATACGCAACCATATCAAGTGATAACCCAGTAAAAATATTTCAAATGTAGAGTACTAGTATATTTTTCTTTTTTACAGGAAAAAAAAAGGAAATGATATTTTATCCTAGTTGTTCGAGTTTAAAACTGCACCACCACCCACTAGTAGCATGCAATATCGTTCTTTATGGCCCATGTCATCCCCATAAACAGAACAATCAAGAATCCAAACATCCGCAAGATCCAACCTTTTTTCATCAAATCCCACAAGAAAGAACCAAACCCATGTTACATTAAACAAACAACTCACAGATAAGAAAAAGGTCTTCTTTCGTAGAATTGCGAATACCTGTGCAAAAAAGAAGTCAACCAACTAGCTTCCTGGTAAGCACTACAGTACAAACAGCTTAAGACAGTCTAAACACAAGAAACTCCGTCAAACACTTTCCTAAGAGTCTTTAAGATCCGGATCTTTCACGTGTCGGTGGCGGCGAACGACTGCAACAACGACAAAGGGAAAAATTACTACATAGCATCAAGCAAGATTCCATGTGTAATTTGACTCCAACTTCACTGTCTAACGGGTTTTCAATCACAATAACAGATAAGAGGATAAGACATGCGAGGATAGACCCGTTGTTCTAAACACATTCAGAAAAAAGAGAATGTTTTACATTAAACTTACAGTCACCTCGGACAGGAAACTTGGGCTGACATGACATCAGCATTCATTCATAGGCAGAAAGGCAAAGCAGAGAAGATTATAAGCTTAGCTAGAACTTGAAATAAACAAAATAGAAAGCAAGTTTACCTGTGGTATCCAGGGCTTTCAGCTCTTCCATAATCAGGACTACCCCTGGACTGTCCTCTGGAATTTCGAACAGATCCATGCCCATAATCAGGGCTACCCCTATCCCCGCGGTAGGGACTCGGTGACCTCCCCCGACCATAGCCTCTTCTATCAGGGGACACATCACGCCCTCTTCTATCTGGACTGTGGCCATTTCTTTTGACATCATCATCTCGAAAGGCGTATTCCACTGAGATAACTTGGTCCATAAGCTTGCTGTCCGCGCAAGACAAGCCATCAAAAAAAAAGGGAAAAACCATAACAGACGCAGTGACAAAGTAGGCATAAATTTGAGTAGTTGAGTACAACAAAAGCTATAAGAGGAAGGAAATAAAGGGTCCATCTGGAAAAGCTATGCCTAGCATATATATGAACTAAAGCATAAAGCATAAGGCATCCATTTGCAAAAACCGCGCTGATGTTCGCAATTTTTATTTTGTTTCTGCTCTCCAAGACATAAAAAGATTAACTGTATATGAACATACAACATAAGCAGTATTTATTGACAAAAAATTGCACGAGTGCATCTTTGCTTAGGATCAAAGTCAGAAAACACCTTTATCTGGTCACTGATTGCAGAAAGTACCTGTTGTGCGTTGCTTCAAGTGCTCTAGTAGCATCTTCCTGAGTCTCGTACTGCAGAAATGCAAAATTTCTTCTGATCCTCACATTCATTATTTTTCCATATGGCTCAAAATGCCTCTCTAAGTCTCTTGCCCTCGTGCCTACAGGATCAAAGTTGATAACAAACAGAGTTTTCGATGGCCCTGATCTTGCTGAAGATCTTTTGGGGCTAGAAGGCCTTCTACTTCCTCGCTCTTGCTGCAAAATTCATATAAATAGGTATGAAGCTGATGCCAACATAAGAATAAGGCATTTACTTATAAGCCCCTCAAACATATGAGATCATACCAATAAAAGCACAACAAACATAAAACATTCGCACCTTGGTCAATTCAACACGAAGCTTACGACCCTTCCTACCAAACTCCATGCGGTCAAGTCTTCTAATAGCATCCTCCGCATCTCTCTCATCTTCCATGTAGACGAAAGCAAAACCTGCAGACTCAACTCGTAAGTAACCAAGTAGTAGCACTTCCAAATTAGAGATGCAGCAGAAGAAATGGTAATAATTGTCCTCTGATCGAACGGTACATAATACCTCAATATGAGGCTCTTCAAAATAGCAAATAGAGCGACTAAACCACCCAAAGCCTCAAAGCAAAAGAAAAAAAACAGAAAATGCTTATAAAGGAAACGAAACCTGACGTTTGATCCGAGGTGATCAAGAAATCTATGTTGAAACATGTTGGGAATTGGATACTGGGCAAAATCATGAGAAATGCAAAAGGCAATGGTCTCAGGGAAGTGTGGGATGATAGAACCATGGCAGGACATATTGGTTCTGTGAACAATTAATAACATATATCTTGGGCACAAGCCACAAAAGACATGCGCTGATGCATCCCTCCAGGAAGACCAGGGAAATTCCAAGTAATCCTGCGCCAAAGAAACTGTTGAACCTGGCTGTATAACTACAATAAGGTGTTTCCTAAAACGAAAAAACCAGAGACAAGGCATAAAAAAGTAATCACGAAAAATATTTGACCCTGCAGTGACAGCCAGAGCTTATTCCAAACATTGGCAGAATCTCCCAAGAGCGCTAAGACATCAAATAAGTCAATTATAATTGTTATATATTACTGAATTAGCAGCAGCATAAGCATATTGTCTGGTGCATTTTCTACTTTTAAGTACCCGTACATAAAAAATATAAGATAAGTATTCATACAAAGTGACAATCCCTTCAAGAATCTGCTTGTAGATTATTAGAGTCAATGTTAATGTACTTGCAAAATAATATAAAAGTAGAAGTGCTGGCATAGACAAACTTCAGAAATAATTTCAGACAAATAACCACTCCACTGAAACTTACTCTTTTCATATATCAACAATGAAGAGAAGTGCACATTACCTGACTTCATATCCACCCTATCGACCTTTCCATATTTCCTGAAGAGCCGCTCAACATCATATTCACGTGCATCAAACTCCAAATTTCCGCAGAAGATGGATTTCATATTCCTGAAAAGCTCCCAAGAATCAGGATTTGGAATCTAATAAGGATACAAATCCATTACAGACATAAGGATCCCAATTATTTTGAGACTGGGTCCAGGTTACAACAAACTATGTCTATGCTTCCAGGGATCCATCATTTCACATCTGATACAAGCAGAGAGCCTTGTATCACAGATAGACATCAAAAAATATTGCTTAACACTACAGATCAGAGTTAAGCACTCTCACCTAGTTAGCCAGGGGAAAAGTCCTCCAAGTACACCTACTGGAAAGGCAAGGATTCAAAATCCATCCCAATGGGGCCCAATTTAGTCTCCCAATTTGATACTACTACTTCTTCCATCAATTTTAGTAGTTTATATTTTGGGTCCATCACAATTTGTATCTGTTATAATTCTACATCACCAAAAGTGGCCGTAATCATAATTCCTACATCATGTAATAGTCATATTTAAGGGGAAAAGATTTATAGATCACAACTAGACTACCAACGATGTGTAGATTCCCAATTGGTTCGGCATGGACCTAAATAGGAAAGGTCAAAGGTTTAAAGACCAAATCGCGCAAACATCAAACTAACTACACCGTCAGATATTCAAAAACACAAAATTGCAAATTTTAATCTATCGACCACTAGTAGGTGAAAGTATCTGCCAAATATCAATCATAGCCCCGTCATTGTAGATGGAAGTACACTATAAAACTGGATGAAAAACACATACATCAATGACCAAAGAAAAAAGATTCACATAAAAGTGAGTGTATTCACTGCTAGGGAACTGGTGTATTCAAAACTGACAAAGCCCAGAAATTGCCAAATTTTTACCAGTTCATCAACAAGATAAAACCACTTGGTTATGCAAACTCATGGAGCCACCAAGTTTGACGTATCCTCTTTTCTCATATGCCAAAATTTAGGCTACGTTCTTTCAGTATTTCTAGAATGCATCTTCATAGCCTGTTAATTTTTCAGGTTTTACTTTTCCAAGTTTATTTATAAAATTCCCCCAAACAGTTTCTTCATTTCTCAACAAAAATATGTTCTATGATAAATGTCTCCAGAATGTTTAATAGATGTCTTACTCTTTTCCAACTTTACAACAAACAAAGATAGTTATTTCTCAACAATAACCTCCTAAGAGAAAACAATTAGTACACATTAAATAGACATTTTAAAACTTAAAATGAGTTTCCATACTGTATGGTTTGGAATCTAAACACCTTGTATTTCTTGCACCAAATACTTATACCGCTTCAAGGACATTTCACCTGACCAAAGTAACAATTGTGCCAACAAAGTCTATAGAAACAATTATAAGAAAAAATCCATTAATATTTCTTTGTTTTTCAAAAGAAGACTTCTAAAATACTCTCCAAAATAATTTCTCCAGTATGCAATTAAACCAAGACCAACATTTTGGAGTTACAATTCGTTCCTAAATCAGTTCTTATCCCAAAAGTGGTGATGACAAGAGGAACAAATCTCTCCTTCCAAAAGCAAACAACTACGAGAGAACAATGGGTGCCATTGGACCAATTGGAGCCATTACTTTGAAGCTAGTATTCACCCAATCACATCCATTAAATTTAGTGGACAAAGTCCACTTCCACAAGCAAAATCCTAGCGAATTATATCACATAGAATTTAGGGATGAGGGTACACTGATCCTTGGCCAGCATACCTGTCAAGTCCAGCTCTTTGAGAAACAAGTGCCAGGTGATTCATCATGCATCGTACATACAAGCTCACTTATCACCCACAATTAGATGATAAAAATTACAGCATCCTATCTGGTCAACACTAATTTTCTGGAAACAAATGCTAGATTGATCCTCTTGCATTTTCATTTCTGAACTTGGTACCGTTACTGATTCCCAAGATGAACTATAACCTACGAGTAGATGAGTAGAACTACATTATTCTATCTGCTGAATTGTCAGCCTATCTATAAACTCCTATTTCTGAATAAACAAATGCCAGCTTTATTATCTTGCAAGTTCAATTTCTGAATTTGGTACCCATATGTGTATATACACTCGAGTACACCTTCAATTTGACGGTCGAAACTAGAAACCTCAAGACCAAACGCGATATAAATCGGAAATTCACAATTTAGCATCTTTGACATGAAACTAAGAGAGAGAACAAAAAACTGAAACTTGGTCCGAGTTGAAAATCAAATCGACAGATGGAAATAATAGGGAAAATACCAAAATTTAAATCCTTTTTCACGAATCTTCAACCGCACGATCTGATTGGAGACTCCCGCAACGCAGTGAATCTGGTTCAGTCAACAGATTTCAAATAAAGTTAGGCACATAAGAGCATGATAAAGATAAGCATCTGACAAAAATAATGGTTACGCCTTCACACCAGCAGAATCTCGCAACGAATCTAAGGGATCCAGAGCCAGAGGGACAAGGGCTTAGGTTTTGGCAGCTTGCAACGAGATATTTTAGAATTTCGAAATCTAAATATCATCCCATTAAAAGTGAAAAGAAAAAGGAATGGCAACGAGGTCGTTTGAGTTGCGACCTTTCTGTACATTTTTTTTTTATCTTGGGCACCATTAAATAAAGGGTTAATTAACCTTAACCCCCTTTAAATATAACATAATCTCTTTTTGCTCCCCTAATGTTTTAAAATACACCCTTAGAACCTTCAAGTTTAGGTTAAAGTGAGAAATAGCATAAAAAATTGAAACCTGGCAGGGGATTTTATTACCATTTTAGGATTCACTACGCAGTTGCAATGTCATCCTAATTCACTAATTTCTCATGTTTAGGTTTATGAAAGAAACTGAGGTTATGCAAACACAGAAGTTCATCAATATGCTTCATAGAACATGTAGGTATACTATTTACCATCCGCAGATGGTAGCATCGGTTTGAACCATTTCTAATCTCTCTCTCACACACACACACATAATGAAGTCCGAGTTTCGGATGGGATCCTACAAAGCAAACAATGATGTCAAAAATGAGGCCGCGAATCCGGTGGCGCCACGTGTCCCATTTGACTTATTTTAAAAAAAGAAAACCATTTTTATAGATGAAGAATAGGAGTCCATAAAAACGATTGACATTGGGACAAGAATGGAATTTGAATTGGTATATTTCTTTCATTTCTTATACTCTGAAAATCTTCTTTCTTCTTCCTGAATTGGTTTTTTTGTGTGTTTACTTGTAATATTCTTGAATTTTTTTTTGGCCTAATGGTTATTAGTAGTCTGAAGCTTGTGTTACCTATGGATGTAATGCTTAGGAGGCATATGGATCTGTTATTTCTCACACCATTGTTAGGAATGTCATAGCATCTACCTGGCTTGAGTGTTTTTGCTTCATTTCTCGGGAGATCAGTTAGCTACGGAAACATGATTTTGAGTAAGATTTTGATCGGATACATTAAGATGAATTTTGGTGATTTATGCAATGTGAAGGATTTCCTAATGGCTGAAAAAGGACGCTTGGATGCCATGCTACTTAATCTTTTGCTCCAAGATCTATATCTGATATTTCTGTTAGTGTTCCTGGACGTTATTGATTTTGACATTACGGCAATATTCAAGCCTTTATTCTCATTAGGTAGGGTTGGCTATAGGATCAATTGTTTCTCTGCATTCTATAATGTACTATCCTTTGCTCAATACCAAATAAATGCCACGTCTCCTTGTTTGATTTGACAATGACAATATATATTATGTTTTTTTTGATGAGCTTTCTTTATGATGCACGCTTAGAATGAGCTTTGCTACATAATTTCTTTTTTTATTTATTTTTGGTTGTTTAAGTTTATGAATGAGTAAAACACTATGAAGGGGGTATGAAACATGGGGCATGCAAAAGCGCATAACTTTACTGGAACTATCTTTTACTAGTTAGGAACTTATGGTAACAGAGTGACTTCTAGCATATGGAAGGTTAACTTTGATACTGTTTCTGTACCCTTCTTGTTCTGAACTTTTACTGATAGAAGAAATATGAATTTTGTCTGGCAGCCAGAGCATCGAAACAGCTGTCTTGAACCTGCTGTTGTTGCTGCAATTCCCACAACGAAGTTTGACCGTGAGGCTTTCAGTTCAACAGAAGATGCTCAGTAAGTGTGACCATGCATGATATAGGAGGCAGAAATCTTCCATGTTCAATGGTTTTATCTTTGCCTTCATGTTTCATTTTCCACAACACTCGACAAAGAATTGGAGTTGTAAGCAAGGAGAAAGAGCAAAAGTTTTCCTCATCAAATCAAGCTTAGTAAATAAATGTCAAAAGAACCACACACACACACACACGAATCACATATCATAAGGCATGAGATGGCTAGAATTTACCAGCAGGTTTAGAGTACTGTAGATCAAATCTTTAAGTAACAATCTTAACTAAGGGATACTAATTCATTGGGAATGCGAACTGTCCTAGTGGTAAATGCCAAAGAAAGTGTCTTAGTTAAGGTCGAACTATTTATGACTCTTAGCCACCTGCATTGCAGATGTACAATATGTTTGGGGGATTATGAAGAGAAAGAGATGTTGCGAATCATGCCCAAATGTGGGCACAGCTTTCACTTATCATGCATTGATGTGTGGCTCAGGAAACAGCCCACATGTCCTGTGTGCCGCCTTTCAGTACAGGGCTCTTATGAAACAAAATACACACGGCCTGGACTGCTCGGGAGGCCTCAATCTTTTGATGAAACAGAAGTTTCAATTGAACACACTCAAATATCCCAGATACTTAGCTTATTCCAGAAGTCTCCCTGAGTATAAAAACATATCTAAGAACATGCTCTTTGGGTCAAACCAAACCACTCGACTCCAACTATTATAGGGAGCAAACATATATACAGAATAGTCTAGAAAAGGCCCTTTTATCTGGCTTACCAGAGAAGCCACTGGACAACCAGGAACAAACTGAATATGAAGTCACAAGTACGCCAATCATGAATGCCATGTGATTGGCTTTTGAATGCACCAGATATTTCCATTGGATAGAGGAAATTATGAACTTTCCTAAACTCTTCCTATTTCAATTGCCGTGGTATCACATATTCTACTGAATCCATGCCATCTTCCTTTTCCAAAAATAGACAAAGAAACCAACATGTAGAGGTTCTACATTTAAAATGTGGAACTACTTCCATGCTTCCCTAACTTAACGAATGTTGCCACCATCACTATTGAAAGAAGCATATACCATGATACTTATGTTGCTACTGAAAAATTTAAGCAACAGGAACAGAACAGTGACATAAACGATCATATAACTACATCATGTTACAACAGGTCTATCATGAGCATGAATCGATTCTCGAGAGGAGAATGAGCATATAACACGAGGACAATTACGAGCTCGCAAGAACCTTGAAAAATGGTTGATTTATGAGTAATTCAAACACATAGCTCTCTGTTCTCAAACAGCTGTGTGGCTCAAACCCCCACATATTCGTGAAATTCGCCGAGGAGCATTAGCCCATTACACCTCAGGCACCAGCAGGTCCTATGCTAGTTTTGCTGATAATACCTTTGCCAAAGTACTCGGCAATTACAGAGAACCCATCTTTGGAGCTTCTGACTTGCTGAAAGAACTGTTCGGGGCTCTTGGAATTCTGCTCTAGGCTTCTCTTCATTTCAGAGACCACCCTGTAGTCCGGGGCGCACTCAGGGCATTCTTTCTCATTGTCACCTAAGCACCGCTGGTGAAATGAATGCATACACATGAAGTGAACAGCAGGAAGATCCAGCGTGAAGGTGCAGGCAGTGCACTTGCTAAGCTGAAATATTCTAGGACTTGTGCGGAGATCCTGAATTTCTCTTCTCATTATTGCCGTTTCTTCCTGTGTTTCAGAAGGAATGCCTTTGGTTAAAAAAAACAATAAATAAACAACAGGAAGCTCTAATAGAATTTATGCGTAACTAGATATCAGGTAACATGGCCACAGTTGAAATAAACCATGATTATCATTTCATCAATATAATTTAGTTAGTATGCAACAACAATCATATCAAGAGGTGCTAGTCTTGCAAACAAAGAGGGAGGAAAAAAAAAAAAAAGACTCGTCATTTCATCCCAAAGAAGAACAAACCCACCCACCCTCCTCCCCCGACTTCAAGTAAATCATCATTACTGCATAGGACACAATCGTCTTGACAAGTAACCATGTAAGTCAAATTCCTCATAAGTTCGGAAGTGTGTCCAAGCGTATGCATGTCTGCAAAAGGAAACATATAGAACATGACCTGAATGGAGTGGGTCAATATAAATAAGCATTTCTCATAATGCCATTTTCATACAAGTCATTTTAGATTTTCGAGATAAGGGAGGAGAGGGTAGAGAAAGGGAAAAAGAAGGAACCGCCATCAATGTCTGCGGATTTTGGTCATTTAAAAGAATAATGAGTAAAGGTTGAAGAAACACAAAAGAGATCGTCTGAGTTTTAATGAAAACACGAAATGATATTTCGTTTAGTACTTCTATCAGACTTCTAACGAAAACACGAAATGATATTTCGTTTTATACTTCTTTCTCAGCCCAAACACAAGTTTTACTCACTGATTGCTAACCTTGGAGCATGTAGTTAAAGCCCACAGAGTCCAAGTGAAGGGCCTAGACCTGTCTATACATTAAAAGTTCTACATATCCTACGTACTCGTCATGTAGTTAAAGCCCACAGAGTCCAAGTGAAGGGCCTAGACCTGTCTATACATTAAAAGTTCTACATATCCTACGTACTCGTACATAAGGTATCGTTACTTAAAAGGTATATGTAATCCAGGACTAATCACTCAGCATATGGTAAAGTACCATGTAAATCATCACCCCATAAGATATAACATCATCAATGTCGTAGTTTAGATACTTTTTGACTTTACACAATCCCCAATTAAGGAAAAGAGGATCCCCTTATAGTTTATGCCAATGTGGTAGCTCTCTTTCATCAAAGGATTTGGGAATTGTCCTAATACCCAATTTAGGAAGAAATTAATAAGACGGTTCTCAAATGCTGAATTACAAGCAAATGTCTATGAAGGAAGATAAAAGAAAAGCATCCACAACCTTAATTGAGAGTAATTACAGAGCTACTTTTCATGCCAGAAACAAAAGACAATATAAAACATACGACGTTCTTACATCATAGAATGTCCCCCCATCTCCCGTTCACCTCAAAGCACAAACACGAGAAGGTTGGTTTTGCAAAATTATGTGCATCAAGTGAGTTAAAGTTAAATATACAAAAGTCTGCTTTTTATAGAGATAGCTTACAAAAGCCTCAAGTGATCACGACTCTCCAACAGTTAGAGAGCAAACTAGCCAGCTATATTCTGCCCAACTTCAGTTCAAACCATTAATATAGTGTCTTATACATGTATATATTCTATATGTAGATGTATGTGTTTACGGTATATGTGTTTATGTGTATTTACATGTGTAACTTACTATGTATTTATACATTTTAATGTATGTATTTCTATACTCACTCTCAAGATTTGTTATATATACTTGTTAGAACAAATGTTTGTATGTTAGGATATTTTGTTATACGGTTGTAATATAGTATAATATCTACTATATTGATTAGTAAGATATCCTAGGATTCATCTAGATAAGATAGAATCAGGAAGGTTAAGATAGTGATATTCAATCCTTACAATCATGGGATTTGACGATATCTAGGCTAATTTGATAGAGGTTAGGACGATGTATTTATACCCAAGCCACATTAAAAGGAATGATAATTCACTTCTTCCTTTACCCGCCTATCGGCTTTATTTTATGGTATCAGAGCAACGGCTGAAACCTAGTTAAATATACCTACTGTCTGACATCTCAATGAGTTTAGGACAGGGAAGTTATCAGCAGAGGCTCCCTCTAAGACCAAACCAGCCATAGTGCCTCACTCATCCCTTCAATCCCCTAATGAAGGGTCTTTCCTTCATATTATTTACCAAAAACTGAATAGTAAGAACTTTCTTCTTTGGTCTCAATCAGTGTTGATGGTATTAAGAGGCCGGTAGTAAACTAGGTTTCATCTCTGGTGATATACCCCGACCAGATGTTTCTGACCCACAGTATCAGAGTTGGGAACTCAACAACTCACTGGTCATATCATGGCCAATCAATTCCATGGAACCACACATCAGTCAGACATATATGTTCCTAAGGACGACCATGGCTATCTGAGAGACAGTCAGGAAAAGCTACTCAGACCTTGAAAGTGCATCTCGAATGTTTGAAAAAAAGAACAAACTCAAAAGCATGCGACAGTGGGGCCTTGGCATTACAGAATACTATAAAAGTCATGTGGCAAGAGCTAGACTTGCATTATGAAGCTGACTGGGATGATCTTGAAAACAACATCAAGCTTAAAGGACACCTCGAGCAAGAAAGTATGTAAGCAAAGAGCTAGACGAAGTGAGGAGACGCATACTTAGAAGAAGGCCACAACCCCCCCCCCTTTTTAATGAGGAATTTGTTGAAGCGAGAAGAGAAGAAAAAAAACGTGTGATGCTTGGAGAACACAAGGCGACCCCTTCCTTCCCATATGACAAACCTATTGACACATTTGCTCTGGTCTCAAAGACCACAGCAAACTGCTCAAACTCACGGCCCAGATATTCTCGCTGTAATAAACTGGGCCACAACCAAGATAAATGCTTGTATCTTTATGGTAAACCCACATAGCTTAAATCTAGAAAACCAGCCTATGGTCAGAGACTTCATGTTACCACTGAGGAGGCCTCGTCTAGAGACAAAGGTCAGATCAAGGTATCTATTGATCAGCCACAAATTGAGCAATTGCTTCCCTCCTAAAGACACAGACAGAGACCTCTAAAACCAGCAATATGGTCCAACAAAGTATGACTAACTATGAAGAAAGAGCGCCTTGGATTCTTGATAATGGGGCAACAGACCATATGACAGGTAACCCCTCATTATTTTGCTCCTATGTTCCCAGTCATGGTAATAGAAAGGTCAAACTAACGGATGGCACATATTCTTCCGTTGCTGGTAAGGAAGCTATTCATATATCGTCATCAATTACACTCCAGGGTGTCCTCCATGTCCCCAACCTAAAATGCAGTCTAATTTCTGTAAGCAAGCTAACTAGAGATCTCCATTGTACCACTAACTTCTAAAAAATCTGTGTCTAATGCAGGAGCAGGGATCAACGAATATGTGGCATTGCTGGAGAAAAAGGACTATTATCTTGAAGAAAAGGACTGTGAGAAAGGACCAGTATCTTATCATCCGCATAAGACTTTATCTCATAATGTACTGTTCACCTACAACTTTGGTGATAATGATATATTGTTATTGCATAAGAGACTGGGACACCCGAGTCTTCTCAAAAAATTGCTTCTTTCACTGTTTAATAAAAACATTCTTAGCCGTTCATCGTGATGCTTGCCAATTTACTAAACACATAAGAAACTCTTACCCTACTAAGCCATATGCGAAAACTCATCCTTTCTCCCTCGTACACAGTGATATTTGAGGACTCTCTCGTGTTAAAGGTATATCAAGCTCAAGGTGGTTCATCATATTCATTGATGACCATACCAGAGTTTGTTCAGTGTATTTACTCAAAGACAAAACTGAAGTTTCAACCACCTTTCAAAATTTTCATTCTCTAATAAAAACCAGTTTCATACTACAATTCAAGTTCTTCGGACCGACAATGGTACTAAATACTTCACCAATGCATTCATTGCTAACCTAGCTTCCAATGGCATTATTCATCAAAGTTCTTGTCCCAATACACCACAACAGAATGGTGTGGCAGAGTACAAGAATAAACACCTCTTAGAAGTTGTCAAGGCCTTAATGTTCACTATTCATGTCCCTCAATATTTGTAGGGTGAGCCATCTTGACAGCATGTCAGCTCATTAACCGCGTTCCCTCTAAAACTCTTCAATTCAAAACACCAATCTAATGCCTACATTCCACCTATTCTATATTTCGTGGTGGCAAGTCTCTTCCTTTAAAAACCTTCGGGTGTACTGTCTTTGTTCACGACAGGTCCCCATCCAAATATAAGCATGCTCCTCGGACTCACAAATGTGGGTTTGTTGGCTACTCTCCCACTCAACATGGGTACAAATGTTACTCTACTTCAGTGCAACGCATTTTAGTCTCTATGGATGTGAGTTTTCACGAGTCTGTGTCATTTTTTCCTCCTTCACAGACCAGTGAGGAGTGGTGGCTGATGATGATACACCATCCTCCTCTCTACCCACTATCTCAGTTTTGCCTCATTTACTAGATGAAGCACACTCACCTGCTTGTTCTTCCGGGGGAAGCTCAGGCTATCTCTCAAAGTCCCTCTCAGACTATTCCTCAACAAAGTCCCTCTCAGCCTATCTCTCAAGGTCCCTCTCAGACTATTCTTCAACAAAGTCTCATGAAAGATCCTAAGCTCCTGGTCTACTCTCGCAGACATAAGCATCAAGATGATACTGACTTCATTTCTCAGCATGTCCAACCATTGAAGCTAATATCTCTCCTACGAAGACAATCCGATGCAGAGGCAAACAACAGCAAGGTCCTGGCAGACCAGGAATCTTCAGCACTTGACCTACCTATTGCACTGAGGAAAGGCAAAAGGGCGTGCACTCATCGTCCCATGTCTAGGTTTGTTTCGACTGACATGCTGTCTCTAACCTTTTCAGGGTTCACAGCAGCCTTAACCACTAACAAGTACCTAAGGATATCAAAGAAGCACTTGCAGATCCTAAATTGAAAGTAGCCGTCCAAGATGAGATTAATGCACTTGAGTATAATCACACTTGGGAGATTGTAAGGTTACCGGATGGTGAAAGGCCAGTGGGCTGTAAATGGGTGTTCACCATCAAATCCAATGCTGATGGAAGCGCTAATAGATACAAGGCTAGGCTGGTGGTTAAGGGCTTCACTCAGCTGCATGTCATTGACTACAAAGAGACCTTTGCCCATGTGGCAAAGTTGAATTCTAATAGAGTATTACTACCACTAGCTGCTTGCCTTGACTGACCTCTTCTCCAAATGGACGCAAAAAATACTTTCTTGAATGGTGACCTACATAAGTATACATGGATATGCCACCAGATTTTGAGAAGGGCAGAGGCATGGTGTGCAAACTGAAGAAGTCTCTCCATGGGTTAAAGCAGTCGCCTAGGGAATAGTTTACCAAGTTCACACAAGCTGTCAAAGCCCGTGGATTTCACCAAGCTCAAACTGAGCATACCATGTTTTACAAACATGATCATAGTGGGAGGCGTGCCATACTAATTGTGTACGTGGATGACATAATCATCACTGGAGATGATCACATTGAGACTGAGTCACTAAAGGGTCATCTCTCTAGCAGATTTGAGATGAAAGACTTAGGCCATCTTTGATATTTTCTTGGAATGGAAGTAACAAGGAATGCCACTGGGATTATTGTGTCTCAGAGAAAGTATGTGTCTTCTAAGAGAGACAGGTATGATGGGATGTAGACTTGCTGACACGCCTGTGGAGCCAACCACAAACTAAGTAATTATGAGGGACGCAAGGTGGACCAGAGACAATACCAACGCTTAGTTAGAAAAATGATCTACCTAGCCCATACACGTCCAAATATTGCCTTTGTTGTAAGTGTAGCAAGTCAGTTTATCCACCCTCCCAAGGAAAAAAACCTAGATGTTGTACACAGAATACTACAGTATCTTAAAAAGACACCAGGTGGGGGTTTGTTTTTCCAAAGGAAAAGACAGAGGAGCTTGGAAATATACACGGATACAGACTGGGCAGACTCACCTGGGGACAGAAGGTCAACCTCAGGATATTACACCTATGTATAGGGTAATCTGCTTACCTGTCGGAGTAAGAAGCAACCGGTGGTTGCTAGGAGTAGTGCTGAGGTAAAGTTCTGTGCCCTGGCCCATGGAGTATGTGAAGATATTTGGCTTTGGAGGTTATTAGAAGAATTGAAGATGTGAAGTGGAACTCCTACAAAACTGTATTATGACAATAAGTCTGCGGTAGCATTGCTTTCAATCCAGTTAGGGGTGTTAATGAATCGACCCGAACTGAATACTAGGTTTTCGAATTCAGATTCATTTGGCTAAACAAATTGTTCGGCTAAACGAACTTTAAAATTGATTCCAGTTTGGCTCCATAACTCTTTAACTGTTTAAACGAGCCAAATAGTTCGCGAAAAATCGGCTCATTTTATTAAACAAACCCCAGTAGATGTTCGAATTCGGCTCGTTTACTGACCATTAACGAACGAATATGAACCGAATACTAACCGAACTCGAACAGTTCGTGAACTGTTTGATTCGTTGAACAGCCATAAATCCAGTCCACCACGATCGAACAAAGCATGTAGAGGTGGATCGGCATTTTATTCGAGAAAAGATTGATGATGGAAGCTTTTGCATGACGTATATTCCAACCTAGCAACAAATAGCTGATATCTTGACCAAAGGACTACATAAGCTAAATTTCAAAGACCTAGTCAACAAGCTGGGATGACTAACATATATACTCTCCAAGCTGAGAGGGGTGTTAGAACAAATGTTTGTTAGGATATTTTGTTATACGGTTGTAATATAGCATAGTATCTACTATATTGGTTAGTAAGATATTCTAGGATCCATTTAGATAAGATAGAATCAGGAATGATAAGATAGTGATATCCAATCCCCACAATCATGGGATTTGACGATAGCTAGACTAATTTTATAGAGGTTAGGACGATGTATTTATACCCAAACCACAAAAAAAAGAATGATAATTCACTTCTTCTTTCCTTATCCGCCTATCTACTTTATTTAATATCCATACAACCAAACTTGAACAACAAAATGTAATAAATCTTGGTAGAGACAGCTTTGTCTAAGTTATCAACCACTTGATCTTTATAAGAAATGTGCTCAAGACTGACACCTTGTCTTCAATCTTTTCTTTAATAAATGCTTATATATTTCAACATGCTTTTATTTGCCATGTTGCCAAGATTCTCTGACATGGTTATAGCAGATATATTGTCACAAAACACTCTAAGTGGCAGTGAACACTTCTGTTTAAAGTCTTTAAGTACTCTCTTAAGCCATAGTCCTTCACATAGTCCAAATGCAAGAACTCTTAGTTCTGCCTCTGCACTACCCCTAGAAACAAGTTATTTCTTGCTTCTCAAAGTGACCACGTTACCCCACAAGTATGTTCCATACCTTGTTGTTGACCTCATATCTGCTTTAGATCCAACCCAATCAGTATCATTAAAGACTTGGATAGTTCTATTTGTGTTACTTTTTAAATATAACATCTGTCCTGGTGCATTCTTCAAGTACTCAAGGATTCTGAAAACAGTTTGTAAATGTTCATTAGTAGAATCATGCATAAATTGACTAGCAAAGCTCACAACATAACATATATCAGGTCTTGTGTGATAAATAATTAATTTACCAACTAGTTTTTGATATCTCAATCTAACAGTAGGTGTAGTACCACATATAAGATTTGTTCAGTTTGCAAATAGTATCAGTATTTGTTTGATCAGTAATCCTGGTGGTACGCACATATATACTTCTTCCAAATCCCCATGTAGAAAGAATTTTTTAACATCAAGCTAACATAAGTCCCAGTCTAAGTTAACTGCCATTGAGAAAGTTACTCTAACTATATTTAGTTTAGCTACGGTGCATAGATTTCTAGGTAATCAGTACCATAAGTTTGTTTAAACCTTTTTGCTACTAGTCTTGCTTTATATCTACTCACAGTACATCAGTATTATACTTAATTGTAGAAAAAAACCCATTTAAGCCCTACTGGTTGAACACTTTCAATCATAGGTACAACTTCTCAAGTCTGATTTTTAATTAAGATTCTCATCCATTATAAACTGCACCTTTTCGTTCTGGTACACCCATTGCCTCTTATACATCCTTAGGTATTATAGTAGTATCTAATGCACAGGTGAAGGCCTTAAGGTTTGGATTCAACCTGCTATAAAAGAAAGTTGTATATAGGATATTTAGAGCACTCTCTTGTTCTTTTTCTCACTATTACAAGTCTAAATCTATCTCAGGTTTAGCCTCATAGGTTGTATGAACCTCTTCTGACTGGTCTTCTACTCCATAGTTCCTTGTCTAATCTGTTACGATATTCTTCTACAGGAGCTATTCCATCTAGACTTCCATTATCATGATCTTCTGAATTCAAAAGAGTAGTTCTTCCAATATCTATTACACTCCAAAATCATTATTGCTTGATTTACTCCCTTAGTCTTATCAGAATGATTATAAAAACATGCTTTTCATCAAAGGTGACATCAAGCGTAAAATCTTTCTTTTAAAAGGGCAATAACACGTATAGCCTTTTTGTGATCTAAAATATCTTATAAAAATGCAGTTAATAGATCTTAGATCTAATTTTTTTCCTTAAATGAGACTTTAAGTATACATATGTACAAAACCAAAGAGTCTAACGCATAATTTAGACAGTAGATTAGTATATGGAAAAAATCTACAAAAAGTTCTCTAGGAGTTTTGAATGACAGGGTCCTAAAAGGAATTCTAGTGATTAAATATGTTGTTAACAATGTTTCTCCTCAATGCAATTTAGGTACTTTTATTGAAAACATGAAGACTCTAATTACCTCAAGCAAGTTCCTATTCTTTCTTTCAGCATTGTCATTTTGTCGAGGTGTGCGTACACATAAAGTTTGATGATAAATAACATTTTTTGCAGCATACGGCCATTTATGTACTTCAAACACATCAATTTATTGTCAAACACGTGTCAAGTGTGTATAGCAATTGTTGATAGTCGTGTTTCCTTGCTTAATAATACTTGTTAATAGTCATGTTTCCTTACTAAATCTCTTTTTTGTAATTTTTTTTTTTGTAATTTCCTTAATCTCATGAAGCTAAGCTTCAATCCATATAATTCAGAAGTGTTGTCTTGTTTGGAATACATTTTCTTAACTGTAGCCTTATTTCAGCTGTAGTCTCATACATCATGAAATCATAACTGATATCAGGAAACTTTAATCTTATTGAATAAAACATAATCATGCTATTATCAGATTTCCACAATCAGAACTTAGGATCAAATTCATTTGGAACAGCCATCGTGACAAAGATATATTCCTTTTTGCTTTTACCAATCACAAATATTTCAACTCATCTAGGCCATGAGAGATAACTGTCACCATTTAGTTTATAATTAGCAATGACAATGGAAGAATCATTAAAGACAGAGCCATGAGACTCTGCTCCTGATGCTTGATCAGAAGCGGAGATGGTTTCAGTTTGCTCAAAGGCAGAAGATGAGGCTTAACCATGTTTGAAACAAATTAGAATCAGCACTCTGACACCACATAGAAAATTGAGAGTAATATATTCATCAAGGTAAGTTTTTCATTATCAAGTTATTAAATGTACAAAGTTTTGATACTTCCAAAGGAAGATAAAGATGGAGGAATTTTTGAAAGATAAGTCAAAGGAATTTTTGAAGTCAAATGCAAGATAATTCAAGATAAAGTTTCAACCCCCTTTTGAAGATATCTCCAAGCTTATCCAAACATCAAAATTGATCTCCAAAGTCAACCAAATAACAAAAGTCGGCTAGATCAAGAAAGTAGCAGAGAACGTTATGTTTCAAGCTAGTTTTAGGGACATTATAGTTTATCTCAGTTTAAACGTTTGATAGCATTTTTAGGATAGAGTTTATCTTTCTTTTTGATTGTTTTAGGCTAAAATTCAGCCTTTTATTTAGTCAAGGCCGCTGGCCACATAGAAAAAGAACGACATTTTTTTATCAATCCAATTTGAGTTTTGGTTTTCTCTCCCAAAAGGATGGAACCTTGTTTTCTTGATTTTGCACTAAAAATCAAGGCTAATATCTCTCAATCTTGAGCAAATTGAGGGTGATTGCCAAGGGTTGAAGTGACCGTCTAGGAGGGCCTATTGGAGGTTTGCCTACAAACGCACGCTTGAATCTGAGGTATTGCTTAAGCCGGCGATTTCGACACAACACGAAGCAAGAAGAAGTTTACTTCTTTGTGCCTAACCCCTTGTGGATAGATTGTTGGAGGTGGAAGAGTGGATCCTACCCGTGTCAGCTTGCATCAATTTGGTATCAGAGCCCACAGGTCACTCAATTCCACCAACTATCCTGCACTTTTTTATTTTTTCTTCGATCTGAAATTTTCTCATATTTTTCATCATCATCATTCAAAAAAAAAAAAATATCCTCACCGAAAGATTGTTTCTTTTCAACGAAAGAGAAGGTCACATTTTGCTAGCTTTTTGGATAGTGCCAGCCATAAGCAAAAAAAAAAAAAAAAAACCGAAAAAAAAATCATCAAAAAAAATTCAACCGAAAGTCATCAAAAAAAAGTTGACATCTTGGCATTGTTCATTTGTTTTGTCTCACCAAAGATCAAATCTTCATACACACTTAACACTAGGCTCATTGTGATAGGGTTTATATTCAGCCACATCATATAAATCTAGTCTATTGCTTAAAAGTGCTACCTAGTCACATGTGACTCTTGTTGCTAACGAAGCTTTTAGTTAATTTTAGGCTTGTGTGACTTGATTGCATTGTTGTTTGGTTTGTGTTGCAATTTTTCTTGTATCCAAAACATCATCTTCAAACCACAACCAAGCCACAAAAAGTCAGAAACAAAGACTACCCTCTGAAAGGCAATATCAGTTGTTCCTGTTGACATCATTTTTCTTTCCAGATTCCAATTTAGCATGCATTTTTCTTTCTACATACAGAGTCATTTAAATTAACTACCGTAGAATTGCTTGGAACTGGCACCGACGTCAAACCAAAAGGATTAGATAAACTCAAATCTAATCCAAGAAACAAAGTGCTAGCTGTATGCGCTTCCTATGGACCAAACTGCCATGAATCTCTAACCTACTGCAATGTGCCTAAATTATTGATATCCAATTGTCAGTTGAGATCCTGAAGCAAAAGTCAAAAAAAAGAGAAAAAGAGAGAAAAAAAAAAGCCTCGGCAAAACAGTGAGGCACACTAGGATTGGAAACTTAATATCAATTTGCTTTATATCAAGAATACCAAAGTTCATTTGAATCTAAATACTCATCTTCTTCAAATTACTACACCATTCATTGTCTTTACACTTGGATACTTGACGATTGTAATCGAATCAACAACTTGTAATTAATTTGCATAAGGCTAAAGTTAACTAAAGATTGCCCAGGGCAACCCTTAGTTTTCCTTGGCTCAGCCTTTGACATAATTTTTGGTCTCATATTTCTTTGATTCGTAGAAGGTTAAGTGTGTTAAATTGTCTTGTTACTTGGCTTGATACCTTTGCTTATTAGTTGCTGAAATTTGGGTGACACATTGGAGGAAAAAGGTGCAAGTTGCGAGTTTTGACATCCAGTTTAACTGCTGATTTTTGCTGCTGATTTCTACTGTTTTGGAGCTGTTTTTCTACTGTTTTGAGGCGTTTTTAGATGCTGGAATTTGCTGCAATAGTACAGCAATAAGTTGGGAGTAAATCGGACCAATTTTGGGCGTTGTCATCGCGATTTGAGGGCTGTTTTCCACCACAGTCCAGCCGCTGATTTTGGACTGTTTTGACATCATTTGGACCTCCAAATTTCAGTCAAAACAGCTGGTTTTGATTCATGTGGGTTGGATTCGATTTGGACAGTTCGGTTTAGACTGTGCACTGAATTGCGGTATCGGGTATATTGTAAGAGACTTGGCATTCACCTATCTTTATTGCTCTCTTTGACATTTATTAGCCTCAGATTGATCAAGAAACAAGGTGGTAAGAGAGAGAAAAGAAAGTTAGACGAGTGCACAAATTTCTATTTCTATTTACCCTTGTTTTTGGTATATTGTTTTCTTTGTTGTTTCTGTTTTGCAGGTTCACAATGTGGCGTACCACTGATCAAATCCTAGAAAGGATGCAAAAACGTTCTGACGAAACATACCACATCTTTAAAAAATGTCATTCAATGTTACTTGCATTACAAGCTGAACAAATTGAAAATTTACATGAATCTAACCCTACTTCTATGAACTGAACGTTAATGACAATAATGAAGTAGTTGAGCTTGATTTGCATATAACCCATTCTGATTTGCATGATTTAGGTGTTACTACTCCTACCTTTTGTGATGAGCTAGAATGCATTGATAATGTTAAGCATGACGTAGATGCCATACAAACTGATTTATCTCATGAATTTCCATGCATAAGTAATTCATTGTCTCCTGATTCATATGCCATAAATGATTATTCAAGTGATGTCTTAAGTGAGCTTTCAAGTGATTGTGATAGTGAACTTAAGCATGATAATTAGAAAAGCATGAATGTCATGTTTTCAGCAATTCCTTATTTGAATGTGACGAACATGATTCCACGTTATTTGAAACACCTGAATTGCATTCATATAACATCGTATATGACAATCCTATGTTTATTCATGAGTATGAAACTGATTTGATGAAAAAGAGGAGTTTATCCCACTTGGTACACAATCAATTTAAAGGAATCAAAGCTTCAAAGTATACTTCTCACAACTTCAAACATGCCATTCTTGTCACTACATCATGATACATCATATGACATTCATGTGCTGACCTTGTGTGAGAATCAAATGAATGATAACTATGAGCTTTTATTGATTATATGAAATTTGAAAATCAGATCCTAGTGCATCCAAAACGTAAGAAAGGACTTTCCTATTGTGTATGCATGTTACAATACCCTATGCATGTTAGAAAGTGCATGTTTCTTACTTATGTTGCTTATTCACCCTAAACATCTTAGGATGAAAGGGTGCATACATGTGTGTCTTGTATCTTTGTTGTAGACCTTTATCCCTCATGCATACACACTAAGATTCGGGACGAATCTGTTTCAGGAAGGAGGGGAGTGATACTTCACAAAGAAGATAAAGATGGAGGAATTTTGAAAGATAGTCAAAGGAATTTTTGAAGTCAATGCAAGATAATTCAAGATAAAGTTTCAACCCCACTTTTGAAGATATCTCCAAGCTTATCCAACAATCAAATTGATCTCCAAAGTCAAACCAAATACAAAAGTCCGGCTAGATCAAGAACGGAGCAGAGAACGTTATGTTTTCAAGCTAGTGTTAGGGACATTATAGTTTATCTCAGTTGAGAACGTTTGATAGCATTTTTAGGATAGAGTTTATCTTTCTTTTGATTGTTTTTAGGCTAAAAATTCAGCCTTTATTTAGTCACAGGCCGCTGGCCACATAGAAAAAGAACGACATTTTTTAATCAATCCAATTTGAGTTTGGTTTTCTCTCTCCCAAAAGGATGGAACCTTGTTTTCTTGATTTTGCACTAAAAATCAAGGCTAATATCTCTCAATCTTGAGCAAATTGAGGGTGATTGCCAAGGGTTGAAGTGACCGTCTAGGAGGGGCTATTGAGGTTTGCCTACAAACGCACCGCTTGAATCTGAGGTATTTCTTAAGCCCGGCGATTTCACACAAACGGAAGCAGGAGAAGTTTACTTCTTTGTGCCTAACCCCTTGTGGATAGATTGTTGGAGGGTGGAAGTTATGACCTCCTACCCAGTGTCAGCTTGCTCAATTTGGTATCAGAGCCCACAGGTCACTCAATTCCACCAACTATCCGCCACTTTTTTATTTCTTTTCTTTCTTCGATCTGAAATTTTCTCATATTTTATTCATCATCATTCAAAAAAAAAAATATCCTCACCGAAGATTGTTTCTTTTCAACGAAAGAGAAGGTCACATTTTGCTAGCTTTTTGATAGGGCCAGCCATAAGCAAAAAAAAAAAAAAAACCGAAAAAAATTCATCAAAAAAAAAATTCAGCCGAAGTCATACAAAAAAAAAAAGTTGACATCTTGGCATTTGTTCATTTGTTTGTCTCACCAAAGATCAAATCTTCATACACACTTAACACTAGGCTCATTGTGATAAGGGTTTATATTCAGCCACATCATATAATCTAGTCTATGCTTAAAAGTGCTACCTAGTCACATGTGACTCTTGTTGCTAACGAAGCTTTAGTTATTTTAGGCTTGTGTGACTTGATGGCATTGTTGTTTGGTTTGTGTTGCAATTTTTTCTTGTATCCAAAACTCATCTTCAAACCCACAACCAAGCCACAAAAGTCAGAAACAAAGACTACCCTCTGAAAGGCAATATTCAGTTGTTCCTGTTTGACATCATTTTTCTTTCCAGATTCCAATTTAGCATGCATTTTTCTTCTACATTACAGAGTCATTTAAATTAACTAACCGTAGAATTGCTTGGAACATGCACCCGACGTCAAAACAAAAGGAGTAGATAAACTCAATCTAATCCAGAAAACAAAGTGCTAGCTGTATCGCTTCCTATGGACCAAACTGCCATGAATCTCTAACTAACCTACTGCAATGTGCCTAAATATTGATATCCAATTGGTCAGTTGAGATCCTGAAGCAAAATCAAAAAAAAGAGAAAAAGAGAGGAAAAAAAAAAAGCCTCGGCAAAACAGTGAGGCACACTAGGATTGGAAAACTTAATATCAATTTGCTTTTAATATAAAGAATACCAAAGTTCATTTGAATCTAAATACTCATCTTCTTCAAATTACTACTACACCATTCATTGTCTTTACACTTGAATACTTGACGATTGTAATCGAATCAACAACTTGTATTAATTTGCATAAGCTAAAGTTAACTAAAGAATTGCCCAGGGCAACCCTAGTTTTTCCTTGGCTCAAGCCTTTGACATAATTTTTGGTCTCATATTTCTTTGATTCGTAGAAGGTTAAGTGTGTTAAATTGTCTTGTTACTTTGGCTTGATACCTTTGCTTATTATTTGCTGAAATTTGGGTGACACATTGGAGGAAAAAGGTGGCAAGTTTGCGAGTTTGACATCCAGTTTAACTGCTGATTTTTGCTGCTGATTTCTACTGTTTTGGAGCTGTTTTTCTACTGTTTTGAGGCGTTTTTAGATGCTGGAATTTGCTGCAATAGTACAGCAATAAGTTGGGGAGTAAATCGGACCAATTTGGGCGTTGTCATCGCGATTTGAGGGCTGTTTCCACCACAGTCCAGCCGCTGATTTTGGACTGTTTTGACATCATTTGGACCTCCAAATTTCAGTCAAAACAGCTGGTTTTTGATTCATTGTGGGTTGGATTCGATTTGGACGAGTTCGGGTTTAGACTGTGCACTGAATTGCGGTATCGGGTATATTGTAAGAGACTTGGCATTCACCTATCTTTATTGCTCTCTTGACATTTATTAGCCTCAGATGGATCAAGAAACAAGGTGGTAAGAGAGAGAAAAGAAAGTTAGACGAGTGCACAAATTTCTATTTCTATTTACCCTTGTTTTTGGTATATTGTTTCTTTGTTGTTTCTGTTTTGCAGGTTCACAATGTGGCGTACCACTGATCAAATCCTAGAAGGGATGCAAAAACGTTCTGACGAAACATACCACATCTTTAAAAAATGTCATTCATGTTACTTGCATTACAAGCTGAACAAATTGAAAATTTACATGAATCTAACCCTACTTCTTATGAACTGAACGTTAATGAGAATAATGAAGTAGTTGAGCTTGATTTGCATATAACCCATTCTGATTTGCATGATTTAAGGTGTTACTACTCCTACCTTTTGTGATGAGCTAGAATGCATTGATAATGTTAAGCATGACGTAGATGCCATACAAACTGATTTATCTCATGAATTTCCATGCATAAGTAATTCATTGTCTCCTGATTCATATGCATAAATGATTATTCAAGTGATGTCTTAAGTGAAGCTTTCAAGTGATTATGATAGTGAACTTAAGCATGATAATTTAGAAAAAAGCATGAATGTCTGTTTTCAGCAATTCCTTATTTGAATGTGACGAACATGATTCCACGTTATTTGAAACAACCTGAATTGCATTCATATAACATCGTATATGACAATCCTATGTTTATTCATGAGTATGAAACTGATTTGTAGGAAAAGAGGAGTTTAATCCCACTTGGTACACAATCAAATTTAAAGATCAAAGCTTCAAAGTATACTTCTCACAACTTCAAACATGCCATTCTTGTCACCTACATCATGATACATCATATGACATTCATGTGCTGACCTTGTGTGAGAATCAAATGAAATATAACTATGAGCTTTTATTGATTATATTGAAATTTGAAAATCAGATCCTAGTGCAATCCAAAACACGTAGAAAAAAAGGACTTTCCTATTGTGTATGCATGTTACAATACCCCTATGCATGTTAGAAAGTGCATGTTTTCTTACTTATGTTGCTTATTCACCCTAAACATCTTAGGATGAAAGGGTGCATACATGTGTGTCCTTGTATCTTTGTTGCAGGACCTTTATCCCTCATGGCATACACACTAAGATTCGGGACGAATCTTTTCACAGGAAGGAGGGATATGATACTTCCAAAGGAAGAATAAAGATGGAGGAATTTTGAAAGATAAGTTCAAAGGAATTTTTGAAGTCAAGAGCAAGATAATTCAAGATAAAGTTTCAACCCCCTTTTGAAGATATCTCCAAGCTTATCCAAACATCAAAATTGATCTCCAAAGTCAAACCAAATAACAAAGTCGGCTAGATCAAGAAAGTAGCAGAGAACGTTATGTTTCAAGCTAGTTTTAGGGACATTATAGTTTATCTCAGTTTAAACGTTTGATAGCATTTTTAGGATAGAGTTTATCTTTCTTTTTGATTGTTTTAGGCTAAAAATTCAGCCCTTTTATTTAGTCAGGGCCGCTGGCCACATAGAAAAAAGAACGACATTTTTTTATCAATCCAATTTGAGTTTTGGTTTTCTCTCCCAAAAGGATGGAACCTTGTTTTCTTGATTTTGCACTAAAAATCAAGGCTAATATCTCTCAATCTTGAGCAAATTGAGGGTGATTGCCAAGGGTTGAAGTGACCGTCTAGGAGGGCCTATTGAGGTTTGCCTACAAACGCACGCTTGAATCTGAGGTATTGCTTAGCCGGTGATTTCGACACAGACGGAAGCAAGGAGAAGTTTACTTCTTTGTGCCTAACCCCTTGTGGATAGATTGTTGGAGGTGGAAAGAGTGGATCCTACCCGTGTCAGCTTGCATCAAGTTTGTCTTTTGTAGAGGCAAGCTTACAAAGGCCTTAAAGTGGTCACAAACTCTCCAACGCTAGAAAGCCAACTACCCTAACGGCTATATTCTGTCCAACGGCAATATTGCTCAAACCGCTGAAATAGTGGCTTATACAAGTGTGTATCCTATATGAAAATGTATGTATATATCATACATACATACATACATGTATGTGTACATTTACATGTGCATTTTACTGTGCATTTATACATTTCAGTGTAATGCATGTAATTCTACACTTTAAAAGTGATGTGAGCCTACAAACCACCACTTATATGATATGTGTTCAATTGACCACCTAAACACCTGAGTGATTGAGCTATAAACATAACCACAGAACATTGAGGAAATAAATCAGAGAAAAATGAAGTTGTAATGCATGTAATTCTACACTTAGAAGTGATGTGAACCTACAAACCAACACTTGTATGCTATGTGTTCAATTGGACCACCTAAACACCTGAGTGATGAGCTATAAACATAAACACAGAACATTGAGGAAATAAATCTGAGAAAAATGAAGCAGCAAGAGAACATAGTAATCTGAACGCTTAAAACATAACACAGACCTGATACTTTTCTATAGCTCTTCGGTCTTCTTCAATGAGCGTCGACTCAAACTCGAGCTTCCGAGCTATATAGTCCTTGATGACTGAGAGATTAAGGCAAGGATTCCTTGATAAGGTCTGAAGAACAAGAATTGGTGGTAGAATGTCGTCTCTTCAATGTAAGTCAAAACTTCCTTAACCTCCTTGGAGCAGTCCTCCCAAGTTCCCAAAATATTTAGTAGATCTGCCCAGAGAGATGGGGTCACCACCCTTTCCTGAATCCCCAAGGCCTCTTGCAGCATGCTATTAAACCCTCAAGAATCGTGGTTCCTGCATATAACAGGCAATCACCTCTTTATAGAGTTTTTCATCGTCTCATAAAGATACAAAAGCCCTTCTTTGAAAGCATTCATTTCGCATAAAATTATTGCAAAGATCAACATCATATGATGGTTGATCCTGTCCGCTGGCCTGCACTTTCAGCAAGCTCAGACCCTTTCGTCTCCTTTCCTGACGATCTTTTTCATCTCTCGCATCTACTTACTGCATCTTTCATGGTTTTCCCATCATATTCTCTCCTTTGAATTCACAGCTTGTCCAGCTAACCTCCCCATACTCATAGAACCATGTCCACCATTATTTGTTAGTAAAAATTGATGGGAAGTCTAAATCATGTGACAAGCTACAGCTTCAAGGAGTGTGTTATGGATTTCCACTTGAGCAGGAGAATCTTTTACCTTGCTTATGTACTTTTCAAGGAACTCCATCAGAGAACTAGGGTACTTGATGTAATATATTGATAAAATCCACAGGGGAAGGTTAACATGGAAACATACGGACTGTTTGAGGGGGACATCTTAGCTAATTCAACTTCTCTGTACACAATCTCATGAGTATATTAATTGCTTCTGCTGGCTTGTGCTCTATAAGAATCTTTCCATATTCTTTGACTGTTGCACCAGCTTGATTTGATTCAAGGCCATTTATGTATTGCAATGCTTCTTCGTATCTGCCCAAGTCTTCAAGCAAAATCTTTCAAGTAGAATTCATGTCTTCCAAGCCTTTTTAGCAACAACATTGCATGCTCATGATAGTTAGCAGCTCGGGCACACCTTTATTGCAGTCTCGACATCAAATGTATTTTCCCCCAACGCCGTCTTCACTTTTGATGAACAGATTAACTTGTCAACATCTTTCAGTTTTGTATAACAGTTCAGGAGAAGAGTTGTATGGTCTTTATGCCAGAACCTTTCTCATGTAGCTTTTCCAAGTAATTAGTCAGATTGGTAAATTCTCTGAGCATCTAAAAACTTCTGTATACGTAGGACGGTTCAAGATAACCAATTGTGTTAAGGTACTGTGTCATAGCCTCATCATAGTCTTGTAATACTGTATAAATGGTCCGCATATTTCCTCAGCACTTCAGCAGTGGCAGAAGCATCAGCTTGTTGGCTCTGAACGATATTGAATGGCAACAGTTATAAAGATCTTCTTAAATAGCATATCTAACTTGCTTTCCATGTCCTTCTCACCCACAAATAAGACCGACTTATCAGCCATTATAAGTATTATAGTACCCACCACTCACAAAGCATAATGAGAAATTTCATTTACAGTGGCACTGTGAGCAATTAGCCGATTCTTTAGATCATAAATTTTTGAAAGTATCGTTGCCCGTCCTCTGGTCAGCAAAAACACACAAAAGATACCCACGAAACCATCCAAGAAACTTTTTCTCCCCTTCAAAAAGCCCAGCAAGGGCCGCGACCATCCACTTCATAGAAATATACTGCTTCTGGTCGACCAATGATTAGCTCCTAATCGTGTAAAAATAAATTGTAAAATATCAGTTAAGACACTACCCAGAAAGTGTGGAGAGATTGAAATCTATATACCAAAAGCAACTGGGATATCTTACCAAGCGATCACTCATAGCACACTACGAACACTGGATCCAATCTGATCAAGAATTTGACTGTTAGGAGGATCAGTGTGCAAGTTGAACAAGTTCACAGAACTCGGACAAACAGCAAATAGTTGAAGGATCTGTCCATCCACTCGGAATCCTAGCCCAGTAATGGAGGACGGACTGTTGTCTGGATCATTACTGACTATCTGAAGCTTGAAGCGCCGCTTGATACGCTCGCGTGCAATATCTCCTTGAATGCAGTAGATGCAAACCGTTGTCCAATCCAACTGCTACAAGTAATGAGGGCGGAGATTCCTCAAGAACTAAAAAAGATGTAATCTGCAAAAAGAATTATCTGAATATGCAAATATTCTAATAATAAATACTTGATGAAGGGTACACAACAGCATAAGCAGTTTAATTTTCACCTCGGCCTCAGGAAACTTGTCCATGAATATCCGGAGTATTTGGCATTCAGGGTTAGATGTGCTTGTCCCTTCATCTTGCTTTTTAATCGAGGTCAAAAAAGCTTCAGGCACACAGGTGACTGAGGTGGAGTTAATTCCTTATCTTTGCCGATGGTAATTAATGAGTTCTTTTGCTGAATTCAGAAAAGATAAATCGAGTCAACATGGTCACCGAATCCAATAAAAAAGATATGCTTTTACAGTAAGAGAAAAGAGTTTTGTTGGACGACTACCAAATCATGAAAACTACATATGTGTCTGATCTGGGGTGTATATTTTTATTTTTTTATTTTTTTTGAAAGATATAAAAAAGCATGAGTTCAAGAAACCAGTGGAGCAACAGAAATAGTAACTCCAACAATATCGGGTGTGGGAGTATCTTCTGTTAGATTACTGTAACTACTTCTAGGTTATATGGTATCTAGGATTAACATCACCACCTCCTCAAATATCATTAAAAGGTAAGAGCAATTAGCTAAAGCAGCATAATTCAAACAAATAATGTCAAAAAAAAATAGCCCTATTCGACCATCCTGCCAGAAAGCGATGATGATCGGTCTCCTGTGCCATATCACATTCAGGTTAAAATCAAAAGAAAACTGATTAAAACCACCATACTGTTCACATAAATACAACCCATTTACAACTACACGGTACATACAGATATCCATAGCAATCATATTTGATTATTTTATTAGTTCAACTATAACAACTTAAAGAGACAGAGTGAGAGCGTATGGGCACCTTATGCCTTCAGAAAAAATGCTAACATGAAAAAATATAGTACCGGAAAATAAATTTGGTAATCGGAAAATGATATTACCTTGAGCTGTTGGAGGAAGAGAACGGCGGAACTGTGAGCTTGGAACTGATAGTAACCTTGAGTGAGCGATCCGCTGAGCAACGACGCCGTCCATCGCATCCCAAAACGATTTTTGCCTCTGCCGCTGGAACAGCATTGGATTTTGCCAGTGATTCCTTCCTCGGAAATTTGAGCTTTTCCACCTCCGTATTTCTCCTCGAAGAATTCGAATTCCTCCATTGATACATGATTCTTCCTGCAACTTCTCTGTTTACTTTATTTAACCCTCATCACGATCTTGTCCTCTGTTACGATGAAAAGGGAACAACTCTGGATTATGAGAGAAGCTGCGACGACATTTGATAAAGCAATTCTTTTTTTTTTTTTTGTTTTGAGACGGACGCACAGTTGGGTCATTAGAATGATAAAAAAATACAGGCATCCTACCTGGTCAACACTAATTTTCTGGAAACAAATGCTAGATTGATCCTCTTGCATTTTCATTTCTGAACTGGTACCATTACTTATTTCCAAGATGAACTACAACCTACGAGTAGATGACCAGAAACTACATAATTCTATCTGCTGAATTGTCAGCCTATCTATAACATCCTATTTCTGAATAAACAAATGTCAGCTTGATTATCTTGCAAGTTCATTTTCTGAATTTGGTACCAATATGTGTATACACACTCGAGTACACCTTCAATTTGACGGTTGAAACTAGAAACCTCAAGACCAAACGCGATATAAATCGGAAATTCACAATTTAGCATCTTTGACATGAAAACTAAAGAGAGAAAAAAAAAACTGAAACTTGGTCCGAGTTGGAAATCAAATCGACAAATGGAAATAATAGGGAAAAATACCAAAATTTAAATCCTTTTCACGAATCTTCAACCGCACGATCTGATTGGAGACTCCCGCAACGCAGTGAATCTGGTTCAGTCAACAGATTTCAAATTAAGTAAAATTTCCGATACACATAAGAGCATGATAAAGATAAGCAGCTGACAAAAATTATGGTTACGCCTTCGTACCAGCAGAATCTCGCGAGGAATCTAAGGGATCCAGAGCCAGAGGTACAAGGGCTTAGGTTTTGGCAGCTAGCGACGAGATATTTTTAGAATTTCGAAATCAAAATACCATCCCATTAAATGAAAAGAAGAAGGGATGGCAACGAGGTCGTTTAAGTCGCGACCTTTCTGTACATTTTTGTCTTGGACACCATTAAATAAATAACAAGCTAACACCATCAATCCGGATTCAACCTTCAAATGCTTAATACTCTGAAATCATGACATGAGGGCATATAGGTCAGAGTATAAAGAAAAGAAAAAGCAAAAGCAGTAACACAAGCAGCATAACAGAACAAGTCCACAATTATTGAAATACTTTGAACAACATGATTTACCAGCACAATTGGACTGAGCCCAACGACCTATCCTCTGTCCAGTCAGTGATCCCAGGTACCCATCGTAATATTTTAAACGAAAGATAACAATCTGAATAGAGAAAATGGGCGAGATTTGGAGTCTAACAGCCTAAATATCATTAGAACTAGAATTGGACATGGAATGAGATAAATTAGATTAGACAGACGTTCCCTTATTCTTAGATAAATAGACTCTGGGAATTAGGGATTTAGGGTAGCAGAACTAGGGAATTAGGAATTTAGGGTAGCAGACTGACCGCTGTCCGCTGCAGAGTGCACCGCTGTCCGACGTCCGCTGCTGAAGGCTGCACCGCTGTCCGCTACTGCGATGCAGATTGCAGAGTGCAGAAATAGGAAACATCAAATGGAGATTGGAGCACCGAGACAGAGAGTGAGAGAGGTTGACTGTTTCATGTTTGAGACCTTTGGATGTCGCCGCAAAATGAGAAGTGGGACTCTGGGAGAGGGAATTAGGGATTTAAGATTAGGGTAGCAGAAGAAATTGCTGCAGCTGCAGAACCGGGGAAAGTCAAGTTGGATGTGGTTGAAAACGGGCAAGGCCAATGAGGTAGATCTGTAGGATTAGAAGTTTCTAGGCATTGTTTTAGTATATAATATATATAATATTTAATATAATTATAGTAAACCGGTCCGGTCTGGTTTGACAGTTTTAATTTTTTAGAACCGAAACCAAACCGAAAACCACCGTCCGGTTTTTCCTTCACATGTAAACCGGCTGTTAAACTGTGGTTCGGTTTTAAACGGTTTGAATCAGTGCGGTTCGGTTTTTTGGTCCGGTTTTCAAAATTTTTGTTCACCCCTACATTATAGTGAGCTTTGAGATGTGGATTTTAGATAATGTTGTTGATTCGACACTATTCGGCACCACGAGTCTTGAATGGCGATATACTTTTCGTACGACAATACATAAGATTTGGTACTAGAGTAATCGGTTGATTCATAATAATGCTGACCATCATCCGACTGTGTGACAAGATTA
>AP025070.1:6430920-6467325 GCA_036186865.1 Eustoma russellianum
AAGCACACACACACACACACACACACACACACACACACACACACACAAGAATCACATATCATAAGGCATGAGATGGCTAGAATTTACCAGCAGGTTTAGAGTCTGTAGATCAAATCTTTAAGTAACAAGCTTAACTAAGGGATACTAATTCATTGGGAATGCGAACTGGCCTAGTGGTAAATGCCAAAGAAAGTGTCTTAGTTAAGGTTGAACTATTTATGACTCTTAGCCACTTGCATTGCAGATGTACAATATGTTTGGGGGATTATGAAGAGAAAGAGATGTTGAGAATTATGCCCAAATGTGGGCACAGCTTTCACTTATCCTGCATCGATGTGTGGCTCAGGAAACAGCCCACATGTCCTGTGTGCCGCGTTTCAGTACAGGGCTCTCATGAAACAAAATACACACGGCCTGGAATGCTGGGAAGGCCTCAATCTTTCGATGACACAGAAATTTCCATTGAACACTCCCAAATATTTCTGTTACCTTCTGCGAGTAGGTCAGAGACTAGCCCGAGCATTCCTGATCCTTCTGTTTCCCTTACAATGTACCCTGGTCCCGGCATCTCTGGAGAAGCAATGGCAAGGTCATTAGATCGAGCCCAATGACTAGAATTAGATTTTCCTTTGCTTCATTCTTTGGAAATAATATTTGCTCAACTGTGTGTGCAATGATCTCTGGGCAGACTAAAGCACATGTGAACTAGGAATGTGCTTAACTGTACGCGGCCGTGATCTCTTAGCATCCAAATTGTACTGGTGATGCATGATCTGGAGGATGATTGGTTGGTAGTTTTAGGTGGGGATGTTTTTTATACAAATTCTGTATATATGAATTGGTATAGTATATCTGCAATTGTGATTTTGTTTTCTCAGTTTCAGGCAGGGCGTGTTAGCTAACTGAGTCGAACCAAATACTAGGTTTTCGAATTCGGATTCGTTTAGCTAAACAAACTGTTCGGCTCGGTTCGTTTAGCTAAACGAATTTAAAATGGGTTCGAATTTGACTCGTTAATAAATAATTACCAAACGAACACGAATCGAATTCGAACAGTTCATGAATGTTCAGTTTGTTCAACAGCCCTAGTTTTAGGAAGGGTGTGTTTTGTTTCATTAGCATATAATATATGTTATATTGGATATACATTCGTTAATTTAGCCTCCTACTGGACAAGAGTAATTAAGGAATCAATGAGACTGGTTTGAAAGAGTTAATTGCACCTGGTATCTATACTTTTCCACAAAGTTTTAAGTAGCATTTATAATTTCAATAAACTCACTTAGCAACCATACTTATAGGGGAAATAGACACATGGCATCCTTGCTGACGTCATAAAGGCAATTTGAATTTATTTTTTAAAAGTTTATTAAAAAAATAATTCAAAAATAAAAAGAAAAACCCCACCCCTACCCCACCCCCACCCCCACCATCGACCTCCCTTCTCCATCTTCTTCCATCTTCATCTTCTTCTTCCATCTTCATCTTCATTCCTCCTACGAAAGATACCATGTGAAATTAACTCTTTTTGGGCCAAAACTGATAGTTAATGGAAGAAGGAGGCCAAATCTTATGAAATAGATGATCCACCCATCCTTTTTTCCCTTCAATTTCTTTCTGCAATCTGGTTCCATACCCTTCAATGCTTTGAGATTCTTCTGGTTTTGCAATCAATTCTTTCTCGTCAGCTCAAAAAACTGATTCCTCACCTCTTGTAATTTGCTGATTACCTCATTTAGGATCACATGATTCACCACCTGAAAAATGCTCCATTCTTTGCTCGCATTTGAGACCAGACCCACAATTTTTTTCTCGTCGGAATCGCTCAAATCGATAACCGGAACCTCGAGAATCATGCTGTGGACGGTGGAGACGGCCGACTGTTCTTTCTCTGATCTAATATATTCTGCTGGAATGGTGTCGATTACCTTTGACAATGAAGCAATTTTTTGCACTCTGCACTTCCATTTTGGTTTATTTTTATCCTTATAGACAACACAGCGAGTGGTTGTCGGATGCAGGTGACGGTGGATGGGAATGCTGAGGAGGAGCCAGAAGATGAAGATGGAGGAAGGTAGATTCGTAGATGAGGATGAAGATGAAGATGGAGGAGGGAGGTCGATGGTGGGGGCGGGAGTGGAGTTTTTCTTTTTATTTTTTGAATTATTTTTCTATAAACTTAAAAAAAAATGCAAATTGCTTTTATGACGTCATCAAGGATGCCAGGTGTCTATTTCCCCTATAAGTATGGTTGCTAAGTGAGTTTATTGAAAATATGGATGCTACTTAAAACTTTGTGGAAAAGTATGGATACCAGATGCAATTAACTCTGGTTTGAAATGGTAAAAAAAAACTTTAGGTGTATCGGTTGAATATCATTTCTGATCTTTAGGTCGCGAGTTCGATTCCTTTCTCCCCAATTAAAAGAAAATGAGATTGGTTTTTGGGAAAAAAAAAAAATTCATACGTAACCGTATGAGCACATTTTCATGTATCCCTTTTTGACAAGTATATGGTGACTAAGATGAAATGTTAGACATGTAAACGATTATTATAAAATTAGAAAAACGATTAAATCATTAAAGCGCTATTATTATTAAATTAGAAAGACGATTAAATCATTAAAGCACGAGAGCCCCAAAGGTCTCTATGTGTTATATATTTCATTGATCAATAACCACCAATTACACCAATTATAAGTTGTTTTTCCTAACTACAATAGATACTTGTTACCTAAGAACTTTCTTGCACGCATACGCACATGGCTTTTAGTTGACATTCTTAGAATGGGAATCATTATAGTTTATGTTTCCCTATACTTTGTTTTCTAATGTCCTAAGCGTGTACTATATTTTTCTTGTTTTTATGTAAATCATTATAGTAACACTAGTCACAGTGACCGGCCGTACATTGAACGAGGCCCTAGGCCTGGGAGGGTGATGATTTAGATTTCCATAATCAAATGTATTAGAAATTGATGTGTTTTTTCTATTTCTAATGATACGCGATTCTACACTCTGGTTTTACATGTGTACTTATTGCTTTATTATACATTATATGTTCAATATAAAAGTATTGGTATTTATTGAAACTTCGACTTACATTAGTCGAGACTCATATCCAATTAAAACCTTAAGACAATAAGTGGTTGTACTCAATCTAATATAACTTATGTATTTTATCTCAAAGGGTCCGGTGTGGGACAATATTCTCAATATCCACCCTCACGTGGCAACGTAACTTGACATACACACGCACTTTAGAACCCGCCCTCAATCACAAACCATAAGTCAGGCATGAACATCTGGACTTGGGTGAGGAGAGACAATAAATGGTGTGAGTACATATTTTAAACCTGGCTCTGATACCATATTGAAAATTGGGCTTACATGAGTCGAGACTCATATCCAATCAAAACTTTAATGGAAATAGTGGTGGTAGCTCATCTTTATATAAGCCTTGTATTTTATCTCAAATTATCCCATAATATTCTCAACAGTATTAGAGTGGCAACCAGTTGAATAAGGTAAGCTCGCGGACTGTCTACGTGCCAGTTGCTTCACAATTGCGTCTTACCTTGGGGGCAATAGGGCAGCGGTTTTGGGATTCAACTTTTTCTTCAAAATGCAAATCCAATCCAACCCAAAGGACGAAGAAAGAAATGCTGTAACCACTTCCAACCGCCTACAAAAGGGCAACTATCTTCGTTAAAGTAAGCATCTTTGTCGTGGTATTGTCACAGTATTTATCAGAACGTAGAACCTGATGTCTTGTGTTAAAATTGGGGAAGACATTTGAGCTTTTCTTAGGACGAGAATTTTATTACTAGTCATTATATTCTCAAGTCTGAACTCAATAAGAAATCAAATGTGAAGGTTCCCTTTTTATGGCTGCATTAGTCGGTATCTTTTGCTGTAATTTTTCCTTATTACCATACCAACTATTTGCAATAAAGTGATTAGGGGCTGACATATTTTATGATGCGGGGAACCCTTTAGTTCTAAAAAGTAAATGTGCAGAGTTGCTGAAATCATATCAAGATCCTTTCATACAAAGTTCAAATCTTTGGTTTCTCTGTTACATTTGGATATCTGAAACTGTGAAATTTGTATCCTTGCGTATACGAGGTTGTTGACATGTTTGAACTAGTTCACTAAATTAAGATTTTGCATAAGCAGTAATTACATAGTGGAAAGTTCGAAATCAGCACCAAGCTTCTATGTAGAGTGCTTGCTAGAGTATGACCATAAACTTCAATGGTCGAAAACTGTATCGTTGAAGTGCTCTTCCCAAAACAACTGATTGCTTGAAATTCCAGCTTCATTCAACAACTTAATAAGGTTGAGATCTTGTAGCATTTGAGATTCTTGGAGTGAAAGCTGTTCACTGGATGGCGGGGGATCTTGGGCTGAAATTTCGTTTCCAGGTGCTTCTATTAATGGAAAATACATTTCCTCTCCAGGAAGCTGATCAGTGCAGCCATAACCTGATGATTGAACTGAACTTTGTTTTTGAGGGTTGCAGCTGGCAGGAATCGGGATACATAATGAGGGTAATGTAGAATGTTCCATGGATGTGAAACTGATTGAGTTATTGAGAGTATTATGTGGTAATGGGCTGGGGAACTCTTCCTTATATCCAAGATCGCATGAATGTGGCAAATGTATATCTTCGTGGGGTGTAGAATCAGCAAGAGTTGAAGGGCAATAGATTGAATTCTCCTGCATCTGAATTCCCAGTAACAAGGTATAAGATTGCTGCTCGGATGTGTGGCAAATGGAACTTGAAGGATAGGATTCTGGAAGTTCGTCTGGATAAGTGTCTTTTTGCAGCAGAGCATCTGATAGTGCTGTAATGTAACTTGTCGATGTTGAATCGTACAGGCTATCTAGACTTTCAATTCCCACTGTCCCAACTGAGGAGTGCATCATTTCTTCACTACTGTTGTTATTGGCTGAAATACTGGATTGTCCAAATTCCACTGATTTCCCATTATCGGTTAGTCTTAAGCCAATGAAACAAAAATCAGACCTGGAACTTCCTGGAACAGCAGTGTTACTTGGTGATTTTTCGCCTTCAATGGTTGGGAGAATGTTCTCTTTATGATCACCATATAACCTGAAGCCACTGTTTCCTGGATTTATGGTGATGGTATTCGGCTCTGTTAGCAAAGAGCTACTTGGACCCGGGCACTCCTCTTCTCCAAGATGAACATGATTGCTATTTAGTGAAACTGCATCACTGGGAGACAAGTTTTGATAACTTAGCTTGTTTAGTGTTTCCTGATTGCTGCCTGCCAGCAATGGAGCTGGTGTCAAGCTTGGTAAGCTGGTGGATAGCCTGGGAGTTATTGAAAGACGGGCAGCTGTCAAATTGCTTCCAGGAGGGCTATGCTGCAAAGGCATCCCATTTAGCATGCTAGAATATCGTTCTGACGTGTTGAAGTTTAGCAGCGAGTGATTTGAAAGGAAGCATGGTCCTCTGGCATGATTTGTTAGATGCATCCCATAGTTCGAACCAGAGTCTTCTTGGGCTCTTCTTAAGCACATCCGATATTTCTGCAATTCACACGCGCATGAACTCTTTCAGTAAATGCTGAATGCAAGATTTGGAAAGATATACATATCTTGAAATTGTTAAGGTATAAATGCTTTATTTGCACATTTATGGCTACATATTTGCTTGATTTTATCTTCATCACATTATTGCATTTAAATTGAAGATTCCCTTGTGCTTGATGTTTATTTCACATTGGAAAATGGAGATCCAGGTTTTAATTCAAAGATTATGCTAATCAATAATCCGTAGAAGAAAGAGGGGATTGGGGCAGAGGGAAGAGATAGGGAGCAGGAAATGAGAAAAAATCTAGGAAATTCATGAATCAAACTAGACCAACCTGCAGATGACTAGCTACATTCTCCCGTGTTAGACCTGGCATGTTCATTACCTCAACTATTTTCTTGGGGAATGCCTCTACAAGTGAAAGCAAAATGTATCTTAGATATGATTTAGATGTTAAAAAAAAAAAGAATTTAATTAGGAGTGGTTATCTTACTATCTGGACCTAGCATCTCAATGGCTTCCAAGAATTTTTTATGCATCTCCTTGGACCACACCATTCTTGGCTTCTTTTCCATGAGTGAATCATCTCCACTCGTCTCTTCTTGTTCGCTCTTCTCTTCAGTTTCTTTTCTCTTCCGCTTCTCATTTGTCTGCTTGTCTTCTTTACTTGCTGTTATGGTTTTCGTTTCTTCGTTATTTGCATCGCGTGCTGTTGATGGCACTTTAGCAGTACTCTCAGTGTTGATTTCCAGCTTTCCTGCTTCCTCTTCTGCCATTGCAGATTCCCAGAGCTCATTTATGTCGCTAATACCCCCAAGTTTTAGAACATATGCTGCTACCTTAATCTCTTTGGCTTTCGACCGGATCAAGATCTTATCTGGTGACATAACTATAATTCAAGAACACCAAATTCTCAGCAAACCATTGTCAAGTTTCCACTAGTCCTCAAGCCCCTTGAGCATAAAATCAGGAAGAAGATGGAACACATCTAGAATTAAGCTAGATTAGAACACTTACAAATGATGGGGGAATTAAACATCTTCTGAATGTTATCTAGAATTTCATGCCCCTTCTCTTCTACCCTGTGGACATTTGTTAGAACAAGATTGATGTTGTCCTTAGCATCCCAAATGGCTTTTAAACCAGTGGTAGCTCTCCCAACATGCAACACTGAGTTAACATAAACAAAATGCAAATGATCATCATAACAAGTCTGCTCTCTTTTTCATCATATCAACACTGAGTTAAGTAAGACAAACAAGATTATGGAAATCCCATGTGTGCAGATTTTATCTAGACAGTTTGTGTGATAGGAAAACTGTTCCTGCTGCCGTGTTTATTGAACCACATACCTTCATATGTACAACGTTGAAGCATCTTGTCTACTATTCTTCGACATGTAAGATCATCTGTAGCAACAAGTAGACAGACTCCTTTGGTTTCCATGGATTGGATGTATTTCCAGCCTAGTTGGTGATACCTTAAGACTGCAACACTAAAAGTGGAGAAACAAAACCTACAGTATTATGCTTTCAGATCTTATATAATCCATTTCAGGTCAGCTTTTGTCCTAAGAATATATAGAAGATTCAAGTAAGCTTTAAGTTTTGTGTATGATGATACCAATACGAACCCCTTGTTACATATATACCACTGGCTACTAGTAGTATATACAGGGTTCCTCTTCCCTCCTCACCCTCACTCGGGTCTCATTCCTGATCTAGTACATATAGATATTAATTGAGGTAATGGTCTAGCAATATTAATAATATTCTCTGATTAATAAACATATGGAAATAGCTGTGTAAAAGTTTAATATAACACTAAAGCAAACAGCAACAACATTACCCAATTGTCTGAGAGGCTTTCGCCTATAGCGGGATATGGGGGGGTCAGATATACGCAACCATACCCATGTGTTAGAAACACACAGATGTTGTTTCCCGATGATCAAGCTATGTCGATCAAATGCTATTTCACAATATAAGAAGCGCAGCCAATTTAGACCTTGTATCGGAATCTGCACAAGCAAAATGTTTTAATGCACTAAGACTGCTATTTTCCACTTTTTTTTTGTTCTTCTGTCACTTATACACATGCGATATCATTAAAGTGTATGACTTATAACACATCTGAGGAGGATATGATTTGTGATAGAGCACACTGAAGACAGTCAATTACTATAATTGACTTCACCTAATCGGAATAAGACTTGAGTGTGGTGGCAGAATAAATATAACTCATCACTTTTGCTAATATGATATAGAAAAGAGAATGTGGGGAGTGAGAGGAAGCAAATATACATGTATACATATATACATGTATGTATATATGTATATGTATGCATGTATAGAACTTTAGAAGAAAATGCATTTACAGGGAAGATGTCTGTTTAAAGAATGAGATTTGCAATTCGGGAAAGGAGCATGTGAAGAGAAACTAAAAACATAATTTATGGCTTAACATAATGATTAGGAGTTATAACTTGACAATTAAAAGTCAAGAATGGATATGTCCATTCATATTTTCGTTACGCAGCAAAAATTGGTAAGTCTAATATGAATAGCCAATTTGTCATATTTTTGTTGGTGAGTAGGGGAGAGAAACGGTAGCAACCCATCATAGAAATAACGTTTAAGGAGAGGGTCATGTGTAACAACTTGTAAGTAAAGACACATAATACTATTTGGAGCATATTTTTTATGCCTTAAATATTAGATATGGAAGCTATAATAACAGCTATTTATTGTAACGTGTCACGACTTAGGTCGGCAATTTTATCATGGACCTAGAGACATCTAATATCGACTTTTTTTTAATCTGAAAATGGTTGTCAGAAGTTACTATTGAATCATTAACTTTATTTTTATATAACATCTCAGATTTCTTAGTGGATGTGAATGGGTTATGAACCTCACCAATATCTTCGAGAAATAGAAATATTCGCATGAGAAAAAAAGAAAAAGAAGAGGGGAAGAAGAAAAAAGTAAGTAGTATGGTAAAGTATTAAATAGTATAGTTGCGTACATCTGATTTCTTATATTCTGTTATAGACGAAGGTCTATCAGATAATGTGGTAATGTTGTTGTAGATTGTTTACCTAAAAAAATAAATACGATAAAGGTGGAGGTCTAACCTAAATAGTCAAAGTTCATATTGGGAAGGAGGAAAATGAACCTTCAAGTCCTAATATTACCACATTTGTCCCCCAAAAAAAGAAGGGAGTCCTAATATTACACGTGCAAGTTATGTATACTGAATATGGTATATTATATCTTAACCTTTTGAAACAAATATGGTCTCGCTGGAATCAAACTCTCTATCTCTATAGATGGAGGTATTATTTGTCTGTCTCTCACCCTCTCCAGATTCTAGCGATAGCTTTTGATGTCGTTGGGATATACTGAGTCTGATTGTTGTTGTAACTTATTGAAACAAAAAGAAAAAAAGAATAGAGGGTGATAAATAAGTTAAGAAGAGAAAATTTCAACATGTGACTAATACTTCAAATTAGTATGTTAATTTCATGTACATATTTAAATAAAAAAAAGCAACCATACGTTAAAGTAAGGAGAATAAGCTGGATTGTTGCGAGGGTAGAAAATAATAGTGACGGTCATTGTTATTTTTTTAAAATTAAAAAACACGCTGCTATATTTGACTAAATAGATCATACCATTTTAAAAAAAGGTTATACCATATCAACTCACGAAATTCAATCCTATTCAATTTCTTAACCAGAGTTCAACAATTATTTTTGTTGGAAAAACATTTCGAGCTCTCTTGCGGAAAACTAGAATTGTTCCACCTATAATACTCTACATATTACACACATACATATGCGTATGTACACACACACATATATATATATCTGTGGTGTGTGCGTGTGCATATATATGTATATATATGTATATATGTATATGTGTATGTGTCTATATGTATACACAAGCATATATATATGTATTATATATATATGTATGTATATTACACACATATATACATACATATATATGTCGATCTAGTCAACCTAAAGAGAATGCATAAGACTTTTTTCTATTGATAATCAAAGAAAATTTTTTCCATCTTTCAGTTAAAGATATAACGTAGACATTCCAGTGAAGGTTCTATTTAGAAAAAGTTAGAACTGAAATGACCTTATTTGACTGATTTATTTGTAGATAAATAAACTTTAATGATATCTTATGTTTAGTATCTTATTGAGATTTATAAACTTCAATGATATCTCATCATATAGGATATAAACTCCTAAATATGTATTTAAAAGTAAATTTTATTATCTTATTAAGATTTATACAAAATACTTTAATTTTGTTGGTATGACCTGATGACCATTAGAATTCTTGAGGACAACAAAATAAAATTTTAGAGAGGACTTGAACAAAAATATCTAAAAAGTGAAGGACTATGAGAGGAAACATAGTGATCTTCACAATCTTAAGAATTAATGCACCTTGCAAGTATGGTGCAAAGTGCAAATAAAGTGTGTTTAGAGGGGAAAAAAATACAATAATTGCCCTATTGATTAACCACTTAAGATGGTTCTTTGAGCAAAGCCCAAAAATTGTTGTCCCTTCACAACCATGCCGGCTCTCCCCCAATAACGTATGGGATCAATAAAAAATACTTATGTCCTTCCAATAATTGCCCTATTATTCAATAGTACTAACAACAATCATATCCAGTATATATCCACGACATAAAAACTACCGCTAATGTCTAAGAAAGACGACATAAAAACTACCGCTAATGTCTAAGAAGGATGATAGACAGACAAACAATAATTTCATTCTTCGCCGTCCAATTATTCAGTAATTATCCCTGTTGATCTTTCCCAAGTGTACTTTTTGATAACACCTTATCGGCTTTCTTTTTATTGGGCCCTTTCTCTAAAACCTAGGCATCCGAAGGGACCAAAGAACTTTGATGATGGAGTGGGTTCTCCTCCACCTGTACCAGAGGCCCCTTAGCCAGGTGGGATGTAAATCGAGGGATGTGCTCCACCGGCAGCCCTGCAAAGGGAGAGGACACTCGAGACTCAGCCAGCCCAGAGACAACCCTTGTAATATTTCAACAAGGATTGTCTCCACACGGACTCGAACTCGGGACGTCGGGGTTCTAGCCCCAATCACCTTTGCCACTTACCACTGGACTATGCCCCTGGGGCGAAGGGACCAAAGAACTAGTACCCTCTATTTACAAGTATCTTTAAAGAAGAAGATAAGGGTACTAAACATCTAGAATCGTGATAATCAGTCTCCAAGACATGGCCCAATGGTTTCGATGACGGAGGCTTGAGAAAGTGGCGAGAGTTCAATTCTTGCCACAAACAAGATTTTCAACTCTCTTTTTAGGTAAGCGCATAGTGGTATTGGAGCTACACAGTGGCTCTTTGTGTGTCTGTCTGATCAGTCCAAACTATGACATAGTAGACCTTAGACACCTGGCTTTTATCTCTATCATCCGTGGGACATGCTGATAGGGGTCCGATTGGAGTTCCGGTCATAAACCTTTCAGAATCACCATTATCAAACTCAAAAGTCACAAAAAGTAAAAAAAAAAAAAGATTCAGAATTACAGGTTTACATGTCAGCCCAAGATTCCTCTGTTATTTTCCACAAGAAACCGCGGTTTCCTTGCCAGCGACAGTGAAACGTAAGCAGCTAGATGCAGAATCAAGTACTCAAATCCCAGCCATCCAGCGTTTGAAAAAGAAAAGAGAAAACTTACAACAAATCTCTCTTCTTCTGCTGGAAACAAGGAACACAGTGTACTAATGAATGTGTCCTCTTGTTGGCCTTTCAATGAGGAATAACTTCTGTTGTTTTTGCTGTCACAGTGAGTCCAAAATGATCAGACAATTCATATGTTAGTATACTGCCTTGTACATTTGAGTCCATGAGAATGATACATTCAAGTCACAGGAAGGACAGCCCTGCATTCTGAATCTCATTACCACACTCCTATTCAAGCTCTTCCACAGAGATTCTACACAACCCATGACCTTCAGACATCAAACTTCTATTTATAAGTTTCATATAAAAATCAAGGGTAGCATCTTTACAAAAGATTTTGCTTTTAAAAAAGCAAAAGTAAGCTTGGTTTATACAAAAAATAAGTGGCTAACAATAAATTAGTTGCTATTGCTGGAAACAAGGAACACAGTGTACACAGTGTACTAATGAATGTCGTCTGATCTACATTTCATACTGTCAATAGCAACTAATATCCAACCTGAAAGCCCTAGAAGAGAAAGTGGAAGCAACACGACCAGAGATGCATAGGATGATTAGTCAAACAAAAGCTTCCGCCTGACCGACTTGGAATAGTTAGTGGTTCTTCCTCTTCGTTTACCTTCGGGTGAGTCTTCACTTTTCCCACAGCTTCCATCTGCATTTTCCTGGGGAGTCACTTTGGAGATGACTTTTGTTGCACGGTAGAACTCTTTGATGCTAAGTTGTCTGCCTCGTGGACTTTGTGATTCAGACTTCGGCGTCTTTCTTTTTGATTTCTCCTCCTGCAATGCCTGATAATTATTGCACTACCTTAATAGAAGGCGAAGTATAACAAGGCAATACGTATTGTGAAGAAGGAAGAGTTTCTCTGTACCTTTTCTTTATAAAATTCATCAACCTTTTCTGGAAAGGCATTTCGGACGAGCTCTATATCTTCATCTGTCAACAAGAACCAACATCCATCCTCAATGTAAACTTGAGGCACGTCAGGCTCATCTACTTGATCAGCCGCTTCTTCAGCTTCTCCAAGTTCCTGCGGTGCATTAGGCGTTCTTGGAGTTGTAGGGACACAGTCAGTCATTGTCCGCGCAGCTTGCTTCCATTTTACCACAAAAAGTTGATATCCAAATCTGATTTTTAGACGTTGAATAGAATTAAACTCGTATTGCCCACATAACAACTCATCATTCTGTTTAGAAGCTACGTCTCTCAAATAGATTGTTGACAACAATGGAAGCATTCTCTGTCGTATGTAAGATGGCTCCCAATTCTGCGAATAAGCCAAGAGATCAACCAGCAAGTCGGTCCTAGGATCCACCCAAGACATGTGCTGGCCCTCATCTGCAAAAATTCAGAGCTTTTCTAAGAGTGCTTAAACTATCTTTCTTGAGGACAGTGGAATATATTGATAATACAGAAATCCCATTTTAATTAGGCTTTGACTGGAATTTCGTAACTTCCATGTACAAGAACTAAACCAAGCATCCATTGGAACATTGGAGTGGCTTAAAGACATGAAAGTGAAAAAAGAAAAAGAAAGGAAAGAAGAACGACTTCACGCTACTATGATATGGCTGAATTCTGGAATGGATCATAATACAAAAACAAAAAATGGGAAGAAAGAAAATTCTAGTAAAAGGATACAGGAGAATAAACAAAAAATTTGATGTATGTAGCTACTGAGATGACTGCCTGTAATAATTGCTATTTTCTGAGGTAAACTTGATAACTCACAAGGCAGAAAATTTCCAAATACGAAAATAAAAAGAAAGCGAAGCTAGGAAAAGGATCTTCAGGAAAGAGAAATAGATAAGTGCACACTAGCCCATCCTCTTAGGACAACATAATCATTGTTCTTTTTAAAACATTTTCTATTAATCGAAATTTTCTACTCCTTATTCTTTATGCATAGAAAAACTTCTGTTAAGCAAAACTTCTATTCAAGATGACAACATCAGACTGCTCGACCTCAGACCCAGGTGCCAAAAGCCCAAAACCATGAGAATAAAGAGAAGAAGTCAAAAATAAAACCATTAGGCTGACAGCACAGGTTCCAGCAAAACATGCTATAGCTTGCAGTGTAAGTCACTGAAGCCCAATCTTACCGATAGGCCGATCATCATTCATGTACATCTTGATAATCTTCTTATTTGGGAAATTTTTCTCCAAATGAATCTTCTTACAAACTTTCATTTGCCAATCTCTGCAGTTTTTCTGATGCTTTAATTCCCTGTCCTGTCATGTAGGATTAAGTGCAGCAAGAATAGACAAAATGGTGAAAGAATTAGGTCCAAGTAAAGTTACAGTGTATATCAAATGATCAGAAGAATGTCAACAACAGTGATAACAATAAATCTGTGCAAACAGCCCCCCCCCCCCCCCCCAACTTCCAGCCCTCTCAAAGGGGGAGAAAAAAAGTTGTACCAGGTCACACACTGAGCAGCTACATTTGAACCCTGGTGGTTTCTGTATGCAACCCTTGTCCTTGTCACAGCAGCAGTACTGACAAGCAGACTTGTCATGCGCTCTTTTGCTTCCTGGGTGACCGCAAACAGAACAATGAGGAGATTTTGATCTTTTAGAAGTCTCCTCTGTAGTCAGTTCACTTTCTAAATCAATATTATCATGGGACACGACCATATCTCCTCTTCCAATTTCTTGTAACCTGTAGATTGTGAGGGGGGGGGGGGGGGGGGGGGAAATCCCAAGCGACAACTTTACACGAAATGAAAATTTCTAAAATAAACACTGAAACAAAATGCAATGCCTCCTTCCAAACATGTTCTGAGACCAAAAACATACCTATTCAATATATCATCTTCACTAAATGCCTTGACAAAACGAAGTGCTGTATCAACCCCAACACCTAGTACACCATTTAAATCATGGTCATTTCCCACCAAAAGAGAAACAGCAATTAAGTGACTTCTATTGAGTCCAAGACCAGCCTCAATATCTGACATATGATAACATTCAAGCGGTTCCTGCACAAAATGGTTAGCATTATAGGTGAGGAAAAGAGAGCGAGCGTTTCAACCACAAATTATTCGAAACTTCAGTTATGGCTTTCAATACAGGTTGCTGGGAAACTTCCCACTGCAAAAATCATTCATCATCTTAGAAACTCACCTATTCAGTACTTACTACTGGTCTGGCAAGAATACATGTTGAAGCCTATATCCCAAAATGATAAAAATAAGACAAAGCGGAAGAAAAGAGATAGTACAGAACTAGAGCTAAAGCGTAAACAAGGGGGGGAAACAGCAGACAGGAAGAAAAACAGCAAGAAACTCAAGAAGCAGTAACTTTTATCTCGTAGTCATGACATTATTTTTGGTTGCTAGCACATTTACCATTCTGGATTGAATACACATTAGCTCAAAAGTTGAACTCATAACACCATACTCGTAAGGCTCAATGCATGGACAAACAACCAGCAGGTAATAGCGATAGTCATGTATCAAGTATTCTACAATACCAAACGAAAAGCGGACACATTGGTCAAACATTACCTGACCAAGTACATCATTTTCCAAGCCCAAAGTCCATAGACAAGTTCATACAGAGGCATAAAGTTGAAAACAGAAATACAGAGGCATGTGCATCAAAAGGAAAAGAAAAGGAAAAAAATTGCAAAGGAATATAGAACTTACTTTAGAGTTGGGGCTGAGGCGTTTGATGACACATTTCGCACCATATAGAAATGCATCACTGTCTGCAGTAATACATGCATCAACATACCCGTCTCTGTTCAACTGAGCACAAAGTGCTTCAGCCTCCCCGCTTGCTCTCAGAACAGGCATTCCAAGAAGTTCAAGCAACTCCTACAGAAAGCAGCAAGAAAGATCCTCTATAATTAAAAATCACACTTCCAGCATTGGAAGACAAAACCCTATTCATATGGCTCATCAGGACTTGCTAATGGGAAGCATGTTCTCCTGTATTGATTATGGTGCTATTATCTAATGCACAAAGCTCTCAAATTCTAAACCGACTTAAGAATACAGATCTATTACCAAGTTTTACGTGCTAGATACTACATTATCTCCTCTATTGATTACTAAGTACACCGAGTAACATTAACAGTTATAAAGGAGTAGCCTTTGCTATCAACAACTTGCGTATTTACAAGAAATTGATGTGATTTAAGAACTTCCTAAATCTTTTTCCATTATCTTTTTTTTTATAAAAAAGACAGCTTGTTTAAATCTCTGAAGCTCCCTCTAGTTTTCAGCTTGGTTGAAATGTAGTGCAACTTGTAAATCCCCAAAAGTCCACTCAGAAAAATATCTATAATGACGTATTCCTACTCAGTAAAATGCACCTCATGTCATGGCAGCCCCCAGGAATACACGCATCAAAAAATATAGCAGCTTAACCAGCAAATTTTGGCTATTGACAACAAATGGATTTGTCGCGTTACAGATAAATGTAGACATTAGGCAATTGTTTCCCAAGGAAGTATTGTGAACCCCGCCCATGTACTGAATGTTAAAAATGAATTGCTTGGAAGTGTAGCAAAAATTATTAAAACAAGTCGTGACTTGAGCAATGTCCATGTTCTGGCAAATCTGGCTAAAGAACCAGGTAGAAACAAAGAGACCTCAATGGAAGCATAAAACAAAATAAAATACTAAAATAACTGAAATGGATAACAGCTCTAACCACACATTCTTGCACCAATTTCTGAAATGTCCCGTTCCTCTCAACAGAGACACCATCTTCTGGAACAGGCCAACTGGATATATCAGTACCCGAACCTCGATAAAATCTTTGCATCCTAGCTTGAGATTTCAGATATGATGGAGTTCCATCCACCACGAAAACAGGAAATGCTCCAAACTGTAGAATCACCAGACACAAAATTTTAGCAATACAACACAAATCAACAGGAGCAGCACAGGAAAACAGAAAAGTTGAAGAAAGGAACCAAATTGCCAGATCACATTCTCCTTCCTGATCTTTATATTTTGAATTTCATAAGAACTTCATATAAACCTATACAACAAGGAACATAAAGGTCATAACTTTACGTTTGTTTGAGAACTAATATGTCATCTAACATCTCCTTACCCGTGAGTATCCCATTCAAAAAAAATTCTAAATAACATTTTACTGTGTGAAAATAGACTGCAAAAGTTAAAGGGAAAGGAACCGGTTTTTGTATTCATAGTCCATTATCACTCCCACTGCTATTTCCATATCGAGTTTCAATTCTCGCAGAAGGGTATAGAAATTTCGCTTGAGACCCAGCCTATCTTTGTCCCAAATACATATCCAGCCACATTCACAAGATTAAAACGAAAAGGGGAAAAGGAAATGAAGAACGACTAGCAATAGCAAGTGTTTGCAGTAGAGTGCCAAAACCCCACCTTAGAGAAAAGATTTATGGTACGGAAAAAGGTGAGTCTGAGATGAGGGTTCCGAGTATATCCTTTGATTGCAGTTTCATGCTGAACAATCCAGTAAGAAAGATCGACGGCGACCCGTTTATTTCTCAAGAAATCGAAGCCTTCCGATCGGCCATAGGGCTTCAGCAAATCCCAGAAGTGTCCTCCCACGCCCATTCAAATTCCAACCTAATACACACTAAAAGAACTTCTGAAAAAATGGAAATTTTCTGAATTTTCGAATGTGAGGTTGAAACTACCGGCTTCACGGCGAATTTTCCCGGTGCGTTCAGTAGTTGAAGGATGCCGGAGGCATGTGGGAGCGTTATGGAGGGAGGAAATAAAAAAATGGAGCCAAAATAGCCGTTGCGGGAATGATAAATGGCTTTATGTTTATATTATCGGGACGGGATATATTTGGGCCTGCCATACCGATTAGTGGGCCTTACTGATTTTGTCGGTATTCTGGGCCGGAAGTGCCTATATTACAATAATACAACAACACATACCCAGCATATTCCAACAACAGTAAAAGTTATCGCTAGGGTCTGTGGAGTATGAGAGGTAGGTAAACAATATATTTATCCCAAAAGATAGAGAGTTTGCTTCTATCAATACTTCCGTCTCTATATATACCTGCATAGACACATAATGAACGAAGTGCCTATGTTACAATGAAAATTGAAAATGTGAAAATTCCTCTATCAATGGGATTTGTAAGACCAAAATCAAGATGTATTAGTTCCCAAACAAAATCAAGATATTTATAATATATATTTTGTATATTAAACATAATTTATTAATAATGTGATTTTAGTCCTCGTTAATTCGATGGCACAGTTAGACTTATGTTACATCATTGTTGTAAAATATATATTATGTGTATGAAACAAATGTTATCGGGTCAACAGCAAAGGTGACAATTGGGCCATGAAATTCTATACCATACATAAGTTTTATCGTACTTATGGATTGATTGGTGTGCTATTGTCATTGTCAATAGTTTATAATACTCGTTTTAAATAATAATAATAATAATAATAATAATAATAATAATAATAATAATAATAATAATAATAATAATTATTTATAGGACTGTACATCAAAGGCAAACCTGAAACTACTAAAGTCCATTGTACGATTGTACCTATAGTTTTCAGCCTGAAAAGGAATCCTAATTTTTCTGGCAGTAATTTTCCAATTCGATTATCAGCTAAGTTATTCATTGGAAAAGGAATGACTTAGAAAAAGATATGTGTCTTTTGTTTTATACTTGCGATCCAGACTAATTTAAACACAGCTAATCCTACTTGTTAAAGAGTTATTAACCATTTACGTTTTTTTAGTGGGCCTTTGATGAGGCTCCAATTCGAAATCTCAGAGTTATTGACTATTTGGTATGTTCGAATTCGAAACTTCAGTCATTGTCTTGGATCTTTACCGCATGAGCGATCCCTCATGCTTAAAAGATGTATATAGGATGCAGTATTTGTTAGACGCGTGAAAACGGGCGTTGGAACTACTAGTAAGGTTGCTGTTTTATGAGCTTGAGGTCACGGGTTCGAGCAGCAGAAAAAGCTTATTGCATAAAGTATAGGTAAGAATGTGTGCATCCGATCGTGAAGCAATCCAGCCTTTCCTGGACACTGCGCAAACGCGATAACCTAGTACACTAAAAACGTCCTATACTTGTTGGACGGGTATTAAGCAAACACAATTTCAACTTAAATCTAGAAAACTTCTAAATGCAACCTTTTGCATTCACGCGTTTCCTCATTATTGCCTACTTACCCATGAGCAAACGAGTCCATTGCACTATAAGTAGCGCAAAATTAAGTATGCACAAAACTATTTTTATTTTAAAAATCTTCAGCATTTCCAGAAACATTTCCATTCTAGCATGGTTTAGATCTCTTTATGTCGAAAATAATTTCGATATATGCATAGAGACTCGAACTTTAGGAGCGAGAGAAATGTTATTCAGCCAACAAAAAGTTGGTCTTTCGTGTTATTTTGATACATAACTCTACTTATTTTTTTTTTCCCTATTTCATTCATTATTTTCATTATTTCATATGGGAGTAACCGAAATATATGTCAGTATTCGCGAAGTGGAAAAGTATAACATCAGTGAATTTTTCGATAAAAGTCCTTGCTGGGGTTGTTTTAAGAATACAACAAACAGATCGTAGGTTTAACACCCTTAGGAGTACTAGCCTCCTAACCAAGAGTTAGCCATGTAGCACCTAATCTTTGTCGATTCTGGAAAAGTGCTTTGACCAAGTATACACTTACGTTGACATTTTGATAATATATTACATGAATTAAAGCTGATTTTCATTTAAAACTCACTTTAAAGTATTAGGTCATGGTACTATATTATCATACAACTCATCTATTCTATTATATTCGATTAACCTAGAACAATATTCAACAACTTAATGATGTATTTCCTTTTAAGATACAAGCTTCAATACCATCAAGTCCTGAGTTAAGCAACAATTTTACACTTCATACTAGGAGAATATATATATATATATATATATATATATATATATATATATATATATATATATATATATATATATATAAAAATAGTTTTATTAAGAAAAATTCATTTTTACCGATCGATGCAATTGCACTCTGTCTTTCGACTAGCCCTTCCTTACTCCTTTTTTTAGCTAGAATAAGTGAAACGGGGGACAGTTAGCCCGATCGATAGATGGGGTGTTTAGGTGGTTGGGGTCGGTTCTTCCCTAAAAAATAATGGAAGTCGGATTCGTTAACCTTTCGGCCGGAGTCATTCACATCAACTGATGCCTGGCATGGTGGGGTAGGAGCATCCAGTTGGCAATCTTTTTGGCTTGACCAATAAGTCTTATGTCGTTCGAGTCGCACGGTGTTTTAACCGAAAAAACTTCTTGCGCAATTCATGTGTTTCTGTTTTTATGATCTTTTTGAAGTAAATTCAAAGTATGTATGGAGGTTCTGTCAAAATCCTCGGGTGAAATGGACGGCGGTTTTGACAGTTGCGCTGCGCGCTATTTTGACTTTTGGCATATGATGGTTTTGTCAAAACTACGAAGCACATGGTAGTTGTGACAGAACCACCTTATGCCACACCAGATTTGGCTATAAATAGGCCTTATTTTACACTTCAACTTTTTTCCCCATAATTCTACAATGCATCGAAGTTTTGTCGAAACATATGCATAATTCACAACACAATTGAAGATCTGATCGAGTTTTCTGTCTCTTATCTTGTGAGTTATTTATTTAATGTAATGTATGTGTTGTACTTTACTTATTGTTATTTATTTATCGTAATTTAGTTATTGTAATTTAATTATTTTTGTTTTTTATGTAATTTTTTTAGGTTTAGTTATGGCGAGTGGTACATGTGTGGTGGCGAATTGATGCCAGAGATTGGAAATTTGTCAACGCTCCAAGGGGAGCATGGGACCTCCACCTTAGGAGCAGTAGTAGGTATAGTATGTCAGATACTGTTAACACATTATTCTTTTACAGAGATTCGGAAGTCTCCGATAGGTGCATGATGATCATATAGATGTGAGGTTATGGGGATTGTTGTTGTGTGTTAAGGTTTAGAAAGATCACATTTTGATCAAAACATTTGTGTAAAGGTAACGACAGGAGACACACTCCTTTCACCTATCTTTAGACGAGGCATAATCACACTTCAAGATGTAGCATGCTGTTTAGCCTTCGCATAAATGGCGATGTTTTTACTGGCTGGGAGTCCCCGTACACAGCAGAACTGTGGCGCTAGCTTTGTACTAAGTGTCTTGGATGGACTCTCGACATGCCAGATATATCAGACAACCGTGTATCGAGGAAGAAGTTTATGAAGTGGTTTACAAATACGAGTTTACTGAAACATCCATGCGATGATTCGATTCAATAGATGGCTAGAGCGCACATCTTTTCACTATTATCTGGTGTGTTTTGCAACTGGAAAGCTCCTCATGCCAGTTGGTCTACCTTTACATATTTCGGGACCTCGCCAGTGCATGTAGACATTCCTGGGCCAGCGCCGTCCTAACATATTTGTATATAAACTTATGGAGGGACTCTCATGCGAAGACGGGGGAAGGGGGCATCAAATTGCATGGCCATTACAACTGCTGCAGTTCTTGATATCTAAGCGGTTTGCCGTATTCCCTCTTTTCCGCGTTAAGAGTCTAGAGATGAGGCCTGATGCATCCCATGTAGGCTGGTGGCTTAGTGACTTCAACTTCCTGGAGGTTCCTCTATGCACTGTGGATGCTGCATGTGATCTACTTGATAGTCTAGTGGAGGGAGATTTCTTATGGCTACCTTACAGTCTGAATAATATTACGAGATTGTCACTGGTGTGCACTCAGGACGCGCATCTGTCGACTGCTCTGGTGCCACTGCTATTATGGCACATTGCTGAGCATCACCTACCTCATGAAGTAATGAGACAGTTTAGGATGACACAAGAGGTGCTGCCCCAGGGTCGTCGACACAGGGGTTGCCATCATCGGTTGGTGAAGAGAATGGGAACATCGACTTCGCACACACGCATGCCATATTCTTTCAGCAAAAAGGCAATCGTGCACACCAGATAGATACTACGTCCTGGGCAGGCATACTGATAGCTGACTCACCATATATGCTGTGGTACATACCCTATATACTCTTCATGCTTGGTCATCCAGTGTGGAGCACTAAGCAATAATGGTTTCCATGGTTCCACATCTAGTCTCATTCGGCTGGTGTATATATATATATCTTTTGTTTAATTTAGTTGTGTCACTGTAAATTAAATGTGTATTGATGTTTCAATTATTTACATTGTTGGCAAACCGTCTTACTCGGATGTACCATCATGCGTCATCAGTCGGAGACGAGACCGACATGGAGATTGCATCAAAGGGGCTCAAGGAGGAGGATCTCGGATATCTTCTACTACAAAGACCTCCAGCTCAAGCCACCAAGCAGACTACAGATGCATATCATCCGTAGTTTGCCGTGTCTTAGCCGGCGGGGCAGTCTTCTATACATGTAGACGTTGGAGGATCACATTATGTGGGTCCCTCAGGGCATGCACTGGACACATCATTCTAGACGCCAGCCGTCGATACTAGACATGCATTTGGGAGGATATCAATGACACGCTTGACATTTGATGATTATTTCTCACCTTATGATCTTGACATTTTCGATTATCTCTCCCATTCCGATCCTGATGACGATCCATTTGCGAGGAACTTAGATCGCGATCTAGAGTAAGCATCGACGTAGATCGTGATTATATCTCATGAGTCCGATCTGCCGCCACTATAGTTGCAGCCACCGTCGCAGCTGCAAGAAGATCTAGGTCTACCTAGACATAGTGTAGTTGCTGAGCGGCGGTCTATACGTAAGGGCTGTTGTTTTATCGGTGGGAGCCCCTGAGATATATATTACATTTATATTGTGTGTATAACATTTCTTATATAGATATACTTTTGTACAATTTTGATTTATTTATATTTGATGTTACTTTATTGCGGTTTTAGTGGTTCGTATTTGCTTGTTTTACCTTAGAAATTGAGATATATTTTTTTAATAAGCATGCTTGTAGGAAAAATATAGACAAATACTGAGTTCTCATTTTGTTTGAATATGTCGTTAAAAAAATTGATGAACTGAATTAACTTAAGTTAGAAAAGTATTTCATCGCTATTGAAACGGAAAAATGAGGCATGTTTATAGCCAAACCTGGTGTGGCATACGGCGAATCTACCAAAACCGCCAAGAGCATCGTGGTTTTGATAGAACTGACGTATACCAAATTCGAAATGACATGTGACAATTCTGTCAGAACCGCTGTCTATTTCACACGGCAAATTTGACAGAACTGCCATACATAGTTTTGGGTTTACTTTCAAACCTGTGATAAAAGTGTTTTTTTTTAAAATTAAAACTATTATATTTTTTTCTTTCTCCCCAATCCTCCACCTTAGGTACTGCTATAGCTAAAAAAAATAAATGTGACACAAGGTGCAACGTAATAAATCATTGATCTTGCTCCAAGCGAAATACCTAATCTGAAAATGTATGTGGATGTCTCTTTTTTTTTTTTACTTTTAATGCAAAATATAGCATAACATACCATGAGGCTTGCAAAAATGTCTGAGCTCAAACTTGAAAGGACAAATAGCATGGCACCACACATGATGGCCAAGTCCTTTGTTCTATCACCTGGCCCTCTTCCATGCTGCAACAGATTGGTTTTGCTACACTTAGCTTCCACACTGTTGTAACAATATTATTCACATGATCAAGCTCTTGTAGCAAAATGACATCAAGACAACATAAATAAATCTTACATTCTATCATGATTTAAATCCACTGCTTTTTGAAAGTATATGAAACATACACTTTGTTGTCAAATACCAAATTATATAGTATAATTTTTTTATACACGGTATAACACATGACCGCATAGTAAAAATACATAGTATACAATAGTACGTACAATACACCACTATACTAAATTGAAAAATAAACCATATGGGCTTTTGAATAACGAGAGAAATTATCTACGGCATCAAGTTATTGCAGATAGAAGTTCCGGAATTTGAGATTTTATACATCAAAAATATTCTCTTAACCGAAGGTATTCGTGCTTGGATGACGGTTCAAGATCAGCCTGATGAAAACCTTATTCCCTGGAGCGTTGTTTGTTTTATTTTTATTTAGTATTTGAAATTTTAGGTAGCTCCAATGTTTTGTAGGGAAATTCCCTGCTCTTTTTGTCTATTCAAGGGGTGTTTTTTCCCTTCATTTTAATCGTACACTTAGGTCTAAAGATCATCTGAAGAACCTCATTAATGTCATCACACAATTTTGCAAACCTCTTCTAAGATTTTGAACATCACATCATAAATTTCTCATTTTTCTTTATTTATATATTTCACCGTATAGAAGTTGGACAAATGTTTGTGCAAATTCTCAAATTATGCTTTCAATTAAAAAAAATCTGAAACTTCAAGAAAGTTGGCATTGTTATCCATGTTTCTGCAAATTGAATTAAAACACAAGTTGTATCATACCCTTATGTGATTCACTCAAGTTTTGTTTGATCCATAAAATGTTAGGAAGAGTGAAAGCGGGAGGAAGAAATACATATTTACTTACCCTAGTGGAACTTAATACATTTGGTTATTTACATTTTGATGTTTCCATTTCCAATAAAGTCAATGATACACTCTTCTTTGACTTTAAAATATGATGTAATGAAGCAAAATGACTCATTAAATTGACTGCGCTTCTTATATTGTGAAATAGCAGTTGATACACACATCTTCATGTCATTTTCATTATGGGTTATCGAGAAACAACTTCTCTGTGTGTTTCTAACACATCAGTGTAATTACATATATCTGATCTCTCATATCTCGTTATAGACGGGAGCCTCTAAAGCAATGAGATAATGTTGTTGTTGCGACGGTGGTTATTTACATTTGATATTCTATAAATAAGCGTGTGTTTTCAATCTCTTCCTACAAACATGGGAAAAATATTAAGAGAGATCCTAATCACTGTTATTTTATTTTTTTTTGCTTCTGTGTCCCCCCCCCCCCCCCCCCCCCCCTTCTCTTTATTTAAATATCAAAACATCGACAAAATATCAAAACGTGTGAATGTCCAGTGTGTAAATTCAGATTAAAAACATTATTATATTATTATTATTATTATTATTATTATTATTATTATTGAAGAAGAAACCACTAATATGATACTCTGTATCCTAAACTACAGTTGGTCAATAAAATAGTTGATCATACATCAATTAAAAGCAAATTTGTAAAGTATTCGCTATAATAGTTTGTCAAAATAGTTTTTACATTATTTATAACTAAAATGTAATTAACAATGTATAAAATATTTTGACAATTTGATTTTAATTAAAGTTTTATCAGTTATATCTTAATTAATTGTGATAATATTTTTACGAGGAATAAAATAATAACGATTTCTTGTTCAATAACAGGAAGCAGCTATTTGGGAACTGGGTGAGGGTGATTGGGTAATAAATTTATAAATGTCGTTGGGCTGCAAATAGTCAACAAAATTAAAACGCTTTGGTTTAAAGGGCGAAGGTATTACTGCGACAGTACAGCTATCAACATGGACGATTATATACTTCTATGTATATACATAGGTACGTCTATACATTTATACATTGAACATTCTTCTATCGTTCTTTATCTTTGTTTCCAGACTGCAAACAATAGATTATTGTCGTTGAAATATATTTGGTATGATTGATTGATTGTTCGTGTTGATGATGTTTTATACCTGTTAGCTTTAGAATAAAACAAGAAAAATAAGAATAAATATGCCATAAGAGAGAGTGAAACACATTTCGATGCCTGTTTGAAGTTTGTTTACAATATTGTTATGATTATAATCAAAAGTATCCACGATTCGGATATAATGATATTGAAAGTTTGGAATTAGGACTAATGAGAGAAATGATTGAAATTATTTGTATCAATTTTGAGCACTTTAGCGATAATTTTTTCTGTCGTTAGGATATAATAACTAATGATTGTTGTTGTTGTAATTTTGGCTCTAGATTGGACAAGTTATACTACGCCACAAATGTTTTCCAAAGTATAACGGTTTTTTATTTGATATATAAGAGAAGATTGAAATTGTGTATTTGAAGTATTTAATGACAGAAGAAGAGGAAAAAGACAAGAAAAAAATTATGCAGGTTTTCACAAACTCTAAAAGATTTTTCAATGATCATTTCAAAGACATTCTACACGCTCTTCGCAGCTGTTCATGGCAGCCGGGGTTTGGAAGCGTGTAGTAAGGAGAAATGCATGGCTCACATTCTTTTCGGAGACCAATGTAGTACAACGGATTGATATTAACTAGCAGGATCATTTAGACACGAGGGAGTGGAAGACAACTGGATATATATCTTCCGGAAAGGAATACATGAGATTTGAACATTAAGAAACAAGTGCTTATTTGAGGATAGCTTCATTCTACCAGATGGAAGTGCTGTAATGCGAAGGATTTACGAAAGAGCGATGAACATTCGGCTTGCATGGCATTCTATGGCGATGACTAATGTATTATAATTATTTAGTTGGATAGTGTTTTGTAATAGATGTACAGTTGTTGGCTGTTGATGCTTGTTATGAATAAAATGATATCATTTCCACCAAAAAAACTTATCTTCAAAACCTTTTGATACTTATATTTATATACTTCGATTCTCAAAAAGGCAGTTAGTTTGACATATCTCTGCAGAATTTAACTTCTACAGTTTCTGACTGTTCAAGATTGAAAATAGGTGTTACAAGTTGCAAAAGTTTCATCATTTCATATACAGAAGAAATATTATGCTATCTGAGTCGACCGAATGTTCGGTAATTTTAACCGAATACTTAATTTGATGTTACAACTGAGAACTCATCACTGAACCGTTGGATTGAACATTCGGTAAACGGCTTTATCGCACGTTCGGTAAAACGTTCCGTGGCTGTACACAAATTTCAGAATTAGACTAAACTCAGAGAACACACCCAGAAATCATCACACATGTTCATTCATCCAAAATTGAGAGCATCTTTTTTATATGTTTTTTAAAAATTTAAAATACTTTTATGTGTTTTTTTACAGCATCCAACAAAATCTGTTTCGAAAGTAAAGGAGGAAGAAAGATTTATTTGGTCAGTGTAAAAAAAAGGAGAAAATATGGAATTTCCTTTTCTCTTTCAAAAATTTCCATACATAAAGAGACTAAAACAGCTTATAACAAGAAAATCGCGTGTTATTTAAGACAACAGTGACGTTACCTTCCCCCATTCCATTTACTTCCAACATTTCCTGTCATCAAATCCAATGTTAATTAAAACAATGCAATTACTTAGTACTAGTATATTCTCATTCCTACTCTGTTAAAAAGCCTGCAAAAAGCATGAGCGGTTTCTCTCCTTACTCCAACTTACTCTTCGTCTTCTCTTCAAATCCTTAAAACCTTTCTATTCCTCTGTTTCTTTTCTACAAAGCTGACCTCTGTTTTGTTTCTTGCTTTTACACTTACAGACAACAAAGTCCACGTGCTTTATACTGTTACCTTTATATTTCACTGTTCATTCCATTTGTTTTCTTTCATTGGCTGCAGTAGAGACCCTCAAACTTCACATGCAAGACTTGTAGTCAAGACGTATTTGGAAATTTTGTTGTGATAGCAAGAATTGGACTTTGAGGTGAGGAATTTTTGATCAGGGATGAAGAAGGGAGAACAAAGTCGGTCGCTTTTGGGGGTGTCTTTGACAGAGAGGCCCAGATGGCAGCAATTCTTGATTTGCTCTTCTGGGTTTTTCTTTGGTTATCTCGTCAATGGAATCTGTGAGGTATGGAATGAAAAAAGATTTCCAGATACACCCAAAAGTCTCTGGCTTTTTTTCTCTTTCTTGAATTTTCAAGATTCTGTTATTTATTTTCTTTTCTGACAGGAACTTTTGGATTATTTACTGTTGTTTTTTTTTCCCGGGAATAGTTTTTGTCGTTGTATTTCTCTATGAAATAGTATTTGTCGCATGTCTTGCACTTTTGCCGTTTCAGCGTCAAATTTTCCGTTCTTGTTTTTGGTTCATTATTACCGAATCGTGGAATTTCCTTCAAATTCGCACTTTTTTGGTGTCTGCTGGAGAAGTTTGCTTTCTGTTTTTCTTCTGACATCTATATTTATTTTGATTTCAGTTAGTAACAGAGAAGCATTACATCCGTAAGCATTCTCTTCTCTTCATTATATATATATATATATGTGTGTGTGTGTGTGTGTGTGTGTGTGTGTGTGTGTGTGTGTGTGTGTGTGTGTGTGTGTGTGTGTGTGTTATATGTCTGCGTGTGTGTACTTGTATATGCAAGGACAAATTATCAGTACAAAATGGATCTTTCAATTCAGTTAGCTAAAAATATAGTATTTGATTCTTAACTTAGTTCTTGCCCTTATTCTCCTTCTGTAGTTTGTTATTTTGTTAGCAATCTGCCATATTATTTGTGGTTTTTCTGCTGAGCTGCTAAAAGCTCGAAAGTGCTTTGTTATATGTACTTCATCATCTCTCATCAGCGTCTAATACGTACTTGATTTCAGGAGTATGTGTACAACAGGCTTCAATTCAGGTTAGTAAGGCGATGCAATTCTTTTGTCTTTTGCTGGGATATCGATTTTGCATTTCTGTTTTGTGCATATGTTATTTTTCCCGTGCTTTCTAGATTGACCTTTGTAACCAAATTTTGCAGCTATGGATGGTATTTTATACATTTGTTCAGGGGCTGGGTTTATCTTCTCCTAATTTACCTACAAGGCTTCACCACCAAGCACATGGTCAACCCTTGGAAAGCTTTACGTTAAGTTATCCGCAGTGCTTATGGGTTCACATGGGCTTACAAAAGGGTCATTGGCATTTCTTAACTACCCGGCGCAGCTCATGTTCAAATCAACCAAGGTGTGGCTACTCACCTAGCCAACTGATAACTTGGTGCGAGTTGAAGTAGTTATACAGCTTTGCTTTGGAAAATTGTAGATGTATTCTTCAATCGGCTAAGGCAAAAACTTGGACTGATGATTTCGATTATGTATAGTGACTATCAGAGTATATTAACTTCTAAGGGTCCCCAAAGCAGGAAGGTTGTAAACTTCAGAATAAAGACTGATTCTAACTCCACCTGATAAACTGTACATCTTATTCCACCTCGTTCCGAAGAGTAAATAGGAATTTGGGGCCAATTTTAGTCACATTTTCGTTTGTCTTGCTTTGATCATCTTGGTGCATCATATGGTTTCGAGGGTGATACCTTAAAGACTCTTCTAAAAAAACTTAACCTATATCTTAGTCTCATTACATGGTTTCGAGGTTGTATGTAAGGTATTTTTATTTTGTAATGGGTAGAATCTTTTGTTTGCAATAAGAAACAGGGAGTGGCTTTTCACTTGTTTGTCTGTTGCAGGTTCTACCAGTGATGATTATGGGATCCTTCATACCTGGACTAAGGCGAAAATACCCGTTTCATGAATATGTTTCTGCAGTACTTTTAGTTGTGGGCTTGATCATCTTCACCTTGGCGGATGCTCAAACCTCACCAAATTTTAGTCTACTTGGAGTTGTAATGGTGTCTGGCGCTTTAGTTATGGATGCTTTTTTGGGGAATTTTCAGGAGGCTATCTTTACCATGAATCCTGAAACCTCCCAGGTAAGTAATCAACGCGCTCCGATCTTTATCCACTGAAGCATAAAACAGAAAGGGAAACAGAATCATTGCTCTTCTTTTGTATAATGTAGATGGAGATGCTGTTCTGTTCAACTGTTGTTGGCTTGCCTCTCTTGATCCCACCAATGCTTTTGACAGGGGAACTATTTAGAGCATGGGATTCATGTTCCAAGGTAAACTTCCATTGTACGGGTTGCACCCCATTACGGTGCATTTTCGGATCAGGGTTCGCCCCTGATCCATTGGGTATACTATGTACATTGTTTTCCAAGACTTACCTTCCTATTTATATGCTTTTCCAATCTATCAATGATCAAGTAATGCTTCCTACTTATGCAGCATCCATACGTGTATGGAGTATTGGTCTTTGAGGCTATGGCTACCTTTGTTGGTCAAGTATCCGTACTTTCTCTTATCGCGATATTCGGTGCTGCCACCACCGCCATGGTTCGTGTCTATGTTATTTTCTCATTTTCACCTTCTTCTTCATCCCCATTTATTTCTTTACCGCTTCAAGATGTCAAACAAAATCACACATTCGTAAATCGAACAATTCATGAATCACTGAATAAGATCGTTTAATCGAATCACTAAACAAAGTAACAAAAAAGGTACGTTAATCTTTCCATCACGTAACACTCCTGCTGTTGATGAATTGACGTGAACCAAGAATTCTCGACATTCCACCAAATGTTGATGCACACCTTTAACAGATTCAACAATCCACTGCCACCAATTGTTGATGCACACCTTGAACTGATTCAACATTGTTGATGCACACCTTGAACAGATTCAACAATCCACTGCTTTAACCGATGGAGAGGCTAGGCAATGTGGACTTTATACCATGGAGAGGCTAGGCAGTATGGACTTTATAATGGAAAGGCTATGCAGTATGGACTTTATACCATGGAGAGGCTAGGCAGTATGGATTTTATAGAAATAAATAGGCTAGGCAGTGTGGACTTTATAGGAAAAAAAATTGTCAGGCTAGGCAGTGTGGACTTTATAGAAAAAAAATTGCCACACCGACCCCTATATCTCTTTAGGCCATCAGTCATGCAAGTATGTGAGGAGGTGAAGTGCCTCCTCCTTTATATGGAGGAAGAAATGAAGAATCCTGATGGGTTTAGGGTTCAGAGTTGTGTCTGAAATCAAACCCTCTTGAAAGCTTTTCTCATCCCAAAACCTGATTATATACTTGATATTATCATCAAGTTATCTTTATCCAATATTAAATATTATTATCTAATATTTAATATTAAATATTATTTAATATTTAATTATTATGTACCAACATTTATCTACTAGTCACACGTGGATTATCGCCCCTCGGGGATCAGAAGTCGTACACTTTATGGTCATTGCACTTTGAGCTTATACATCGCGGTCTCTGACCATATGACTTTCTACATATTCGGGGTTTCTATTTTAGACCACACTATATATCCACGAACATACCCGATAATCACTTAACGTTTGTATATTTTACACAATAATTGATATTATTACGTGACATATGTGACATATAAAATTATCAATAATAACGTCTACCTTATGATTAATTTGTGTATACTTAATCAACGTGATGCACATTACATTTATCTTGAATTAACAATTCCGACGTAATAAATGTGTATTTTTTCAATTTTTTCAGGTGACTACAGCAAGGAAGGCAGTAACACTTCTGCTATCTTATTTGATATTCACAAAACCGTTAACTGAGCAGCATGGTACAGGACTTATTCTTATATCAATGGGGATAATTCTAAAGATGTTACCGGAGAATAAATCGCCTGCTCGGCGGTTGGCTGTGGCTCGACCACCAGAAGCTGAGATACAATCTGCTGGTGAAAATGGTAAATTCCAGTTAGGAATTGAAGGAGAAGAGGAAGAAACAGAACCGCTGGTCTGAAAAATGAACAAAGTATGATCTCTTACTTGATAAGTAATGCAAACACAGATTGATTGGCCTCAACATTCATGCTACACAAGTTTTATGCAAACAAAATTTTATATATGATTTGTCTTCACATAGAATATGTGTTAGATTCGTTAATTTTTGAATTACTTTCTCTTAACCCTTGTGTTGTGTTGGTTGAATGTTTAGTATATTAACGTTACTGTCAAATTATTGTGACGTGTGATAAAATAGCCGTTAAGTGTCCTTATAATAGGTTTCCCTCCAAAGTAACTGCAACTCTGGGTTCCATTTTACCTCTTTATTTAATGAACTTCCCTAAATTTCCATTTTATTTTAGAATATGATGGAATAAAATAAAATAACTCGTTTTTGATATTGTAAAGTAGCTATTGATCGGCACAGCTTGACGCAATTTTCATTATGGGCCATCGGAAAATAACCTCCGTGTGTTTCTAACACAAGGATATGGTTAAATATATCTGACATCCTATACCTCGTTATAGACGGGACCCTCTAAGACAATGAGATATTGTTATTGTTGTATTTAATAAACTTCCTTAAGAATATATATGCCTGTTCACATGTCTCTGTACAAATCACCTTTAGAAAATCACCTGTGGGACCGATTTCGGGCGTTACTACCATTAAGGGGAGATTAACCTTCTGGAAAATGGAAAAATCTAGAGGTTAGGTGTATGGATGTGACCTAATATTTAATTCAATCACATAATCTTAAAAAAAATTTCGAACTCTCTATTCTTTAGATGGAGGTATAGTGCATCTGTCTCTCACCCTCTCCAGACCTAGGTATTGTGCGTATGTCTCTTAACCTTTCTAGACCCTAGCGATAGCTTTTGCTGTTGTTCTCTTCGGGTTCTGTCTCTCACCCAGACCTAGGTATTGTGCGTATGTCTCTTAACTTGCGATAGCTTTTGCTGTGTTCTCGGACGCTAACGATAGTTTTGCTGTGGGATATGCTGTGTATGTGTTGTTGTTGCATAATCTTAAAATTTTTCTTTAAATAGAATGTTAGTGTATTTCAGCATGAATTAGATCTACGACCTAATACGATTGCTGGTCGGCTTATGTTTGCAACATTGTTTTGTTCTTCCATATAAGCTCTAATATTATGTGGTTGCCTACAAAAATTTTCATCTGTACCATTCTAAACGAACTATTATTACATTTTTTTGGTCAATGTGTGCATTAATATTTATTCTATCAATAACAAAGTCGCTTTTTCAGGCAACGTCTATGCATTTTCATATAGAATATTCAAAGTTACATGAATACAAATGGATTTAAGACAAAATGCGAATTAAAAGATATATCTTTAGATTCTTTTCTACCAGAAATGGCATACGCCGCTTTGTGGAATTTAAAGAAAATAAATATTTTGTTAGTCCTTTTTCTTATATTTTTTCAGTTTTATCTCGAACAGTTTAACACTAATCATGCTTTCAGAAATCAAGTCGGTCCGATTGTTACAGTTTTTACAAACTTCATGGTAATGTTGTTTTAGGCTTCTAAATACAAACTTAGATTTTAAATTTGTATAAACTAGGACCAATAAATTGGGAGGAAAGGAGTGCTATTATAGGGGATAGGATCAACTCAACGCAAAGGGGTGTGGTGATGCGTGACCGCGCGACACGTGGCAGCAAGGGGGGGTGGCTTCACAACCTCCTTGCTGCCACGTGTCGTGTGGTCACAAGTGGGCGAGGAAAGTTGGAATGCTGCCACGTGTCGTGTGGTCACAAAGTGTGTGAGAAAAGTTGGGATGAGGAGATCTCAACCCATGTCATAGGCGCCTTCAGCTCCACCTTCCTCTTGAAGAAACGACTCTTGATCTGGGCCACCACCTCCTTGCTGCCACGTGTCGTGTGTGGTCACAAAGTGGTTGATGCCACGTGTCGTGTGGTAACAAAGTGGGTGAGAAAAGTTGGTGTGAGGAGATCTCAACTAGTCGCCTTCAGCTCCACCTTCCTCTTGAAGAAACGACTCTTGATCTGGGCCTTTTGGGGTTACCATTTCCCTTGTCATCCTTCTCAGACGGCAACAATGTCGGCCTTCTAGGGTTCATTTGAGGCTCATCTTGAGATTTTAATTTTGGAATTTGAAAACTTTTCTTGGTCTGCTGAGGTTGCTCTAGAAATAGCAGCTACCATCATCACAGCCAGATACAATCACATCACCAAATAATATTGGAACTAAACTCCCACTCACTCACATTATCGTTTCCTCGAACACAGAAAAGAATGCACTTACCCGATAGCCGCTTTAGCAATTAACACACTGGAACTTCAACGATTCAAGTTTTGGGCTTCAAAGGAATCGACATTTTTCCAAGATTCGAGCATAATTTGTGCACAAGAAGCAGCAAGAAAATCTTGAAGAAGATATGTCCGGCGCAAAAAGAAGTGATTTTTTGGGGTAAGAAGATTTGTCGGAGTGCAGTGAGGAAGGGAAAGAAAGTGAGTTGTTGAATGGTGAGAATTTTTGTGGAGGTGGAGATGGCAGGGGGAGGGGGGATGATGTGGCTGAGGTGGTGGTTTGTGGTTGTGGCGGCGGCGGAGGTGCTGCTTTCGCTAGATCTTAACTGAAACTGTTAAAATTGTTAAAGTGAAATAAAGGCGAAACAAATCCAACAAATTTAGATGCAGATAGTTACGATACAATTTGGACTCATTATATACAATACATTTTTCTAAATAAATAATTTTTATACAAAATAATTTGATATGTTTAATAATCGAGTACATCATATTAAAGGGGCCGTTATCAAGTCTAAAACAAATAGCATATTAAATATTTTATGTGTCATAAATTAATACTAAAAATTATTATACACACATTTTTCAGTCAGATATCTAAAGTTACTTATACTTAATATGTCTAAAAACAACTAAGCTTATAACTATCATATAGTCTTCAAAAATTGAACAAAGCAGGTCATATACTTTGTAATATTAAGGAAGCGAGTAAAATTCAATTACATATGATGATGTTTATCATCACAAGAAAACGACGAAAACTTGATGTTATATATATTTTTTTTGTCTAAATTTTTTTATTTTTTAATATAATATGATTTATATTAAAAAATTAAATAAGTCAAAATTTCATAACAGAGACAGTACTGAAAAAAAGGGACTTGGACAACAAAGTTATACAGGTTCACATGAATGAAAATTTCAATTATTTGAAGAATCGAATGTAAAACATGCAGGTGCCGTTTTAGGTATGGACGGTTTTGTATTCGAACACTATTTATATATTTTGACGCAATTGTTAATACCGTTCAAGAGTGATCTTTATATATAACTAACAATGCCAAATGCGTCTAAATTGTTTCATAAATTTTTAAAAAAACGTAGTATACTTTGGAAATTTATTATTAATATTGTAATATTTATTAAATTTCCTTACCTGTGGTCCAAGTTTCCCATTCCACAAATCTTCGATTTTAACTCATCTTTGCAGTTAGCAGGAAAACTTGTGTTATTCTGTATGTGCTTGACTTTATCTATTCTGAATTACTCCCTTTAGGTCACACATGACCATGTAGTAACCTTATACGGGTAATTCTGCATATGCCATCGATTTGGTGTGAATGAATTTTATTCATTTACACTAATTGGTTGTAGCAGTTGATCGGTATACTTTAACACAGATTTCATTTTGGATCATCGAAAAACAATCTCTGTGTGTTTTTAACACATACGTATGGTTACGTACATCCGACCCCCCATGCATCGCCATAGGCGGGAGTCTCTGCGTCAATGGGTAATGTTGTTGTTGTGCACTGTTGCGAACAATAATTTATTTTTATCATTGATTTCTTATTCCCAAACGACAATAACTAATTTTAAGAAACTAAGCATATTGTCTCATTCCAAAACACACTTTAAACACCCATTCTCAAACACTTTATGTGGAGACTCGTGCATGACACTCTTCCAACTGGAATCAATCTACAACGTCGAAATCTTGCTGAACCTGGATGTCTAATTTATGGTATTTCGGCAGAAACGGTTAGTCACATATTCCATCATTGCACTATCCCCACAGCAGCTGCAGAGGTGCCAGGCAATTCTACCCGGTGGCTCAAAGCTCCAGCCCCTACCATGATGGATCTTTTACAGCAGATTGTTGATGCAACTGGAGATTGCAGGCTAGCGAAATTTAGCTATCTACCGTGGCATATATGGAAGGCTCGATGTTCTTACATTTTTCAAGGTCAAGTTCCATGCATTTCATCATTGGTTGCCCTTGCCGAAAGCCAAGCCAATGAATATTTTGAGTCTCATGCAATAGGGGAAAAAAGTCGGGAGGAGATATCTAAGGACATGAAATGGAAGCTCCCTGAAAAGGGGTATATAAAAGTTAATATTGATGCATCCATTCGCAATGGTAAAGCGGCAATTGGCGCCATTCTTCGTGAATAGCGTGGCTATGTTTTATATGCTATATCAAAGCCTATATCCTATATCATTGATATAGAACTCCTTGAGTTAATTGCTATTGAGGAGGGTCTCACTTTTGCCTTCAACCATGGTTTCAACCTAATTGAGAATGAGACTGACTGTTTACGCGCTTTTCACCGGCTTATGTCGGTAGAAGAGGACCTCTCCTTGCATGGAACTATTGTAGGCTCCATTCGGTCATTATCATTATGCTTCTCCAAGGTCATATTCGGGCACGTTTGTCGTCGTGGTCGTGGTAATGTTCCTGCACACTGCATTGCGCAAATAGGCTTAGACTTAGTCTCTTTTGCGAAATGGAATGAAAATTTTCCCCGCCATATACTAGCTGCTTCTGCAGCCGACTGTCTATAAATGAAATATCTGTCTTGTTTCAACAAATAAACATAGGTGCTCTCCCATCCGCCGATAGAGGAGGAAAATTATCACTTTAACACAAATAGATGTTGGCAAAAGAAAAAGAAATTGTTATTTTGAATCTTAGCTTAGTCTAACATACTATGTTCGCATATTAAAAAAAAGATGTTATAAATAATTATTTCTAAAAATGAATGAGCTGCTCCCATGTTTCGCTTTTAGTCTCAAATTGGATTTAAACATAAACCACATATTGCGAAGTCATAAAACATTTGGAAATTTATTTGCTCTAACCCCAAGTTCGAATTCCGGAAACAAAACTATATGTAACTTTGGGAATTTTTTTTCATGCAAATGGGAAATGTAGTGACACAGTAAGTAAGTTCGATTAGTTCTTATATATTTTTTAAGACATCATCATCATACCCAGTATATTCCAACGACAACAAAAGCTATCGTTAGAGTCTGGGGAGAGTGAGCGGCAGGTAGAGCTGTAAATGAACCAAACCGTTTGGTTGTTCGGCTCGAGTTCGAGCTCGAGCTCGGCTCGGATAAAAGGTTAACGAACAGAGCTTGAACACCTTTTTTCTGTTCGAACTCGGTAAGTGGTACCGTTCGTTTAAGTGTTCGGCTCGTTAATGTTGTTCGTGAGTTAAACGAAC
>AP025070.1:6469452-6643235 GCA_036186865.1 Eustoma russellianum
CAGGTACGGATGAGAAGGGTTACCCTAAGTGGCGTCGCCGCCATTTCTCGAGCGGCTGAAGGTGTCTATGGACTTTCTGCTGCCGCCGCTAACGCCAGAAGCTACCAATTTATCCCCACATCTTTCTACAGCTCAAGGACCGATCCCGATTCTTCCGTCAGGTCTCATTGGTTCTCCGGAAAATGCTCTGGCTTAGTTCAAAAGTCCACTTGCGCTGTCACTGGAGGCCTGATTTTCTCGGTGGCGGCTTCAACTCTGGCCGAAGAGGTTCACGCTAAAGAACCACTGCCGGCAAATTTACGGCCTGACGACGTCGTTCTTTACCAGTATGAAGCTTGCCCTTTCTGTAACAAAGTTAAAGGTAAGCCTTTTTTTGGGTGGGGGCTTGTGTGTTTCTGCGGCAGTTTCTGTTTAGGGTTTATCAAGGGTTCTGTAGTTGTATTCTAGAGTTTTCTTTTTAACATAATTAATTAGAAACTGAAACCTGTTGGTTATGACGTCACTTAGGCATTTAGGATATATGAAATTGGAGACTTTATTGATTTAAAAGAAAAGAAATTTTTGCTCTTTAAGTTTGGCATTCTGTATAATTGTTCTCTTCGAATTGTTTTAGTTTTTAAAGTTAACATGCAATTTTGGCAGCATTTTTGGACTACTACGACATACCTTACAAAGTTGTAGAAGTTAATCCTATCAGCAAAAAGGAAATCAAGTGGTGTGATTACAAGAAAGTGCCCATACTCATGGTTGATGGCAAACAGATGGTGGATTCATCAGGTTTATTCTTTGATCATTGCTCTGCCATCAGCAATAATCCTTTTTCCAAGGGCGGATGAAAATCTGAAATTGTCTTATGTGATTGTGCAGATATAATTGACAAGTTATCTGAAAGGTTCCGTTCAGAAGCCTCAGTTAAACCAAATTCACAGGTTGATGATGAAGAAAAGAAGTGGCGCGGGTACTGAGACTTTTGATTGTAGATAAATTTTTGGTTAGGATGTATTCATCAGATTTCAGCAAGGTTATTTGATCTTCTATAATTTTTTTTGGCTATTTTCTGAAAGTTTATTGATAACTCTAGGTGGGTTGATAACCATTTGGTGCATATCCTGTCTCCAAATATTTATCGAAGTACTACTGAGGCCCTTGAATCATTTGATTACATCACCAGTCATGGTAAGATATGTGGAAGCAGCAGATGCAGACCACTTATTCCTGTTATATGTGATTTGTCTGTGAGTAGTCTTTTCCATAAGGGAACATTAAAGCTTGTCACTGATGACTTAAAAACTACCGACAGGATTTGATTATATTTCTGTTTTGTCAGGGTGTGAGTTTCCGCCTGTGTGTTGTTTCTGTTAGTTTCTATTGTTTTGCTCTTCTCCTCGTTCCGGTAAGTGATTAGAGTAGCAGCTATGAAAATTTAGCAGAATTTTTACTTTGCTCAAAATCTGAGCAGGAGAAGTTAGTTTGAGGAACCGGGCCAGTAGCTTCCGCCTTTTTTTTTTTTTGAAGAATTTGACAATCATGTGGTTTTCATTATTGCATAATGATGCATATCATGTGATGATATCTTGGGACATTTGATCCGCAAGATCTTTGTGTGACTCAATATTTCTGTCCTAACTCGTGTTCTCCACATGTAGACATAGTCCTTTGAAGCATGTGTTAACTGCAAGTCTTTGTGGTTAAGTTCTTTGTCTCTCATTGGGGGTGTTAGCCAGAGTTTGTTTAGTGGAAGTCCCAAAGTGGACAATGCATCATTTCTTAGCTTCGTGGAAGTTGATTGCCAAAAATAATTGGTGATGTACAATGAGCCCCAAAAAAATGTGCCTCGGATATGGCTTTTGGACCCTGGTGATGAAGGATCATGCTATTCTAGATTCTGATGAACGCCTGATAAAATTTGTTTTTCCTTGCTGATAGATTTTTAATGTCACTTTTCTTTGGATGTTTCATTAGTATTCTCATAAACCTTGTAGACGTTTATGCGTTGTTTGCTAGTATACGGGACTCCAGTATGTTCTTTCTGCAGGTAACTTCAGCTTTACTGAGAGAATAGCAGCAAAGTATGCTGGAGCTGTGGCCATGTATTTTGTATCAAAGAAGTTAAAAAAGAAATATAATATAACCGACGAACGCGCTTCCCTTTATGAAGCTGCAGAGACCTGGATTGATGCTCTGAATGGCCGTGATTTTTTAGGTTCGTCCACTATTCTGTAACATACGTTGGTGCTAATCTGTGATTTTCTAATGCTTGGTTCTTAAGGATTACGTTTACTTTCCGACAGGTGGTTCAAAGCCCAACTTAGCTGATCTAGCAGTGTTCGGCGTTCTAAGACCCATACGCTACCTCAAATCTGGCAAAGATATGGTAGAGCATACTCGCATTGGAGAATGGTATACTCGAATGGAAAATGCTGTTGGGGTGCCTGCTAGAATACAGGCATGATTAAGCCTTCTTGTTGTTCCTCTGGGTTCAAGTTTGAATCTGAAAGTGGAAATTTTGCTTTAAACTACACTTCCAATAATTTTGGACCATTTTCCCCACGAGTAAAATATACATTTTCGAGTACGATCACAGGCTTCCACTAAGTTGTTACTTGAATGGAGAGTCGAATCATTGATCTCTTGGCCCCAGGAGGCATGCATTATTTTTGAAAGTTATTATCTTTTTCACCTAAAATGCTCTCATACCTAGTTGGATGTACTGTAGGCATCCTGCATAGTAAAGGATGCATAGGTTGCTGGAGTTTGATTTTTCTTGCGTTTATTTTTTTCCTCTGCAAGCAATTTCGTAGTTTACTCACTCTTGCACGCTTTTTCGTGCATTTGTATTAGCATTAGCATTTAGGAATAAGCAGTGAGGAATACATTGTGGATTTTCACGTTTTTTGCGTGTGCTTGTAAAAACATATTCTACTGAAGTAAGTTCATTTGAGATGCTAGTGCGTGTATTGTTTTCCATTAGTATATTTTATGGATGCAATTAAGTTCAGTGAATGTGAACTTAGTATTGAACATAATTGTTTGAATGAAGTAACGTTTTGTTTAAGATGGTGAATTAAAAGTAAAAGCACAGAGGATCCAATTAACCATATCACGGGTACATTGACGAGGAAATAGACAGATGAACTGGCTTGTTTGCGTTTTGCTTCTGGTTTTTCTTCTGTCCCAGTTCTCCAGTACTAGTTTTCTCTTTTTCTTTTGGGAAACGGATCAGTTTTATTCATATAGCGAACTTTTGCACGTGTAACATCATACAATCATCAGAGGACTCTATGTACATGATCTTGATCAATATCCTCCAACTCCCTCTCTCCCATGCAATCCGGAGTTCTCGAACTTGAGTAAGTATTCTATTCTATCCAACAACACATGCATCAGTCTCTCTATACTCGGGTCATGATAACATCGATTACGTCAATAGCAAAGCATAGACATGTATAGGGATGAGATCCCTCACCCCCACTCCCTCAGCATCCACCACGTGTCTTCAACCCACTCTTATATACCTTTTGGTGATCATCTCTTATTTAGCCTCACTAACCCCTTCCACTGTCACGTGTAGCAGGGTCTTTTTCTCACTCTTACTTTAGAGGGTGAGGAGATCCGGTCCCCTAAGTGTGTACTTCCAGCAGTCCACTCAACCATTATATCTCAAACTCTCGCGTATTTAAATCAATCCATTGTTGTGCGCTTTGACTACCAAAAAAACGTAGTCCAGAACCGACCATGTACCATCTTTTTCCATTGAGACCTCCTGCTGCTGCAATCTCTCGGCGCACGGATGACGCTCTCATCCACTTGGCCACAAAGTTGGCAAGTCGGTGAATTGCCCAAATGACGTTGCTATATCAGTTGGGTCGTAAGAAGTTTCTCAAGACGAGATTGACAAAGTAGGAAATTACCCCATTGCGAAGGTGGTTCGTTTATTATTTGAAATTTCCGTCTATTTAATTTTCTTTTGTTCTTTATGTTTTGTGAGCCGTCTATTTAACTTTGAAAAAGGATACTCCGAACTAGAACAATATTTTGAACAAGAGAATAGCAATATATGTATGCTATCTTTAGGCACATAATTTTCTCAAAAAGGTACAATGCTTCCAAAATGGTGAGCATATGTCTCAAACATTTTTAGAATAAATCAACTTGTCCTTTTTGTTTCCCTTTTAAATTATGTGATTTAGATCTTAACTACTTCACAACGGATTCATAAATGAAACAGCACTTCCTTATTCATCTTTTTTTTTTTCCAAAAAAAGAGGAGCAAAATACAGAATATACAGAAATTAAGCGAATATAATATCCAGCGAAAATTAAAAAGAGGTGTAAAAGGGTAATTTTATCCTCTTCAATTATATTTTCAATTATTATTTTTACTAGGGGATAGAAAAGAAGGACAATTGAAACGTCAAAATTATTTCTTTCAGATCATACATGTCAACGCAAGCAAACAGAAAGAAACCATCAATTTCTTGGGATCGATCGCTTGCAATCCAAGAGAGTGCAAACTTGATTTTAAATGTACACATCGAGTTCGTGAGTATAATGTACAGAATCTTTTTCTTTTTATGGCTGGATTGTTAGATTAAAGTACTGATCTAATTTGTAGAAATTGACTGTTCTTGATATGAAGGTGATACATGGTGAAGAGCTATTGTTAATATAAAGGCTTGTGAAGAGAATCCAGTGGATTAAGGTAAGAAAATATAGATCTTTTATTTACTTTTGTTATTTTAACTTGGTGTAATGGAGATGACGATGGATGTGAACTTGATGTACTTTTATGACATGTACATGTTGAATTTGATGCTTAAGATGTGATTGGGAAGTAAATTGATCTACATGGTTGAACATTTGTACTTTGATGTGATGAAATTGTGTATGGTGTTGATTGAGGTACAATAGGTGATGAAGTTTCGAAGGGTTTTATCTACGTAAAACCCAAACTGATGTTTTGACGAGAGATATCGATCTCTAACGTTTAAATGTTTTAGAGATCAATGTCATTGTTTTAGAGATCGATCTATAGACATGGATTTGTTAACATTGCTGGCCGCACTGTCACAGAAGATGGAAGTGACAGAGATGAAATGCTGAGGTGGATGTGTGGGCGTACAAATCTAGACAAGATAAGAAATGAGGTATACAGAGAAAGGTTAGGAGTGACTAGTGTAACAGATAAGATAAGAGAGGGAAGACTGAGATGGCTTGGGCATGTCAAGATGAGAAAGACAACGACGTCTGTCAGAGCAATTGAAAACCTCACTTTAAAAGGAAATAGGAGTAAAGGCATGCTCAAACTGACGTGGGATGAGCAGATTAGGCATGACTTACTAGAGTTGCACCTCTCTGAGGACATGGTCCAGGATAGGAGTGCATGGAGGCAGAGAATTAAGGTTAATGAGGGGTAGACAGGATATAGGGCATCTTAGAGCATACTTGGATTAGATTAGTATTTGCACTTTATTTTGATTTTGCATATTTTGTTTTGGTCTTTTTCTTTCAATTATTTGTGCATGTGCACTATTATGACTATTTTAATAGCGGAAGACTTTTGTATATGTTTAAGTTGACTTTGCACTTGTTTGTTTATGTTCTGCCGTTTCTTTATTTATATGTACATATACACGTTAGGAGTATTTTAATATCGGCAGCCTCCACTTTGTATTTTCTGAATTACCTCACTAAGACACTATCACATCATACCCGTATTATTGTGCCGTTTATGCAGGTACATATAGAGACGGGGGTCTCTCTGGAATCAAACTCTTTATCCCTTGGGATAGATGTATTGTTTGCCTGCCATTTACCCTATCCAGACTCTAGCGGTAGCTTTTGATGTCGTTGGAAAATACTAGGTTCGATTGATTGATTGATGCCAAGGAATATCAATCGACCGATGTCGCTTCGACCCATAGATGTAGTTCTTTTATAGATTGATGTTACTGTTTCAGATATCGATGTAGAGATTGATATAACTGTTTTAGAGATCGATGTCTGGGGATGGTATACATGTTTAGAGGATGATGTCAAGAGATGTTTGAAAGAATGATGTAGGGTAAGTTTAACTGATTGTATATTATCTTGATGTTGTTAAATGAAGTATGTAAGTCTGTTAAAACAAGTTCTCAAGCGTTTTATTTGTTATGTTTCATGTCTATATTTATATGTACAAGTACGTTCTTTTATAAAGCTAAGTATGAACATATCCAAGAACCCACCAAAAGATAATGATCTCTTCTTTGATTTCAAGATAATTAAAGTAAGAGGGCTAGACCAAACTCTTGTGGAAAACGAGCTTGGCATACCCGTTATGATATTAATGTAGCAAAAGAGTCCCAATAGGATAAATATGTAGTAAGTTGGACTTCTTGTGGTATGGAACGTGGACAAGGTGTCTTAAATGAAAGGGAGAAAAAAGTAGGATGAATTGTTTGGTCTCGTTTGTAATGTGGAAAGACTAAAAGAATGCATGAAATAAAATAAAATGAAACAAAACGGAACGGCACGAAACAAAACGGAAGGAAATTGGAAAGAATGAAATAAAAAGACGATGATATATGCACTATATGTATGTATGTCTTATTATGAACCGAAATGATCGTATGCTTAAGCCTAGGGAACAACAAGTGAAAGGTAGAAATAGTGAAAGTAGATAAAAAGTTTATATTTCTTGCTAAGCATGTATTAGATCACTCTTTTTTGATTTATCATTTTCAGGGGATGCGTGATAATGTCCAAAATTATCATAGATAGAGAGTTTATTTAATTCTATGAATGGTATCGAGATTATCTTATGAATTTGGAATTTCTTTTAATGTAGTTGAGACGTTGAAATGTTGAATGTTTATGAGATTATGTTATGTAAGTTTTAATTTGCAATGCTTTTATTAATGTTCACACACTTTATTTATGAGACTAAATGCTCTTGATACGTGTTGGAGATGTGACAGTGAACGTATATGTAATGTTCACTTGCATCTGAGTTTTGCTGTTGAGGTTTTCAATGATATGCTTATAGCTACTTGCGAACCATTTTAAAGGTTGAACCACAACCAGTAAAGGTCCTGCCACACTCAGTCTCAAAGATAGTATATGGATGTAAATCAAGTACCCAGCAGCCCGCTAGCAGGAGCTTGGTCATTTACACAGTAGTCTGCATAAGGAGCCCCCAACACTGTAGGCAAGCCTACATGTCAAGAAACTCCCACACTATGTACTTGCTGGGAAGAGGCTTTCTTGCCTTTTGCAAGAATTGAACCCCTCCCACACTATGTACTTGCTGGGAAGAGGCTTTCTTGCCTTTTGCAAGAATTGAACCCCTGACCTCTCTTTTGAAAAACTATTTTAGAATAACATTATGATGATATTTGTGTTTTGTCATTACAGTACGTCTGAAACCATTTGATTTAAATTACATGCCTTAATAATTTGGTATCATTTTATTCAAATCCAGTGTTCGGTAAAAATGACCGAACATTCGGTCAGCTGTATACAACGAAAATTTTTGTTGTCTTTTAATAAAATGATATAGCGTTTGCAACTTAAAACATCTACTTTCAACCACGAATAGTTGTAAACTAACTTTGAAAGTTAAATTTTGCAGATAGATGCTAACTTAACATCTTTATTGTAAACTGAAAGTTTATAAATACAAAGATCCTATGTTTTGAAGAAAAACTTTTATAAACATGTAGAGTTTTCCTTTCTCTTTTTTTTTTCTTATTCTTCCTCTAATACTAAACATTTCTAATACATAAGTTCAATATTCTTCTCGTAGAGAAAACGGAAAACGAAGCTACTATATATTGAGAAGCATTTTCTAATAGTTCACCTTGATTATTGGTGGAATCAAAATTGCTTTAAAGAATGTGTAACTTTTGTTACATTTTGATTATTCTCTCGTCTTCTGTTGCTTTATTTTTATTTGGTTACCATATTGTTTGCCATATTTTCCAACAATAGATTCATCGACGGTAAAAGATAATTTGGACGAGGGACACTCTCGGCTCATCGATAAAAAAGGATATAATTTGATAGTAAAGAGAGGAGGAGAGGAGATAAGGATGGTTGGAGAGGAAGGGCGAATAAGACAATATGTGAAAAGAGAGAAATGACTTTAAACTTTGTGTACGAGACTTTATTTTCTCGGCCTTCTTTTTCTTTGGGTAAAAAATGTGACAGGTGTGGCCACGTAACAACAATCCATGTAAGTCATTTCCAATTTTTTTGTGTATACATAACGGTTTTATCAAAATTGTGGTGTGTACCACATTTCTGTTAAAATTGTGTTGTGTCTATGGTCAAATGAACATAACACAGTTTTGTCAAAATCTTTTTGTGTGTTACATCATGATAATGACAAAAGAGTATGATGTATGTGAAATTACCTCCAAGACTACGACACAAACAATTTTCTTTTATTAAAACTATAATATTTTTAAATTTTATAAATATAATTTTTTTAATTTTAAATTACAAATATAATATTTTTGACTTTTTTTTTTCTCCAAGCATTTGATTTTAAAGGGTATTTAATCTTTTGTGTCTGTGTGTGTGTGTGTGTTTTTTTTTACTTCTTTTGCAATATTTTAGCAACGGCGGGGAAGCAGCTTTTGGTAAAAATGGAGAAACAATCCAATCTTTGCCGTTTCTCGTTTTCGCCCTAGACTAATGACGAGATAAACCTTAAAGAATCCAAACTCCGTTCAGTATTCATTCGAATTCAGGCTTGTGTTCCTACTTTTGTGATTCCCCTGCGCCTGTTTTTGATTCCTTGACGGTACTTATCCTGGTATATATTTTTTTTAATATATCGAATCCTTTCGATTCCTTCAAAGTCTAATTCATTTATCTCATGGATGATGGACTTCTCAACGTTTTCCAGCCCCTTTTTCGAAACCTGATCCAAGATGTGAAAGAAGGGGTTTCTCCCCCCTCCGATTCTTCAGTTTATGTGCGTTTATAGAATGTTTCGTGAAGACTGTTATTTTAACCAAATTTCTTCATTTTTATTCGTCAGTTTATTTTCTCAAAATGTTGTTCTTTAGTTGAAATATGAATTTCGTTGTATCAACTGGTATCTAGGGGTCTCTTCTTCTCCCTACTATGCCTCGGATGGCTGACCAAAAGACTACCCTTAAAAAAAAAATATTTTTTTTCATGCTTTTGGCCGAAAGGTTGGCAAAAGCAAATAATATATGTTTGTTTGATGTTGTTGCTGCCGTGGGTGGCAGTAAGGGGGGGCACATAAGAATAAAAAGAATAGCACAGTGGGGGGGGGGGGGGCGGCTGAGTTTGGGGAGGGTTTATGGGAATGGTTAGATAGGGTTATGCAGTTATGTTTTATCTTTTGACAGTCAACAACATTACCCATTTTCTTACATGTTGTCGTCCATGAGTGGTCGAATGTACACAACATACCTATGTATTAGAAATACACATACTTGGTTTCAGATGAACTATAATGAAAAATTTGTCTAATTATGCTATAGGATAGAAGATGAGTAACACTCAGACAGGAGGCACTTCCAAAGTGAAAGTTGGATCGTCTCAACCATCAGAAAGCTCGTTTAAGCGCAAGCGCGGAGTGTTTCAGAAAGATTGTTAGTATCTTATCCTTGCCTTCTTTAACTTTTTCAATTGATATATTGCTTTGGCGTTAATCTAGGAACTCCTTTTTGGCCTTGACAGTGCAGCATATGATGTATGGATTTGGGGATGTTCAAAATGTATGTATTCATCTCTCTGGTCTTCAAATTTAGGTCTGGTTCTTTGGTCATACTTAAATGGCTTTTCTGGTCACAGTTATAGATAGACACACGTATCACATAGAATTGCGCACGAACTATTTCAACCGTTTAGATATGTGGATTGCTGATACTTGAATGGTTAAGTTTGCTTAATATTTGTTCAAGTGTAAGGAATTTGGTTGTCAAGTGGAGGAGTTTGGTCCTGATATGCTTAGCTATATGAAAAGAGATGATTATTTCGTGCGGGTACTACCTACAATGATCTTTTTGTCTAAAGAAAAAAAATTAAATAACTTGGTCCTTCCTACACATAATTTTGGAAGTTGGAATAGGCTGTTTTTTAACTAATGCATCTGTTTTTTCTTTCTTTTGGCAAAGAAGTGGTGTTCCAAGTATTCCATTCTTTGCATGAGTTTAACATGCTTATTTCTTTATTGGAGTTTTTTTTGGCTTTTCAGATCTTTCTTCTTCATGAATATATGAGCATGAATATATGTAAGCAAGTTTTCATTATTTTGTATGTGCTCCAACTCTGCCTTCTGAGATACGCTATTGGCAATCTGCAATCATGGGGAAAAGAATAATTTGTTATAATTCTAAACTTATTCTTAGGAACCATAACTTAGAAGGTGGTGTATGGTGGTGTTATGCACATTATGTGTTGTGTATGTTTGTTAAAAATATAGTGGTCTGTAGTTAAATTTGCCTTTTGGAACTTGGAAGTTATTTTGTAGTTTTGTGATTAACTACCTTATACTGCACTTTCAGCCTCTTCCTGAAACCGTGGCACTCGTTGAAGACATTGTTGTGGATTACGTCACAGATATGGTATGACAAACCTTTGCTTTGAAACACCAGGGCAACCTGTACACTCTATATGAGTTAAAAACACTTTGTTCCGACCTTTTTTTGCGACATGACCTCCATAGGTTCATAAAGCTCAGGATGTTGCGTCAAAAAGGGGAAAGCTTTTGACGGAAGATTTTCTGTTTCTAATTCGGGAGGTAAAGTATAATTTTTGATGTCTATGATCTCTTGATATATCCTTCATTTGTTAGATCAGTAGTCCTATCTTCAAACTTAAATGAAAACGGGAAAACAAATATATATGACATGGAGGGCTTCTTGGAGAGCTTAATATCATGATACACTGGTGTCCATAAGCTATGTACATAGGAACAAAAGACTTCCTTTGATTTTTGGCAAGTTGGGTTTAATGTTTAGAGGTAACCTTTAGATTTTCGTTCTGTGTTTTTAAAACAGGAGATAGTGGCTGTCATGTGGGTGAAAAAGTTATGGATAGAAGAGTAAATAGCAATATTTGTTGAAACTTTAAGAACTATCTGATGGTAGCAAATAGTTTTTCAAACTTGTCCCAGCCATATCTTTCATGTTGGCCCATTTTCTTGAATTTTATTTATGTTTTTTAATGACCTGTTGTTTTGTGGCTGATGACTTCATCAACACTTGTAGATTCTTAAGGCGTCATCCTATTAAATTTGGAAAAGCAGTTTTATTTTCTGTTTGTTTGTTTTTAACTTGGTGTGTCGTGTGGTACCTTCTGTCGAGTGGTGTATATATTCTGTTCATACATGTCAGTAATGCACATTTTGCCCAATTGGAGATGGATTAGTCTGATGGTTTCTTGGGTGCCCCAGAATGATTTTGATTCTTCGGATGATAAAAATTTTAACTGGGTTTGCTGTGTTAAGATCACCTTGAGCAATTCTTGGATAATCTTGGTTATGGTTATGTTGTATGCATATTGAACTCATATATGGTCGACCTTTCCTTGCACAAATGGTTGATAGAAGTGGTTCATGTGTGTTTTTTTTTTATGTTGAAGGACTTGCCAAAATATAACCGTTGTAGAGATCTGTTGCATATGCACGAGGAGTTGCAACAAGCAAGAAAAAACTTTGACATCGATGAGGAAAAGTTGGCAGCATCAGCAGAGTAAAGAAAAATGCTTTCATTTCTTCCCTTCCCTGAAACAAGATGATGTCTTTGTAGTATAGCACATCTTCCTCAAAGTGCTGGTGAGAATGGACACGAAATAAAAACAAGCGAGGAATTTTGATCAGGAATTTCTTGTCTGCCTTTGATTGATTGTTTGTCTGAGGTTTTCAAATTTCAATTATAGTGACTTAGGTACGCAGAAAAGGGAAAAAAGTTGTATTAGCTACTTATGGTAGACCTTACACCGTTCAGTATAGTTTTTTGGTGTTGGAAAGAAATAATAGCGTTTCTTGCCGATGAATTCTGATTTTCCATATTACTGGACCTGTAATAAACAACAATAACATTACCCTATTGTCTTAGAGGCTCCCGTGTATAGCGGGGTATAGAAGGGTCGGATGTACACAATCATATCCATGTGTTAGAAATATACAGATGTTGTTTTCCGATGATCTCATAATGATGTGTCAAGTTGTGTCGATCAACTGCTACTTTTAGAGACCCTGTCTATGGCGGAGTATAGAGGAGTCGGATGTGCGTAACCATACCCATGTGTTAGAAACACACAGATGTTTCCTAATGACCTCATAATGATGCTTCAAGTTGTGTCGATCAATTGCTACTTGTAGTCAATTTATTGACGATCAACTGCTACTTGTAGTCAATTTATTGAGTCATTGTAATAAAGAAAATACTATATTTCTAGGTGAGACGATTGCATACTAAAATCAGGTTTTCTGTTTTCTCCAAAGGGGTTTACTTGTTCGTTTTAGAAATTTAGTGTTTTAACGTATTAAATACTTGCGTATTTTGCTGATGCATAATTACTTATATAACATGGAATCAAATAGTGACTGTACATGGTATATCTAAACACCAGGCCCTAGTATTACTCTTAATGTTTTTCATTTAATACAATTGGCGCTAATATTACTCTAATGTTTTTCCAAGACGAGTATTACTCTCGTTTCATAATCTATTCTATATACATTATGGCATTTTATTCATGTCATATCTCATTTTTATTGGTAAATCGTCGACAAATTAATTCTTTGAATACCTATACTTCAACAAATATAATAGAAATGGTGCAACAGCCTAGCATTTATGAATTTGTCTAGATTTTCCTTAAGCGACCGAAACGTTCCGTGGCGTTTTCAAGAACAAAAACAGAGAGGAAACTACAGTAAAAATATACTAACAAAACTAGCCTCTGTCAAGACATTTCAGGCTTTAATGTTCAAGCTTGATTCTACCAATATATTACAACAAAACTAAGAGTATAAACATATATCACAGTGTACAATATTTATGAAAAGTAGTATACATTATAAACGTACATTCCAGGTATAGACATACTAGTATAATATACATAAGGTAAATAAAGTAAATCTACATACATAAATAGTCAGCAAGTAGCATTGGATTAGTTCTTCATTATTTAAAGGTAAAATAACCGTTGTCGCTTTCTTTCCACTTGTGTTCTAACCGTCCACTTGCATTCTAACCGTTAGAGGTTTGAATTCAGTCCCTATAAGAGATCTCTATTGTACATTGCACATTGAATAGCTTAATGAGAATATTGAGTTTTCTCTCGTATCTATAATCACCAGCAAGAATTCACTCATACTGAAAGATTTTCCAACATAATGAAGCTTTATAAATAATTGCAAAGCAAAATCAATAATACATCTCTATAAAAGGAACAGAAGAAAAAGAAGATACTTCCTGATAAGTACTGATCCCGGGGGGAAAAGACAAAAATAATTTGATGTCAAGAATCAAGCCTTCTGTTTGCCTTTTCTGAGTTTCTCTAGTTGTGCTTCAGCATCTTTCAACTGCTGTTTTATGTAAGATATTTTCTCCTCTAATGCTTCAGCAGTGCCCTGAATGATTGATGGTTGGTAAGGCGTCAAAAAATTGCTGGAAAATGATTGCAATGCCTCCACTCCACATACCTACAAAAACAACCCATCAGTTCCAATTCAGCAAACAATATAAATAGCACCTTGGACTAATATTTTACTGATGTTTCTGTGGCTAATTTGATTCTAAAGCATGCATACATGCACCAACATTCTGCAGTTGTTAATAAGAACCTTCACAATGACAATAATTAGCTGAGTGAAAGGAGACGGGATTCCCTCATCGCAAAATCCCTCACCCACTCCCCACAGCACGACACGTGGCAGCAGGAGGGGTGGTGAGGCTAGATGAATGTCACACGCATCTATCCCTCACCACCCCCTGCTGCCACGTGTCGTGCGGTGGGGGGTGGGGTGAGGGATTTTGGGTGAGGGGATCCAAACCCGAGCGAAAGCGCTGGTAACATCTCAGGACCAAAACCAGAACCAATCAAAAGCTTCACAACCCACAAGGAAAATAAGTTTTCACTAGAAAGGAATATGAGCTACTATAGAGGACAAAGAATAACTTCCGACTTATTCTTCATACCTCCTGAGGCAGTAAAGGCAACTTTGTAATGTGAAAATCGTCGTATAAAAGATAGAATTGATCCAAGTATTTCTGTTGCATCTTCATCCTAGCTTTAAGTAGCTTGGATTCGACAACTGAACCGAACCAAAGAAAAAGAAAAGATGATAAATTTCACAATACGTGAGATGAAAAAACCAAGAGCACATTCAGGCAGAGGATAAGACGTAGGACAAATACCTTCTTCATCAAAAAGTACTTGGTTGATAATGATGTTATGGGTATCAATCTCAAATTTCGTCAGTTCCTGAACAAGTCTTTCAGTTTCATATAAGGAGAGAAATTCTGGGATGCAGACACAAACAAATGTTGTTAAGTCCTGTACAAGCAACACCTCATTAGCGCATCGAACAAAATTTAACAGTAAATGCCCTAAGACACAATTAGTAAACTAATGATATGACATAAGAGATGAAAATTAGTGGAAGATTATAACACTGCTTCACTGGCAACGAGCACTCTTTGCAATTTGAAGTATTTAAAGATTACTTAAAACTTACAAAATTAACAACGCTCTTCCTGCTCTAAATTAAACGAGTCAATTCCTAATTGCATCTTTCTCCAAAAAAAAAAAAATAGAAAAAAAGATGTTTATTATCTACACTCAGATATACATCATGTACTAAAGAATTCAGAAATAGCCAATTTAATTAAATTTGAGGCAACCAAGTAACAAGTTAAGAAACAAAAAGTGGACATTTATGCTTTTTTTGCATCCGGCATGGAATTTGTACAAAAACCAATTGAAAGCAGAGGCAATGTTGCACAAACCATTTGCAGTCAAACATCAGTTGATTACCAGAGATACTACAAGTGGAAATGATAAAAACAGGGGAAAAAAGATTATACAACCTTTGGTAACAAAAGATTTACGTTAATTAACCAATTTAATTATGCCACTAATGTCTGAAATATAAAAGAACCGGATCAGATTCTTACTGGATCTTTGAATTGTTTGTTAACTTCCTCAATCATATCTTTCATGCCTTCCAACTTCCCAAGGATTGCATCCTCACCAAATTCATCTCCGGACCCCAAAAGACGAGTTATCTGCAAAAATATTTTAGAACAGCTGATCAATCACATAAGTAGACCAACTGCATGAAAAGTGGAATCCAAGATATTAAGGCGTCTTGCTGGCCTACAACATAAGCCTACAATATGGGTTTCCATTGGATCTCACCCAAGCCTAACATTGCGATCTCCTAGGATTAGATACTACAAGATTTATGTACAATTGCAAAAAGAAAAAAAATACACGAGAGAAAGAAGTGCAGAAGACTCTCGGGGGAGGGGGGAGAAACAGAAAGGCTAGGGTGCATAAGTAATCGCGTGTACAAAGTAAACCACAAATTAGCAACACTGGCAAATGTGGAAGAAAAGACGAACAAGAACATATTGAATTGAGTAATAAATTTGCTTGGAGCACCTAAGTTTCTAAACATGCACCAAAGCCAGTCAAAAAGGTCCAGAAACTTCGTAAACCCAGTTCATTGAAGTGGTACCTTTACACAAAGCTAAAAGGATTAACTCTCGGTCCTTTTTCATAGTTTGAATTTTTGGCATATATCAGGAAAAACTTTGACACAGTTAATAACATTAGTGCTGGTACCACAAACAGAGAAGCAAGTTTCCGTTAGAAAATCGAATGAGATCACTGCCAAACGCGCAGTGGAAAAACAAGACTTGATCTCTGATTTCCTACCAAGGATCCATGTTGTTCGTTTAATTCGACAAAAGAAATCAAAAATTACCTCCGTAGATTCGAAATCTGCAGATGGAAGAGGTGCGAAATCACGAACACCCTCTGTCGGTATCCACACGAACGCTTCCGCCCGGAGTGCTAGCTCTTCAAACGGCGCGGCTGAAGAACTCGTTTTTCACAAAAACGATTCTAGGATTTTTCGTTTTCTGTTATTTCGTTTTTACTGATTGCTTGGTGTCCATGATACGCCAAGCTCCATACATATATATAGATATCAAAATCCGATTCCAGATCGGATTTGTCAACGTCTATCATAATCCGTACCATACGGATCCTGTTAGGATTAGATAAAACCAATCAAAATCCATATCAGATATGGATTCTCTGTTATTATCCGATGATATAAATATATACATAAAAAACGAAATTAATAATAATAATAATAATTAATATCCAATATTAATATTATTAATATTAAAACGATAATAATAATAATAATTAATATCCAATATTAATATTATTAATCTCAGCCATACGCATTCTTGTGTGTGACCCGATAGGCCCATATTAATTGGCAGTTGATTAAATCGCTATTAAACCAACAAGTCGTAATTGGCCTCTAGCAAGGCATTACGACTACCCAATTAATACGAGTAAAGTCCAACTAGCCTAATAATAGTACATGCATTAATCCCTTTGTCACACGATATCTAGTTTGAACATAAGTCATGATCAGCGTCATACTTATATTGTTCAAACATATGATTACTCGATCTCTAAGTAGACTGATAAAACAAATAATATTGATCACACTATCAAATCATTTGAGCACGGCCATGCATTTCACAGTCTCACTAATCGAGGGGCCCAAAGATATCACTCTCAAAAGAGAGGGACAAATTCTATCTTGATTGTTCAACATCCTCTACATAATTTCTATCACATTCAATCATGACCTTTATTATTATCCAATTACGGATAACGTTTGATCATGTCAAAATATAATAGTCCTTATGTTGGAAACTACGACAATCTCAAGTCAAAGGATTAAAACATGACTATCGTGAGATTTACTTATGACGCTAATCCATGTAGTAATCTCATGATGGGTCTATCCAATACACTGTTCTCTAACAAGTATCTATGAGATTGGGCACATACACTAACAGTTTCCATCAGATAACAAAAGCCTAGACTGAAAGATCTCGCTACCACAATCATGATTTAGTAGTTCTTACGCAACAAAGAGCCCTGGCAATTGACAAAAAATGAGCCAAATGGCAGTTTGATGCCGCTGACAACCTAAAAATGTGAATTATTGTCCATGTCAGCTTTCACACTCGTTTAAAGATCCATTTAGTAGTTCTTTTCTTTTTTTTACTCAGGGAGAAAAGGAAGAAAAGAGCCAGTAATACTCTGATGTTGACGTCCTGTAAAATTTTTCCTTTAATCTTTAAATGTATTTTGCTATCACAAAGATGACGTGACGCACTTCTCAACTTTCCGATCTTCACAATCTTGTTAAAAATCTATAAGCCCACATAATACCATCTTTCCTTAGGCATTTCCAATCATCAATTGGAATACCGTCGGGTCCAATCGCTTTACCATTGTTCATTTTTAAAGCATCTTCTACCTCTGGCAATCGAGAGTTATGCAACTTGCCAATACAAGTTCATCTCCCACTGATTAAGTAAAAGGTTTCTCAAAGTATCTTTTCCGTCTATCTTTTATTGCTCTTTCCACTACTAAAATCTTGCTATCTTCGTCTTTAATGCATTTAATTTGAGTCAAATCCCATGTCTTCTATTCTCTCGCTCTAACAATTTTATACACATCTCTTTCACCTTCTTTCAAGTCCAACCGCTTGTAAAAATCTTCAAACGCCTTTCGTTTGGTTTTACTTACGCCTTGTTTGGCTTCTTTCTTAGTAATCTTATATTTTTCCTAGTCTCTTGATTCTTGCAAAGTTGAAGTGTCCTATAACTAGTTCTCCTGGTTTTTTACTTTATCTTGCTCTTCTTTTTCCACTACCAAGATTTTTTTTAGTAGGTGCTCGACTTTTTGACTCGCCAAGTAAATTTTTTGCTATTTTTTATCTTTAGTGTTGCATCCTCTCACACTTCATTTGCATCACCACTTGAATTTCTTAATACTTCATCCTTTTATACTACTTTTCTAAAATCTGCTTGCGTAGCTTCTTTCAAATTCTACTATTTTATCTTCGGTTGTACAGGCCTTTATTTTCCCAATCTTCTATGTCAGATACAAAAATCCAACACTACAACTTTCTCCTGGAATCACCTTACAGTCTTTACAGGCTCTTTTATCTCTCTTACAAGTGATGAGATAGTCTATGTACGACTTATTTGTTCTACTTTTGAATGTAATCAAATGTTCAACTCTTTTTTTTTTCTAAAAAAAACGTATTAGTCACTATAAAGTAATACGTTATTATGAAATCCAATTAATCTTCATCGCTCCTGTTTCCAAAACCAAATCCACCGTGTATGTCATTGTAATCCTTATGCTCTTTATGTACATGTCTATTTAAATCTCCTCTTATAAAGATCTTCTCACATATCGGAATTTCACACATTGTCTTCTAAATCCCCCTAAAATTGAACCTTTAGTCTTTTTTTAACTCACTTGAGAAGAATAAGCGCTAATAATATTGATTGTATTTTTTTTTCAAGCATCAAATTAAAGGCTAATTATATCTCATCTTGTAATAACACCTATTACTTCGTCTTTTAATGAGACACCTATAATAACTCAACTTCATTTCTTGTCTTATTCTTTTATGTATACCAAAGTTTAAATCATAAATTATCCAACATACTAGCTTTCTGATTTATACAATTTGTATCTTGCAAACATAAAATATTTATTTTTCAGCTTATCATTGTGCACACTATCTTCATTGTCTTCTCCTTTAGAGTTCCAATGTTTCATGTTCCTAGTCTATTACTCCTACCTAGCATAGTATTTCTTCTCTTACTATCTAACTTACGGCATAATAACTCTTGCTTGTTTTTCATTGCATATGAGTTTTCTAGGTTACACAGCGGCCTTAGCACAAATGTCGTCGCATTTGGTTTATACAATGGAGAATCTTGCTTATTTGACACTACATTCAAGTCATCCAGATGCAGCGGTCTTTGTTGAGACACCGCATTCAGGCTATACAATGTGTTCCAAATGGGAAACATCCTACTATTACCGCAATGTCTTGTTTGATACATAATCATGTATAATGATAAAGTTTTACATTGGTTGTCAACCTAACGCAACTCTCCTCCTTTATCCAGGCTTGGGACCGTCAAGTCGAAAACTCAACTAAACAAAGTTATCATCACAATAAATTCAGTTTAATTAAACACTGACACAGCTTAGCATAAATACGTAATCATAAAAGCAATAGATGGAGCAGCTAAAGGAGCAACCAGATAGCTATTAATTTTAGGGAAATTAACATGTCAGGGGTAAAGATCCCCTAGCTCTTACCTATCCCATTCTCTGATATCTTCTGTAGGATCATACCACATACACCACTCCATTAAAAATGGAGTATATGTGGCATTCCCTAATTAAAGTGGCTAGAAGATGAGACAAGGAGGGGGTTAGGAGATCCACCGCTAGATGCTCCTATGTGAAAAATAAGAAAAAGGTCAAAAAAAAAAAGGTTCACCTGTGTTATCATGCCACCAAATTTACTTTTCAAACTCATCAACTGGGCCAATCCCTTCTCCAATGTGGTCGGAAATTGTAACAGACGAAGGGTATGACCGGTTGGAGCTGTATCGAATACTATGCAAGAGTAATCCATTGTTTGCACTAATCTGAAATAAATCAGCACAAAATCCTGAGCACACATAATTCCATAATGTACTGACATAAGAAACAGATACATCCATAATATATAGATCGGGATGGTAAAGGTGGGAGACTAAGCAACAACCATAGGGAAAAAAAAAATCTAAAACTGAACCGTAACGAATGCAATATTACACAAGCTACAGCCAGAGAAAAATAAGTGAGACAAAGACCAAAGAAGAAAAATGAGCTTCATGCACGTAGATCCTTGTTCCTTCTCTTACCCTCCACCTCTAGATGAAGAGCAAGAGAAGAAGTGGAAACACGATGGGGGAGAAGTAACACAACAAACGCTTGAGCCTGTAATAAAGATTTCGCTTAACTAAGAAAAGGAAAAAATTCAAAGCTGAATTCCTACCAAACAGTCCACAGTCTTTTAACTTAATCACAGATGATTGAGTTCAACACAAAAGCGATCTCAGTAGTAGGCACCATATTTCCTATGAGCAGGAAAAGTAATTGCAGTTCTTTTTTTAAAGGAAAAACACGAGTACTTACTTTAACATCTCTGCAAAGCTCATTGCTTCATCAATCCCCGGAATCGCATTTGTCAACTCTGACAAAAATCCATCCATTCCATCTGAACCAGCAGGGTCCTCGTTTTCAATTGTTGGGTCAACTTCCTAAGCAAACAGAAGATGACAACTATAAATTTCACAAAACAAGGAGGAACCTTTTTTTGTAAGCAAGGAGGAATCTTTTAAACTGTAATAAACAAGATATCTATCTAGCGCAGATAGCGTCTCATACATGTATCCCTCATTACATATGTAAACACTAGTCAAAAGCTCAAATAACGCAGAAAATCAAATCATACCACAAATGCAATCATACGTATACCAGTACCACAGCAATCTACGTGCACGTATACATGACAGACACTTAAATTTCCTTACAACTTCAAAACGAATACTCCATAATCTTTATATAGTATGATGCTAGCTCTGCACAGATTTAAATTCAATTTTGTGCCAACCAATCACTGCATAACCACAAACTCAAATGGTGTAAAGATTAAGTTGAGCAACTTCCAAAAAGAGATCTTATACCACCCAATATATTGCACTTGCACCCCGAAATTGAAGATAATACAAGGTGGCATTATTCAGTCAAGTAACTTACTCAGTATCAAGTAAAAAAGGTCATGGCTACCCACACTGGAATGACCATAAGTAACAATCATGCCATACAATGAAACCTGACGGGGGAAATCCCATAATTCAATAAAAATCAACTATTGCATCTGTTAAGTTGAAAGTTCTGACTTTTTTCATACAATAAACACAATATTCAAGTCACATGCATCAGCAACATAATAGAACAGCCCGTTAGAATTAAAACAAACCAGTATAAGCATAAGTTCATACTTGATGGAAATAGGGCACGAGATCAGAATCTTCCAACTTGAATCACATTGAACGAAACAAAAAAAAAAACCCAGAAACAAATACCAAAAGAAAAGGAATTGTAGCGAGAAACTGAATTTTTTCAGGTACCATAGCATACAAATTGGTGAACCCATTAACAAGAGTAGGAGTCTTGGTGAATCTTTGCTGAAAGGCATCGCTGAGATTGTGGGCAGGGTCAGTAGAGATGATGAGCACTGAAGATCGAACCTTTGACAACAGAATTGATAAGATTGAGCTACAAGTAGTTTTTCCGACTCCGCCTTTACCGCCGACGAAAACCCACTTGAGAGTATCTTGGTCAAGTATGTTTTGCACTGTTCCCTCCGGCAATTCTGGATTTGAATCCATAATTTCTATGTAGACGGGTTATGAACTCAACCTAAAATCCCGTTCTGTCAGCCGGGTTTTTCTACAGAAATTGTTTTAGCTTCAATTTAAATTTTCTGCCTTGGAGGAGAAACCAGAAACTGCGGATGTCGGCGAACGACAGGAAAGTACGATCAATATTTCCCCGCAGTTTCTCCTCGTAAATCCAGAACACTCCAATCTTCATCACATCATCCTTTTGTTTTTGTTTTTGTTTTTTGTTTTTCTTTCCCTAATTAGCAAATGTTTAAAAGTAGTTAGGTGCGTCTATTTTCAATCCGATAAATTTATGCTTTTTTGGGTTAAAATGATACTATATTAACTGAAGATATCTAAGCATCAAGGGGATGTTACTCATACAATAGCTCTAGTGTATAAGCTATCAACCGAGCCTATGCGTGCCAGTCATGTGTATGTTCCTAACCAATACGTCATCTTAGTATATGAGGGTAAAGCTTATACATGACCATGAAAGTATGCGTGCATATTCTATACGTTACATCCCTATAGACAAAATATTCTCCATAAAAAATGTTCATATTCCTAACCTGCCAAATGTGATAGATCATGGCCGCTAGTGTGATCTTGATTGCCTTTGTTCTCAGTGCTTTTCCTTTGAGTTTCCATGATCCCCCAAGCCAGCAATCTTGGAACGAAGTTTAGTCCCCTTAGCAATGCCAGTCATTCTGAGATGTGAGCCCAGACCTCCTTTGTGGCTGAGCACAAAAAGATCAAGTGATGAACGTTTCTGGCTCTGCCGAGCAGAGCTGACAGGTGTCAGTTTCCAAATATCCGAGTCAAACTTTGGTAGGGAGTTTGTTCAGCCCGGCTATCCAGAGCAGAAAAGCATGCTTAGGCGTGATGGCGCAATCCTATACTATTTTTGCCCATCCTACCTTACTATGCCGTTTTCGAAAATAATCATATGCTAGATGAGGTTTTAGAGCTCCATCCTTTGCACAAGAAGTGAGTGTTTCTATTGCTGCATTGGATGAATCTGAGAGTGCCAACAATATGTCTCTTATCTCTGTGATCTTCTTCAGAAGTGGGGAGTCTGATTTCTTCCTAGCCCTGGTCCAAAGCGTGCTGTGTAGTCTGTACTTGTGGTTTACCCACCGCACCCATAAGGAATCTTTTTTTGGTGAAGATTCCATAAGTACTTTGCGAGGAAGGCCATATTCCAAGCATTTAGCTCAATGATTCCAAGCCCCCTTCGTCTTTTGGTTTGTTGATCTAGGTCTAGGATACCCAAGTTTTTTTATACTGCATTGATGAGTTTTTCTAGAGGAAGTGTATCCAAATTCTGTTCACCAGTTTTTTAACCGAAACAAGCAGAGGAAGTGCACTCAGCTAAAAACAATTCACTCCCTGTAGAACAGTTTTTATCAACTCCAGCTGACCTGCATATGATAGCTTGAGAAATTTATGCTAATATGTCATAGTATGTTACGTGCAAAATGGTAGGATATTAAACTAGTAAAATTGTCACTCTCTTAAAATTATTGAGTTCCACTTAGTTTCATGTTTTCTTTACGAATTTATATTTTTTCCATTTGCTATGTTTTTGATATTATGATAGGACAAGATAAAACTTATCCTCCATCCAAATTTAAAAAAAGAAAAAACGTCATAGAATAACAATACGTGTTTACAGAACTTCTACTAAATTCACAAAATAAAATCATAACAATCAAGTGAAATCAAATTGTCTGTAAAGAAGTTGATCTATAAATAGCATATTTGTGGTAAAGATGGTAACGCAAGATTAATCATTACCGCATAACATATTTGGTAGGCCTGTATGACACTTTCAATTTATCCAATCAACAAACTGATTGAGAGGATAAAATTTAATTATCATCACAGAAGGATAAAATGTTCTGACGTCATTAAATATATTTTAGAGAGTGAGATTGAAAGATTATTCATGGGAAATCTTATATTTTTCCTTTTAAAGTTTTGCTAACTTATGTTCTTTTTTCTTTATAATTTATAATCTAAAAAGAAAGAAAGAAAGGACAACATTTTCTAACGTCCTAAAAATAATACTAAGTTATGAGAGTGAGGCCAGAAGAGTGTTGTTATTATTATTATTATTATTATTATTATTATTATTATTATTATTATTATTATTATTATTATTATTATTATTATTATTATTATTATTATTATTATTATTATTATTATTATTATTATTATTATTATTATTATTAAAAGAGACATTAAAGCTCTCAATTATTGTTAGTCAATTGAAAACATTCAAGTTTTCAACCCTACTTGTGTCCAACCGTCCATGACCGTCTTAGGTGTGGCACACTGGCAGTCGCCACTGCCCACTTTAGAAAAAGTTATAAGAATATTGGCAAAATATTTGGTGGCAAAAGATCATTACCTGGTTTTGAGGCTCTCACCGTCACAATTTTAAAGAACATTGTGGATGTAAAATCAGTAGCTTAGCGGTTTCATAGTTTGGTGAAAACTTTATGCAACGACCTACACAAGATGTCTTATTACAAACCAGGCCTTCGGCCTAGCAGCAATGGAACACCCACACTGTGCGTGTTTCTAGAATCGAACTCTGAATCTCTTGGTGTTAAATCTAACTCGAATACCAAACTGGGGCGATAACAAAATGTTTAACATCATAATGTAGTGTGAAAAACTCTCTAAAACAGACGTCATAACCAGTATTAGCTTACATACAATGTATTGCTGGGATCAAGCTTTACAAAAATGTTTCCTTTGCAATAGTATATCATGGAAGGCATCAGAAAACAACAGCTTCATATCTATTTGTCAATACCAGTCTATTTTCTATCTCCAGAAAAAGAGCAACCTTTTACAAAGGTTTTGTATCGTCTTACAATCACAGTATTTTGAGGCAGCATCTGCTGATAGCAAACAGTTACTAGAATCACTCAAAAAGTATAGATATATCCACCATCCCTTTGCTGATGGTGACTTGGAAATGTACCATTAATGCCTGAAACAACACGAAATGGGATTTTACTGTCAAGTCCCAACATGGGACGCTAACGTTTTCCTGATGTTAACGAGAAGAGTAAGAGGTCACAGGAAAACAGATCAACATCACCATGCAGACCATCCAGCACTATCCACCATGCAAGGTTGATATGAAAACCACAACATCCTTTTCTTGAAGAGTTGTATCGAGCTGTCCGCTTAGCTCCCAATCGCAATCATTCACCAGGACAAGTACTCCTGGCCTCCTGCATGCATAAAATGATATGATTAATCTTGTAAACTTCAATCGGAGAGAGGAGTGCATAGAGTTGAGGGAACATCAGATGAGTTAGGTTGTAAAAGCTATACAACAAGCTTAAAGGTAGAAATGGAGTTCTCCATCTTGACACGGTTTGAATGATGAAGCAACTGTTACTAGCATCAAACAAAGTACCATTTAGTTGAACAAGCTTCAACTTTTACATGTGGGGAAGAAATAAACTCTACTTACACAGAATCTTCTTTCATGAACATTTCAGGCCTCTCCTTGATCAAGTTGGAGCGAACCCAATCAAGCAAGCGTTTCATGGTTAACTGAAAGGAAATATATCAATCATCTTAAAAGAAAATTTTCTGATCAAACTTAGCACAGGAAATGTAATACACAGAATTAAAAATCCGCTATCACAACAGTGATTACCTCTTGCTTTCCATCCTGTGGTTCTACATTCACATGATGGATCTTCACAGAATCACAAAGAAGTTCCAGGCCACCACTAATTTGATACAAAAGGCAGATATACATAACAGAAATAAGCAGACTGGGAAAACGGGACGCATAAGAAAAATAAATCTTTTGTAATACATCCAAATAACAAGTAGCTTTCAATCATGCCAAGAAATTTAACCACCTATATAACTTTCTAGTGTCTCCGTTCCAGGATTCTTTTGAACTTGTTGCAGGAATTAGAAAATGTAGGAAAATTGAACTACAGCCAGCTCTCCTTCAACTAGTTAGAGGGGATAATCACTAGATCAAGGTCTGCAACAAAGCTGTGACGAAACCATTTCCCATCAGTGATACAATCAAGTCATTCTCATCTCCAACCTCATTATCTTCCAGATATCAGACATGTGAAATCTACCATATTCAACTCATCTGTAGTTATGAAGCATCGATACCTTAAATGTGCAACCGCCATCACTTCGTCAAGCAGCCAAATTTTTAAAAAGTAATAAAGTAGTTCAGATGCAGTTAAATACCTTCGACCAGCTAATGGTGTCAAAGCACTTATTCATTGAATTATCAAGCCACTTGAAAATATCTGTTCTATATATCTATGGCACCATAAACTGTGTCTAATATCTGAAATGGGAACCACCTATTGTCGGTGCAAATAACTATTTCCTTTGTAAGTTGACTGTGCAAATAAGTATCCTCCTCCCATATTGATTTATTTTTAGCTGAAGACTAACATATAGTTCAGCATTCAATTTCCTAAAACAAGAAATATAGCATGCAACACAATGCTTGGAATAGATATCATGTATTCGATAATTTTGCTTCCGTGGCGTAATATAGTTATCATTGGTCCAATGTATTAAGAAAGAGTCATCTACTTGGTCCGAAAGTATGTTATTCATGTAAAATCACGTCTAACAAGGAAGGACATCACATATGATGCCACAAACCCACACTGACAAAGCAAATAGGTTTCAATCAAGATAGCCAAGCTTATTGCAACATGGTTTCTAGGTGCTGGATCTAAAGCGGAAAGCTGAGGCATGCCACCCTGTCGAAGATCCGCAAAGTGGATGTTCACAGCCTTCAATTGCTAACGAAGATATCAACATTAATTGCATACGACATGACACCATAAACCCCAAACCTCCCCTCCCCTCCCCTCCCCTCCTGATTAGGTGATTCGCAAGCCAGGGATGAGAGGCCACCTCCATCCTCTTGTAATGACTGATCAACCTCAGAAGCAACGAGCATTTCAAGGACAACAGGGTCCTTGTATGAATTTGATGATCTACAAAGCATCCCTAACAAGCGATTGCCTTTTGTTTGAGCCTGATAAATCATTTTGTGCAAACTTTTAGTCAATCCAATTTATGGCCCTATATGAAAAAGAGAAAACTTGGCCAAAAATTCAATTTATAGCTTCCTTACACAGAATCCGTATGATCTTAAACCTCCTCTTAAACTGCTTCTTATGCTATAACTTGCTTAAAATTCAAGCTTCTTGTGTCTAGGAACCAAACAAACATTAATATTGAGTTTTAAAAGACTAAGGAGAAAGAAAGATAGAAAACGAATTCAGCAACTGAAAAAAGCAATCAAGCATCTAAGAAATCACTTTCATGTTGCCTATTTGGCTCACAACTATTAAGCAACAGGCTATGCATAAAATACTAGTCAAACTTTTGCTTCCTCCAAAATTTTGTGCTTTAACACAAGGCCTGAACAAAAAAACATTGTAGCGACTATGATGAGGTTTCAAACTCACCATTTGGATCGTACGCTCGATCATGATCGTGAAACAAACAATTTGATAGCTTTATCCAACATAAATAAACAACGTTAGAGATCTTGGAGTTCTTACTCTGAAAAAAACCCTCCGACCTCAAGTCAGTTACAAGTGTATTACTCATTGGCAGTCAAGCTTTTTGAGTTTAGAGAAGACATGTCTCTTTTCTCAGATTAGTAAGTTTTTCGAGAAGCATGTTTTCTCCTTCGTTTATGTGTTCCTTCGAACATGCCTTCTGTTTGGCGGTGATTGTTCCTTTTGTTTGTTTGGGTTGACCAATGTATGTTCGAGGGTTATGAGATGCTGCTATGAGCTCTATTTTGCTTGTGCATGACCGTCAAATAGCACCACGTGTCCCGCTGCATGGCAAAGCTGCTTACATGGCGTGAGTCGACATGGCCAAGCTAAGGCGACATGCCTAGGATTTTTGAGTGTTCACTGCGGGGCCGACATGGTGGTCCTAGCTGACTTGACCCTTATAATTGAGGTGAAGGCTATGGCCGAGGTGGTTAGCCTTTAATGCAAGTTTTTCTGGACGATTGGTTGAAGTCGACCTAACAACTGATGACAATCTGAAGGCCGAGCCGAAGTCCAGGGGGCATCCTGCGTCTCCTGGACCGTGCCGGCTTGGATGTATTTGGGCTCGAGTATAACCTCTGGACGGCTTGCATCCCTTGGTTATCAGATGGCGCTTACTCTGAGGTGCCGAGTTGTTTGTACTTGTGTAGTTTCTGGAGCGTGTTGATTTTGTCTTCATCATATGCCTCCAAGTCAGTCTGGTTAGCTTATATGACAAGATTGACACCTTCGTAACTGATAAAACCTTCTCACTGTTCTAATGTTGTACGTCTCTAACGTGTTAACACTTGGTTGGATGCATATCACGCGGTAATGATGACATTTCCTAGCGCAGTTCTCGAAGAGGCAGCACCGTAACGCGTTCCAAATTTCAATATTTTGTCTCCAAATGTTTGAAACAAATCCCCGCCTTCATACTCTTTACATTTTCGTTCCCTTGCATTTTCCTTCTCTTTCTGCAAAATGCTTCTGCGAAATTTTTTGTCCTCCGGCGTCTCTTTATCTCTCTCATATCCGTCCTTCATGTACGATCTTTTTCTTTTTGACAATCGAACATGTCATCTCATTCTGACTCCTAAAACATCTCTAAAACGGCAACGGCGTAGGATGGAGTCTAAATCTCCTTTCTCTTCAGAGAGAACCTCCTCCACTGGTAACCTCCGTCCTGCGAAGAGGCAGAGAAGGCCGGCTGTCGCGGTTGTTGGTCCCAACGGTGTTGTTGGGCCTAATGGAGTCGTCTTGGCGATGCAGCCGCTAGCGGTGCTCCTGGTATCTTCCTCCGGACAGGAGCAAGTTATAAATTGCCACCCATGAACAGTAGGCTACAATACTTTGTCGTTTGGTACTGAGGGTAGGGGAACCTTCAAGCTTAGTCCAAAATCTTTCTGTACTATGAACCAGGCCGATTTGGTGAGACTTTGCTAAGTTTACCTGATCGACTGTGACATGTTTGGCCCCATACTCCCATATCGAGTAGATGTAAACCCTTAGCCAGTCTGGCCCCTAGGTGATTAGACGGCGCTTACTCTGAGGTGCTGAGTTATTTGTACTTGTGTAGTTTATGGAACGTTTTGGTTTTGTGTTCATTAGTCTACCTAGCATAAAAGGGTGAAACAAGAAGGAAAATATTCCAAAAAGAGTTTGTCATCCAAAAATAAAAGACATCCATTCACAATTTCAAGTTAAAGAAAAAAAGGATCTTTTACAGGCCATTCCCAAGAGAATTCCTCAACATAAGCTCTTTAAGCATCTATCCCTTAAAATCTGCAATTCAATTTCCAGATTTTATAACGTGGTTCAGAACATAACAAGAATAAACTAAGGGCTTCGCTTACACAACGGAAACTTTGCAGAAAAGAAAGAAAGAAAAAGAAAAGGTAAAGTACGCAACGGCAAGAAAGTACAAGAGAGAAATATTACCCGAATTCGAGGGTGAGATGCATCTCTTCCGGTCAAAAGCTGCAGAATTCGGCAAAAGAAACCAACAGCCCCAGACCTTCGAGAGGTTTTGGAGCTACAGTTTAGTTTCTCTTCTATTTTAATATACATATATATGTGTGTATATATATTATATGTTTATCGAATACGGTAATAAACTTTTTTTGTACGTAATACAGTGACAATCTTTAATACGTTGTAAATATATAAAAGAATAATGTAGCTTTGTTGACTGAAAATTGATGGATAACTCGAAAGAATCGGTTTAAATGTGAAAGTGAAAGGAAGGATTATTACACAATATAACAAGACCGACGTAAGACCAAGAAGTTTTGATTTTTTCCGCTTTATGTTATCTCAAAATCTTACATGAGAAGTTAACTAAAGAAACTCAGCCAAGAGATTCTCCAAGTCTAAGCTTGGTCTTACATTAAATTTCAATAGTCAACAAAGTCAATTAAGAACTCATAGATTAAGTTGTTCTACATGAAATTGAAAGTAAAAGACAGATGACGGAATCTGTAGTCTCTTCTTAGTTGAATTGATCTCTGCTCCACTTTTGAAACCATACTCGAGGGCTATTTAAATGACTGGTGATTCGTTAGTATGGTGAGGTATGTTTCTCTTATAAATGTTCGGTAATAGTGTAAAATTCATATACATACATACATACATACATATATATACATATACATATATATATATGTGTGTGTGTGTATATATGTATATACGAGTTCTGCTCTCAAAAGTGCAAAATCTGAAGGAGCTTTGGCAGGAAGTTTCAAATCTGATACCATACTGTGACCACAAAACTAATTAGAATGTGACATCAAAGGACTAACTCTAGCGCTACACAGAAAAAACACACACCCATATATAAAAAAAGTTGCAAAATTCCTGTGTATGTATAGTGAGCAATGGTTGGCCAGGGGTCTAAAATCTCATTGTAGATTGGCTTTTGCCATTCTTCAGAAGAGATTCTACCCAGGATGATGTCCCCAGAAAAGTAGCAGCTCAGTTTCCTGTTTCTCGAGGATGAACACCATGGTAACGACGAAAGCAAAACAAGACGAAGTGCTAAGCTGGTGTATTCTTCTTTTCTGTCAAAATAATGGTTCCACCATGTGAGGACGCTTCTAACTGGCTAGGCGGCAGAGGAGAAAAAGTAAGTCCTAAACTTGAGGTGTAATTCCATGATAACACAGCAACAAAGGCCTATTTCCTACCTATAAAATAAAAATGGTAAACCTGTACATTTCCACTAGGGAACAAAACTACACTTGTTGGCCAGGATGCATCGATATAGGCAAAGAACATGGAAGTTAGATGGTGAGGTTTTCCTGAATGGCAAGAAATGAGCCAACAATGCTTCCACCTACATCTGGGAAAGTTTCTTCTCCAGGAAGAGGCTTCACCTTACCAGTTCGATCAACTTCTACCGGGTATTTCAAAAGGTGTCCCCTCATTTCTGTTGCCTCTTGGGAAGCGAATTGTTCCCAGTTCGCTTCTCCCATTGATCTTACCCTTCGGACGCATTCTAAAGACTCCGGTTGTGTAAAGCAGTCCTCAATTACCCCCAGATGCTCTGCCCACAGCGACATTCTGTATCCATATATCTGTGGAGAAAATTTGCCAAACGACTGGTATGTTAGCCAACATGTGATAAACTCTAAAGATAGGAGCATGTGACTTAAGTTTCTAACGAATGAGAGTAACCGCGAGTAAGATTGAGGCAGATTGCTGTTCGTCTAGCTTAGTTTAGCGAGGAAGTATGTGTTTTAAACAGCTATCCAGCGTCTGTTGGATGAAAGGACAATGCATACTAACTTAAACAATTTGCCTTAGAGGCTCCCGCCTATCGCGGGGTTTGAGGGGTCGAATGTACGGTTAGAAACACACAGGTTGTTTCCCGATGACCTATAATGAAAATTGCGTCAAGTTGTGTCGATCAACTGCTACTTCACAATATAAGAAGTGCAGCCAATTTAGTGAGTCATTTTGCTTTATTCCATCATATTTTAAAGTCAAGACAGAGTGTGTCTTTTACTCCATTGGAAATGAAAAGAGGATACTAACTTCAAGTTCTATCCAAATCCCCGTGTGGAAAAAATCCTGATTCGTTTGCTCTTTGATCCAAAAAGGAAGTAGATATGCACTTCCCAAAAAAAAAAAAAAAAAAAAAAAAAAAAAAGAGGAATAAACAAACAAACAAACAGATGAAAATAATTATGCTATGGACTGGACTGAACCATTGAAGGTTTTACCAACAAATGCATCGACTAGACCTTAAAGACGCAAGAGAGAAAATAAAATACTGACATCGTGCTGGTCTACAAGCATCTATATATCTAGTACTTCCAGACCTTCCAAGGAAGCATGTGTCTCAAAATCACATTTAGTAAACAGAGTACATATCCTGTACTTGGTCTTGAATGTGTATCTTCGATTGTTTATTGTTGGTCTATTAGTTAAGAACAATAACGGTGCCAAAGTGAATATCTTCAGAAAGACTTATGTCGATCTGAGAGTCAACTATCTTCCGATTGCAAATGCTAACAATTTCGGTAACACAAAAAAGAAAAAAACAGTGTATGGAACAGTTAATCCGCTAACCTGTCCACGTGGATTGCAGCAATTCCTTGCCCATGTATGATGGGGTTGATAGGCCCCCATTGCGATCTCTGTATCTCTGGTACCCTCCATTGAACGTTGATTGATGTTTGCTGATCCCAAAATAACATATTCGTCATCAACGATCATGCCCTTTGAATGAACATAAATCATAAACCTTCGGCTTTTCCGGCTTAGGGCCTACAGAATAGAGTATGTATAAAAGGAAGTAGCAAAACAGGTATAAGGAGAAAAAAAACAAGACGACATTGTATGACAAGCTGCTCATTTCAAAACAAGGACATGTGAATAACAAAAAAGAATCTCTGGGCATTGAGCAATGATTATGCCGAGAGAGAAATCTAGACAGGATGGATAACATCAGGAGCAACTATATTTTCAAAGGAAGCACCTGAGGAGTGTTTGCAGCACTCTGATTATCAGCACTTGATGGCTCACTGTCAACAGCCTCACGATTTCCAAGACAATAGAAGTTCAAAAAATCTTGAGGTGAGAATGCATCCTCAAGCCCAACCTCCACCAAAGCTTTATAGATTGTTTCATACATCATTTGCATAGTTTTATGCTGCCAATGGAAATTAGGAAATGAAAGCCTGCATCAACTGAGTATGACACCAGATGCAAGTAATTCAAAATTTATATGGATACATGGTATAGAACCATATTCATGTGGAAGCCTAAAAAAAGGGACTCACAAATAATTTGTTGGTGTAATATTTTAAATTGTACGAGTTCTGTCTTGACCAATTAGGCAACAGAAATCAAGTCTTATACCCATTTAGTAATGTCCATTTCACCATAAGTGCAAAGATGAATATACTCGAGCCCCAAACACAACCTCAGAAACCTATCAAGAAGAACAAGGTATGACTGCCTTAAATGTTCTCTTTCGATGTAGGGACACTAATACGCACCATCTATCCACCACTATTAGCATGCACTTCCCCACATATTCCTCTATTTTCTGTGCCCTCCTGATGGATCCTAAACTCATTAGGAAAAAAGAACTATTGAATGAAAGAAGGAACTTAAGTTAAAGTAGGGAGGTAATTCAGATGGCCTTTATAATCATACTCTTGTTTGCTCAACACTCAATAGCCCAATTCAGAGCAGAGAGAAGAAACCTGTACCTGCCAAAATAGAATCCTCTGCGTCGCAGCACCAGTTGGATTACCTTCAGGCCACATTGGAATGACAATATATGCAGCAAATCTTTCATGTGCTCTGATTTTGTCTGAGATTTTGAGAGCGATTTCCATTGGGATCAAGTTGTTTGCACCTGGAAAAAGTAATGAACCACAGAGCACACATCAAATATTATCACGAGTAAAATCATAGCAAGGATAATGATAATAATAGAAGCAGTACTACCAATGAGGCTAACGGTGTTAATAATAATAACACTAACAAGGCAGTTCTTACCCACATCCTTGTATGTCCCCCAGTTGTATGAGGATCCAATGAAGTACTGATTTTCAATATAGATGAAATGTTGAGCAGCACGAATAGCCTTGACGTATGATGTATGTATGCTCATGTCAATAAGAACATTCTTCCCACAAACAAGGTTCTGACAGGAAAAACAAATCTCATATGTGGAACAACTAGGTCCAAAAAGAGGAACTTCAAACAAGAAAAAGAAAGCTGGGCTCTGTACCTTGAGTGTAGCTTCCTTAGGATCCTTCGGAAAGCCTTTCACAGAGTTCGAATCAATGGAACGAAAAATCTGCCAGGAGAAAGTAAAAACTGAAGATAACCTAACATGCTGCACGGACACTCCAGCATTTGTTGTTTCAGTTGGGAGAAAATTTTGTTACCTGAACATGCCAACATTCAGGATCATCTTCAGTGGCACAGGGAGTATCAGCAGGCCCTAATATTTCGGGCATCCTTTCTATCCGGATCAAAGAGTCATCAAATGACCCTTTCAATTTTTTAATGCCATGTGGCTTTGAAGCCTTTAGCCAGCGCTCCTCAAAGTTTGTCAGAACATCATATGCTGCTGGACCATCAATTTTGCAATGTAAGTCATGCCATGGCTCTCTTGGACAACCAGCAACATTTCCCTGGTGACCAGCAAAAACTCAGCAGGAACATAACCATCTTATCGTTAAAAATATAAATTCCTAGCTAAGTAGTTGCATGCTATTTATGTAATAAGCAAACTGTCCTATTATTGATATCCATGCAAACCTTTAACCAGGTTACACTAACAATAAGATCTTTTATTGAACAAGTAATATTAATTATTTACAGAATTATATTCCAATGGAAGAGCAATTTTTTCTTCGGAACGATAACAACACTCGCAACAAATCCATATATTTATATCCACTGCCCAAAACAAAAAACAAAACTAAATAAAAGAACAAATAACAAAGGATTTTAAACATATCCTAAAAAAGAGGAAGCATCCATCCTTTCTTGTAGATGAAAACCAATCAACTTTTGTACAAGGGAGATGCATTCAGGATAACATACTCCTCATGCATGACCTTGTTAAGTCCTACCAAAAACCTGGTGGCCCAAGTGGCTGTGTCATTAAGGTGGATATCATGAAAGCATTTGACACTGTTAAATGGGATTATCTGATTTACATCCTCACACTCATGCATATACCTGAGAAATTTAGGCATTGGATATACCTCTGTATGTCCACGGCCTTTTTCTCCATAAATTCAATGGTTCCCTAACTGGGAACTTCAGATCCACAAGAGGTCTGAGACAGGATGACCCCTTATCTACTGCCCTCTTCATCCTCACTATGGAAGGATTTACCCAGCTTCTCAAAACACAGTCCCATCTCCATCCTTTTAAGTTCCATCCAACATGTGAAAACTTAAAAATCATCTCACTGGCCTTTGCAGATGATCTGTTCATCCTATCAAAGGCTGATGAGGAAACCATCAGAACCATAAAGGAAACTTTAAACACCTTTGCTAGTCAGTCTGGCCTCACCCCAAACCTTGCAAAGTGTGAAGTCTTCTTTTCTGGTACCACAAACACAAAGAAGCATACTCTAGCTAATATCCTGGGTATTCCTATAGGTTCACTGCCTATTGAGTACCTGGGTCTACGGATAGTAAACAAAAAACTCTCACACTCTGACTGCATGCCCCTCCTATAAAATCTTAAAGCAAAAACCACTAGCTGGACTGCTTCCAAGCTTTCCTATAGGGGAAGACTCCAGCTGATTATACAGTTCTGATAGCTATTGTTTGTTACTAGACTGCTGCATTTTTCCTTCCCAGGAAAGTCATTAGGGAGATTGAGCGTCTCCTTAGGACCTTCTTTTGGGGTAGCCCGAGGAAGGCAAGAGTCAAATGGTTGGATGTTTGTAAGCCTAAGGAAGCTGGGGGTCTTGGGCTGCCTAACCTTGCCCAGACGAACAACACATATCTCATGAAACAGGTATGGTTCATCTGCGAAGGCAAAGCATCCCTTTGGGTGAAATAGGTTCACTCAGTCATACTTAAGGACAAGTCTATCTGGATGGCTGCTCCTAAGCAGCATGACTCCTGTTTGTGGAAAAAACTGATTTGGGAGAGAGACCAATTTGAAAGAAACATCACACGAGTAATAAGCAATGACACCTCCACCTATTTTTGGTATGATCCCTGGCATCCCTGGGGCATACTAATTAAAAACCACCCACAACTTAGGTCAAAGCTCAACCTCTGCCTAGAGGCAAAGGTTTCATATGTAATATAAAGCCAAAGGTGGAATCTGCCGTTTGGTAATAGATGTGATAGCCAAGTCATTGATTTCCTAAATGCTTGCAATGACATCCCAATTCACTCAAGTCCTGACCACTGGGAATGGAAACCCAGTAAAAAAATTTCTGTGCACAGTGCAATTACGGCGATAACACCCACCTATACCCCTATTCCTTGGGTCTGGAGTAGGTCCCTTCTTCCTAGGCATGCAATCATTCTCTGTTTTGCATTTTGGAAGAGGTTACACACTCTACAAAAGCTCTCTAATTGGGGTATATTAGATTCGGACCAATATAAATTGTGTGAGGGCATCAGGAAACACAAGAGCACTTGTTCTTTAATTGTCCAATATATAAGATGATATGGACATTTGTGCTAGGAAAACTAAATTGCACAACCTTTGCATTTTCCCTGGACACCATCCAGGAGTGGTTGCTTTCTAACCACTGGATTTCCAAACTGCAAAGGAACTCAGTTTGCCTAAGTCTTTCAGTTGCAGTATGCTGTATCTGGAAAGAAAGAAACCAAAGAATACACAGTGCCTTGAGTAGAAGCCCTCAAACAATTACGGGGATATTCTGCAAAATGTCCGAATGGCTGATCTTCATGGAGGAAATTTCGGAAAACTTAAAACAATTGGCACATTGATGTCAATTTGGGACTATCAATGTCCATTTTTTGTTCATAACTCGCATAACTAAATACCACATTTACAGTTATTTTGTCCATAACTCCCTCCTATTCTTTTCACATGTGGGTTATTTGCTTCATTGGCTCTTTTTGATCTCGGTACTGCCGTTTCTTTGTTAAATTTGCAGACATTTTCCAATGCTGGCAATATCTGAGAAGAAGTAGATTTGGAAATGAAGACTTCTATGGAATCTCAAAGCCAAAAGGACAAGTAAGAAGTACAAATTGCTGGATGGTCGGGCACTGCTTGGAACTGCCACTGGAGACTAAACACGGCCTAATGCTTCTTCCTCCACCTAGACCCATATACACCAGTCTATTTATTCTAGAAAATGGATCTGCAGGGTGTTTTTTGAACTCATCCTTGGCACAATGTCGCTGTTTAAATTGCATGGGATGATGTACACTTCCCTGTTCTTGGAGTCAATAGATGTAATTTTCTTTTGTAATTAGCTTAGCAGTAATCTTGTGGTCACTGTTGATCACCTTTTGGTTAAAGGTTGGCACTAGTTAGCATGCAAATTGTAAGCCACCTTTCAAATAGCATAGTCAATTCATCGTTTTGTAATTTTCTTTTTGGGCCTTTTATGAAAATTTAACTTACAAAAAAAAATTAGAGGCAAAAGATTTACCATAAATTGAGACTTCTTTACCTACTTGTGTAGAAAGATATCGAAAATCACAGTTCCATACGTTCTTTCTTAAATGTGTTAATCTTTATATACACTAAAAATTCACATTGCAGAAGCTTAAGTGATCTCAGGAGAATTTTCATTCCAAAAAGTAAGCTAGATAATAACTGAAGTGGCTTAAGTGTTGTCACTAGAGAACCGTTTTAGTAAAGTCAACTTTTACCGCAAGTTATTTTAAATTTTTTTGTAACAGAGATGCAGTGAAATTATGCAACTCATCCACTAAATATTTTAAGCATATAATGACAAGGAAAGGGCTTGGCTTTCCTTAACCGTTGGAATAACCTGCTTGTTGAACTTTGATTAGAAGCTAAACCTGTCATTCTAGCCACCCAATTTGGTCCAAGATTTACAGGTTTCTAGCTGAAAATTTGATAAGCAGACCCAGATAAAACTGACAACAATAGCAAAGGCAAAACGAATGGCGGTAACTATGAAACTTACCAAGCTACACGGGGGGGGGGGAAGCTCTACTGAGATAATGTTACCGTATATGTAGGGTTGTGATAATCAACCGCGTGTACTGTCTGCAAAGTTCTAAACAAAGGGTGGTATGGAGTATCATATCGACCATCACACAGGTCAAGACCTCCAACAAAAGCAACTATTCTTCTCCTATTAAAGCCAGCATCCGCATCTACTATAACAGTCTTCTGATGGTGTGTGTAGATAACTCCAACTTCCTGATCATCAACAGCAACATACGACAAAGAATAACCAGTTCAGTAAAGCATTCAATAACCTAACTTGAAGTTCTTACACCTAGACAAGATGATTATCTTGTAATAATATGCAGATGAAAGAGAATATTAGAAACATCTTTTAGAACAATTTTGAACTCAAATCAAGGGCAACATCACATCATACATTACTGCCAGATTATAACAATTCTTATGCATGCTTCATCCAAATCATAATCAACTAAAGCATGACACATGTGATCTTTATGAATCTCACTCAAGTCAACTGAAAGAAAAAAGAGCATAAAAAAAATATCCGAAAGGAGACTAAAAGTTAGAAATAGATGATTGCTCTTCCTCCCCGACAAGCAGCTGATAGATTTCACAGGCCTAGGTTCCCAGCCACTAAGCATGAGCAAGATTTTGTGATAAATACAGGAAATTCAATAGTTGGAACCTTGGAAGAAAACAACTTCTTTCATCTCATTGATTTTTGAACTCATGGTCAAGCAACTTCCAGCTTCAGCACTTCATTTTGAGATAAACTTTCCTGCGACCCTTGACTCTCAAGGGGCCAACTTGAGCGTCCCATATTCCAGGATGAGTCTAAATTTTGTAGAATGTGAAGTTCTAGCCCCTCAAAACATTGGGGCAGCTTATTTAAGTACCAACCAACACAGTCAGCTCAAACAAAAACGCTGCAAGCATAACCGTGGCCAAAGGAGAAAATGCAACCCACTATCAACTACTTCAACTACTATGTTGACCAAAGAGGGAGAACGAGGGAATAAAGTTACGTTTAGAATGTTGAAGACCAAAATGGGAAGGAATTCAGTGCCTCTGGAGTCTAGACAATCCAGCTAAGAGTTTGGTAACATAAGGCACTGGTTTATTATTCCTGGATTTAGATATAGTTATGTATTTGAAACTATATTCTTCAAGATACTAGACACCTGCATAATTTTTGAGACATAAGGGATGGCCAAAGACACGGTAACTCCTATCAAGGCAGTGACTTGGAAATTATGCAACCCTTTAAAGTTTTATAAAAAAATCTAGCTAGGAGATTCAAAATGAACATAACAAAAAAAATTAATCAACTGGAAAAAATAAAAGAAGAAATAAGTAGAAGAGTTATAAACAACGTCATGCATCTTTGGTATGCAGCTTCCCCATGCTAAGCTTTAGTCTGAAAACCAGAATCTGGACAATAAATCGACAGAAGGATATGTAACAACTCCAAGAAAGATTGGTGAAAATACTTCTGCAATAGATACGGTATAGAAACACCTGAACACTGGTATAAGACATCAAAGAACAAGGGGAAATGGCTTGTACTGGATCGGGACAAAAATATTCGGTGGTAAAAAAGATGGATCCCTTGGATAATATGTTATCAGATTGAGGAGGGAAAAAAAAATGGGGGGCTGATATACCCAAAAAAAAAGGAGAAAAAAGATAAAATAAGCGTTATTTGGCACTTACCGTCTGTTTATACCAGCTTGTACGTTTTCCAGCCGCGCGTGGGCAAAGAAGAACTTGCACAGATGAGTGCTTAAAGAAACGGCGAGTCTCTTCGTCATGAGTTGCCATTACACCATCCTGTATATATAAAGGTTAATAATTTCAAAGGATATTGTGAAGGCAAAAGGATTCCACTGAAAATGAAACAACCACCAAACCATGCTAACAGTCGTCCTCAATATTTGTTAGCATATCACCTAAATGCAAAAGTCACAATTCAGTGAATGAAAAATTGAGGAGCATATGGAACGGGGCAAGTTTTTATATCCCTGAAGTAAGTGTGATAACACCCACTAGCATCATATTGCAAAGACATGGAATATATTTGACCCAACAATGTCTACTCATTCTAATGCACAAGCTACTCAGAAAAATAAAATGAGTCTGGAAATGGAAAAAACCTATTTAAAAGTGAGCAATTCTGGACCTACACTATAATGGCGTCATTCATCCCTTGTTCTCATAAACTAGCCTCGAGTTACATGAATCTCAGATCCAGTATTTTGGATGAGGAGAGAGGGGTATACACATTGACATCCTAAACATAACCACAAAAATCCAAATTCTGACACACACATGAATGAATCTTAGAAACAGAAAACGGTGTTCGAAATGTTGCTCGAATACGAATGACGTTACTGAAAAGTAAACCACTAAAAGCATACAGTTAACCACCATAATTCAAATTCTGTCTCAGACGTGATTGAAAAGTGGAAACACAAAACAGCAGTCTAAAAGTTGCTCGGATACGAATGACAATACTGAAAAGTATAACAAGTAACCACATACCGTTTTGTATCCCAGTATGCTCCTTGATGTGGGGTCATCCCATACAAGTAGCAGAACTCTCACCCCTTCCTGTGACTTTGACTTGAGAAGCTCTCCAAGCTCGTGTCCTACCAAAGAATCCTCATCTCTAACTAGTCTAACTTTGTGCCATACTGACCATCCAGTAATATATACCAACCTTCGAGCCTGGTGTATTGCATCAAAGATGTCACGCCAGCACTTTCCATGAACATAATCCATCCCATACCCCAGCTTCAAATTTGGCAGACAACCATCAGGTGCATGAGCATCTTGATAAAGAGTAACTTTCCCACCCCTCCTGAGAGGGAAGTATGTCCCAGGAACACCGGCATAGTCTGGCCCGGATCCAACTCCATGGTGGTAGATGCTCAACTTCTCTATCGGTGTATACTGAATTGAAATCCTCAATACAGCTCCAGCTTTGCAAGGCTTTCCATTGGTGCCAAGGATTGGGAAAAAACCATCGATTCTTCCACCTCCAAATATCTGTTCCACAGGAATTGCCACTGTTCCTATAAGCTGAGATCCTACTACATCATTATCCTTCACCAAAAAGTGAACTTCGGCTGCATAATGTGCAACTGGAACATTGAAATGCTGCATCCAAACTGGATTCTCATCATTGCTTATCACATAAGTCCTTCCAACAGCTGCACCAGACACCATAATCGTAACATATGGATCACTAGTTATTTTGTGGTTCATGTGCCCCTCAATCTTGGAACTCATGTTGCCAGGTAGTTTTTGAAACATATCTCCCAATGTCTTGTGGAACATGTCCATATTTGGGAGGTTTTTGGCCTCACAAACCCATATGTCCAAATTTCCATGCAAGAGAAGAACTTTCAGAGACCCTCTCGGGGAAGCAACTTGAACAATCTGCAAACCCTGGTGGTTTGGTATATCAATGAACATGCTAGGATGATTTGGACTATGGGAAGGAGACGGACCCCTTGCAGGCGAAGAAGTCCCCCAGCTAGAAAAAGACGCATTAGGGTAGCCATATATTTTCCCTTGACCATGATAGCTGGAATTGGAGTAATCGTACATTGTCTCTTGACCATTATAACTGGTCCTGGAAGGTAGCGGCCCTGAGTGGTACTTTTTAGCAGGTTTGGGCTCTGAAACTATCAGAGGAACCGGAGGTGACACTGATGCAGATGAATAATCAGATGGTTGGTCAGTAGACAAACGGACATTCGCTAATTGGTCATAAATCGGTGGATAAACCGAGGGATAAGACTGCACCTTGCTATCGTTGAGAGGTTCACCATTCATTAAAACATGCACGGGAGCAGAACTATTCCGACGGTGGAGGCTATCAGGAGTCTGCAATGACCCTGATTGGGAAGAATAACTGTTTTGATGCTGAAGTGGTGGATAAGGAGAGGAAGTAGAAGGAGCAGGATGCCCTTCATTCGGATAAGAAAAGGAGCTAGCGTGTGAAAGATTTTGCGGATCATATTCAAAGAAACCTTGATTGTGTGCTTCATGAGGAAGTGATGGTGGTGCAGATGGTGCAGAAGAACATGCATCAGTAGGAGGGGTACCATATGGAGGATAGTAAGGAGAAGGCGGGTAATGAGGGTAGGGAGGAGGTGGATATGGCATGGAAACATACTCTGGAGGAGGATACTGGGAAGATGAAGTAGGGGGGTATGGTTGATGTGGCGGGGGTGGCCCTGGTGGAGGGTAACCATAACTCCAGTAGGGGTATGGATATGGAGATGGGAAATTGTGATTGTCCATCAATGCACAAAGGAAAACTCAATTTCTCTTATCAAGCAAATACAACAATCGAAAAGAAAGTTGCTTTAGGTACAATTTCCCAACAAAGAACAAAGATACAAGAGAACAAGAGCTGTCATTCAGCAATGGATCATCTAATCAAATCAATTTGTACCAGAAACGAAAGATTTACCAAATGGAAAGTGATACAGCATATATATACGAAATAAGCAGCAAAAGGACCAGAATTGAAAAGGGCCACTGTATCTTAGTTTGTTTGCATTCGAAGTTTTGCGAAGAAAGATATTACCTTTGCAAGATCAAGACAATGGTACACGTAAATTCTGGTCAAAGAACGAAAACCCACGAGAACAAGTATACCCTTTCAGCTTCCAAGAGGAGGGAGGGAGGGAGAGTGTGTGAAAGGTGAAGACGAAGGGAAGTATGGTGATTTCACAACGGAACCTGGAAATATTTTTGATTGCGGATGACTTCGTCGTGTGAGTAGCGTGTAGTAATTCGACAATTAGATGGCTTTTTTTCGTCTGTGTTTCGAGTGTTTGGTGTACTCTTAATTACGATCAACAATATTCCATATGACAGGAACTTTGTATACAAGTTTGACTTTGAGTCTCACGAATTTGATGAGAATCGAATCGAATCGAACCTGATAATTGTGTGGACCCGTTCAGGTCAATTTGTGATTTTTTTTTTTTTTGGAGAAAAATATCTAAAAATTAATTGCCCTAAATAAACCAACTTATTAACCCGAGAAACACTCACGCCACTCGCCAATCCATCAAACACGACACACGAACTTAAATAATTTAAAAAAATTATATTGGCAGGTCAACTCAAACACAATACGTGAACCTGACATGTTTAAGTTTGGGTCAAAAATATGAACTTATCCAATAAACAGGCCAGTTTTAGTTAGGATCTTGAAATCCGTCAACCCATGACACAATATGTTTGTCACTTCTGTTTGTAGGACCGTCAACCTCTGATACGACCCGTCAAAACGATGCAAACATGTACATGCTTTTATTGGATTGGGTTTGATCAACGCGTCTTTGAGTGATTGGATCAAAATTGGATTTAAACTAAAAATGACCCACACAAAGCATTCATCTGGTTTAGATTAAACTCTGTTTTCTTTTTTATAATTAGAGAAACAATTACCTTAAACAACTAAATTGTCAACTTGTCAAATCCGGCATGTCACCTGACATTAATCTACCAACTCATTAACTCAAGCCGTTACATCTGTGAAATCTAACATGCTAACCTGAGTAATTTGAAGAAAAAAATGAATAAATGTATAATTACCTATTGAACACAACAAAATTATGTGTGTGTAATATAGATGCGTTGCTATTACAATTGGTCTGTTATAACAGACTAACCTGACATCTTAGACGAAATTTATCTACTATAAAACTTACGAAGTGATATTCAACCCATAATATTAATTTTAGTTAGCAGGGTAGTTTGGTCATTTAACATTTCATTTAGAGGAATTAAAAGGATAAATGGGTTAGAAAAACAGAGTCAAGTATATAAAATACGATTTTGTTTATAAAAGGTAAAATGTGGTGCGTAGTACTTATTTGAGGGAGTATGGGATCTTTACGAAGGTTGTACGAAACATCGAAGTGATACCAAAGATTAATGTTAAAAGATCAAAAGATGGGACCGTAAATATCCACAGCCACGGGTGAGAGTGGTTCGACCTAATATGTTGCAGACAATTATGGAAACTTAAGCTGAGTGGGGGTTGAGATCTCCTCACCCCTATTTTCCTCACTTTCTTTGTGACCACGCGACACGTGGCAGTAAAGGGGTGGTGAAGCTAGATGAGGGTCACCTGCATCTAGCCTCACCACCCCTTGCTGCCACATGTCGCGCGTCGCGCGTCATCGCACCCCCTTGCGGTGAGGGGATCCTATCCCAGCTGAGTGTCCCAAATGGTCCATTAATAGTGGAATAAGAGGTGGGGTAGTGTTACACCCCGTGATTTTTAAGCGCAACTTTCGATACTTTGGTCAACTTTGAATGCAACCTAATTAATTATGTAGGTTATGTGACTTAGTTACATAAAACATAGAAGAACAAAAGAAAGGGGTTAAAAGTAGAATTAAAGGAAAGTATGAGAAATTACCTAAGAGGTCCCTACTAGGAGTTAAGGGGAGTTATAGGAAGTTAGTATAACTCCCCATCTCAGCCTTATGGGACGATTATACCATCAAAAGAAGAGGGAAAAACCGCAGGAGCAAAGAGAAGGAGAAAGGAGAGGAAGAAGAAGAAGAGAGGAAGGAAAAAGGAAGGAAGAAGGCCAACCTAGGTGCAATCTTCACTGAAATTCTGCAGTAAATCCGTAAGATTAACTAGCAACCAAGGCAAGTAATCTTTCTATACGCTTTATGTAAATTTTATACCTTTGGCCCTATGTTCTTACAAAGAGAAAACATGAATCACACATTAGTATTCTTGTCTTGTCTATCATACATGCTTTGTTATATGTAAGTCTTGTTGCTAATTGTGTAAAGTCTTGTTCTTTGGGCCATATTTCTGAAATAGTTGTGCAGTAATTGTTGTTAGTCAACCATGCCCATGAGAGTATATATGTTGATGTGTTTCTTGTCTTGCTCTACTCTTGTGTTGATTGTATACACTTAGATGTTGAGAGTAAGTGCAGGAAATTGAGGGATGAGTGATGACATTGTTGTAGTCTTGTTGGTTGGGTATTGTTGATGATAACTCTTGAAGGTGGTGAATGATTGAAGATTTAGAGAGGATCTTGTTAGACATTCACTAAGCATCAATTCATGATTAGATGTATGTTAAGTATGATGAATCTAGTTGTTAAGATGGATCTTTAAGTGTTGGACCTGGAAGGGTTGAAGAAGAAAGGAGTTGGGTGGAAGTTACTGCAGAAAAAAACTGCAGTTTGGCATCGTCAGAACACTTCGAACGCCTACATGAGGCGCTTCATGTCACTATAGGCGCTTCATGTAGCGTTCCATGTGTCCTGGAGCTTTCCCGTACAGAAAAACTGCAATTTAGAACCGTCAGAACACTTCGAACGCCTACATGAGGCGCTTCATGTCACATTAGGCGCTTCATGTGGTGTTCAATGTGTCCTGAATCATCCCCGAACACTTCGAACGCCTAGAAGAGGCGCTTCATGTCCACATTAGGTGCTCCAAGTGGCGTTCCAAGTATTCTGGAAGTATTTTTGACCCTTTAAGCGCCCTATGTAAGTGTAGTAACTTTATACACTTCTTTTGAACATAAAATGCAAGGGTATTTGAGGTATATTTGAGGTGTAGATGGTAAGTTTGATTAAGTAAGCATAAGATTGAATTCTAGCGAATAAGTGAGACAAATGGACTTGGTAAAACACGTTTAGGGAGTGTTTGAGGTGCAAGACCATATCCTTGATAGACAAGATGTATGTGTGTGTGTTACATGTCGATATGAAGCTATCTGTGCATCCTGCATCATGACATGGGCACTTGCATTTGATTTGAGATATGTTTTGCAAAAGAACAAGAAAGGTAAAGTTTGCGAAAGACAAAATGGTTGCTGGTTGATTACAGGGTATAAAAGTCACGTCTGCAAAAGCAGGGTATAAAGAGCGTGATCTGTGAATCAACAGCAGGGTATAAAGTATGTTATGGGGCCGTGGACCTATCAGCACGGAAAACGAAGTATTTTATGGGGCCGTGGACCTATCAGCACGGATATATGATATATGTAATGGGGCCGTGGACCTATCAGCACGGATATATGATATATGTAATGGGGCCGTGGACCTTTCAACACGGATATATTATATGTAATGGGGCCGTGGACCTTTCAGCACGGGGTATAAAGTATGATGGCTGTGGACTGATCACCCACAGGGTATAAAGTTCTGCTACGCGAAGAATATGATATGTAAAGTGATGAAATGTTTTGTGAAATGACATGCATGACATGTTTGTGAAAGAAGACATATGCATGGGTGTTGTGTGTGATTTTAAAGAAGTACATGCATCATGATACACGAAGCATAAGGCTTGACATGCAAGAAATGTGGTTAGTCTATGACTTGTTTATGTGATACGTTGCTTTAATACATGTTGGTTCTCGTAACTGTGTTCACATATGTGCTCTATCTGTTTTGAGTAATTCTTATTAAGATGCTATTTGTTAACCCGAGCACCTTATTTTTGGGCAATGTTTTATACTCTGGTGACTCGACGTGTGTGATTCCGTAGGGTGTATAGACGGGTTACTTGCTGGCGAAGTTTTCGCTAAGAACAATCATTCTATCTTCTTTCAGGTGAGCCTGATTATGAGTTGATATTTATCGAAGATGACGGCGAGTGGGCTCAATGGGACAATGGACAAGGGAATAGATAGATGCTGGACTATTTTGTTTAAGTTTGGAAACTTATTGTTATTTGGTTGTTCTAAAACTTATCTTGGCTAGATGAACAAACAGTTTTATTTCTGCTGCAGTTTTCTGGTTGTAATATTGACAATGAAGGTTTAGATTTTATGACGTTTCCGCTGGTTTTAACTTGTATTATGAAGGATGTATGCTTGATCTGCTTGACGCTTCGTAGTTCTCATAGTAGGCTACGGCGGGTGCACCGGTTCCGATAACGGTGTCGGGCTGGGGCGCTACAGGTAGACCTTCCGTATTTGAGAAATATTAACGAAAACTAAGTAACATATACCAGCTACAATGGCCTTTTTCTTCATAGGAGATAATTGTGGAGCTATATATATCCAGTAGCTAAGAGCATGAAAGGAAGATATATATATATATATGAGGTAGGTTAAGTTATGAAATAAAGCAAAGAAATCAAGAAAGAAAAGAAATTAATGAACAATAAAAAGATTATACGAATTAGGAAAGGTCCGTAAAGAGGTCATATTCAGTTAAGTCTAGTATCTGAATGAGAGCATTATATAAGTATTTGCGTATATGGTAAAAATGAATGATGTGATAGATAGATTATGTTTTTCGCTAAATGCGTTGATAGCTTTATCTTTTACCATTCGGTATGCAGGCTTAAGTTGATCGAGATGATATTTATTGTATTGATGTATTTGATGTATCAGATAGTTTTATATGTAAATGAATGTATATACACTTTCGATTCACGTCAAGTTAGGGAGAGATTATTTAGAATATATATAAAGATGAGCAGAAGCAGAGTCGGAACTCAATAATCAAAATAGTCAACCGGTGAATGGCTAAAGAGGGATGAGATCTCCTCACCGTGCGGCTCAGGACGCGACACGTGGCAGCAGTAGGGGTGGTGAAGCTGGATGAGGGTTACCTTCACCCAGCCTCACCACCCCTTTTTTTGCCACGTGTCGCGCGGTCACGCACGCGGTGAGGGGAGAGCGGTGAGGGGATCTATCCCGGCTAAAGAAGGGGATGAGATCTCCTCACCGTGTGGTGAGTCACCGCGCGGTCCAGGACGCGACACGTGGCAGCAGTAGGGGGTGTTGAGGCTGGATTGGGGTTACCTTCACCCAGCCTCACCACCCTTGCTTTTTGCCACGTGTCGTGCGGTCACGCACGCGGTGAGGGGAGAGCGGTGAGGGGATCCTATTCCCTAAAGAAGGGGAGAAATTGAGCAAAATTTCAAAAAGTACATAAATAGTCAACCGTGACACAAAATCCTACGTCATTATCAAGTTTTTGTTTTTCTATTTTTTAAAATTGATTTTTTTTCTGATTTAATTCCTAAAGCACAGGCAATAATTACTACATATACATAGATATTTTGGGTTTTGTTATTTATGAGGCCTTCGATATATCATATGGCACAACTAACCTTCAACAATTTCCCATCTCAGTCAACAATCTGATGTGAGTAACATCCTTAGGTTCAGTTAGAATGATATGATATGTCTGTAACAATCATTTTAGCTGTGGCAAATAAAGTATTATATTTTTTTTTTTGTTTTTTCTCGATTTTACTCAAGACAACACAAATGTTATCCAAAGAGTGTCAAGTGAACCGCAGACAACATCATAAAGATAGGGGTACACAATGAAGCACAAAAAAAGACAGCGGAAAATCTCGTATGCTCGGAGTCGGTATAGGTTTGGATTCGCTCGGAATGGATTGGCTCGGTTTAGTTATAGCAAAGGATTTGCACCGAAGAGTTATAGCTTGATCATTCATAGAAAAGAGTATAGTACATCATCGAATGAGTTTTGGGAAGCCTTTTATAGGGATTTGGAAGCTAAAATCATAGAAAAAGAAGATATAAATAGGTATGATTCATAAAGCAATGAATGAAAACATGTGATATAAAGTGGTTCGAATCTATTCAATTCTACTCCACTACGATTTTGTTTCCAAAATAGATTTTCAACAATAAATTTTCTTGTTATATTCAATAGGGAACAATAACAATATTTACACTAACAATTAGTGCAATCAACAATCACAACAGTAACTTATTTCACAAACAACTTGCGCAACATAAAAAAGAGCAGCTACAAGCAAGAAATAGTTCTTGCTTCTTCACAACTTCAACAAGTTCTACCAAAAAACTTTCACCAAATGGATTTTCGGAAGAAGTGAGTTTGCGATTTTTAATAGTCTAAATCACAAGTAAGATATCAAATATGTTTGGTTCCTTTTGTGTTACACACTCACAATACAACAATGAAAACAAAATAGCAAGAGCTTAATGAGCCTTAAGCAGTTTTGCACATTTGAAAGATTTTTTACAATTATGCGGGATGAAACTTTAAAATAATGAAAGTGTGTAAATGTCTCATATGAGTTTCTTCAATAATAGGAGCATGAATCTTGTTTTTGCAGCCTCAATGGCCGTCTTTTAATCCAATAATTGCTTTGAGATGTCCAAATAATCTTCGACCACTCTGTACTTGAATTTGATGATTAATAGCCATCCTAGAGATGTTTAAATAGGTGTACAATATCAAAAAAGAATTATAGACGTTGGAGGAAGTCCACAATCAATTTGGGATACACTGGATAGAGAAAACACTTCAAATCAATTTTGGAATGGGTATAAAACTTTGAATTATGGGCAACGCCTATCGATCTATGTCTCAGTTTTAGAGACTGATGTGACATAGATCGATCTATGTCCTCTAGGCTGAAAGATCGATGTTGGACCTTAGGTTTCTATTTTGCATCTTATCTACACCGATCGATCTATGTCTCTTCTTTGAGAGACTAATTGCATACATAGATCGATCGATGTGTTTAAACCTGAAATATCGATATGGGACATCGTACTTCCAAATTTCCACAGTGTATATATAGGTTGATTGATATCATTTTTGAGAGATCTATGCCTACATTGATAGCTGTTTTTAAAAATATATTTAGAGATCAATGTTACTTCTTTATTTGATCGATCCGGTGCTTTCAAATTATAAAAGGACTTTTCTATGTTTTTCACATCTTTAGTCTTCCTCAAAACATTTCACATTCTATCATGTTACTTTATTATTTTTATCATATTATATATATTATACATATCTTATTAGAAAGAAAGATGTTAATGACGATAGGCTAAATTCATACCGACGGAATCAACAAGGAACAAGGGCCAAGGGGTCCATGCCATTTGCCAAATCTTTGAAAAGTTAAACATATAAATATTATATTAAGTATGAACTGTTGACAGATTGACATAATTTGTTAGTTTTGAATATTAACCAATGTAAATAATATATTATATATTAAGTTTGAAATATTGATTAGACGTTATCTGTTTTGGTTACGCAGATCAACTGTTATGGAGGTCGTATGAGGCATTTGACATCGGATGAAGATCATGGAAAATAGTTTTTATTATTAAATTATTATCTTCCAAGAGATGGTTGGAAGGGATTCAGATATGAGGAGACTAAATGTGAGGTAAAATATGAGGCCTCCAATCATACGTCGACACGTGTACAAAATCAGTTTTTTAAAGAAGGGGTGTTGCACTTTTTTTTTTTAAAAAAAATTGTTTTTGTATACGTGACGATGCATGATTGGAAACCTCATATTTTGGCTCACGTTTAACCTCCTCAGATCTGTACCGGGGTTAGAAGAGCAATAACATTAGAATGAGCGCTTACTTTTTTTTTCCCCATGGTTTATCCTTCTAAAATTGTTAGATCGTGTTACCTAGCTCAGCTTATACCTAAATGTATTCTATATCAATAATTTATTACTCATATAATAAGACAATCAGTCATAAAATACACTTGACACTTTTATGTTATCTTTGCCATCTTTCCTTGGACGACATTGACAATTTATTATGCTACCTTCTTCAAGCAAAACTTTGTTGCGCATATGTTACACTATTTCATTAGCAATTATTCACCCTTTTACCATAAACTAATAAAATAAAACAAATACTAACAAAGCCTGAAGTAAGATGGTCATTTCAATAGGATAATATTGATATAGACGATTATAATTGGGTATTAATCTCAGCTGTTCTCATTTTGTATTAATTTACACCATAGATGGCAAAACTTGACTATGCTTTAATTTACACCACACATGGCAAACTTGACTAGGATTATACGTGGTCCGGTTCGTCGGTTTTTGGACATGTTACAAACCAAATCGTTTGTAACGGTTTTGAAGTGGCGAAACCGTAGACTGAAACCGGTCAATAAGCCGTTTGACTGGTCCGGTTTAGATTGATTTGGTTCTGTTTTTTCTGGTGTATGCAATTAACTACAATTTTGAACATTAAAAATCCAAAATTACAAACCAAGTAGCCAACTAAATGAAATAAATACAAATCAACTAAATAAATTACAAACCAAGTATCCAACTAAATAATTTAAAAATCAAGTAGACACCAAAATAAATTATAATATATTTATTTAAATTATAATTACAATTAAATATATATTTTATATAAACACTCCGGTCCGGTTTTTACAGTTTTAAAGTTTAAGAACTGCAAACCGGACCATATTAGACGGTTTGGTTTTTAAATATTGCTAAACCAACTGCGGTTTTGTAGTTTGGCTTTTACTGGTTCAATTCGATCTGGTTCGGTTTTAAAAGTTTTGTTCACCCCTAAACTTGACCAAGACTCTCCTGCTCTGAAGTTCATAATATCAACTGACTAACTCAAAATTTATACACAACATATCCTACCTTATAACTGAGCCTTTGGATCGAAAATAACAATTGGACTCCTCACAGAGTAGCCAGAACCCCTCCATATCAGGGAACCTGATACCATTGACAATGCAGCAAATCTAGGCTTTGCCCTCACCTCAACCCTGAAGCTCTTCTTTTGCAAGACGCGAGAGAAGGATAGAGTCGCGGGTTTCACTGTAATCTCCACCCCCTTAGGAGCTCTAATGGTGGCATTGTACATAGAATGTGGAGCACCTACATTTGTGACTGTTCTTCTAAAGATACCTGTGGTCGGCTCTTGATCACTTTTCAAGCTAAGTTGCATTGTGGGATAGTTGAGTGCATCCTCACTGAATGCAGGAAGCAATTTGGAACAATTTACAGATTCTTGATGAAGTAAACTAGCTAGGAATGATCCGTTATAGCCCTCATGACAAAGGAATTGAATGTATGACAAATCATCCATGTCATAGACTAGTCCAGGATTCACTGCTTTAGTTGGGTTCACTTGGCCAGCACCATACGCAAATTCACCAGCTTTTTCGGTCTTGGAGTTCATAGGTGTAGCTTCATGCCAAGAACGCAAAATGGATATATCATTTACAAAACACAAAAGGAACATAAGTAGACAAAAGATGAGCACTTGATTAGGTACTGTCTTAGTTCTTACAATCACTTGACATCCTAATTCACCTTGAAATGTCACCAAATGGACATTTATAGCGTCATACTACTCGCCATAGTTTATGTTTTGCATTATATGTACATATACACGCTATGTATATTTTAATATCGACAACCTCCTCTTTGTATTTCCTGAATTCCCTCACTAACACACTAGCACATCATATCCCTATTATTGTGCCCTTTATGCAGGTACATATAGAGCCGGGGTCTCACTGGAAGCAAACTCTCTATCCCTTGGGATAGAGGTATTGTTTGCCTGCCGCTTACCCTCCCCAGACCCTAGCGATAATTTTTGGGATATATTGGGTATGATGATAATGAGTACGACTGCTCCATAGACAAAGTAAACGGCCTATAAATTTCTTTTGATATAGTGTTGTTTATGGTAGTAGCATATGAATCTAGAAAACATGGGAGTCGTGTAAGCGGAAAAAGAAAAGAAGGATGCTGTTGAATTACCAGTAGTCATGATGGCGGACTTGATTGCGGCTGGAGACCAATCAGGGTGGAATGATTTAACATAGGCAGCTGTCCCACTAACATGTGGGCATGCCATGGAAGTTCCAGACATCAATGTGAATTTTGAGTACAGAGTATCCCCTTTTAATCCTGTCAGTGTTCTCATTGTGGTGTATGATGCCAAAATGTCAATCCCAGGAGCTACAATATCAGGCTGTATAGTTTTTAGGACAAAGATAGAAAATCAACTTTTTTGCTTGACCCTGCTTTTATTCAAAGGGTTCACCAAATAGGATCTTTGCATACCTTAAGAACATGTAAGGATCCAGGATTTGGACCTCTGGATGAAAATGAAGCAATAAATGGAGCTTGGACTTTGACTTCTTCTGACTTATGTATTACAGCCAATGGTGATCTGCAGTGAAATTACATGTACTATAGTTAACAGATGACTAATTTAACATCAGTATCTTTGCTGTCTCTTCTGAGAAACAATTCTGTGGGTAATAACTATCTAATCAGATGGATGTCATCTGATATGTATAACAATGATCAACTGTTCCATATCATAAATTGAAGATTTGTACAATAAAAGAAGTATTTGCGCCACAACCAGCGTCGCCACATGACTCATTCAAAATTGTGAAAGTACTATGTTGAAAAGTAAAACTGTAACAATATTTTTGGAACGGAGTGTGAACTATCTACACTTACCATATAAATAAAGCTAATAAAAGTTTAAGAAAACTTGATTTACTTGGTTTAGTATAAAGGTTTAAGTATGCTTGATTACTTAGTTTAGTGTATGTAACTACACCTTTTCAAATGTAGAGATTTACTAAGCTATAGTTACCTAGTTGAGTGTATGTAACTAGTAATTGTTTGACCAGATGTTCTGTTCACCATGGTTGCTGGAGCCATGAAAATTTGAGCAGCATCAAGGAACCGGTCATTTTCGACAATGGTTCCAACCCCTCCAAGCCCTTTAATTACAGAATCAGCTCCCCACGACGCAAGATTACAATAGACAATCTTTCCTTTTACCTTATCAGGGTCCATGGATTCTTCAATACAAAGGCTGCATTTATCATGTTAAGTAAGCAAAAGTAAAGCTAGGTGCTTTAGTTGGATACCTTTTATCCCAAAATTTTCAATGCTTTAAAGGTGGAAGAGCCATAAGATTTACCCACCTTGAGCTGTTCTTGCTCTTGGGATCTTTGGCCACATCATTTCCACTTGCAAGGGGGTATGATTTTTGCTCTGGTTCAAAGGTGTTTACTCCGGTTCCCTGCTAATTGAAACCCTTATACAGTTAAAAGATACAACAACAATAACATTACCCCATTGGCGTAGAGGCTCCCGCCTATGACGTGGTATGGGGGAGGAGGTCGAATTTACGTGTCAGAAACATACAGAAGTTGTTTCAGATGACTCGTAATGAAAATTGCTTCAAGCTGTGTCGCTCAACTGCCATTTTTCTTGTGATTAAGCAGCTAGAGAAAACTTACAGTGACAATCTGACCATTGCCTAACACAACTTTGCTTCTGAATTCTCGATCAATCCCACTAGCCCCGACAGTGAAAATCCAGGGTGCATGATTAGCAACACCTCCAAGATTAGGCCCATTATTTCCAGCAGAAGCCACAGTAAGAATTCCTTTCCTCATTGCATAAAATGCTCCCAAAGCTATAGGATCTGATGCATAGCTGCCTGATAACCCGCCAAGGGAAACCGACAAAATATCGACCCCATCAGCAATGGCAGCATCAAATGCAGCAAGGACATCCATGTCTGCACAACCTGAGCTTGCCCAGCAGACTTTGTACATTGCAATTCTTGCAGAAGGAACCGCGCCACGAGCCGTTCCTTTTGCAAGGCCAAATAGATTGGCATTGGGGACTTGTGTTCCTGCTAAGGTCGATGATGTATGAGTCCCATGACCATCTATGTCTATGGGGGATAATATGTCATCTGGATCAGCAGTTTTGTCTAGCTTGAAGTATTTTGCTCCTATAAGTTTGCTGCTTCCAGGGAAAAATACATTCAGCGAATTACTTAATGGAGGAGTACAAATTTTTTGGGTTTTCAAGAATCAAGTATCAATTTTAGACTATAAAGATCAAACAAAAATAAATATGCAAAGATCTCACATCCTATATTTTGATCATGTTGGTATTCAGTCTGGAAAAAGTTTAATATACATAGCATGAAAAGTAAGGCTGCTGACAATACTGTATTAGTCGCCGAGAGTAGATATACTCTTAGTATGAGACTATAGCAGTGGAGAGGGCTTTAGAGAGAAGACCTGATGATTAGTCGTTCTAAGACCGAATATCTACAATGCGACTTCAGCAGCACAACAGACAGTGAGAATAGCCAACTCACCATCGAGGGTCTAGTGGTACCACGGGTAAGTAAGTTCAATACCTATGATCATTTGTACAACAGGATGGACACATAGATAGTGATATAGTGTACCGAGTTCAAGCAGGCTGGTGTAGGTGGAGAGCAACTTCAGGGGTGCTGTGTGACAAGAATTTTCCAACTAAATTGCAGGAAAAATTTTATAGGGTGGCAACTGGAAATATTATATGGAACATACAGCAGAATGGGCACATAGATAGTGATATAGTGTACCGAGTTCAAGCAGGCTGGTGTAGGTGGAGAGCAACTTCAGGGGTGCTGTGTGACAAGAATTTTCCAACTAAATTGCAGGAAAAATTTTATAGGGTGGCAACTGGAAATATTATATGGAACATACTGCTGAGCCATCAAGATGACACAGTTGCAGAAGATGGAAAGACAAAGATGAGGATGCTGAAGTGGATATGTGGGCATACAAGGCTACATCGGATCAGAAATGAGGTATTTAGGGAAAGACTAGGGGTGGCTAGTATAGCGGATAAGATAAGGAAGGGGAGACTGAGATGGTTTGGGCATGTCAAGCGGAGACAAACAACGGCGTCCGTCAGAGCAGTTGGAAGCCTCATTGTACAGGGGAAAAGAAGTAAAGGCAGACTCAAACTGACTTGGGATGAGCGGATTAGGAATGACCTACTAGATTTTCACTTCTCTGAGGACACGGTCAAGGATAGGAGTGCATGAAGATGGAGGATTAAAGTTAGCGAGGTTTAGACACGATATATGGCCACCTTAGAGTATTATATAGAGGTTTAGATACTCTCCCAACGTTAGGTTGACTTTGCACTTTTTGTGTTTGTTTTTATCTTTCATTATTTGTCGTTTATTATTTGTCTATGCAGATACTTATATAGTCGGAGGTCTCGCTGGAAGCGAACTCTCTATCATTTGGGATGGAGGTATTGTTTGTCTGCCTCTTACCCTCCTCAGACCGCAGCGATAGCTTTTGCTGTTGTTGAGATATGCTGTGTATGTGTTGTTGTTGTAGAATGAAAAAGTACTACATCATATAAGATGGGAGATCCAATAAAAATTAAATCTACTATCCCATTTTAATGTGGTCTAACGTAAGGAAAATCACATACTTAGGTCCTGCTAAACTAAAACCAAGTCACGTACTTACAAGGTTCATACTCTTATTGTTTATTGGATCTCTTATAGTCGTATAACTTGTTAGCTTTTAACTAACCGAAAAGCCTTTAGGCACATACAGAAAATTAGAACATTAAATAAGGATTGACTTACTTGTTGCAACCAGAAAAATTAGCAAAGTGGGAACAAGTTCCTTTCCATTTGGCCGGTGGCGGACCCAACCCATTATCCCTGAAGCTTTCTGACTGTGGTGTGATTCCTGGTGTTTGACATTTAGGCAAAATATGGAAATAAAATATATAGAAATGAAAGCATAAAAGAAGAGAATAGAAAAGAGAAGGAAACTTTAAAGAAATAACTCTTAAAAGTTCTTAGATTTATTTGCGGGAGTATAAGAAAATAGGAAACATGACAAGGATATGATAATCAAATATAAATGAGATGTAAAAAGAATCAGAAAAGTAGTCGAGACATAACAAATGTTACTATCTTTAAAACAAATTTGCCTACATCATTGAGTAAGGTAGACTACGCATTAAATGTCTTCTAGGATATAACAACTTATTCTTTTTGTTTGGTTGAAGAAAAAAGATTGAACTTGTCTGCTTGAAGTGTTTAATACCAGATGAAAAGGGAAAAACAACGGGAAAAAATCCTGCAGGTTTTCACAAAACACTCAACAAGGTTTTTCAATGATCATTTCAAAGTATGTCAAAAACCATTCCAAAAGTTCATCTTCAAAACCTTTTGATCCTTGTATTTATAGACTTAAATTCACAAGAAAGAAGTTAATTTGACACTTGTATGCAGAATTCAACTTCCAATGTTAGTTTATGACCGTTCAGTATTGAAAGGAGATGTCCCAAGATGCAAAAGTTGCATCATTTCATGAAAAGACATCACAATCTGAAGCCACTGGACTCCGTAACTGAACGTTCAGTGGATTTCAACGAATGTTTCGTGAAGTGTTTTGTTAGCTTTAGATACTAACCGAACTATGTCACTGAACTCTGAATTCTTCACTTCAGATTTTAGAGTATGGTGACAGACAGAACATTGAATTCAAGTTATGCACATCTAAACCAAATTTTACTCCATTCTCTAATCAATTTTTTTGACATATTTTTATATAAATGTGGAACACTTTCTAAATCATTTTTATATGCTTTTTCCAACACCTGGATGAAAAACTTTCATCATTTTCTTTTTCCACATAATTAATTTTCCTAGTTACACCACACTCTGAACCCCACATCTTTCACGTAAAAATCCAATTTTGCAATGCAAAAGATTAGATTTCCACCAATATATATTTGAAAAAGTTTCAGTAAAACTATCCATAAAATCATGTCCAACAGTCATAAATATTATGGATCGACAGTTGGCACCTTATAAATTTTTTTTATCTAATTATCTAATATGAGACTAACAAACATAATATATTAGAAAGAGCTTATTCCAAATAAAGTAACTATTTCTACCCCATGATATGATAACTTATCCCGTTGAAAAGGATTGATATGCACGTGCATAACATACATAATCATCCCCTTATAATATTGTTTGACTTTCATCCTTTCCACTAGTTTAAAGATATGTTCTAATGGACATTTTGATGTGCTCATTCCATCATGAAAGTTTATATGGGATGAATAAATGAAGAGGCTATTCCACTAATTCTACCCCATGATATGATAACATAACACTTTTTACAGGGCTGATAAAGTGAGAATAATGGTTCCATCTTATTATTCATGGTGCCTTTCTTCCTTCTATCAACTGAGTTTTTGTCTAATGGGCAACATTGATGTGATCATCTCATTATGGAAGTTGAAACACTCAATCAATGTTACAACAACATTACGCTATTACCTTAAAGAGGTCAGAAATACACAACCATACCCATGTGTTAGAAACACACAGAGGTTGTTTTCAGATGATCCATAATGAAAATTGTGTCAAAATGTGTCGATCAACTGCTACTTCGCCAATTTAGTGAGTCATTTTGTTTTATTTTCACAAATGTAACAATACTCCATCACTTGATGATAATTGAATTGTGAGCTTATAGAACGTGTATAAAAGAAACTAATCAATTGCATAACCTAAGAATCAAAAACAAAATTAAAAAACCATAAAAATGTTGATAACACAGTAATCATGGTGAGGGCTGGAGTAAAAAGAGTAAACTCTAAAAAAAGAAAAAAAATAAATGTAATTCTTTATTCTACAATGGTAGCACTTAATTCGTAACAAGACAATCTTTCCAAAAAGCAATTATTACACATCAGGTAAGCATAACTTAAAAGATAAACACGAAAAATTCTACAACAACAACAACATCATCCCATTGCCTTAGAGGCTCTCGTTTATAACGGGTATGTGGGGTCGGATGTCTGCAATCATGTGTTAGAAACAGACAGATGTTGTTTTCCGATAGTCAAGCTGTGTCGATCAACTGCTACTTCACAATATAAGAAACAATGTCAATTTAACTAGTCATTTTTTTTATTCCATCATATTCCAAAATCAAATAGGGGTGTGTCTTATATCCATTAAAAATGAAAACACGAAAAATTCTAGAAGTCCAAAAATAAGACATGGGAGAGTCTTCTTACTTTTACATGTGCACGATCTTAGTACACATAGATAGGAAAAACAAAAGGTCAATCTAGTTTATGATCCAATTTAGCTTGTCTTTATTGGCCATAAAACAAAAGGGATTGTATCACAAAGTTGGGATTTTTCACTGAAGTTGGATGATGGTAGACTTCTTGGTTTGGCATGCGTCAAAAAAGAAAAATAAATAAGTAATAAAGTAATAACGCACTATATAAATGGAACCTGTATCTAGAAGTCCCACTATGATGTTGCTCTCAACTTGGAAATTTCTTTTTGCTTCTGGAGGTAACCCGACAAATTCCCATGATTTAGTCGTATGCAGCTCTCTGTATCGATTCCTAAACACGCCCCTCACTTCTTCCACACCTTGCAAAAACAATATCATTTCTCTTAATTAGTCTTAATTAATATGTATTAAGACCTTAATCACATAAGGTATACTTATAATTCAATACCTATTTCTAATGAAAAAGTTGAAATATGAGTTGTACGAAACTGGCATCACGTAGACATACACACACATGCCAACATTATCTATTTCATTAGAAGCTTCCGTATATGACGGGGTATGAGGGGTTCGGATGTATCTAGAAACTATTGGTTCATGGTTTTCGAAGTTCGTACGTACCAGATAACTTGCGAGCTTCGTCTTCAGATAGCTTTGCTGCGAATGCATTGAAGCTCTTTGTATAGCTATAGACGTGGGACTCTCTAGCATCGCCTTCACTGTTTCAAACATGCACGACCAACCTTGTTACATATATATACGCTCGGACAAGAGTTTGTTTGCAACAACATGACACAATATCAATTTTGTCGCACAATGACTCTAGGGCATAGTCCAGTTATTACTCGGATTGAAATTTGCTTCGTTCAATACAGAGACACTCAAATGTTCTTCTGCTGCTAGACCGAAGATCATGCTTGCGGGGGACATCTTGTATGGGTCAATGCGTAAAATCTCACCTAATCTAGGAGACAGCTGACCTCCTAATTTGTATCCTCTACACATGCTCCTTAGGGGTGCTGTGGAAGCCGTGAGAGATTTCATATTTTGCTCCAGTTTTGTCGCACAATGTGTAAATGCTAGTCCAACAGTGGATGTGATAGATGTCTCAAACATATTGTTATAGTTGATCTTTTTACGTTGGATATGAATAAAGACAATATTTTTGGAACGGAGTAAGTATTAGATTTTGGAAGAGCAAACTAACCTTCCATGGAGTGATGAAAGAACATCCAGATGTTCCTGAGCTAAACTTTGTTCATCAACCACAATTGTTGGATGTTTCTTCAAGAAAACTATATAGAAGTCCTGCAAAGTTAAGATACAAAACTAAAAAGAAATGCAACTTGTGTACAAATCTGGTGCAGAAAAAGCTAAGAAATGCAGCACCTTCTTGACGGCTCCGCTTGCAGCCGCAGCAACCATCAAGACGAGCATAAGGAAAAAATGGCCAACTGCGAATGAGGAGTTTTGTATTCTCTCCAACATTTTTGTGCTGGATTTGAACCTCGATGATCGATTTGGTGATAGATTTGTGTATTGCAACTCACGGAAAAACGTTGGCACGTAGTGTCCATATATATATATATATATATATATATATATATATATATATATATATATATATATATATATATATATATATATATATATATATATATATATATATATATATTTAAAAAATTGGAGAGGGGAATCGAACTCGAGACCCAGGAATGAGATAAATGCTACTCAACGGGGAGGGAAATCGAACTTGAGACCCAGGAATGAGATAAATGCTACTCAACCGCTAGACCTAAAGGTTTTTCGCTATATATATATGAAGCAGGAGATTCTGAAACTGTGACATTCCGTCCCATGTCTCAAAGAATTATGAAGCAAAATTAGTAATCTCAAAAATATTATCACAGTTGACGTATATAATATAAATTATATTACGTTGACATGTTAACAAGGATAATAGTTTTATATTATCAAAGATGGTTTGTCAACATAGTGTAAATTATACCGGGTTGAAAAATTAACAGTAATAATATTTTTAAGCCAAAATGTTAAATATTAACTTTAGTTAATTATTTTTGTATCAGCAAGGCCGAAGCTATCTACAAAATTAAAATCAGGTCTATAGTAACCGCTAGCCTAAAGTATTGGGACGTTACAAAAACTGTAGCAAAAATGAACATTTAACCGAAACTTTAACTTGACTTTTTAGTATAATGTTGATGCTTCAAACGGGGGTAATCTATAAACAAAGCTAAAGTTAGGTGAGGTCGGTTGGTGTGGATAAAATGTGATTTTTGTGATAGACTATTTTTTTTATTTGAGTACTTAATTATTTTATTTCAGATTTATATAGTTTAAGAGAAACTATGTGATGGTTATTTATTATTTGTATTTTCAGCCATTAGCTAAATAGCCTTTCATTAAAAAAAACGCACATGAGCTCTGTGGACAAATTAGTAAGTGTTTCTCACTTGTTGTTTATGAAGTATGAACATAGAATTTGCAATAAAAAAAAATGAAGAGTACACAAATAAAATGACCGATAAAAGTGTTATATATCCATTGTTGCATACATGACTAGTCTCACATCTTTTGCTTGGTGTATAGATTTTCACGCGACATCGTTCTATTACGTTGTTAGTTACTTCTTATTTAGTTCGGATCCCGTAGCCCAGGATGTTGGCATCCCTCCCACCTTTCCGCGATATATTAGCCTTAATGAATGCGAGATTCCCAAAACTAGAAAATTCCCACATAGAACCCGTTTCTTCACTGTTCAATCTTTGTTTTCTTTAATTTTTCTTATTTATAAACCAAGATCCAATTTCGAGAACAGCTGCTACGAGTGCCTACTCAATAGCCGATTCTTTTATGCTAATAGAATTTTTCTCGGTAATCCACATCGAGTGGAAGGCAAGGGTTTAAATGATGCATAGACGGACAGTGACACTGATCCACAAGAAGCTAACCCATTGATTTTTCGCTTTATGTTTTCAAGTGATTTTTCACTTTTCTTTTGCTTTTTCTTTTTTTTCTTTTTGGCCTAAAAAACAAATCCTGGTAGATTTGTGTTCTTTTAATGACAACTAAAGTGTGGTTCCATGTATGGGCATTTAGTTTGCTGTTGACAAAGAAAATTGTAATGGATGATAAGTACTTTGTAAAGCAAATGGTTTGAGGAATTGACCTTCTTGTTCCATCTTTTTCTTGTAGGACAATAATGAATGGAGAAAAAATATGGTGGACTTTCTGTATGTATTATGGATATATTGAAAAGTGGGTATGATGCATTCTTCCCACTTTACCAGACCCAATAGATGAAGCTTTTGAGGAGTGATGATGAAAACCACTTCACTTATCAATGAATACTGAATAGGAAATATGTGTAACACACCATTCATATGTGTTAAAAGAATATTTTTGGAACAGAATAAGTATATTAGTTAGAATTCATGTTATCGCTATGGTATATTTATTTTGTATAACTTTCTTTTTATTTATGAATAGACATACGTATATATATCATAATATACTGATGAATTGGAATATAGTACTCGACTATAAGTGGTTTTGACTAGTTATGACTAAAGGTACACATATTGTTAAAATATTTTAAAATTTGTCTAATTTGATTACAAGGGTTTTGTGGAAATGTGAATCATATTATAAAAATGTTAACATGCGGTGGTGAAAATCGTCACGCACTTCTCTCTGTTTTACTTGGAGATATAGAAATCTCTTTTCCCATTTTCTTTGAAAGATATCTTCTATTTACACTAATAGAGTGAATGATACGTTCTTTTTATTTTTGGAATATGATGAAATAAACAAAATGTCTCATTAAATTAGATGCGATTCTTATATTGTGGAGTAGCAGTTGATCGACACGGTTTGACGCAATTTTTGTTGAAACTTGGGCTTACATGAGGTGAGACTCATATCCACTCAAAATCTTAAGGCAATGGGTGGTGGTACCTCATCCTCATATAAGCCATGCATTTTTTCTCAAATTAGCTAATGTGGGATTCTCAACACCCGCCCTCACGTGGCAACGTGGCTTGACATACACACGCGCCTTACAACCCGCCTTCAATCACAAACCACAAGCCAGACATGAACATCTGGACTTAGGTGAGGAGAAACATTAAGTGGCCAACCATGGGCCAGGCAAGGGGTGAGTCCACATTTTTAAACCTGCTCTGATACCATGTTGAAACTTAGGCTTACATGAGGTGAGTCCCATATCCACTCAAAACCTTAAGGCAATGGGTGGTGTCTCATATAAGCATGCATTTTTTCTCAAATTAGCCAATGTGGAATTCTCAACAATTTTTATTATGAGTCATCGAGAAACAACGTCTGTGTGTTTTTAACACATACGTATGATTACGTACATCTGACCCTGTCGTACCCCGCCATAAATAGGAGACTCTAAGACAACGAGTTGATGTTGTTGATCCTTTGAAAGATATGACTCATGGACATTAGCGATTGCAAACATGCTTTAAATTTATCAAAATGAGAATTCTCATTTTAAATAGATACTACTCATAAAGCTTCTTCTTAGGTATTAAGATGAATAGCTTGTGTGTCAAGTTACACTCGCGGGAGGTTTGAACGATTATTTTTCCTTTTAACTTCAAATTAATAACAGTTTCTTAAAATTATAATTTATACATATACAAACCCCATTAAAAAAATAGCTGAATCATAATCACAGTTCACAAGCTTCTTGTTTTGACTGCTAAAGACGTGCAATATGCAAGCAACATCGCCCAAACAAATCCAGCTTGCGAGTTGCTCTCTTTTCATTTTTCTTTTCTAGTCCAACAAAATAACCCCAGGGAGGTAAACTCTAGTAGATACAAAAAGGGAACCCAAAAAAAAAAAACTTAGTTGTCATAACAAAAGTATAAACAATGTATTCCATTGGTGTCAAGTATGACTTTGATTGAAGGCGGTTAAAGAGCCGAGCCGAGCAGAGCCAAACCAAACAACGGGTTTTTTGGTTCAGTTCGATAAGATTAACGTGTCAATTTGGCTTGACTCGTTTGATATATTGAATCTAAAGATTTGTTTGAATTCGACTTGATAATGTTATACGTCCTTAAAAGAGCGAAACTCGACTCGATTTGATCGACTTGTTAAACAAATTCAATTGAGTGTTCGAACCTGTCTCATTTAATTAGAATTAGTAAATGAACTCGAATCAAACACGAGCTAAACTCGAGCTACTCGATTTGTTAAACAGCTCTACTTTGCTTCAACACTCTTGACCCCTTTATAAATAGTCTATCACCATCATCATCATCCAGACCCAGTATATCCCAACGACAGCAAAAGCTATCGTTAGGGTCCGGAGAGGGTAAATGGTAGACAGACAATACCTCTATCCCAAGGGATAGAAAGTCTGCTTCCACTGAGACCCCTGCTCTATATGTACCTGCATAAATGACATAATAATAGAGATATGCTGTGCTAGTGTGTTAGTGAAAAAATTCAAGAAATACAAAGAAACGACTTTCGATATTAAAATTACACATCACGTGTATATGTAAATAGTCAATACATGAAGAAAAAAAAATACCCAAGTTAAAACACTAGATATTAAATTTACAGGATCTGTTATCCAAAAAAAAAATAAGATCTGAAAATAGAAAAGATCTTACAAACTCGCCTAACATTTTCATATGCAATTAGACCATCTTAAAAAGCTTCAAACCATTTAGTGATGTTTGATAATCAGCGTTCTTTCGTTTCCTCTTGATGTAACTTAAGGTAAAGAATGCCTAGATGTCGAAATATTAAGGTCCCAAAGTCGTCAACTTTTGATGGTAATTTATGTGAGCAATGAACATGTGAATACATCAAAGAGTTGAATGAAAAAGTTATAATTTATCTTAGACTTTTGCCTTTACGTATGGTCTGGAAAGAAACTAGATCGCGTTATGATCTGATGTACGTAGCCTTATCTAATGACCAATAACAAATAATAATGGATGTCTCTTTCGTCATGATGAAGATGCAAATATCCCAAACATTATGATAGCATGTGTGCAATATCATTTGAAAGTGTAATTTGATTCCTGTGGCATACAAAAAAAGAGCAGCAGCATCCATAACCTCATTCTTAGAGTGAAATGCAAGTCTTTTTCCCACACTGCCAAGCATTATGCTGAAAACCAACACACCCCTGTTTTTCCTTTTTTACCCCTACATCTTTGCTCTGACAGTGGCATTGAATTGGTTGACCCTTTTCATTTATTTATATTTTATTTAATCTTTTCGGGTGGGGGCGGTGCTGAGTGCATTTCACTAAAGGTTGGTGTGCATACATAGTTTATGTAGTTCTTAAATTAAAAGTCCACATTAAGCATAAAATAGTTCAAAATGAACACGAATAGGGGAGCAAAAATTCCATATATATATATATATATATATATATATATATATATATATATATATATATATATATATATATATATACACACACACACACATCCAGAACGTAGTCCAGCTGGTACTCGGAGTTAGGATTTGCTCCAAGAGGTCAAGAGTTCGATTCTAGGGACGTGCACAATGTGAATGTTTTTCTGCTATTAGGCCGAATGCCTGGTTTGTGGGGCACACCTTGTGTAAGTCACTGCCTAAGATTTCACCTAACTTAGGAGACCGCTGGGCTCCTGATTTGCATCCTCCACACATGCTCCTTGGGGCTGGAGCGGTGGGGACCTTCGAGGTGAGAAATTTCACCTTTTGCTCCAATATATATATATATATATATATATATATATATATATATATATAAAATAAAACTTCATCATCATACAGCAGCGCACTGTTAAACTCAATCCCATCAATCAACATATTCTGTCAAACAATTAGATTGAGATACATTAGTGTTTAAACGAGTCGAACAGTTCGTAAACAGTTTGGCTCATTTTAATAAACGAATTCAAATAGTTGTTCAAATTCGGCTTGTTTAAGCAAAATTAACGAATGAATTCGAATCAAACTCGAGTAGTTTGCGAATTGTTCGATTTGCTTAAATGACATACGTAGATTTATATTTGACATCCAAGTTTTGTAGTTGATCACAATCTAAAAAATTGTTATTCATTCAAACAAATTCATGTCAGAGTAAAATTGTAAAAACCAAGAAAATTAATTTTAGTTGAAAGGGCAATTTGGTATTTCAACAATTAGGTATGTTAATATTAACTAGGGAGAAGTAGACCAGCTATTACATTTTATGCTCTTACGATATTTAAAAATACACACCAAAAAAAACTATATAAAATCAAACCTATCCAAACGCTACAAGAAAATAGTCAAAAAAATGACCAAAATTTTGTTGTCAAATTATTCACCAATTACACACCAAAAAGATACTAGACAATTTGATTACTATTTCTATTAACCATTCATATTTCCAAAAAAGCGTTGAGACGTTTTACTGACCATTGATTTTGTATTAGTGACATTTGGTCGGAAATATCCTAACCACATTTTGATTCAGTCGATAAAACGTTACCTACCAAGGTTTTAGGCACGATAATTGGTCACTACTTTTTTACGACTATTTTATTGTTTTACCAACCATAATTTCTGGTCAATGTTTAGCTTTTTTTTTTTTTTCTTTTTTAGCAAAATGTCATACTGATCATGAGAGTCCCTATTTTTTTTTATTCTGAAAGAGCATTGTGTAGATACAAATCAGGAGCCTAACGACCTTAGTTTTTTTCCTTTGTAGTGAAAGAGGATTTTGAGTAGACGAATTTCAAATCCTAGAATGAAATCATATTTTTGTGAGGAAGAGATTCAAATAGAAGAAAAGTGTATAAGTTTTGGATAAGATTTAATCAATTCCATTTTTAGGGTTATAGGTCCAAAAAAAAGGATGATTTTAGACATATTTCAGTGTGAAATCCTATTATATTGACCACAAATGTCTTGCGAATTTGTGTCAATGGAGGCCAGAATCTTGGAGATTTGTCGCAATTTATGTTGCTTTAGAATACAAGGTAAAGAGAATTTTCATTTTTGTATTTGGAAACATAAGACATATATATGACTTAGTTGATATTAGATTAATAGTCTCTTGATGAATTAATGAAGTTTTAAATGTTAGTGTATTTAAATGTATGGTGAAATTTGATACCTTATGAAATTCAGAAGAGCTGTAGGCTGGGAATTGGATTGTGTGTTCGATGAGAAAGTAGTAGAAGGAGAAAAAAAATCTTCTATATATATATATATTATATATATATATATATATATTTTATTGTGAAAATTACTGTTATTGTTTTCTTATTAAATATATTGTTATTCTCATTTTTTTCATTGTTTACATTGATTTCTGAATTAAATTATATTTATTCTTGTTTGAGTGCAATCATCTGCAATCAAACAAGTTTAGTACAGTAAACTATTAATATATATAATGTAAACTACTTAAACATATTTGGCTTTAAAATAAGCGCCATTATTTCATAGAAAGTTATTTTTATTGTATCATAAAAAATATAAATAAAAAATTAAGTCAAATATCATGGTACTTTTTAAGAAAAAATGTATACTCAAAAGTTATAAAATCTTTAAAAAAATGCAAAACAAACACATCTATATGTCGTTAAACACTTAGGACCAACTTTCGGACACGACACGACATGAATCTGAACATGTTTTTTGCATGTTTGAGTTTGATCGTTGTATAAGCTAGAATCATTGGAATGTGTCCGGTTCGTCAAATTCGAAAATAATTTGACAAACATACAAACTCGACTGAACAAATCTAAAGCGTTTGCCAGCCCGTTAAACTTGATACAAACTCGATCCATCTGATGTGTTAGTGAACTGCCAATCAACTGACCTAACATAACAATCTATAAAATTCGACTTGTCAAATCTGTCATCTTAAAAAATTGGTCGACGATTAACACAAACACGACTTACTACCCGGTGAACTTGATACAAATTCGATCCATCTGATGCGTTAGTGATCTGAAAATCAAGTAACTCAACATAATAATCTATAAAATTCGACTAGTCAAATCTGTCATCTTAAAAAAATTGGGTACGCGGCTTACTAAACTGCCAAGTTTATATTCGAATTTGTCTTTTGAAATCTACAATGCATTAATCCAAACATGACATTTTTGCTAGCCCTAGTTAAAACTTGTCTGGCAATCTTTAGCGGGATGGAAAGTTAACTGCATATACTGAAAAATGGCGTCGTTTCATATCAGGGGCGTTCTTTCCGTTACCAGACTCTTCAAATCCAACCCCAAATAGACGCGAAGCCAGCGAAGATGGCCGGTTAGGAATCACCTGAGAGTGAAGTTGACCGCAGACCATAGTGGCCGTGCCGGAGATTTCTTGATGTTAAAAATAAGGAAAGAAACGGGACTGGCACTAAAGATCAACTTGGTGGAGAAAAGGGTGTAATGAGTAATGACTATAAATCAATTCGGGAATTAAAGGATTCTTCACGTAGAGGTAGCGCAGTAAGCACTGCTGATTTTTACTGCTCTTTAGATGGTCAAAGGATGTAGGTTTTAGCTGGATAGACTATTGTGCACCATAAATTGGCCAGAAGATTCCAGCCGTGATTTAAGATATGTTTACTCTCGTCGGACGACACTGCAGCCGGAGACGGCCGATGTTCACCTTCTCCGGACGGCGTTCTTACTCTATGGACACCTCCGTTTCATCGAACCTCCACTCTAAATATGATTTCAGGCCTCCACCATCTTTTAAACCCTCGCGAAACACTGAACCCCAAACCCCAGCAACAACCAGAAAACAGACCAAACCGCGATATAGACCGCCCTCTTCTCTGGACCGGACAGGGCTGAAGCTGGCTCACTCTGACTTACCCTTCGATTTTCGCTTCAGTTACACCGAAAGCAGTGCTAAAGTACGTCCCATAGGGCTCCGGGAACCGAAGTATTCGCCTTTTGGACCAAACCGGTTGGACCGGGTGTGGACAGGGGTTTGTGCGCCAGCGGTTGACCCCGAAGTGGGGTCCGGTGAGAGTGAAAGGGAGCTGGAGGAGAAGAGAAGGGTTTTGAGGGACAGGGTTCAAGGGGAGCCTTTGAGCAATGCTGAGAGAAAAGCACTCGTGGAGACCTGCCAGAGGGGTAAAACTAAGAAGCAAATCAATTTGGGTAATAATTTTGGCACCTTATGCTCATTGTTCAGCATGGTGTATTTAATATGATTATTTGATTTGTGGTGAAAATTTTATGCCTTTTTCAGCTTGATAGTTGGTTTGCATTGGTTTAATCTGTATTATATGTGGCAATTGTCAAAATTCTTGGGGTGAAGAGGAAGTTGGATCCAGTTGAAGTAATTGCTTACGCAAAAAAAAAAAAAAAAAAAAAAATGATATGATGGTGAGATGAAATTAAGCTTAGCTGAGAAAATGCTTAAATTGGAACTGAAAACGGAGAAGAAAGTATTAAGACGGAAAAAGTGGTATGCTTGCGTTTAAAGTTTATCTCGCCTTACTAATTATGCTTGTAGCTGCAGTGGAGCCCAATATAAATCAAAATGAAAGCTACAAAGATGAATGCTTTATTCTTTCTATGATATTTAAAACGTCTTCATAGTTGTATTTACATGTCTTCTTAGTTATATCGGAAATCTTTTAGATTAATCCACCAATGAATTAGAAGGCCTAATATGTTGCAATGTATCATTTGTTGGGGGAGTAACATGAAGCTCAGGGATCAGGGATATCATTTAGTTTATCTTCATGTTCAGTGTCCTTTTCTAGTGTTTTACCAAAATATGTGACATCTAGTTTAGTTCAGAGAATGACAACTTAGTTTGCTGATAGTTTTGCTGGATGTTTAGTTCCAGAGCATCTTTCGTTTATCCATATCTTGGTGGTCATGGATTACTTTCTCCTAGTCTATCACTGGCCATGTTACAGTGGCTAAAAATTTAATGATCATACAGTGGAAAATATCACTAAATGATATATAGAGTGGTGTGGGAACAGGATTGAAGATTCGATAGATAGGTTGTTAAAAGCCACTTGTAGTTAGTCGTAATGCCCATTTGAAATTAAAATGGAATTCTTTTATTACGAATAGATTCAATTGTTCAATGATCCTATAAAAGTCAATAAGATAGTACCTTGTCTTAAATTAAATAAAGAAGAATACATGTTTTGATGTCAGTGGAGCATGATGCACTGGATGCTCACATGATGCTCAGACAAACGATTGGCCTAGTTAGGTGCATGTTACTCGGTTTTAACCTGAAACAGAAGGAAACAGTCAAACATGAACTTACTTTTCCTGGCTCCCAGCGAGTGAAACATATGAAGCAGTCTAATACTTCATGATTGCTTAACACTAATTAAAATATGATCCTGAACTTCATGCATTGGCTTCTCAATAAGCAGATACTCAAGTGCCTTCGTTTACGTAATTTGTGTAGGTAGGGATGGCTTAACTCACAACATGCTGAATGATATTCATAATCACTGGAAAAATGCTGAGGCTGTGAGGATAAAGTGTATGGGTGTGCCTACAGTTGATATGAAAAACATTTGTGCTCAGTTGGAGGTAATGTGTATTATCCTATCCCTCGTACCATATCTTGTGTTTAGTGTTGTGGCAAACTTTCTGAGGAGTTTGCGTGAGAGAGCTCTTTTTCTTTGCTGTCCTCACCTAGTTATTTGATTAGTGTGTTGTTTTGTTTTATCAACAAACTCTATTTCTGAATTCTTCGACCTCAGCCCTCTACTTGAAAACAATGTTTTCCTAATTTTCCTCTGTGTCCTAAACAATTTTGGTTTCTGCTCCTGTTTCCGATGCATAATCTAATTAATTTATAATTTGCTTTATTATGACTAGTTCTCAGGTAATCTGTTAATGGTTTTTATTTCAGGAGAAGACGTTTGGCAAAATTATCTGCAGGCACGGTGGTCTCCTTGTACTCTATAGAGGTAGGAATTACAATATTAGGAAGAGGCCTGTGATTCCATTAATGATGTGGAAGCCCCAAGAGCCTGTATATCCAAAGCTAATAAAAACCACTATTGATGGCCTGTCAATTGAGGAAACTAAGCAGATGAGAAAGAAAGGACTAGCTGTTCCTGCTTTAACAAAACTTGGTAAACTGCTTTGTTTTCTTTTTTATTTGGACTGTTGGTTATCTTTGGCTGATTGTAGCTCACTAACAGTCAAATTCTGACTGCAGCTAAAAATGGTTATTATGGATGTCTAGTACCCATGGTTAGAGATGCTTTTCTCGCTGATGAGTTGGTGAGAATTGATTGTAGAGGCCTGGAAAGAAGCGACTACAAGAAAATAGGGTGCAAACTGAGGGTGAGGATTTTGACATATTCTAATTCATAAATGTTCTTCCTGTTTTAGTGTCTCTTTCTAGTTCATTACTTCTGTCACACCCATTGTTGGATTATAAAATGTTTTGATGATGTTAAAAGATGTTCTAAAAGAGCTAAAATGGAATTTCACACTTTGAGTTTGAAGCAAATTGAGAAAAACACACTGGGAGACGTCAATCTCTCACATGGATCGATTGACGTATACATCAGCCCCTCAGGAAGGCACATGGATCGATCCATGTGAAGGTTGTAAAAGTTTGAAACTCTCAGATCTACGTCGATCTCTCAATCAATCGGCGTCCATGGATCTCTCAGCCAAGAGACGTGGATCGATCGACGTCATTCTGGAAGACGTCGATCTCTCAGCTAAGGAGATGTCGATCGATCGACGTCATTCTAGAAGACATGGATCTCTCAGCCAAGTAGACGTCAATCGATCGACGTCATTCTGGAGGACATCGATCTCTCACACTGGCACGTGGATCGATCGACGTCCCCAGAATTCAAAATTTTTTGAACGTTGGAACAAAATCCAAGGGAGATTTATGATGTTTTCTCTCTCCAATCTTACTCAAATTTCTTGTGGACTTTAACCCAACATACTACAAGCTTCCTTGACTATTTTATCCATGTCTAAGATTCTCTAGGATGGCTATTGAAGATCAAATCACTCCATAGAGTGGCTAAAGACTATTTGGACATTATCTTGACATTTTGTGTAGATGAAGACACGGTGGAGAGCCTCAAAAACGTTGTCAACTTCATCTATAAATAGAAGAGGCTTGGATGAGGCAAATACACACTTTCAACATCATCTAGCTTCATTATTCATTGTTGTATAACTCTCTCATATTTGTAAATTTGCTTAAAGCTTGTTAAGATTTTCTTTGCTCTTCATTGTTGTATATTGAGAGAGAGAGAGTCAAACACAAGAGGAACCATAAATATTTGATCTCTTGCTTGTGCTTAGACTAGTGAGAAAGTGTGAACCTTACTATATTTCTTCAACCCACTGTGAGAAAGTTCTAGAGGAAACTTTGTTGAAGTTGTGAGGTAGCAAGAAGTTGCTCTTGCTAAAGCTGTAGTTGCTTGTAGCTGCACAAGTGTGTCTTGTGCAAGAAGTTGCTGTTGTTGTTGCTTGCACTAAGGTGTTAGTGTAAGTGTTGCTGTGGTTGTTATTATTGCTTTAATAAGAAGAGTAGCTGTTGAAAATCCACTTTGGCAACAAAGTGGTAGTGGAGTAGAATCATTTACGATTCGAACCACTCTATATCCGGTGTACACATTCATTGCTTCTCATCTCCCATTCTTGCTTTGATTTTGAATTTCTTTTGAGTTGAGCCAAACAAGAAAATTCCGCAAAAAGTGACAAACACTCTATTCACCCCCCTCTAGAGTGTGTTTCGGACCTAACATCCATGAATCACATGTAATTGAAGAATTGTCAGAAAATCAGCTTAGGTTTTCTTCTTGGTCCCCCAGCACCCCTCTTTCGCCTGTCCCTTTTAATTTGGCTTTCTAGGTATGTGAGTGTAAACTATACTGCGGGGATGTCTAGGTCTGTCACCTCTAAGCTGGTGCATTGATGTGCTGCTTGTTTGATGGAGCAGTGAAGTTATATTCCTCCCTAATTTTCTGTGAGATGTTGGATTTTGCCTTGTATTTTTCACTTGGGACAGAGCTGACGCTGGTGTTTGCACGTCTCCCTCTGTAGGTAATTACATAGATGTCTTTCTGACTTAACCGTTTTGTGGTTTTAGGATCCTGTTCATTGTATTTCCCAAGGATACATACTGTCTTTAAAGATATATGTCATGTCTTTTCAACATTTTTGTAAGCTGGCGTTTTAACATGGAAGCAAATAATTTAAGTGCTCATAGAAAAAGGACAACTCGTCAAGTTGGATTGCTCTGAAAATAATCTGCTTCTTTTTGTAAGGGGTTCAATATGCTTTAGAATCAAATTTATTTGAAATCATTGGGGCATGATGGTTCAGTTGTTTCCTTATTTGCAGTCTCTGTTCACCTGACCTATATGCTAAATTGCCAACTACATATTCTAGGCTATGTTTGTTGTGATAATGATAAGTGTGATTAGATGCATCAGATCTGCCTTTAAGTTACTTCAGTTTTATGCTAATGCTTCGATATGAATCCTGAAAACTGAACATATCTGCAATTTGGCCGCTTTTGTCCAGTAGATCTTGATCTTTGTTACTTCATTTTATATATAATAGTACGTGCACCTTCATTTTTAAGCTGAGTGAACAATTTTTGTTCTTACCATCTTGTTACGCAGGCATGCACTTGTTTTATTTGGAAGGAGAATAGAATTGAAGCATACTGCTATCCTATGCTAAAGCTTAAGAGTTCCTAAGAGAGGCAACTTATATTTCTAAAACTTCTTTGTGTTCTTGTGACAATTATTTCTACAGCCAAAATGAGAATTATATACTGGAATTATTTATTTAACTACAGTGCTTCAAGCTATCTTTTGGGCTCACATGACGATCTTATAATCTCGGGGTGGAGGAAAACAACAAATAGATTGGAGTGAAACTTTAGACACAGGACCTCCAACTTGTCTCCGAGTCCAGTTAGTTACGGATAACCTTTGAGAGTTGGTTAGCTAATTAGGCACATGTAGAGCTTTGCTGTTGAGCTAACATGCGGCGGTTGTCACCTCTTTTGGTTGGTTTGTGTTGTTTTCCAAGTCTTTTCTTCGTTTGATACTATTTCCTTTGGGCTTGTTCTGTGTTTTTAGGTAAAAGTTAGCATTTATTTTGTGAAATTATGTGCAGTTTTCACGGGTGATGCTGATTCCAGTAATTTTGTATGGTACAGCGCCGGTAATCATTCATGGTGCTGGAGCCGTCGAGGCTCTTTTTCTGGAATTTTTCATCTTTTGAAAAACCCAGGAGCATATGCATCTAGTCTTTTCCATGTTATGTCATCTGAGGCTTGATACATCAACTCATGATTGCAGAAGATGCTTCGCTGAAACTGGTCTCTGTGTCTCAATGTTCCACATCCACTTTTTTTTTTTTCCTCCCCTCTTATGTGGGATGTGGGTCTGGAATTTCTGGGGAAGATGACTACTGATTCTGGTGTTATGGCGTAAAGAGTAGGCATCTTAGCACATGCAATAGGTGCACAACTTTTTGCTTTGTGGACTAATGGTTTCCAAATGGCACTATAATACAATATTCAAATTCTTGGCGTGTTCTAAATGCCCTTGTATTACTATTTGTTTTTTTGGTGTGGACCAGTTCAACAATTCTTTATATTTTACAGGATTTGGTTCCTTGTATCCTGGTAACATTCGAAAAGGAGCAGATTGTGGTGTGGAAGGGCAAAGAATACACGCCTATAAAGGATGGATTTTTCCTTACAGAAAGAGAACTATTTGATGATGACACTGGGGAAAGCCCAGATAGTAGTGAAGAAAAAGAGGACCATAAGGGCCCTTGCTATTTTGGATCAGAGGATGATTAATACAGTATTTGCTTAGGATGTTCAATAGAACCATGAACATAGTATGTATTCCCTATCCGCTGTGCTCATATATTCTCAATTCAAGCAACCAGTTTGCTGAAATGTGGCCTGTCACTGGACATAGATCGACATGATGGTAAATCCCAGTTTGATCAACAGCTTCCATTGGAAGAAGATCAGATGTCGAGATAGATCAAATATCTGGTTATGTGATATATTGGCAGCCTAGAAAAGAAGGTAGAATCAGTGAAGCCTATCCGCTGCCATGCTGAGCAATTTGGGCCACGAGCAAATTGACTGAAGCACTGACCTGGACTAAAACTACAAAGTCAACTTATGTATATTACATATGAATTAGTTGAGTGATAGCATCTTGGTTTATTGCTTGAATTAGCTCAGAGAAATGGTTATAATGAATTGATAACGTGTGTAAGTTACCATTTCGGCCTGTGTTATTTTCAGTCAGCATGCGTAGGATGTGGGTCTTTTGGTGTCGTGTTTCAATGGTCTTGTGGCACAAGAGGTGTTATTAATGGGATGACACCCCACCCCTAAATCCTTCACTTCCATTCGCTACGTGGCAGTCACCTCTCTCATACACCTCTTCCTTTCTATCTCTTCATCTAGCCTCACTACCATTTCTTGCTGTCACGTGGCAAACAGTGGTGATGGGGTGAGGGGCAGGCAGTGGTGATGGGGTGAGGAATTTGGGGATGTGGATATTTCATTCCGTTATTATATGATCCTTGTGATGTATAGTCTGTCGATGCGGAAAAACTCCGATTCTAAACAGGTTAACGGAGGCTTTACGAACCACCGATGATCCATGAAAACTATTTCTTGCACGTTTCAAGAAATATTATTTAAGGCTGAATTGTTAAAAGGTATTTTGTCATTTTTTTTTTCTAAATTGTTTTAGATGATATGCTAATTGTCATAACAGAACTAAATATAAATCAATAGTTATGTTTTAATGATTAGAGACCCATAACAAAATTCATAATGGGTTATATCTATACTATTTCACTTCATTAGAAATTCTGTGCAGAATTTACAGTGTGTTCGAGTCATACAACTATTCTGCTTTGCATTTTAAGGATATACATTTCTTTAAAAAGAATATTGAGCTAACAACGATCGAACGTTTTGTTATTAAAAAAATGGTTTCTTTGGGACTAATTGAACTATGTCATTGATATATCCGGAGTTAGATATATCCAGAGTTATTATAGTATTATATATCCAGAGTTATTATAGTATTATTCTCTCAAAAAGAAGTGTTGCAAACGAGAAGCGGTCAACCTTGGGTTTTGCTTTTTCGCACACGGGAAGCCGGTCAACTTTTTCTCTCCAGCCCCCAAGCTCCGTTTTATAAAGAGGTGAAAATCTCTCCTACGGGCCACACCGTCCTACACACCGTCCTAGTCATAAGAAAAAAAATGTAAATCAAAAGTTTATTGGCTTTTTAAATTAAGTGAAATCTTACACAGTGATCCACACAAGGTGTCTTCTGTAAATTAGGTTTTCGGCCTAACAGTAGAGGAACACTCACACTGTAAGTATCTCTAAAATCGAAGTCTTGGCCAGCAAATCTCAACCCAAATACTAATTGGACTATGCTCTTGTCCTCTTTTATATGCTCTCACATTCATTGGCTTTGTTGAATTCAAAGAGAATTATATTCATTTAAATACAAACCCGTTTATAAAATTTAAATTTGTCAAACTTTACTACCACTTGATATCATGATATAATGCAAAATTTTCATTCTATGTAGTTTTTAATAATTTAAATTTCTCTCACTTTTACTTTTTGTCATGTGAAACAAATAACTTTTAAGCATATATTATCCAACTAAATAACATGTTAATAGGTGTAAAGGTCCTGCTTGGTTAAGGCTTTTGAAGATGATATGATGTTGATAATGATAATTTCTTTAACACATGTTTGGTGTTTGAAAATTTAAATTATCTAGTGAAAAAGATTTGTACAAGAACTAATGGATTTATTATACATGAATATTCAATATGATACTTGTTTTAATTTTTGTAACCAGCTCTTTAATATGATAAAGCCAATTATTTATTTTATTTAAAAATTATTTCTTTTATATGATGAAAAATATAAAAAAATACTGAATTAAAAGTTATATTGGAAAATTCGTATAGGTTTAGAATAGAAGTTTGCAATTTGAAACCCAAAAGAAGCATGCCTTTTTTTTCTCTTCTTTTTTCAAACACATCCTTTTTTAATGCAGGCGGAGAGCTCCACGGCAGCTGAAGCTGAAGGTGAACAGGAAACTTTTATACAAAAAGTTGTGATATTTTGTCCGAGACATTTTCTGATCTCATCCGCTCATGGTGATCGAAAGGAATCCCAAATAAAATAAGGAAAGTGGTGTTGTCCACATCACTTTCGCACCGTTACTTTCCCATGCAAATCGCATCAATGTCTGAATCAAAATCGAATCATACAAATGAAATAGCATCTGCCCCTGTCCGGTTGTCTTCTCTTTTTCTTTCCACATAACGAACATCTCCTTCTCCACCACATCCCAACCATCAGCATGGCAGACAATTCACTCTCATCCCCCCTCCTATCCGGGCAGCCCCAAACATCCAACAAGAATCAGCATCTTATTTTAACAGTTAAGGAGGAAGACCCATTAAGTCAAATCCAGAAATGTAACGGGCCTGATTTGATCTGCAAGAATCATCACAAGAAGCTCCAGGATGGTGTCAAGACCGATTTGAGCTTTGATTCCAAAGAACAATCAGAAAGTCCATATGGGTTTCTTGGGGCAAGTGGATTTGAGGTGCCTGAGCCTACTACGGTTGACCCTTTTAGGAATAATACTCCAAGAATTGAAGGGGTTTATGAGTGGGTGAAGATTGTGATTTGCTTGCCGATTGCTCTCTTAAGGCTGGTGCTTTTTGGGCTTTGTTTGATGGTTGGTTATGTGGCCACTACTGTTGCTCTTCAGGGTTGGAAAGATAAGGAGAGTCCTATGCCTAAATGGAGGTCTAGGCTTATGTGGATCACCCGTTTGTGTACCCGTTGCATCCTCTTTTCTTTTGGGTTTGTAATCTCAAACTCCATCTTAGTCTTCTTGCTAGCTTCTTTCATGTTTCTTTACTAGAAATGTTAAGTTCTCTTTGTCCAAGATCCTGATCGCTATCCCAAAATTTGGTCTAGGAAATTTTTTTTTACTTTAGTTTACGTTGCTTGATACAAATTAACATTTATCTGTGTCAACCAAAATAGGATAAAAATGTCTGAGTTCTTAATGTCTAAGTTGTAAAGTTTATAACTATTTGTCTGAGCCGCATCCAATAATTTGGTTTCTTACTTTAGTGTTTTTTGTGGGTTTTGTGTTAAATTTGCATTTTAGGGGGTTGATTAGAGAAAATTTATCTTTTTCTTTGATGCAGTTACCATTGGATACGACGGAAAGGGAAACCTGCTCCCAGAGAAATTGCTCCTGTAGTTGTATCTAACCATGTTTCTTATGTTGAGCCTATCTTCTTTTTCTATGAATTATTTCCGACCATTGTTGCATCGGAATCCCATGATTCTATGCCCTTTGTTGGCACTATCATTAGAGCAATGCAGGTAATTATATTTCCAGTCTTGTGATTTTACTATTGAATTCTGTACGAGTCATGATTTGTTTTGTGGATTTTGTTGAACAAATGAATGGTCGCATATTCATGTGAAGCTTAACCTTAAGATGCATAGTTCGGCCTTGATTAATCTCCTTTTGTGGCAAGTGTATGATTTTTTGTTTTTTATGTATCTTATTTCATCAATTTGCAGGTTATATATGTGGATAGATTCTCAAGATCATCGAGAAGGGATGCTATTAATGAAATAAAGGTAATAAAGCGTACATTTTCATACAGCTTTCTTTTTTGTGGCTTCGAGCAGTGATGAGTTCTTGTAGTGACATATTTTATGCTATTGCATTGCGTATGTAGCTTTTAGAACTCTTTGCCTATCTTATATCTTCTATATCTAATTTATGCTATTGCATTGCGTATGTAGCTTTTAGGACTCTTTGCCTATCTTATATCTTCTATATCTATGTAATATTTACCAGCTGTAAGTTTATGTGTTTGGTTGCATTCATTGAGGTTCTTAGCATAGCTTGAGTTAGCTAATTAAATTTTTTCTTGGCTATATTACGCCTAGTATTTTAGTTATTAAAATGATGATGCATCTTTTCGAGGAGCATGTGTGATGCGCGTTTAGACGAATCACATGATCCCAAAAAATCTCTTGATAACAATAAATTGAAAGACTAAATAAAAACTCGAAATACACATGAAGAATACAAAGAAAGCACAAAGAACACGAAGAATATGAAGGTCACGAAGAAAATGAAAGAAAAGACAAGGAACCTTGTTGGACCCCTTGTATGAACGCAGATTCGCAATGAACCTTATTAGTTTTGTTGTTTATCAATACTAAGCAACCTTCGTTTGATAAACAATCTTCTTGCCAAGAACCCTGGTAGACATTGGAAAGCTTCTTGAACAACCTGGTGGATGAATACATATCACAGTTCCTACTCGAAGAATTGATTGAATTCAAAATACCGAAATTTGATCAAACAAATTCCAAGATGGCTCTGATGCCACATTGATGCGTGCTTAGTGGAATCACACTCTTCCTCTCGGTAATCATAAATCGAAAGACTCACAGAACACATAAAGAACGTGAAGAACACGAAGAACATGAAGAATATGAAGGACACAAAAAAAATGAAAGAAAAGTCAAAAAACCTTGTTAGACCCATTGTTTGAACGCAGCTTCACGACGAACCTTTTTAAACCCGCTGTTTATCCACTTTAAACAACCCTCGTTTGATCAACAACCCTCTTGCCGAGAACCTTGATAGACCCTTGAAAAACTTCTTGAACAACATACGGATGAATTCTAATCACAGTTCTGCTCAAATAATTGATTGAATTCAAAAGACTGAAGTTTGAGCAAACAAACATCAAAAACGCACAAAGGCAAATTTTTGTGAGCAAAGCTCAATTTTTCTGAACTTCTATTGTGGAAAGGGATTTATTGATGTTGATGATCAAAATAGTGTATAGAAGGGCTTGTTTATAGGCTCTAAAGCTCCTAAAACATAGCCAACAAGAAAAAAATTTCCTATCTAATTTAACCTAAAAGAACAATAAAAAAAACTAAAGAGGCGGCTGGAAACCCTACTTGGCTGCCGGCCCTGTTGTTCCCAAAAGCCCAATTACAATTATAAAACATCAAAAAGCATGCAGACAAATTTTAGTCCAGTCCACCCACCTCCATGCTCTTGTTAGGATTCCAACTTCCAAAGAGCTTTATATCCAGAGCAACTGATTCCAATCCATGCTTTCAACGTGGCTGTTTGTTCTACTGGCATGTTTGACATGTTTGTTGTGTATCTTTCAGCAATATGTGATGGCTGTGCTTTGATGTGGAGTGTTGTGTATATGCAGCACGTTGTCGTGGCTGCACCTCTTCAAGTTCATTCCACACTTATGCTTGACGGGCGTTTGTATTACAGAAATCTTCTTGAAGCAAAAAAAAAGGGGGGGTGGGCTCGGTCCTGGCGTCTCAATGTGCATCTGTTTGTAATAAATTGAAACCAAATGCCAATGGTGCTGGCTGTTTATTTGAGCTTGTAGATAAATAATAGTTAGCGATCTCTAGATGTATCTGTTGGGTGAATTGAAAGTGCTTCATCTTAAAGAATGTTCAGTTTTAGCAAAGATATATCAATATATAAGCTATTTGATACAGAACTATAATTACAAGGACTCTGCATACAGAGAAGGGCTTCGCACAATCGATTTCCTCGGGTGCTTTTATTTCCTGAGGGAACAACAACTAATGGAAGGGTTGTTATTTCTTTCGAGCTTGGTGCATTTATTCCGGGCTATCCTATCCAGCCAGTAGTAGTGCGCTATCCTCATGTGCATTTTGATCAATCATGGTAAGTTACATTTTCAAGATTCATATAATTGTGGTACATAGTTGTGCTGAAAGGTTGACCTATAATTGCTTTCCATTTTCCAGGGGAGATGTCTCTTTGCCAATGCTTATGTTCAGAATGTTCACGCAGTTTCATAATTTCATGGAGGTACATGACATCATTTTCTTAACCTTTTGTACTGTCATTCTTGTGTGGTTGAAATTCTAATTTGTTAGCTATATGTATACCATATCCTCCAATCCTCTGATCTTTCTCATGGAAAAAGCAGTTTATGATACTAGATTTTGTTTTATGCCTGTCTTTTGGCCCTGTTAATTAAAAAACATACTCTTTGTGTCTGAGAAACACCGTGTTTCGTTAAGCATATTGCTCTTGTCTGGGGTTCCAGCTTATGTTGCAGGTTGTTAATATCTCCGGTTAAGTTTCTTTCTCTTAGCCCAATATAATGGAAATATTATTTTGTCGACGCTGAGGTATCAAGATTCTACTTTCTGTTGCTTTTGCCCCATTGAGGACCAGGTTCACGATGCTCTTTGTTGCTAAAACGCTTTTATTTGCTTCCTTCTTACCTACTACTACTTTTATCGAATCATGCAGGTTGAATATCTTCCTGTTGTGTCACCACTAGAGAATGTGAAGGAAAATCCTGCCCAATTTTCTCAGAGGGTTAGTCAAAACGAGAAATAAATTGGTATCTTGTGTTGTATATGGAATTTGAGTCTCAGTTAAGCAAGAATTTGCTGCTTTTTAAAATTTCAGGTTATCCATGCTATAGCAAGTTCTTTGAATGTTCTACAGACATCCCACTCTTATGGAGATGTGATGCTTTACTTAAAAGCATCTGATCTCAATCAGGTTTGAGACGACTGACTTCTCTTCATTCTCTTGCTTTACTTTGCTACTACTATGTTTTCTTGCGTTGTCGGAGCATTTCATGTTTGATGGGTCTTGTCTTTTGGTGTCTTGGTTTTGGGTAAAGATATTTCGTGAAAACATCATTTTGGACCTAAATGTTTTATTCACATAGAAAGGAATAAAAAGTAATAGCATTATGCCCATCACTTCCCCTCTCCCCACCCAAAACCCACAAGAAAAATAAATAAAAAAAGGTTGTAGATGTTTTCCCCCCTGAAGATGAGGAAGACTTCCACATGTTAGCGCTTGTGTCTGCTTTATATGTGTATGCTTGTGTGTCTGTATATTTTTTAAGTATATTCATATGCCCATCTGCAGTCTAACAGTAAGTGCTTACTGTCCTCAGCATCTCCTTCGTCTAAGTATAATTTATGATGTCGGCAAAAATTGGGCTTTAATGCGCCAACATTAAGTATTATAGGTTTAGATGGGTGCTAGTTCAAAATCTTAGGTGAGGGTCACAGACAGGTAGTATTTGACATTTTTTTGTTTATTCTTTGAGGAATCAATATGTGAGAAATTTACTGTTGTATGGTTTCTTTTATAGTATTTCCATTTCCAATAGTGTCAAGGAGACACTCTTCTTTGACTTTGGAATATGATGAAATAAAGCAAAATGATTCACTAAATTGTCTGCACTTAATTCTCTTTATGGGTCATCTAGAAATAACCTTTGAATGTTCCCAACAGATGAGTAAGGTTGCGTACACCCTACTCTCCCTTACCCCGCCATAAGTGGAAGTCTCTAAGACAATGGAGTAATGGTGTTGTTGTGATGATTTCTTTAATAGGAAGTGATTGAATTGTGATAGTTCCAACTGTGTTCTGTTTTTAGTGTGCTAAAAGTGACATTTTACCCTTTTTTTGTCTTTCCAGGAGAAACCTTCTCTTTATCTGGCTGAAATGGCTTGGGTTAAAAAGGCAAGTGCTCAAGCTTGAGATTAGATCTGATCAAATCATTATGAGTCGTCTAACGTAGAGTTTGGTTACAATTGACAATGTCTAAGATCATTTCACTTTCTGAACAAGGAACTGCTGGATTTATCTTTTCCAACTTACAAATGATCAAAACTTAACAAGATCATTCTAGACTGCTGCCTGAATTTGATGATACTATTTTGATAGAGTTGACTTGTCATTTATAATTGATGGTGATATATTATCCCAGAGCCTACTAATCTTTAGAACTCTTTCCTTTTATGCTGTTTTCCCTGTGCATGAATAACGTGCAGTTACGAATTTTACTTGTTCTAGATAGAGGATATCTGATCACTATCAGATGCCCAATTCTCATTGCCATACTCGTACTCGTCCCTCTCCGGAAAAATTTCTCCATGTTCAGTGGAAGTGAGTGTATCATGCCTGTTGGTTCTAAAAGTTCTCTTTTTTGTCCTAAAATTGCCTTCATAGATTGTATCAGTTGAACTTTTGTAATGATATTTAAAGATTCGTACCTTCAATTCAGAGGGAACTTGACATTGAGTTTTTGCCTTCCAGTCTTTATCTTTGAGCACTTTGGAAGCTGTCGGTCTTCTGGAAGTATTCGTCCATATGAAACCGGATTCCAGGTGCATATCTCTTGGGTTTTGTTCCAATGGTTAAAATAAAAAAGAAAATTTACAAAAAAAAAAAAGGATTCCAGGTGCATATAAGACTGATCAAGTTCTAATTGTGCTTCTTAACCTTTTTGCTATATTGCTACCCGAAAATTCTAGTATGTTATTCATGCTTGTATTTGCCATACTGTGGTATGTAGAACAAAAAAGTTTAGCAATTTGGGCATCAACCATTCATTTCTGTAGTGTAATAATTTTATATTATGTACATGAAGTACCCAAGAGTTTTTGGTCCTTTCGTCATTCTGGCTCTGTAAGAAATAATTTATGTTGCCTTTATTGGAGTATATGGTTACGAAGCCTTTTTTATTTACCGGGTATCATATGTTTTTTCTGTGAAATATATGGCAGCTCTTACTTCCGCATGCATCTGAAAGTTACTGTAGAAATATAGGTATAGAGGAATATACACACTGTGAAACACACTGTATACACAGACATTACATGTATAAAGACATATACATACAGTATACATACATGTATGCTTATACTATTAGTAGATATCTGTAACATAGTATATTATAGTCTGAAATCACGTGTATATGCACAATAGAGGAATGTAGCTGTTAAATCCACTTGGCAACTAGCTGTTGGGCAGTTAGCGTTGTAATCCAAGAGGTTGAGCCTTATATAAAGGCTTTCTCTTGTAATCTATTATTAAGTCGAATAATATTCACTTTCTTCTTCATTTTTATATGGCATCAGAGTTGAGATTTTGAGATAATATCTAAAAGCACATGGTTCTTCTTTGTATATAGCTGGGATTGGGAAAGTTCGACTAAATGATAACCTTACTCTACATAATGCCTGTCATGTTTTTGGTATAAACTTATATCTTTTATCTATAGAGAAAATTACTAAAGATAAAAACTGTTTGACCTATTTCACATAATCTGAATGTTACTTTCAGTGAATGGAAATGAAGGAAATGATTGACAATGTTAAAAATTTAGATGATCTCTACCTTCTTGAGGGAGAAAAGACAGTACCTACATGCTATCAATTACAATTGGAAGAATCAGAAGACAATAGTGGAACCAGGAATCAACTTTGTATAGATAAGATTCTTTTGTGGCATAGAAGATTAGACCTTCCTAATTTTTGTACTTAAAACGTTTAATGCCAGTATTATTTGAAAAAGTAGATTTCAGAAGTAATATTTGTGAATCATGTAAATTAGCTAAACAAAAAAAGCAACACTATCCTGCTAAATTATACCAATCAACAAAGTCATTCAATCTTGTTCACTCTGACATTTGAAGTCTTTCTAGGACTACAAATATCAGTGGAACAAGATGGGTCATACTATAATTACTTGGGTATATCTTATGAAAACTAATCCTGAAGTAAGTTATATCTTCAAGAATTACTTTAATCTTATCAAAAACCAGTTCAGTTTTACCATGAAGATATTAACAACTGATAATATAGCAGAGTATTTAGATGATTCTATTAAACTATTTATGCATGAACAAAGCATTTACCATCAAACTTCCTGTGTTTACGCACCCCAACAGAATGGGGTAGCAGAGAGAAAAAAACAGACATACACTTACTTAAGGTCACTAAAACTCTCATGTTTATCATTAAAGTACCTAAATTTTATTGGGGGAGAGGTTGTGATAACGGCAACCTTTTTGATAAATAGGATGCCTTCTAGAACTTGAACTTTATAACACCCAGAGAAATTTTCTTAGAAACCTATTCTTATACTAAGTTGTTATGTGAGTTACCATTTAAACTATTTGATGATTGCTTATGTACATTTATAGCCTCATCTAAGAGGAAAACTAGATCTTAGGTCAGTTAAGTGTGTATTTCTTAGATATTCAGGGTCACAAAGGGATACAAGTGTTATTTTCCTAATACTAGAAAAATGTATGTCACTTTTGATGTAAGTTTTGATGAACAAAATGCATTCTATAACAAATATGCTGAGCAACAAGGGAAAACACAAGAAGACTTCTTGACTGTTATAGATATAATCAGAACCACTTCCTTAGAAACAGAAGATCTTAAAGATGGCTCTAGTGGAGTAATTCCTGTAGAAGACGCTGTTAATACACATGATATACCTGTATGGAATAGACCTTCCATTACTCAAGTATGTATAAGAAGGAACCAACATCCTGATGTATCATCTAGGGATCCATTAGAATGATCACATGCCACCTATGAAGCTGAACCAGAAATAGATCATAAGCCTATTATTGTAAAGAGACTAGGAAATGTTCAAAACATCCATTGTATAACTTCCTATCATATGACAGTTTGAGTCCACATCTTAAATTCTTTACTAGTGATTGGATTCTAATATTCTTCCTAAGAAATGCAAGAAGTTATGAACATCCCAGTATGGAGAAAGACGGTGTATGAGAAATTAAGATTAGTTGCAAAAGGCTTTACTCAAACGTATGAAATTGATTATGTTGAAAGTTTTGCACATGTTGCTAAACTTAATACAATTGGGGTAATTTTTTCTATAATTGTTAAACTTAACTCGAAATTATATCAACTTGATGTTAAAAATGTCTTTCTCGATGGCGAATTACGAGAAGTAATATATATGAATATACCTCCCGGTTTTGATGATCAAACAAATGGCAATCAACTCTGGAAATTGAGAAAGTCTGTGTATGGGTTTAAACAATTACCAAGAGCTTGGTGTAATAAGTTTTCAAGGGCAGTTGACATAAATTTATTCAAGGTCATGCCGACCACGCACTGTTTACTAGTGTCAACAGAAGGAATCATTACTATAGTAATTGTATATGTTAATGAAATTATTGTCACAGGAAATGATCTTCAAGGAATTAAGTCTATTAAACTTCAACTATCTGCACAATTTGAGTTGAAATATCTTGGAAAATTATGATACTTTCTAGGTATAGAAATAGCTAAGAATAAAGATTTGGATGTGTATATCTCAAAGGAAGTATGTACTGGATTTATTGAATGAAACCTGAATGATCGGCTGTAAGCCCTCTATTACTCCAATTGAACGTGGACATAACCAAAAAGATTATAGGATACCTCACCTGTTGACAAACCTAGACATCAGAAACTGGTGGGGAAGTTAATTTATTTGTCTTGTACAAGGTCTGATATATGTTGTGTTGTAAGCTTTGTTAGTCATTTTATGCATGATCCTAATACTGAACATTTCCAATCTGAATAAGAATTTTTAAGTACTGTATTTTAAAAAAACAAAATACGACTATGCGGAGGATCCATAATTGATATAAGATCCACCACTAAATATGGAACTTATTTATGGGACTCTTAGTCACCTGGAGAAGCAATAAGAGACATGTGGTTTCTAGAAGCAATGCAGAAACAGAGTTGAGAGCTTTGTCACTAGGTCTATGTGAAAGATTATGGCTGAAGAAGGTGTTGAAGACATTGGATTAGTTTGTACACTGCCAACCAGAGTATTCTGTGATAACAACTCTGCTATAAGCATAACAAAAAAACCCTGTACAGCATGACAAATCCAAACATGTTGAAATAGACAGACATTTTATCAGAGATGTGATTGAAGAAAAGCTTATCAGTCTTGAGCATATCACTTTCCAGGACAACTTGCTGATATTCTTACTAAACCTGTTTCATCTAAGGTTTTTCAGCACCTTTTATTCAAGTTTGGTTGTATAAATATATATACAACAAAGCTTCAAGGGGTGTAGAAATATAGAGGAATATACATTGTAAATATACTATGAAACACACTGTATGCACATAGTACATATATAAAGACATACACATACAACCTACATACATGTATACTTGTACTATTAGTAGACATCTGTAACATAGTATATTATAATCTAAAATCACATGTATATAGGCAGAGTAGAAGAATTTAGTCCTTAGATCCACTTGGCAACTAGCCCTTGGACAGCCACCCTTGTAATCAAGGAGGCTGAGCCTTATATAAAGGCTTTCTCTTGTAATCTATTGTTAAGTTGGATAAGATTCATTACTTTACTTATGTTAGGCTAGCTCATATCCCACTTTGCTGCTTAACCTGTTCTGGCGAAGTTACAATTCAAGGATACTCTTCGGTTCATTAGGTTGCACAATGTGCTTGCACTTGTATCTTATCCAATGGGACAGACAATTAGTTTTCGTCTGTGTTTTCGAGCCAAATTGGTCGGCAAGTTTGTGCTCTAGGACCTGGAGTTTCGCCTTCTGTTTTTGAATTAATTGCTTTTTAATTTTAAATTTTTTTTTTGGGTTAAGAATCAAGCGCTTTATTGTCTACATATTTCGTTTTGTTTTCCTTTGCGGACTCTACTTAGAGGGAATAAGGCTTCAGTGATGTTAAATGTTGTCCCCCCCCCCCCCCCTCCCTTCCTCTTTTGTTGACATATGCAAAGAACCAAATGTGCTCAATGCTAGTATCTCATCACAATTCTTTTTTTTTCTCCCCTTTTTACTGTATACTTCAATTTCAATTTAGTCTCCATTTTTTTATTTTATTTTCTATGCTGCTTTTGTACACCAACCTTATGTGAATGCCTAACAATCGATAACCATTGGCTTATTGGCTTGAATTTAGTTGCTTTAGTTTCATTGGTTTTGTTCTGGGTTTTGCAGTGGACAAGTTGAACTCCACAACTTTCTCCGAGTTCTCAGATTGAAATATTGTGCTTTTACAGAGAAGGTAACCTGCTCATGATCTGATTTTCTTTTCTTGTGTTTCGGCCTCTCTTTAAATTCAGTCCTTTTGCCTATATACTGATGTTAAATGACCACCCAATGTAAACAGTGAAATGGTAAGGGAAGATAGTGATATATATGTTGAAACACTACAATCCTTATTAACCTAGAATGATCATGGATCCTCATATTTGATTGGTGTGTTACCTTGCAGAATTAAAGATGGCCAATTGTTGTCCTTTACCAGTTCAATCTTTATGAACGTTTATTGAGTTTTCATTTGTGATCCTAATATTTGCCACCTTTAAATATATGGCTTGCAGATGTTTCAGTTTATTGATGTACAGAAGACTGGCCAAATAACTTTTAAACAGGTTCTTCCTTCTTCTACTCCTTAGAAGCATCTTTTCTTCCCATGGCTCATTTGGGTTGTCATACTGTACGCTTACACTGATCTTCTGACGCGTTTTTGTTTAATTATAGAATGACATGCTTTATAAATCTTGCTTCCATTGGTCTTTTTAGTTAGTCTCATCATGTGCCAAGACCTTTTTGTTTTAATGCATAACTTATTTAATCTAGTTCCTTACATGACAAAACGAACCAGTGGGAATTAAGGAATTGACTTGAACTGTGTGCTATTGCAGTTCTTACTTGGATCAGCTCACATCCTGAAGCAATCAGTATTCACCTATGCTTGTGAATCTGCATTCAGAGCATGTGATGTTAAGCAGCAGGATTACATCTCAGAGCAAGAGGTATTCTTATTTCACCCTTCTTTCTTTACCCTTTGATTAGCTATCACTCCTAACGTAAATGTTCTTTTTTTACCAGCTCGGAGATTCAGTCAAACTGGCAATCCCTACATTGAATGACGAAGAGGTAAGATATCGAAGTCCTCAAGAAGTTGTAACGGCAAATTTGTATTCTGTTATGATGATTCTACGCATATGCCTCTCTATCCAAACCAAATTGTGCTATTTTGCCTCTCCTTTTACTGGTCTTTTCCGCGTACCTGCATGTCCTCCTTATTAGTGACAGTTCTAGCCGAGAACTTGGCATTCTGAGGTCTTCTTTTTCTTCTCCTGGTTGACAGATGCACTCGCTTTTCACTTTATTTGACGCGGATGGCAATGGGAGAATAAGCAAGGATGATTTCACATCATGTCTAAGACGAAATCCATTGTTGATAGCCGTTTTTTCGCCATTGTTATCGTCGAGAACCTCATCAGTGGAAGGATAGGAGTACAGGGAGATACCCAGTCTCTGAATTTTGGTTTTATGTTATCCTCATCCATACCTTGTGGAAAGATGGGGTTGGTGTGCTATGGCAGTTCAAAACTCAAGGCGTGTGGCGTTAGTTCTTGAAGTACAATAGGTACCAGTTACTTCTAACACTTTTGATGCATGCTTACATTTGTATGCAAAAATCCTCAGATGGGAACAGTAGCTTAATCAGGTAGCAGCAGAAGGGACAAGTGGACCCATCCTCTGTGGCCATCTGGGAATGTGTTTGAGTCATATATTTGTTGTTTGTGAGGTTCTCTAGTTGAAATTAGGGAGTGTGATGCCACTTCGACGTGACAAATTCGCTATATCAAGTGACATGTCAGACTAAAACACCTTTTGTATTCTCATGTAGTGATATGTGGATTTGTCCATTTCCAATGGAGTCAACGACATACCTTTTTTTTTTATTTTAGAATATGATGACATAAATCAAAATGAACCACTAAATTGGATGTTTTTCTTATATTATGAAATAACAGTTGATAGACACAGTTTTGCTTAATTTTTATTATGAGTCATCGGGAAACAACCTTTGTGTGTTCTAATATATGAGTATGGTTGTGTACATCCGATTTCCCACACTCCGCTATAGACAGGAGACTGTAAGGCAATGAGTAATGTTGTTGTATGTAGTGATGAATGGAAATCTTACTTGTATCAAGTGATGTATGTTATTGTAACACCTTTTCTATTTACATGTAAACGTACGTGAAAGTTGGCCCGAAAGAAAATCATGGTACATGGGCTATGATGACCAGAAAAAAGTTCAAATGCATCCTGTGTCAAAATTTCATATATGATGGGCTATTGTTACAACAGTTGTGTGATAATATTTCAGAGGCTTAGTGTCGTTGGAACATGGTCCATTTGATGCACGAGGATAAAGAATGCCATTACCATTTATTAACGACAAACAATTAATGTATCAAACGATAAAATTAAAAAGTTATCACAATTTTCATTATCAGATATTAGGTGATGTTTTACTTAAGAATTATGTCTCTTAAACTAGGCTAATGAAATAACACGGATGGAATATAACTTTGTAAAGCTAAGATTTTTTTTTTAATTATAAAAAGCTCAGAAACCTCATTGGATGGCAACTCAATTACCGGTTATTAGTAGCCTTCATGCTATCGCTCAATTGTACTTGAGTTGAGATTTGCTCTAAGAGTTCAAGAGTTCGATTTTAGAGACACATACAGTGTGGGTTTTGGGTCTAGTTTGCGGAGGGACACGTTGTATGGATCACTATATAAGTCCTCATTCCAACCTAGAAGGTCGCTGAGCTCTTGATTTGCATTCCTTGAGGAGAAAACGGTAATAACCCTCAGGTTACCATTAATGGTTATTATCATTATTCACGAGTATTGTGGTCCCCTCAATGGAATGTCCTCAGAATGATAGTCATAGGGTACGTTAGCTTTTGTGTAGGTTGACATTTTTAATCCTGGAAAATCCGAACCAAACAATTAAATAAGCAAAGAGAGGAGAAATAAAATAAAAATTTACTAGCCAGAGGAAAATAGAGGAATAAAAATACGTCTACTGGCAGATTAACTTTACTCTTTTTTCTTTGTTCTAATGTGATGATTTATATCGAGATTCCGCCTAATTTTCTCATAATATTTAATTTTCTCTATCCGGGACCATTAAGTCCAGCACGTTAGTGTTAGTTTTCTACTTAAAAAAACAACTTAAAGTTGCTAATCACACAAATTGATGAGCCTAAAGTTGGACGGTCCAAAGCCAAAGACTTTTAGGTTTAATATAAGTAACATCTTTCCATCCTTTCATATTTGGTTCGGTAGTTGCTATAACCATCTGGATTTTTCTAGCGAATTTCACGGCTCACGTCTGTACGGACCTTGCAACATTACTACGGGTTCAGATCTCCTCACCGCTCCTCCCTCACCGCGTGCGTCACCACGCGACACGTGACAGCAACGGGTGGTGGTGAGGCTGGATGAGGGGTGGTGACGCGTGGCAGCAGCGGGGGGTGATGAGGCTGAATGAGGGTAACCCTCATCCAGCCTTACCACTCATCCTTGCTGCCACGTGTCACGTGGTGAGGAGTGCGGTGACTCACCGCGCGGTGAGGGGATCCCATCCGCATTACTATAGACAAATATCACTTGATGTTAACCGAATTAATTCTTTTTTTTTTTTTGTATTTATTGGTCTGAAAATGATTAATTTGTGTTGATATTTAACGTTGGGTCATAATTAAATATCATTTAATCATCTCTCTTCTTTCCAATGCTGGTTTCTTTGGTCTTTTATATTTCACTCTTCTTAATGGATAGTGTCATCGCTCGATCTCACTAAAGGACCATGATCCATCTGACGTCTCACATTTGACCCTTTCGACTGGTGACGTTAGTTGGCTTTATTATCATATTTGTAATATTTTGGATTTGTCCAGTTGATTCTAGACATGACGTCTGTTTGGATTCGACGGCGTCACTACAGACAATCAATGCCAACTGAGTAGGGGTTTTCGTTCTCTATGTTGTGAAATGATTAATCATTGTTGATATGTCATACCACGATATTTCTTAAATCTAGTGTATGATTTTTTGAATATTATAGTTAGTCGTGGGTATTCCGGTTCAATTGTAAGAGCGAGTTGTCTGTGATCAAGTTTTATTTGTTACAAATTTTTACTTGGGGAAAAGTCTTCAATGTTAAGAAGTTATAAGAGATTTTATTCGTTACAATTTTTTCGTGTATTCGTGAAAAGTTTTATAACTGAGTCTTAAGCAGGGGTGTTAACAAACCGGGCCAAACCAAATACTATGTTTTCAAATTCGGATTCGTATAGCTAAACGAACTGTTTGGCTCGTCTTTAAAATTGGTTCGAGTTCGGCTCGATAACCTTATAACTGTTTAAACAAGCCGAATAGTTCGCGAACAGTTTGGCCGTTAACTAAACGAACCCGAATACCTATTCGAATTTGGCTCGTTAACAAATAATTACCGAACGAATACGAACCGAACTCGAACAGTTTGCGAATTGTTCGGTTCATTCAATACCCTAGTATTAAGTTATCGTAAAAAAAGAAAAAGAAAAGCTATAGATTTCCTTCAAAACACATTCTGCCAAAAGATTTTCATTATTATGTATATCACTTAATTAGTACAATGTCAATGTACCATGAAAGTTGTATTTTAGTGGTAACTGAGTTTTGGGCTAAAATACCTTAAAGCATTTTGAACTTTTTTTTCCTTTTCCCTTTTTGGGGAACAGAAGAATTTTGGACTAATCAGATATTTATTTCAAATATGATTAATCGAAGCCTTAGCTTAGATGTGTGTGTAATGTATTTATATATGTATTACATATGTATATACGTATATGCATAAGTATATGCATGTATCAGCTTGTCAATACGGTCTGATCCTTTTGTCCAGGTTCTCTCTCTTCTTGCTCTCCATATTCATCGACCTTCAATCAGTTCAATGCATGGGAGCCACTTCCAATTATTGTTTTAAATTTTTTTTTTGTATATATGATATATGCGTTTACTTTAAAATTTTGATTCGATATCACTTACTAAAAATATCACTGCATACATTAAACGCTAATATAAATGTATATATGTGTGTTTTTTATGTTTGATAAAATAAATATATTAATTCTCAGTCAAGGTAAAATTTTCAATTAGGTCATAACACAAGAATTTCCCAACTTCCATCAGCAGATGATTTTGTCTCCTACGGACCTCATCAATATAATGAGGATGAACGTAAATATATGGATTAAATAATGAGTTTGGAGTAATAAAGTAGTGACCTCAAGTTATTTGCAAATTTTCTATCTTAAGTCATAATTACATTATAATCACAAACATCATGATTAGTTTATCAATCAACAGAGAACTATATAACAACCATGAGTTGTTAATATTAGCTTGTATAGGGTGCATACTTTTCAATAGCTTCAAGCATTAACCAGAGTAAGAGTTACACCATAAAATTCAAACGAACATTTATTCTTGAAAAATATCATCGTGTATATGCGATTAACTATGTAGATAAAAAATCATGTGATGAAAGTTTAACGAAGACATTATATCTTACTCCATGTAACATGCAATAAACAATGAATCTGATGTATTAAAAACGTTCTTTCGTTTGTCCTAAATATGGATGAGAGATTAAGCAAGAAACTATCTACTTTATTGGTAGTTTTACTCTTGATAGTTAGTGCTCACACATGACTACGCATAAACGTGAGAGATTCTCATGCAGTATTAGTGAAAATCCCTTGAAGTGGCACGTTTTACCCATTTTTGAGGCCGTTAAGTTTTTGATTTACGAACAAAGATTAGACCATTTGCAACGAGAAAAATCCGTTCTCTGTGTAATTGTTGGTGTCTCGACCTTTATCTAAAAAGTTATGACACGCCACTAATATAAACAATTGGGATTTTAGTCCATTAGAGCTTCTTATATATCAACAAATCCATAAAAAATACAAACATAATATCATTGAAGTATTTGGACCTTCACATTATTGATATGTTAAAATCTACACTAGAAAGTACGAATAGTAAAACGCTCTCATGACGTATCTCAGTGGTACTCGGATGATAGATTGCATTCCATGTTATCCATTCAAATCTTCACAGAAGCAGTATGGGAGTTTGAACCCTGCCGTCAGCTCTTTATATCGGTGCTAGTTTGACCTCAAACACCTCGTAGACATCTAAAATGGTGCTGGATGATCTGATTTACGTCTTATATAATAGTAAAGCAAAGAAAGCAGCATGACAGCATCGTACGCTCTCTAAAAGGAAAGGTGGAATCACACATACCCCAGTAGTAGAGCCCATCCAAGTCAGCATGCTAGGACCATCAGCCAATAAAGGTCCCTTTTCATATTTTGAGATGACTACTGAAACCTTGTACAGTGCGACGAGACAAACTTACTGCACTAAGTAACATGTCTGATTGAAACAAATTTTCTCTTAATGTGTATATAACTACTATATACACAAAAACTTGCTTAAAGACATATATATGGAATGAACTCATGTGATATTCACTTGTATGTTTACGAGGTTGTCTTGTTGAAAATTAGGGATAACGTGATACCACTCCCACGAGACAAACTTACTGCACTAACATGTCTGATTGAAACAATTTTCTCTTCTCTTAATGAATATAACTATTGTTAGGAAGATAGAGATATGATATGATCCTAATCTTGTAAATTAATTAGAGATTGATTTTAGTCCTAATATAGCCTGATCGAAATCTCCAATCAAATCACGAGATATTCTCTTGTTACTATAGATAAGTTTAATAATGTACTATATATAGGTGAGGTATATAATATTGAAACTCAATGAAAACAAAGGATTTCATTCACAAGTTATTCTTTTAACAAAGTATCAGATGAGGTTCAAAATGTGGACTCACACATTGCCTGACCTATGATTGACCATTTATTGTCTCCTCTCACCAAGTCCAGATGTTTGGCCATTTATTGTCTCCTCTCACCAAGTCCAGATGTTCATGTCTGGCTTGTGATTGATGACGGGTCCTAAAGACACGTATATATATCAAGCCACGTTGCCACCTGAGGACGGATATTGAGAATATTGTCCCACATCAGCCACTTTGAGATAAAATACATGCGTTATATGAGGATGCAGTATCACTACCCATTGCCTTAAGGTTTGAGTGGATATGAGTCTCACCTTATGTAAGTCCAAGTTTCAACAAACCATACATACAAAACTTGCTTAAAGACACATATACATAGAGAGAGAGATAAAGGTAGGCCAAATTTATCATCATATATGTGCTATAATGACTAGGTTTTTTTATAGGCAGACGAACATGTATGTGGTGTCGAATGTCGTCATATAATGGGCTATTAGTGAACCTCATGTTCACAATAAACGAAGACGTAATTACAAAAATATTACTGTTTGTTATTACACAAAGAGGAATTGGAAATTTGAAATAATAGAATTTTTCATTCGGCCTAGTTATGGCCAGACCATAATGATTAGATGCTGATGTGCGGTTGCATTTTGTCCTTTAAGGCCCAATCCGTGGTCAAGACTTTCATGAAAAACGTCCCATGACATATCTCAATGGTTCCACGTAGGATGTTTCGAAAGGAACGTCAGAGTTTCAAATCATGCCGAAGGCAAGAATGTTTGAACCTCTCTAGGCTAGCTGCATAGATTAGCCCGTGGAATGAATCTTGCCGAAGACAAGAATGTTTGAACCTCTCTAGGCTAGCTGCATAGTGCTAGAGCACTATTGGCCCGTGGAATGACCTGATAGGCTGACATGCCAGCCCGTCGGTTGTTCCTTCGATGCCAATGGGGCTCCTTGTGCTATTCATGTGCTATGACAAACTTCTACTAGTGGATATTCGTAACCTGATTTACATCCCTACACACCATGTGGGATCGAATATGACAGAGACTCTTACTGATTGTGGTTCAATCTTTCATGAAAAACATTCTAAATAGAATTCTAAATTTCATTTTCATGCAATTATGATTATGCCAAGAGTACCCAAATGGCCCTCTTTCCCTTTTTCTTTTATTTATAAAAAAAGATGTGAAAATCAAGTCTGGCTATTTTTAGAGAGAAGAAACAAGCTTGTCTAAAGCCTTGAAGAATCTGTTCTTGATCTCCTTTATGGTACATCCGCATGCCTATAAGATCTTATAAACACTATTTTTCTAAAACACTTTTCAAGAGTTAGGCGCTTATTTAGTTTAAAGAAAGGTTTGAACGCTCACATTCCATGAATTTCCACTTTTTTTATTTTGTTTTTGTCTTTGTCTTGCATTATATGTGCTATACACGTTTGTGTCCATTTTAATATTGGAAGCTTCTTATTTGTCTTTACTGAATTCTCTTACTAACACATTATCACATCATATTTCTATTATTGTGTCATGTATGCATGTACATGTAGAGCCTTGAGTCTCACTGGAAGCAAACTCTTTATCCCTTGGGATAGAGATATTGTTTGTCTGCCGTTCACCATCTCTAGACCCTAACGATAACTTTTGATGCTGTTGGATATACTGTGTATGATTGATGATAATGAGGATGATTCCATGACTTCTACTATCCTACTCATAATGTTTACGGAGGATTTAAATGGAGGAATGTTATGTCACTAGACAACTCCTAAAGCTCCATATACATGAAAAATCCACAATATATCCAAATCGAAGCCAGGGCCATAGAAGAATTTTTGAGATCCAAAGTGCTGATCATCAGGCTGGATTATCTTAAACACTATACCATTTTGCCACTAAGTTATGCCCTTGAAGCATTCGTTTGTTTTATAGCATTTCACAATGTGTATTTAAATGGTGTTTTAGAAAAGTTTGTAAAGATCGACTTACCAGAATTGACGCGTAAAAGCCTGGAGGTTCAATGTCACTTATTGCGGTAAATTATAAAATCCACTGTTCTAAAAGATTCTAAAAAAAATGTTGGGACTATAATATGATTTCTGAAGTCTTCAATGGCAAATTTTCAAAAGGGAGCCATTCCCAAAAGTGTACTTAATGGTTGAGTTGGAGGGTATCTTTAAGGGGTTAGGATCCCCTCACCCTAAATCCCTCACTCCATGCGTCACCGCGCGATACGTGGCAGCAGGGGTGAGTGGTGAAGCTAGGTGCGGATCATCTTCATCTAGCCTCACTACCCACCCCTGCTGCCACGTGTCGCGTGGTGACGCGTGGGGTGAGAGAAAAGTGGGTGAGGTGATCTCATCCCATCTTTAAGTTAGTTTCAGTAAATTTATTGATTCCATATTTAGCTATGCAAAACAATATTTTGGAGGAAAAGGTCATTCCGTGCTCCTGAGACCCCCACTGCCCCAGCCACAAGCCCCAGCCACAAGGAGCATTACAGAAGATGGGGCCACAAGGAGCATTACAGAAGATGTAAATCAAGAGCTCAACAGCCTTTTAGGTTGAGTGAGTACTTACGTATTAACACACACAAAGTGTCTCTACGCAAACCAGGCCTTTGGCTTAGCAGTAGTGGAACACCCATACGGTACGTGTCTCTGGATTCGAACTCTTGATCTCTTGAAACAAATCTCAACCCGAATACCAGCTGAGCTATGTCATGGGAGCATTGAAGACTTCAGAAACCATATTATAGGCCCCGCTTTTCTTTTTCATCTTTTAGAACAATGGATTTTTGTAATTTACTAATAAGTGACATTGAACCTCCTATGCGAAACAAATATTTTACCTTCCAAAAAGCCTGTATTGGCGTATATTGTCATAGAAAAGCCGAAAAGAGAGTAAACATGGGATGCAAATGTACCTAGACAGTTCGGTTGGAATATATAGGTTTGGTACATCTCCATCGTATAAGTACTTTTGTAGCAAAGAGTGGAGAGGAATATCTATAGACTGATTCAATTATTTTACTTATAGTAGCAGAGTAGAGAGAATTATCTATAGTGTGATTCAATGTATATGTATGGTACGCAGATCGCACAGCGGCTGATCAAAGTACAAAGTTGGAACTGACATATTTCAGTAAATGAAATAAATTTCCAGTTAACACAATACCTATGGTTTATCAGAACTCGTCCTAAAAGATGATAAAATATGAAAAATATAATAAATTAACTTTTAATTTTATAACTGGATAAATATATTTAGCAAAAGTCTTTCTCTTTTTTTTTTTTTTTGATGGAGGGAATGGATCTTTTTATTCAACTTTCGAATATTTACATTGAACTGAACATAGGTAAATATTACATCGATTTGAAGGCCTAGCACAACCAGCCGTCCTCCTCTTTCCTTCTCAGGTCTTCTTTATTGTTTTTCTTCCATTTATTTGATTAAGTCTTGAACACTTGATGTATTTTGTTAGTTTAATTAGGAGTTTTTGTATTTCTTTGTTGGAAGTACGATAGATCTGAATCGGCTGCTTTGTGTTTATTTTTTTGGTTTGCTAATTCAGTTGTATTAACGGGAATATATTAGCTCGAATTTGCTGGGTTCTTTGAAATTACTGTTAGTATATTATTTGGGTTACTCTATCATTTGAAAGCGCACAGTTGAAATCATTAATAGAAGGAGTTATGACTTTTATGTGAGACCATGTCTAAGGAAGAGGGCCGTAGGTAAGGGAAAATACAAGGAGGATAGTGTACGTATCGCCTCTTGGAAGGTAGGAACGCTAAGTGGTAAATTGTTAGAGGTAGTAGATGTACTTAAGAGGCGCAGGATCGATGTAGCTTGCCTACAAGAGACTAGGTGGAAGGAGAATAAATGTAAAGAGTGTAATGGATATAAGTTGCTCTACACGGGGTCCGACGAGACCAAAAATGGGGTAGGATTTCTTGTAAAATTAGAATTGTACGTGAACATGATCAATGTGATAAGATATAATGATAGACTTATGGTGCTAAAATTAGTATTAAACAAGGAGGTGATGGCAGTGGTATACGCCTACGCACCCCAAGTGGGACTAGGACAACAATAGAAGAAAGAGTTTTGTGATTACTTAGATGTAATGTTGAGGACAATACTTAGAGAGGAACGAATTTGTATAGGAGGTGATTTTAATGGCCACATTAGAAAGGATACCGATGGTTTTCAATCGGCACATGACGGGTTTAACTATGGAGATAGAAACGAGCAGGGTAGAGATTTGCTAGACTTTGCGTTGTCCACAACTTAGGTATTATAAACTCGTTCTTTAAGAAAAAAGAAACACATTTGATCACTTTTAGTACCGGAGGACGTAACACGCAAATCGACTATTTTCTGATGAGACGTGACGACCAACAAATATGGAGGGACTGCAAGGTTATACCAGGGGAGACAACAGTGACGCAACATTGCTTACTAGTCGTAATTATCACCTTGGGCCAAAAGCTGAGCATGAGGGTTAGAAAATTACCATCTAGGATTCGATGGGGTTGTTTGAAGGACGAAAAAATTAATATATTTAGAGATAATGTCATCTCGGCGACATCAAATTCAATAGTTGAAGACACAAACCAGATGTGGGAGGCTATGGCAATTACCATTACTCACGCGACACGGGAAACTCTTGGAGTAACAACAGGAAAGACAACCGTACATAAAGAGTCGTGGTGGTGGAACGAGGATGTGCAACGAAAAATAAAGAATAAGCAAAAAAGTTTTAGAGAGGTGTTAAGCTGCATAGACGGGGAGGAAAAAGTGAGAGTGAGGGAGAACTACAAAACAGCTAGGATAGAGGCGAAGAAGGCAATGACAGAGACAAAGAATGCAACCTATAAAAGGATGTACGGATGATTAGAAACAAAAGAAGGAGAGCGTGATATGTTCAAGATTGCAAAAGCTAGAGATCGAAAGAAGCAAGACCTAGGAGTTGTGAAGTTTATAAAGGGAAAAGATTTACATATTTTGGTCAAAGAACAAGACATCAAGGAGCAATGACAAAAATACTTTTACAACCTTTTTAACAATGTAAGGGTTGACCACGAAGAAAGAGAAAGCATCACTATACAAAAACGGCAACATAATATCTACGATTGTCGCAGCATCACACAAGGAGGTGAAGATAGTACTTAAGAAGATGGGAAGAGCTAAGACAGTTGGTATGGATAACATATCCATTGAGGCCTGAAATTATTTAGGAGAGGAAGGAGTTTAATGGTTAACTAATATGTTCAACCTTATATTCAAAACAGGAAAAATGCCAGATGAGTGGAGAAGGAGTGCAATGGTTCCTATGTATAAGAAAAAAGGAGATGCACAATATTGTGCGAATTACAGGGGGATTAAATTGCTTAGTCATACTATGAAGTTATGGAAGAGAGTAATCGACTCTAGGATTAGGGGAGAAACTCATGTTACAGTGAACCAATTTGGTTTTATGCCAGGACGGTCAACTACGGAAGCAATACACATCCTAAGGAGATTGACGGAGAAGTATAGAGAGAAGAAGCGCCATCTACATATGGTTTTCATCGATCTTGAAAAAACGTATGATAGTGTACCACGTAACCTGATCTGGGATAGTATGGAGGCAAAAGTGGTTCCTGTGAGGTATATAGACATAATTAGAGATATGTATGTTAAGACGAAAACAACCGTTCATACGACTGTGGGGGATACAGACTTCTTTCCAGTTGAGGTAGGCCTCAATCAAGGGTCTGCGTTAAGCCCATTTTTTTTGCAGGTGTACTGGATGAGTTGTCAAAGCCGATCCAGGAGTCAGTTCCGTGGTATATGCTTTTTTGCTGACGATATTGTATTAGTCCCAGAGAGTAGACATATCCTGAGTATGAGACTATAATAGTGGAGAGAGGTTTTAGAGAAAAATGCAAGGATTAGTCGCTCTAAGACCGAGTATCTGCATTGCGAATTTAGCGGCGCAACAGACGGTGAGAATAGATAGCTCACCATCGAGGGTCAGGTGGTACCACAGGTAAGTAAGTTCAAGTACCTAGGGTCATTCGTACAGCAGGATAGAGACATAGATAGTGATGTAGCACACTGAATTCAGGCAGGCTGGTGTAGATGGAGGGCGATCTCAGGGGTGCTGCGTGACAAGAATTTTCTAACTAAATTAAAAGGAAAATTTTATAGGGTGGCAGTGCTGCCGGCAATATTATATGGAATAGACTGTTGGGCCATCAAGAGGCCCCAGTCACAAAAGATGGAAGTGGCAGAGATGAAGATGCTGAGGTGGATGTGTCGGCATACAAGGCTAGACCGGATCAGAAATGAGGTATTTCGGGAAAGGTTAGGGGTGACTAGTATAGCAGATAAGATAAGGGAGGGGGGACTAAGATGATTTGGACATGTCAAGAGGAGACAGACAACGACGCCTGTCAGAGCAGTCAAAAGCCTCATTGTAGAAGAGAAGAGGAGTAAAAACAGGCCTAAACTGACTTGGGATGAGCGGATCAGACATGACCTATTAGATTTGCACCTCTTCAAGGATATGGTGCATGATAGGAGTTCATGGAGGCAGAGGATTAAGGTTAACGATGTTTAAACAGGATATAAGAGCACCTTAAAGTATTCTTAGGGGTTTAGATATTATCTACGCTTTGGGTGGATTTTTGCATTTTTTTTTGCATTATATGTACATATACACGTCTATGACCATTTTTATATCGGGAGCTTTGTAGGTGTATTTACGGAATTTGCCCACTAACACACTAGCACGTAATATTCCTATTATTATATCATTTATGCAGGTATATCCAGATCCGGAGGTCTCACTGGAAGCAAACTCTGTATCCCTAGAGATAAATGTATTGTTTGCCTGCCGCTTACCCTTCCCAGACCCTAACGATAGTTTTTGCTGTCGTTGGGATATATTGGATATGATGATGATGAACTGAACATCTAGATATCATCGGGAGGATGGATCTTTCTGTTCAAATTTCGAATATTTACAGTGAAATGAACATCTAGATATCATCTAAGTTTACATCCTGAGAAGGAGGCTAATTGCTAACATCATGGGCAATAAGCAAAAGGTGAACACCATGTATCACCTCCTGAACAAAACCATGGGCTGGCGGAGTACAATGGCTTCAATGGTAATACTGTTTGCGCCAAAACCAAATACACCCCAATGGTCTCCCTAAACACATAGCTCCACCCAGCGAGTGAAGCCTATTTCCCCAAATTCTGCTAAGCTGCACCCCTTTGCCCAAAAAAAAAAAAAAAAAAAGGAATCTGCAACCACTCGCTGACATTGGTAGACTCCATGAATTGATCCCATCTTCTACTGGTTATCAAGTGCCACCACACCCTTCTTGCCTATCGACAATCTCGAAGGGCATGCAGTATATCCTCCCAAACCACACCATATAGGTAACACATAGGATGATCCTTCACATGCCTATCGTATAGAAAGCTGCCAGTGAATAACTTCTCATGACTCACTTGCCATAGTAGGCAATTTTCCCTGCTAGGCCCCTTCAATTTCCTAACTGCCTTCCACCTGTTTTAATGACAAGACTCATGCGGCTCAATCTGCATACAATATGCACTCCCCCCCCCCCCCCAGTGAGCTTTCCAGCCGACGAGCTACCCCACCGAACTCCGACCATAGAACCCGAGGGAGTATCACGCTGATAGTTCGAAGTAGTCAAACCAGCACGAAGCAATTCGATACAACTCCGAATAGCTCCCCATGTAGAAGACATATTTTGTCTGCTCGAACCCTCAATTAGTTTGCCATAATTGGCCGTAAACACATTCACCAGAAGAGCATCTATTTGAGCTATCAGTTGCCAGCCCAACTTTGCCAACATTGCCGAATTCATATTTCCATGAGACGTCGAATACCTCGGCCACCTGTGTTTTAGGTTTGCAAACCTCCTGCCAAGCCATGTAGTGAAGCCTCCGACTGCCATCAAGCTCACCCCACAAAAATTTCCTGCAATGTTGCTCAAGTTGAGCTATTATACCATTGGGCGGTTTGCATGGCATAGAAGGTGTTAATTCGAAAATGAAAACTGATTTTGCATTGATTTACAACTGTTTATATTGATCTATATATATTACAATCACTATAGTTATCTATGTTATACAATCAATGCAATAAAATACAATAAGCGTGAGAATATTATCCTTCATTGTTTTGGTATGATTTAATTTGATCCTTCTCTAATTTGCTCCTGGATAACACCCCCTCAAGTTAGGTAGTGGAATCACCCATGCCTAATTTAAACAACAACGGAATTGAACACCCTTCCAGTTACTCTCTTTGTGAGAATGTCGGTCAACTTATCATCAGACTTCAAGAATGGAAGCTCAATGATTCCTTCTTCAATTTTTTTTTATTTATGAAATGTTGGTCTACTTTCACATGTTTTGTTCTATCATGTTGCACTGGATTTTCACAGATACTAACTGTTGTTTTATTGTTGCACATCAACTGAGTCAAAAGTTTTGGTGGGAATCCAATCGTAGTCATTAACTTTTTTAACCATAGAACTTCTGTTACACCTTTAGCAATTCCTCTGAATTCTGTCTCCTCAATGGATACAACTATTACCTTCTGCTTTTTTTACTTCTCCATTTGACTGATTCACTCCCACCAAAATAAAATATCCTGAGGTAGACCGTCGATCAATTGAGTTACCTGTCCACTCTGCATCATTGAGAACCTCAACCTCTGGCATTCAATCTTTCTGAGTATAATGCATCGGCCTGCTGTGCCTTTTAGGTACCGAACTATCCTCATGGCTGCCTCCATGCGCACTTCTTGGGGTTGATGCATGAACTGACTTACAACTCCGACTGCATATGTAATATTAAGCCTCGTGTGAACGAGATATATCAATTTCCTCACCAGTCTTTGATATTGTTTTTGATTCGCCAGTGAAGCCTCTTCTTTTAATTTTAACTTGTGGTTTACCACCATTAGAGTGTCAATTGGTTTACAATCTACCATCCTGACCTCGGCCAGTATATCTAGTACGTACTTCTGTTGAGTTAAGAAAATTCTGTTTTTCGAAAGGAGAACCTCAATCCCTATGAAATACTACATACCTCCTAGATCCTTCATCTCAAATTCTATAAATAAACTTAGTTGAAGTCAAGCAATTTCCTTCTCGTCATTTTTAGTTATGATCATATCATTTACGTTATTATCAAGTAAGCAAATTTCTATTTCCTTTGAAATACAATGTGTGATCAACATTGTTCTGTTTGTACACGTTTTATTTCATATCCATTGTAAATCATCCGAACAACGCACAAAGAGACTGTTTGAGCCTATATATTGCATTTTTTTTTAAAAAACTAAAAACTTTATTTTTCTGAAAGTTTCCAGAAATACTAGTGGTGGCTCCAAATAAACCTCCTCTTTTAGCTCTTCATGTAAACACACATTCTTAATATCGAACTGATGAAGAGGCTAGTCTTGATTCCATGCTATCAAGAACAGTATTCAGATAGTGTCAATCTTTGTTATTCGAGAGAAAGTCTCTGAATAATCAATTCTTTATATGTACGTATTTGCTTTCGCTGCTAACCTGACCGAAAGTTTGGTTTTATCTTTGACTAACTCTACTTAAGTAAGTTCCCGTACCTATTTCAGTTTTTTCGTGTAACACTACATCGTTGTATAAACGGCACCTTTTTTGTCCTGTTGGCTGATTTTTCGCTAATGCTCTCTGCTCAAAATGACGAATTTTCATAAACAGTATTATTGCACATCTATGTCGATTAAGGAAAAAAAATCCATTTTAGTCAAGTTTAGTTTTCTCAAACTATGACAAAGATCTTGCAATGATGGTGCTATGTTAATAGGCATCTTCTGAGGTTTGGATTTTTCTTACATTCATTTCCTTATGCCCGAGAAACTATAAAAATAAAATCCTCCACTGAGGGATGTAAGCCAATTATAAGCTACATGAAATTTGAAGATGCAATGAAATTGAACAAAACTATAAGCAAAATGTAGAAGTGTTTCAGATATGTGATATAACTTTCCCAATCTACCCACAAGAAGACAACCTATTATAAAGTATCTGATATTTTAGTCACAGACTATCACAGTGTTTGATTTGGATACTTTTTTGATTGAATAAGTGAATAAATTATATTATTCAATCTATATTTTTTTTTACAAAAATCTACAAATAGATAGTTGATGTCGTTAGGGCTGTGATTTAACCTTTCCTAAAGCTAAGAAAGAGCTGAATAGAAAGTCCAAACCCGATGGGTTAGCATAGCACTACGTCAACTCAATTTGGTTGGAATTTTAAGATTGGGAGATGATAAAACTTTGAATAAACCAATAAAATTAAGTGAAAGATCAAAGAAGTTGGAAGGAAAAAAAACAAAGCTGAGATATAACGAAGTTACTGTCTTTGAAGCGATTTTACTTTTACAATATGCAATATAGACTATATGGCAAATATATCCCAAGATACAATGTCGACTCTTTTTTGTTTATACTACAATAGGAAGTATGAACTTGTGTTTTAAAGTGTTTAATATCAAACAAAGAAGAAGAAGAGGAATAAATTCTGCCGGTTTTTCTCAAAATGCATATCTTCAAATCTTATGATTTTTATATTTATAGACTTTAATTTTGGCAAGAAGGAAATTAATTTAACACTTCTCTGCAGAATTTAAGAACCAAAGGTAGTTTATGACATTTCTTAGTTGAAAGGAGGCTTTCCTAATTGCACATATCGCATCATTTCACGAAAAGACAACAAAAATTTATGTTGTCCTGTGACTGACTGAATATTCGGTCTCTCAGACCAAACTCACAATTCAAATGGTTTGAACATTCCAATTGAACACTTAAGACCAAACTCTAGACCAAACATTTGAGCTTACTTATCACCAAATGTTTGGTGCTGCATATGGTCTATGAGTAGAAACTTCAGAATCAGACCGAATTCGGAGACCGAACTCAGATTCAGAGTATGGTCATACCAAACTCAGAGACCAAACATTCGGTCTCAGAGAGCAAACTTAGATCCAGAATATGGTCTCAAACACCAAACTCAAAATGAATTTTATCTTCTTTGATTCAATCCAAGTTTAATTCATTTCTCTAATCAAATTTCTTAGAAGATCCTATATATATTTCGAGCACTTTTCTAAAGCACTTTTACGTGCTTTCTTTGACAATCTCCCACATGATTCAAATTCATATAAAATATCCAAGAACAATCATAAACTACACTCTCTGGTATTAAACAAAGATAGTGACAGATAATAGACAATGAATTGCGCCTTGAATTGTCCCTTAGTATAAATGTTAATATATAAATGGAAACAAGATAACATAGACATCTTGAATCATATTTCTCTATTGTTTATAGGATTAACCAAAAACAAGTCATTGTCTACTTCTTGCAAGTTTGTGGCTTGGTGCTAATTCGGCCATATACCCGTCTAAGATTTTCATAAGCGCTCTAGTAAGTTATTTTAAGCTCTGATAGGAAGTGTCACCACCTTCAAACATGTATAAGTGAAATTTATCAAGTGTGTGCTCCTTACACCATCATGAATATGACTATGAACTTCATTAAGAGATTCCTAAAATCCCACCCTCAAGAACTTCCATCAGGCACTATCTACATCAATACCACACGAAGAGACAAGTTTGATAGTATTGATTAGAACTATTATATGACTTGTTCTTACCCATTGAACTTCGTCTGTAGGATTTCTACCAATAAAGATTAATCTGCTATCATAAGGAGCTCATATCAAATAGAATGAGCATACTCCCCTCGATGTCACAAGAAATAACTTACACTTAATCTTTTAAATTGGACCACTCTAATATACCTCATATTGTCTATGATTTCTCCCAAGAAAACTCATAAGTAATTCACAACATTGTATCAGTCATGAAGTTCTAGCACCTTATTAAGTGTTTCCCTTTCAATAATTCTTGTTAATGAATCACTTTACAAAATATCTCATTAGTCCATAAAGACTAATTTGAAATAAGCTTGGAAACACCGAGTTTTGCTTTTATCAATCAAACCATCAAACTCAATTACAAGAAAATATTTTTATGGACCAACTGTTCAAATAAATATAATCAGCATTTATCATAAACATGTTTATTCGTTTTACAAACAAATATTAACCGAGCAAAATAAAATTAATTTCATATACAGCAAGAAAGCCTATTATGCTCAAACTTGAAACAGCAAAACCTTAATCATGTTGTAAACTCGTGTTTTATATTTCAAGAAAACTGCAACTCCCACAAGTCAGAAGGAACAAGAGTGATACCAATATTGTTGAGGATTCATGTTGCAAAATTTGAAGAGCAACTCCCACACATTAGTCAAAACCAGTCGATCATAGAGTTCTTGGTGTATGAGAACATCTTCAAATGAATCTTGTGGTAGCATTTATTTCTTCACGGGTTTCTTCATTTCGAGTAATATCATCCTCCACAAACAATTTGCTTTAAGAATGTTAGAAATTTAGGCTTGGAAGATGATAAACATTTGACGAAACCAATAAAATTAAGTTGAAGATCAAAGAAATTGGAGGAGAAAACCAAGCTGAGGCTTAACAAAGATAATGCTCTTAAAGCAATTTTGCCTCTATAATGTGCAACGTAGAATATATTACAAGTGCTTCACATGATACAACGACGACTCCCTTTCGTTTGTACTACAAGATGAAGTATGAACTTGTGTTTTTAAGTGTCTAATATCAGAGAAAGCAAAAGAAGAAATTTTGGTTGTTTTGTCTCAAAAAGTAAATCTTTTTATCTTATGATTCTTGTATTTATACACTTCATTTTTAATAAGAAAGAAGTTAATTTAACACATCTTTACAGAATTAACTTCCACAAGTAGTTTATGACCGTTCATGATTGAAAAGAGGTGTTCCTAGTTGCAAATGTTGTAGCATTTTATGCAAAGACACCAGGAATTTATACTGTCATGTTAGGCCGATCGTTTAGTCTCTAAAGACAAACTCACAATTCAAATAATTTGAACGTTGCAACTGAACACTTGAGATCGAACTCCGGACCGAACATTTGGTCTTCCTCATCATCGAACGTTCAATGTTGCGTTTGGTCTACCAACAGACACTCCAAAATCAAACCAAACTCGGATTCAGAGTACAGTCAGATTAAACTCAGAGACCAAACATTCAGTCTTAGAGACAGGACTCATATTCAAAGTATAGTCTCATCCACCAGACTCAAAATCAAAGTTTCGTCTCTTTTAGCACAATCCATGTTTAATTCATTTATCTAATCAAACTTCTTATATGATGTTATATAAATTTAAAACAATTTTATAAAACACTCTTACGTGTTTTTCCTAACAATTTTAATGGGCATTAATCTTATTCACGTCACGAGTGTAATGGTCCCCTCACTGCTGCGTTCACACTATCATATCCATAAGCCTTCGTTAGTTTACATATAATTTTTAAAAATCTTATCATAAATTAATAAAAAGAGTGATGGAGAATAAAAACTAATAAAAGCTAGAGGACATCACAGGAATAAGAACACCTCTACTTGCGGACGGCAGGTGTCGGCACACTAACTTTTACTCTTTTTTCTCTCTTTTATATTTTTCTTTTGGGAGTTCAAAAATCTTCTTTTAATGTGACGACTTATATCGAGATTCCGTCTAATTTTGTCATAATATAAAATTTTCTCTATCCGGGACCATTAAGTTCAGCACGTCGGATGGTGTTTTTCTACTTTACAAATAATAATGTTGCTCCACTATACATATAAAAAACACATTTCCGATGTACTAAGCTAATACGTTTGTGTAAGAGACTGTTTCTGCGGCCGAAGCTATGACTTTAAGGTCACAACATCAACCTTACCAGTTGTTCAAGCTCCATGAACCTAAGTTCGGATTGGAATATCAAGTGGTCCGTGAATTAAATTTGAGTTAAATCAATGATAAATGTGAAGCACGATGAATGGTGTACAGTCCCTTTGTTATTTAAACAATTTATTGTAAACTTGTTATAGCAAACATTTTTATTTGTTGTATTCTTTTTATGTATTTGTAAAAATCTCTTGACTCTGAGGTCTAATCATTCCAATCTCAAGAAACATTGTAAAAGATGTAAATCAGAAACCCAACGGACCCCTAGGTTGGGTGATGACTTACGCAGTGACCCACATAAGGTGTTCCCTGCAAACCAGGTCTTCGACCTAGCAGCAATGGAAGACTCACACAGTGCGTGTCCCTGAATTCGAACTCTTGACCTTTTAAAGCAAATCTAAAGCCGAGTACCAACTGATCTATGTCATCTATGTCATGGGGCTCTCTTCCTTTAGTTTCTTGTATATACTAAATCTAAATTGACCAAACATTTTAAATTGAGAATATTGAATGAAAACTAATCACTTATAAATTTGCTGGATTTGATGGTTTGGTTCTATTATATATTTTTAACAGATGAGAAATATTCTCAGAAAGCTTGATATAATGTAGAGGAGTTAATTGCACCTGATATCCATTCTTTTCCACCAAGTTTTAAGTAGCATCCAATGTTTCATGAAACACACTTGCCATCCAGACTTATAGGGTTAATAGACACCTGACATCCATGCTGACGTCATAAAGGCAATTTTCATTTATTTTTTAAAAGTTTATAGAAAAAATAATTCAAAAATAAAAAGAAAAACCCCACCCCACCCCCCACAATCGACCTCCCTCCCCCATCCTCCCCATCTTCATCTTCTTCCTCTATCTTCCTCTTCTTCCTCCATCTTCATCTTCATCTTTCTAATCCTTACTCATAAAACCAAGATGAATATCAAATCAAGTTGAAAAAAAAAACATATTTGCAGTTTTCCACCACAGCGGCGGCGGCGGCGGCGACATCAATATATTTTTCAGATTCCAAAACAACTCAAACAGACGAAAAGAAATTCTTCACAATAGATGAATCCAAACACTTTTTCCAGATCTGGTGCACAAAATCTCGAATTCAAAGCAGGCACAAACAAAATGCTTTTCGGTTTCAATAGCCACGTTTGTTTTATCTGTTATCTTTATAAACATTTCAACATATAATCCCAACAGTGAATTTTCGGAGGCCAAATTTAGATGTTTATGGCTAATTTTAGTATCCGAACAGAATGGAGAAATAATCTGAAAAGCAATCTGCACTTCGTTTTTCAAAGTCCGATTTTCAGCAACAAGCACAATGAAGCACCAGAAAAAAATTGATCTTCAGCAACGAATTATCAGCAGCAGATCCTTTTGCTGCTTCTGTTGGTGGGGCTGATGAAGATGACCATGGTGGGAAAAAAGATGAAGATGAAGATGAAGATGGAGGAAGAAGAGGAAGATAGAGGAAGAAGATGAAGATGGGGAGGATGGGGGAGGGAGGTCGATTGTGGGGGGTGGGGGTGGGGGTGGGGGTGGGGTTTTTCTTTTTATTTTTGAATTATTTTTTCTATAAACTTTTAAAAAATAAATGAAAATTGCCTTTATGACGTCAGCATGGATGTCAGGTGTCTATTAACCCTATAAGTCTGGATGGTAAGTGTGTTTCATGAAACATTGGATGCTACTTAAAACTTGGTGGAAAAGAATGGATACCAGGTGCAATTAACTCTAATGTAGAGTAATGAACGTAATATTTAATTATTAATGTTGTAACCCCTATCCAAAAAAATATATATATTGTAATCCTACACTAACCTATTGGTCAATTTTCACATTTCCTTCCATGGACATAGATATATGCGAATCTTGTCTTCAATCTTACTGTGGTAATTTTTGGTTTCCTTGCACAACGCGGTTAAATATTATAGCGATGATGTATTTATGAATTTTCTTTGTTTGATTAATTGACTTAATTAACTCTCAGTCAAGATCGATAATGACAAAATATTTATGATTTTTGTGTTACATAATTTACTTGATTAAAGCCTCAGACATAGTCCAGTTGGTACTCAGGTTAATATTTACTTCAAGAGGTTAAGAGTTCGAATCCAGAGACACGCACAGTGTGGTTGCTCCACTGCTGCTATTGCGGGACACCTTATGTGGGTCACTGCGTAAATACTCAACCGAACTAAGAGGCTGTTGGGCTTTTGATTTACATCTTGCATAATGATTTTTGAAGCTGGGACGGTGAAAGCACCTGATGTGATAGATTTCACCATTATACTCCAAATTAACTTGATTAGATCCCAATCATAACAGAAGAGTTGCGTAACTTCCATCAGCACATGGCTTTGTCTCCCATAGAGCTCATCAATATCATGAGAATGAAATCAAAGAGAAAGTATGGATGGGACTATCTTCCAAGTAACGATAGATATATGATTATTCTATGTTAATTATATAGGACGTTTCCGATGTATTAGGCTCTGAAGTTTGTACAGGGTCTGGAAATATGCCAGATCGATTAGCGAAATGATTTACGCAGTCTTATCCTACATTTTGTCTAAGAGGCTGTTTCGCGGCTCGAACCTATGATCTCAAGGTCACAAAGCAACAACCTTAGCAGTTGCTCTAAATCCATCCCTCTATGTTAATTGTATGTTAATTATAAACAAGGAGAAAGGTAGTTTAGATAGTTATAACTTATAAGTTTTAGGCAACATTGTTAACAAAGTTATGATATGGACATCACTACTTAAAGCATACATGTAGTTAATCATAATCATGTAGGAGCAGTGATTTATTTGAATTTGAGTTATTATTTTTTTTGGTATAATCCCTCAATCCTTGGCATCCATATAATAATGAGTAAAACCTACACACAAAAATCCCTCATATTTTGTTACTAGACAAGGCTCGCATTGGATTCCTATAAGAGCACGTTGGTATGAATGATACTTATATATTCACTTCAACTTTCTATCTATATTTTATTTTATTTTTTATTTTTTACAAAAATTTTAGGTGATTGAAGGCGGTTTTGTCTTAGGTTAGGACATATATGACATGCATAAATAAAGATTTACAGTATATATAAGTCCTCGCAAGTTGTGTTTGACTTTACAATGATGATTTTCAACTTCTTATTTTAGCTGATACATTAAACTATCATATAAATGGTACAAAATATTCAGTATAATATTCATTTTAATTGTTTCAATGTCTTATTTAATATAAGTTAATCAGTTTCCGGAAATAGTGTCATTATTTTATGCTAAAATTATTTTTGTATAAGATAAAAAGTATATAAAAAAAACTGATTTAAAACTTTATTAGAACGTGTGCTTCTATTATTATGACGTCCCAACTGTACCTTCCATGGCTTTAAGCACTAATCATATATAGTGCTTCCCTCTCCGAACACTTACGCATTCAGTATGAATTAGATTTGGCCATATATAGTATGAAAGTTCCATCACAATTTGAAAAAAGAAAAAAAAAAAGATCTCACAAAGCCGTGAAACATCATTGCATGTATGTGTATGATAAGAAAACAATTGATACTTTGATGAAACTGTATATTTCATTGATAATTATAATCGATACACACTGCCTCTATTTATACACATGTATACTACTCTAAACAAGGAAAAAACATATCAGTCCTACAATCACGTATTCAATCCCTATAATTATGTATACAATCAATCCCCTAGAATCTTGCATTCCTAATTTACAATCGTGTAATTTGGAAATAAAATATTTCTTTCCTAACACTCCCCCTCAAGTTGAGCAGGGAAGTCTTCAATGCCCAACTTGAATAATGTATCATTAAACGCCCTTCCTGCCACTGCTTTAGTCAATATATCCGCTAACTGATCTTCACTAGGCACAAACGGTAACTCCACCACCCCATCTTCAATCTTTTCTTTTATAAAGTGTCGATCGATTTCAATATGTTTCGTTCGATCATGCTGTACTGGATTCTCAGAAATGTTAATCGACGCTTTGTTATCACAAAACAACTTTGCAGAGCTAGAAACTTCAATTCCCATCTCAGTCAATAACTTCCGTAACCATAATACCTCCATTATTCCTTTGGCAATCCCTCGAAATTCTGCTTCAGCGCTTGACAATGCCACTACTTTCTGTTTCTTACTCTTCCACGTGACTAAGTTTCCGCCAACCAGAGCAAAATACCCAGAAGTGGACCGACGATCTATTAAACTTCCTGCCCAATCAGCATCTGTATATACTTCAATATTCAAATGTTTGTTGTTTCTGAACCAGATTCCTCGTCTAGCTGTTCCCTTTAAATACCTGACGATTCTCATTACCGCTTCCATATGATGACTTTGTGGTTTGTGCATAAACTGGCTTACTAATCCAACAGCAAAAGAAATATCAGGACGCGTATGGGCTAAATATATCAATTTTCCAACTAACCGTTGATATCTTCCTCGGTCTGCATCTGGTTTTCCTTCTTCAAACTCCATTTTCTGATTTATCAACATGGGGGCTGTGACAGGTTTGCAATCTAGCATACCTACCTCAGTAAGTAGATCCAGAATGTACTTTTGCTGAGAGATAAATATTCCCTGTGCCGAACGCTCCACCTCAATGCCAAGAAAATACCGAAGATCTCCAAGATCTTTCATCTCAAACTCAGAGAACAACTGTTGCTTCAACACTTCCATTTCTTCTATATCATCCCCTGTAATTATCATATCGTCCACATAGATAATAAGACAAGTTACCTGATCTCCCCTTTTTTTGATGAATAGTGTATGGTCAGCATTACTTTGTTTGTAGTTTTGTTTCTTCATGAACACTGTAAATCTCCCGAACCAGGCTCTAGGAGATTGCTTTAGCCCGTACAAGGATCGCCGCAACCGACACACTTCATTTTCCGCAAACTCATCTGCAAATCCTGGAGGTGCACTCATATAGACTTCTTCTTTTAGCTCTCTGTGCAGAAACGCGTTCTTTACGTCAAACTGATAAAGATGCCAGGACTTTGTAGCAGCTAGAGAGAAAATGACTCTGATTGTGTCTAGTTTTGCTACCGGTGAGAAAGTCTCTGTATAGTCAACTCCATATGTTTGAGTATATCCTCTAGCAACCAGTCTCGCCTTATATCTCTCAATGCTTCCATCTGCTCTGTACTTAATTGTATAGACCCATCTACACCCCACCGGATGTTTTCCTTTGGGAAGTGCAACTCTTTCCCAGGTATCATTTTTGTACAATGCCTTCATTTCTTCTTTCATCGCTGCATACCATTCAGGTTGATTTAGTGCCTCCTCGACTGTCCTCGGAACCACTGTTTCGCATACTGTAGCCAGAAATCCTTTTGCTCCTGGGACTGGGTATAGAGACCCTTTAGACAACTTGCTCGGAGAATACCTCACCGGTGGCTTTCCTCTGTTGTGTCGTGGTGGAAGGACTCTGCCCTGGATTGCTGGATCACTGCTACCCTGTGTAATTTCACAAACCATGGAACTAGGACTGGGAGGATTATTAGTATCTGGGTCTAAAAACATGGGGTTAGATGGAAGTGAAGTGTAGGAATCTTGTACCTGGTCATGTGAGACATTCGTCGAAGACGGGTCACTGGTGGACACAAGAAGGGGAACTATACTTGTGTCAGGAAAAGCACAGTCGGCGTCACCTACTTGCCGTGTTGGAACCGCTTCCAATTGACTAGTGGTATGGAGCCAGTCGTAAGTCTCACCCGAAGTCTCCCCCTGAGACCAAGACTGGGAGGAGTAGAAGTATTCATGCTCAAGAAAGGTGCAATCCATGGTAATGTGAACTCGATGTGTACGCGGATTATAACAACGGTAACCTTTTTGTGTGAGAGCATACCCAACAAAGACACATTTATTAGCACACGCATCGAGTTTGGTCCTATGAGACAGTGGAATGTGAACAAAGACAGAGCACCCAAAGATCTTAGGGGGTAACGTAAGCACAGATGGTACCTCGGTGTGAGACGCAAGTACGGATAAGGGTGTATGATGACCCAGAATTTTTGTAGGGAGTCTGTTAAGGAGATATGCAGAGGTAGCGACAGCTTCAGGCCATAGAAATTTAGGGACGGATGACTCGAGCATCATTGCCCGGGTCATTTCAAGAAGAATGCGATTTTTTCGTTCCGCAACACCATTTTGTTCAGGTGTGTAAGAACAGGTGGTTTGGTGTATAATTCCTTGGGCTTTGAAAAAATCCTGTAAGACACTATTAATATATTCGCCGCCATTATCAGATCGAAGGATTTGGATGCGAGCATGAAACTGGGTGTGAACCATATTATAAAACTGAATAAAATGAGATGAGACATCAGATTTATGTTTCAGAAAATAAACCCAAGTCATGCGAGAATAATCATCCACAAATGTAATAAAATACTGAAATCCAAGTGTAGTGGAATGGGGGGCAGGTCCCCATACATCTGAATGAACTAAACTGAACAAAGATTTAACTCTAGTATTATTTGGTTTATAGGTAGACCGATGGTGTTTTGCACGATAGCAAACATCACAAGAGAAAGTAATACCAGACTTAGATAAAGAAGGAAACAACAACTTCATGTAATTGAAGGAGGGGTGGCCCGGACGACGGTGCCATAGCCATAGTCGTTGTTGAGCAGTCCCGGTGGCAAGATTGGACTGGCCCTGTTGCACCACATCTGTCACATAGTAGAGTCCGTCCTTCTCAATGCCACGCCCAATGATCGCCTTCGAGCGAACATCCTGTAGGAGACAAAAAGTAGGATATATAAGTACAACGCACTGGAATTGACGTGTAAGTTGACTAATAGATAATAATTTGGCAGAGAGACCGGGAACATAAAGACAATTAGTCAACTGGAGATTGCGATTGATAGAGATGGTACCGCCTCGGGATACAGGTATGAGGGTCCCGTTTGCAGTTTCAATGTGGGTTTTTTTAGGTGTGGTCCAGGTATGAAAGTCATTTGGGTCACTGGTCATAGTGTCAGTGGCACCACTATCAAGAATCCATGTATAATTATGGGAGTTGGTGGATAAGGCGCAAGGAGCGAATATTTGAGGGGTTATTGTGGACTTTGTGGAAGAGAAGGGGTGGTCTGGTAATAAAGAGGAAGTTTGAGGACTGGAATGTTCCTGTCCAGAGTTTATAGGGGCGTTAATAGATAAAGAGGATTTAAAGGGGGCAGATCCGGATACTTTATTTTGGCAAGGACCTAATTCCATGGATTGAGAAATATCAGGGGTCACACGTGAAATATGGGGAGGGGCAGTAATGGAAATGCAGGAACAAATAGGGTTGGGGTTTATAACCCCAACCCTAATACCTCCATCCAGATATTCGCCTGCTGCGTGAGGTTCTTCTCCTTCGCGGCTGGCAACGGCGGCTGCAGCAACTCCCTTAGTTCCATCTGCTGTCTTGCGTTTCCCTTCATACCACTCCGGGTAACCGATTATCTGGAAACACTGCTCCTTTGTGTGCCTTTTTTGGCCACAGTGGCTGCAGACCAGTCCATCTTTGTCTTCTACCCTTCGGATGTTGGTTGAACGGCCACGTCCTCTGCTCTGAGCTGCTCCCCGTCCCTGATTTTGGTTGGAGTCACGGCCTTTGGTAGCCATAGTTTGAGTTGCTAGGCCGTGACCCACTCCACCCGATGATGAGAAATTCTCTGAGGGGGGTCCTTGCAACACTGCTGCCCTCTCCTCCGCCCGTCTAATTTCCCTGTATGCTGTCTCCAACGATGGCAAGGGGTCTCTTTTTAACAGTTCATGTTTTTCTGGGTTAAATTTCTCATCAATTGCGGTGAGAAATTGGTATAATCTCAGTGCCTCCATTTTCTTGTTGTGAATGTTGATGTCAGTTGTACACGTCATAGGGTTGGGTTCTTGAGTATCTATGGCAGTCCAAATGTCTTGGAGGCGATTCCAACAATTTTCGATATTACCTCCTCCTTGCCGAATTAAACTGGCCCGTCTATGAAGGTCGTATGTGCGCAGTGAGTCTGTGCCCGACCCATAGGTGAGAGCTAGGCCCTCCCAGAGCGCCTTTGCTGTGGGATACCTCGTAACATTGACAACCAGTGATGGTTCAATAGTCTGGATGAGCCAGGTGAAAACCGCGTTATCCCCTTGTTCCCATAAGGGAAATTCTGGATCTGAGGGCTGTGGTGGAGGAGGTACACCAGTAAGGTGGTGCCTCCTCCCACGTCCGATGATGGCCCGTAATACTAACGGTGCCCAGACGGCATAATTATGGCCATTGAGTTTTACTGTGATGGATAAATTTTCGGTGGTAAGAGATATGGACTGTGTTGGTCCAGATTGTGTTTGTGGCTTGCTTGGTGTATTTTGTAATATGTGGGCTACTTGGACAGCCAAATCCGCAAGGTTTGGTGTCCTGGGTTCGCTGGATTCTGTGTTTGACATTGTGGCTGGTGTGTTTTGAACGAACAGGTCTTGAATGAAAGCAGGAACTGTACGTGATCAAGGTCAAGGGTGGATGAGATTTTGGTATGGTCGGATTCAGGTAAGTAAGGCGATGATGAACAGAGTTTCTGAGCCTATACTCAGACAAATTCAAATATTATGGTGAGTAGGATCATCCTGCTCTGATACCATGATAAGAAAACAATTGATACTTTGATGAAACTGTATATTTCATTGATAATTATAATCGATACACACTGCCTCTATTTATACACATGTATACTACTCTAAACAAGGAAAAAACATATCAGTCCTACAATCACGTATTCAATCCCTATAATTATGTATACAATCAATCCCCTAGAATCTTGCATTCCTAATTTACAATCGTGTAATTTGGAAATAAAATATTTCTTTCCTAACAGTGTACACAAAGAATGTTATAATAAAGAAAATGAGGCCATTGATTAGTCATCATGCAAAAATTTCCGCTTTACCCGTGTGGATTATGCTCTCATAGTCTTATTTACCTTATTGTCATTTTTTGGTTTTTCAAATTGTATCCACCATCGACAACAACGATTAATCTATTTCGATGCGTAAAACACTTCATTAAGAGGTTTCGTGTATCTGACCATAAAATATTCTTCCATTCTCATGAGATTAAACTCTTGACACCATGGTTAGCCAGTTGTGATTAATCCTTTTCACTACATATAGTTCTATGCGTTAATATTTTTGCATCTAAACATGAAACGTCTATGTATTTTCGTCGAATGAATCAAATTTTTGACTTCATGATTAAAATAATAGATGAACGACGAACCACCACAACTACACTTCATAGTTTCATTTACCTTGTCTAAACTTTAGAATTTTAAGAGAAAAAACAAAATGGAACAATGAAAACGACCACATGAAAGAATCTTGGGGTAGGTAGCCGGTTCGGATCTGAAGAGGCATTTGATGAGACTAATTATGAGACATCCAATCAACTGCTTCCACGTGTGACTATTGATGTTTTTTTAAAGAAAAATTTTGCTACGCAGACCAATAGTCACATGTGGAGGTAGTTGATTGGACGTTTCATAATTGACCTCAACAACTGACTCCTCCGATGTGAACCGGCAGACTTGTGCTAAACATTTTATATATATCAAGTAAAGATGTTTTATCTAAAAAACTACTAAAGAAACATGATTTATATTCTATATAAAACTTATTGAACTAAAATATAAAGAAATTCATCATTATATTACCTTTTGAACTAGAAAAACAGTATCGTACGCTCTCTAAAAGGAAAGGTTGCATCACACGTACCCCACGAGTAGAGCCCATCCAAGTCAGCGTGTCAGGACCATCAGCCAATAAAGGCCCCTTTTCATATATTGAGATGACTACTGAACCCTATTTCTCTCACATTTATATTGGTAGAAAATCATCAAACCTACGTCGCGTTTTCGATCTCTTATTGGTTCTTTCCCCTCGTACTTGTACTATAAGATGTGGACGTCTTTATAACCTTTCCACAACACAACCATTTTTATCCAATGCTACTCTCTCCAACATAATCATCCATCATATGTAGATCTAGATATAACAGTAACTCAACCTTGGCCCCTAGGACATAGTCCAGTTGTTATTCGGATTGGAGATTGACAACAAGAGGCCATAAGTTTGAATCTAGGGACGTGCACAGTGTGAGTGTTCCTCTGCTGTCAGGCCAAAGGCCTGGTTTGTGGGGCCACCTTGTGTGGGTAACTGTGTAAGATCTCACCCAATCTAGGAGGCTGCTGGACTCCTGATTTATATCTTCTACGCAGCTCCTTGGGACTGAGGCAGTGGGGGCTTTTTGGGTTGGAGTTCAACCTTTTGCCAACAAGATATAACAGTAACTCCTCGTCGGGCCGGGGTGTGGGGGCCCTTGGAGTTAGGGTTCAACTTTTTGCCAGAAAGATATAACATTAACTGCCTCAAGGGTATAGCTCAGTTGGTATTCCGATTGAGATCTCTAAGAAGTCAAGAGTTTGATTCTAGAGACGAGCACAGAATGAGTGTTCCACCGATGCTAGGCCGAAAGCCTGATTTGCGAGAAACACCTTGTGTGAGTCACTGCGTAAGTCCCCACTCAACTTAGGAGCCCGCTGAGTTCCAGATTTGCATACTCAATAATGCTCCTTGTAGCTGGAGCGGTGGGCCCTTCAAGGTCAGTGAATGCCTTTTACTCCAAGATATACTAGTAATTGATCCTAGAACATAGATCAGTTGGTACTCAAATTTACCACCACCAAAATACACTAGTAACATGTCTGTATACAAATGTGTACTCCACCTTAAAAGAATTGAAAGCAGAATATCTTAACTTATTATATCACTTTATTCTTAACATGCAACGAAATACCTTAACATGTGTATATAGACATAGTTATTTATAATAATGTGATATATACAATTCTGTTCTCATTACTTTTTATTTATTTATTTATTATTTTAGTTATTTACTTTTTATATCACCTAAAAAGTATTTTGTAATAGAAAAGTCTCATGTTTCATCTTAACAAAATCGAGATATTTTCAAATAAGTCATTTGATACAAAATAAAATGTAATACATGAGATGTGTTCTTATAGACACAAATTCAACCTAGAACCCAAGTGAAACGGTTTGAGATTCCTACACCACAAGGAATCATATGGGATACGAACTTATCTACTTCCAAAAAATACTATTAATCTTTCTATACTTCAACTTCGAAAAAATACTATAAATCTTTCTATACTTTGTGTTTGACAACTAAACTATGTTTTAGGAGCTATAACTTGGTTTACTTATGGAGTGTTAACGAACCGAGCCGAACCGGATATTGAGTTTTCGAATTTGAATTTGTTTAGCTAAACGAACTGTTTGGCTCAGTTCGTTTGGCTAAACAAACTTTAAAATTGGTTCGAGTTTGGCTCGATAACCTTATAACTGTTTAAACGAGCCGAATAGTTCGCAAACAGTTTGACTCATTTAACTAAACAAACCCGAATACCTGTTCGAATTTGACTCGTTAACAAAGAATTACCAAGCGAATACAAACCGAACTCGAACAGTTCACACGTTCTTCTGGAGGGGAGAAAAATCTCAGAAAATATTGGTGACATCATTTTGAAAGATAATATTTTGGTAACTTGATTGTTTTACGATTCTCTAACGATAGCTTTTGATATCGTCGGAATATATTGGATATGATTGATTGATTGTTTTACGATTCCTAAATAGACGTAGAATTTCAAGGACATTGACTTTATTCATTGAGATTCTTGAAGTTGTTATGTTATTTAGGGCACTCAAAACTGGATGATATACGATATAACCTCTGTAATCTAATTGGGCAATTGGAAAAGTCACTGAATGACATTTATGTTACATACTAAAGAATAGTGACCAAAATGTTGAATACAATAGTTAGATAGGTAAAATAATAAGATAATTAGTGGCAAGTGAAACCTTTTTGTGCTTAAGCAAAAACATTTCCCATGTATAAGATTTGAGAGAAGCAAGCTTAGCATGGGAATTAGGTTTAATATATGCAGTCTTACTCCACATTCTATGTCTATCAGACTACTTTGACAGTTAAACCGGATTGAAAAGCATAGATATATTATATATTTTATAATCGTATTTTTTTTTGTCATCTATATAAATATAAAAATTTTGTTTTTGAAACATCACATAGACAGGACGAATTCTACAAACCTTAGCTAGCTGTAAAGATACTAGCGAATTATATACCGACGTGGTCTTATGTATGATTGGATTATCTAGCAATGTAGTCTACACGGTGACTGGGAAAAAAAAATGTTACGCTTGTTGCAGCAAGAAAGTTAAAAGAAATACATAAAATTAATGTAAATTTACATAGCTTTTGCTGCTATTGAGATATACTGCGTATGATTCATTGATTGATTGATTAATGTAAATTTACGTAGTTTGATCAATTGGATTTATGTCCGTTGGAAGAAGGAAAAACGTATTTATTTGAAAAAATGGTATGCAAGAAAAATGGTATTTAAAGAGAGTAATTTATTCAAAAATTACTCGCCTTCCCTACATATCTCAGACAAAAAGGTTGTGATCATCGAATGTCACTCTAGATCATAATTCGAATAAGTTCCATGCCGAATAACAAATCAAAATGGTATCCATTTCAAAATAACTTTTGTCACAAAAAAAGTCTCAAGGTTTTGCTATAAAAAAGTCGTGTCGTTTAGCATAGAAACTTTTTGTTACGTACATGATATAGTTCATAAAGTGTGTTCAATATATATAGGAAAAAAGATAAAATTTTAACTAAATGAATGACATGAACTTCTATGATCCTAAATAAACATGTAAGATTCGAACCAATGTCGCTCTTATTCAACATCCACTCGTGATTACTTGACTCGGGTCTACTAATTTAAGGGCAACTTAGTTAAGTAACTTGCTCTACCTTGCTGTGAAGAATTTAATTGCCGTAGCGAATCTCTCTCGTTTCATTAAAAAAAAAAAATCGGAATCAGAAAAGAGGCATCTACCACATAGCTCAGTTGATATATGCTGATATTTGCCCCAAGAATCAAGAGTTCGAATCCAGAGACACCTACAATATAGGTGTTCCGCTGTTGTTAAGACGAAGGTCTGGTTTGCAGAAGACACCTTGTGTGAGTCACTGTATAAGTTATCACCTAACTTAGGAGACTGCTGGACTCCTAATTTGCATCGTCTACAATGCTATTTAGGACTAGAATAGTGGAGTCATACATTCTATACAATGCTATTTAGGAATAGAATAGTGGAGACATTTAGGACCAGAGAATGAACTTTTACGGATAAGAAAAGAGTATGAGACGTTTCAAATATGGAATCTTAGGACTTATAGGGCATAGCCTACTTTTATTCTTACCACTCATCTTTTCTTTTTTGCCAAATTTGATGCCTGCAGCAAGATTTGCTTTTTACATGATATTTTACCCACCAGGTTTTCATTTATGGGTTTTACCAAAATAAGCAAAACAAGAGGTTTTTAAATGCAAATAATATACTATAATGCTGTCTTTCTTTATTCGTGACGTCGGGCTTGGAGAGAGGGGGGGTCGGTAGGGTGTGGGGGGTGACTGCAGGAAATACATGAATAAGGAAGGAGTGTGCGTGAATACCTCAATAGTCTTTTGTCATTTATAGCCCTTTCTTCATAATTTTACCCAAAAAGGCACTAAGAATCCGTCAATTCACTTCCACCTTCCTCTCTTGAGTCCTTACACTCTGCTGTGTCTTTCTTTTTCTTTATTTTTCTTTCTTTTTTCTTTTTTTGGTTTTTTGGGTCTCTCTCTTTTTTTTATTAGGATCCCATCACTCCAAACATCTCATCTCACATGTCACCGTGCGACACGTGACGTGGTAGCATGAGTGGGTGGTGAAGCTAGATGAGGATCACCTGCATCTAACCTCACTATCCAATCCTATTGTCACTTGTCACGTGATGACACATAGGGTGGAGTAAATGTGGAACGGGAGATCCCATCCCTTTTCTCCCCTTACCTCTCAAGTCTCATCTCATATTTAAGAAAAAAGAGTAGTAAAAAGATAGAGCCGAGATGTGGTGTTCCTTTTTTTAGGTCTATCTTCTACACTTGACTTGAACTGGGCTACTGCCAACTTTGTAAGGCTTCCATTTCTTGACATTGTAATCATCAGATCTTTGGTTTAATTCTCATACAAGTTGTTTATTCTTGGAAAACTTTGATTTCTTGTTTTGGTGCTTCATGTACTATTGATTCAAGACTTCCAGAAAGCTTTTAAGATTTTGTTTCTCATGCTAGTTCTTTGTCTGCAGCTGAGAACTGTGAAGCTTTTGATTTCAAGGTGCAAGTGTAGAGATGGTGAGAGGTAAAACACAGATGAGGCGTATAGAGAACGCTACAAGTAGGCAAGTCACCTTCTCCAAGAGAAGAAATGGGCTGCTTAAGAAAGCCTTTGAGCTCTCAGTTCTTTGCGATGCCCAAGTTGCCCTCATCATCTTCTCTCCTAGAGGCAAACTCTATGAGTTTTCTAGTTCAAGGTACCCTTTTTTGTCCCTTTTCTTTTTTCTTTTTGGTGTATTTGGGACTTGATTTCATATGGGATGTGTTTCGTAAGGTCATGGAATCCATCTCCTTAGGGTTATGCGATTGATTCCGCTCTTGATTTCACTACTTGATCATTCTGATAATCAGATCTCATCATTCCATCAAATATCAGATATCTTTTGGTTACTGTTTCACTAGTTAGGCTTTTCAAGCTCTCTTTAAGCTCCAAGTTTGTCTCTTTTTTTGCTTTTTTTTTTTTCTTTCGTTCTTCATCTTCCATCTCTATTAGTGTTTCCAACATCTGAAGCACTCAAAAGGGCAGGAGAAAAATCATCTTTGTCTATTTTGAATCAAGCCCACATTCACAAATGTGTTGTTTTTTCCCCTTGTCCTTTTATTTCTTCTCTTGATTGTAGAGTTTCTTTTAGAAATCTACAGAAGAGACTACACAAAGAAGTCTTTTTTGTCAATCAAGAAATAGTCAGCAGTCTCATCTATCAGTCTTTCTGCCATATGCTTCTCTTTATTCATTCCATCCTGTCAAATTTCCTTCTTGGTTAAAACTTAAAAAACTCAGAAATTTTCAGGATCAAAACTCTTTGACATTTGACATATAAAGTGTACTCTCCATTCTTGAATACATCATTAAACGTATCTTTAGCAGTTTCTTTTGATTTTAACTAGATTTCCCGGCATTTGACACTTAGGATCATTTTTTCAAACTCCAAAACACATTAGGATCATATATTCCTTTTTCGCACAGCAATAATTGAATCCTAAAGCAAATCAGTACTATGTTTTTGTGCTTTGAAATGGGATACCACAAAGATGGGATTAAGACAGCTGTCGAATGTGTACTGCTGCTGTAGTGCTGTCTTGCTTTAGGTAGTCATGAGCTATAACTCTTCATGTCAGAACTTGAGGATTTTTTTTTGGGTTAATTAATATGTACGGACCACGTTGTTACAGATTCCCAATCCTCTTTTTTATGTCCAATAATCCCATCATTTATGAACCAAAAGTCTTTTATATCTTGCTTTCTCACACATTTGATATAATCTCAACTAAATCACTAATGAAATAGTACAACATAAGCCAAAACTTGGACTCTCCACTTTCTATCACCCTATTGTATGAGTGCAGAAAATAACATTCTTCGTCTTGTGTGGGTAACTGCGATCTCACCCAATCTATGAGTCCAGCGGCTTCCTGATTTACATCCTCCATGCAGCTCCTTGGGGCTGAGGCCCTTTGGGTGCCAGAAAGAAAATAACATTCTTCACTCTGGACTAACATTTATCTCTATAGTCTATTCTATTCTAACGATAAATTTACACTATAAAGGCAAAGAATTTTATGTTTATTACTTTATTTTTCTAACAAATGGGTATGGTTGCGTATATCCGATCCCTCATATCTCGCCATAGACGGAAGCATGTAAGTCAATAGGATAATGTTGTTGTTGTATTCCTTTAGTTTTCTTCCTTCTACACTAACATTGCTTGTACACGTATACTGTAGTTTTAAAGCATAATTCACATGCCTTCCCTTATGATCATATGTGCCATCGGTTCAATCTTCTTTGGTTAAATTAGTGAGTCGGTTCGAGTTGTTGTAAAGGCTCAGTTAACATTCCGGGTAGCTAAGACCAAAAAATTTGAATGCAAACTTGCATTGTCGAGGTTTACCTGTTTAAAATAAGCTGCCTGAGATACTAGTGATTATATTTGAAATAACTCTGTTGAATATAATGAACTACTAAGATGATGAATAGATGGCCGTTGATGAAATTAAGATTTGCCATCATTATGTGATGTTAAAATAATTGTGACATTGAGATCACAGGTTCGAGCTGTAGAAACAGCCTCGTGCATAAAGTGTAGGGTAAAGCTATGTAATCAGATCGTGAAGCGATCTGGATCCTCTCTGGACCCTGTGTAAACGCGGGAGCCTAATACACCGGGAACGTCATGTGATGTTAAAATAGTTAATAGAACACGTGATAGATGATTTCCATGCTATGACTGAACTTAGTTTCAAATATGGAAGGATCAAGCATGATGTTTTAAGGCGGTCTCCAACTCATGCACCAAAACATCTATTTGGTGCAAAAAAACATGTCCAACTAAGCACCAAATCCAACACCTAATAAGCGAAAATGAATAGTGTTGCACCAAATAGGTGCACACTGTTCATTGCACCAAATCACTATTCATTTGCCGCATCACCATTTTATTTACCTTAAGAAAATTTTAGTTCGTTAATTTCGTTATAAGAAAAAATTATATAACAAAAAATTAAAATACAATAAGATTCATAACTAATAATTTAGAACAAAGTTCCATAAATAAAGTACATTAGGAACATAGCATAAAATATTATTTTATTTTTAAATTTTAGTTATATAATAATTTTTATTGTTAAATTTGTGTTAAATATTTATAATAATGAATTAAAATTAGAATGATAGAAGAATCTTTAAGGAATATTCTTATTTGGTGTTGGATTTGGTGTTTGTGGTTGAAGTATTTTTTACTGTTTATTACACCAAATAGGTGATTTGGTTCAAAATTTGGTGGTTTGAGTTGGAGATGTCCTAACGAATTCATTTTGGTGGATCCTAACACCAAAACTTCTTTCATATTCTAATTGATCCATACAATGAGGTTTTGATTGATATTATTAAGAAAGATAATCTACTGTGTTCACATAATTCTTGGAGGGAAAGTACTAGGGTTGGTAATTTCAGACACAACAAGAAAACACGACCCGAATCTAACACGAATTTTCGCGGGTATGGGTATGACCTTGGCGGGTTTCGTGTATAAATTGGGTAAGACCTTAAAGATACCCACTAACGGCGGATCGTGTTCGGTTATACCTGTGGGTACCCGTTTATACCCGTTTATACACAAAATTTAAAAATATATTTAAATAAAATTTAAAATTAATAAAAAAATTTCCAAAAAAAAGACTACCTCGCTACTAAGTAACCCTATTCGGTTCTCCCTTCCTCCATTCCCAAATCCCATTTGTTTAATCTATTATTGCATAGTCAAATGATTTGAGTTTAGATGACCTCGCTCATTTTAATCTTTAACTTTTGGTTGTGTACTTATTGTTGTTTCATACATTGTATCAATAGTCGTTTAAGTACATGAAACCTGAAAAATGCACGAAACCTTCAATTACCTGAAAAATACATGAAATGACATGTACACGACTTGAAATATTTGTACTTGTCAAGTTCGTGGGTATACCCGATACACAACACGAAACTTGACATATACAAGTTTTGGTATCTACATCCATACACGAGAAGCAAACAGGTAAGGTATGGGTATAACACTTTGATACACGAAACCCAAAAAACACGGTACTCGACCTGTTTGACACCCCTAGAAAGTACAATATATCACTATTCATAATCCATTAACAAGGACAAGTATGGGTGTAAATGGATCCATAATACTTGATCATTAATGACATATATCAGATGTATGTGAACTTAGTACCAATAATATGTTTAAACTAAAGAGCCTAGAATATCATCTATTTCATTTCTGTTTATATTATAAGTTAGCGATTAAGTATTGGATGATGAATAGTGGTCAGTGACCAATCAAGCTTGTAATTACTTAGTCACTAACGAAAAGAAGAAAAAAGACAATAAAAGAAAAACCTTTGAAACGTACAATTATTCTTATCCTTATTACTCGTTGAGACGAATAACCTTATGTGAATGTTCTTAATGATTGAATAACATTTTCTCTATAAAAACTTTACAAGAATACAAACTCATACAGGAAATTTCCTTATTTAGATGTCCAACAATTGGGATGAGATCTCCTCACCGCGCGGTGAGTCACCGCACGACCCAGGACACGACACGTGGCAGCAGTTGGGGTGGTGAGATTGGATGAGGGTTACCCTCACCCAGCCTCACCACCCTCCCTTTTTTGCCACGTGTTGCACGGTCACATACGCGGTGAGAGGAGAGCGGTGAGAGGATACTAACCCCCAACGATTATCTTTTTCTGTTTCATGTTGATGAAGTCTACGTGGGACTTTGGATCGGGGACACCTAACCAGTTTTCCGTTAGATGTCACTAACCATTGAAATTTATTAAAATCATTGAATTTAGAAAATCATATACAAATTTCTTGCTTTGTGATTTGTGTTGATGTAAAGAAGACTAAATCATGATGCTGATTGCATATGGGAACTGTTTTCAGCATGCAGGAGACAATAGAACGATATCACAAGCACACAAAAGATGTTCAAACTGACAAGCCTTTGGTAGAAGAGAACATGCAGGTTAACTAATTTTTGTGTTATCATATTCCAAAGCGATCTGGCCCCTCTCGGATTCTGCGAGTGCATCAGAAACGACCTTTATATTTTTTACTTTCACTGCCCTTTTTCTGTTTCCGTTTCTTTTGTTCCAACATCTATTCCATCTTTTATTTTAATTGTTTCGTTATTGCTCTCGTTTTCATTTCTAATAGAGTCAAAGACACACTTTTTCTTGACTTTGGAATATAATGGAATAAAGCAAAATAACTCACTAAATTAGATGCATTTCTTATATTGTAAAGTAGCAATTGATCGACACAGCTTGACGTATTATTATAGGTCATTTGAAAACAATCTCTATATGTTTCTAACACATGTGTATGGTTGCGTATATCCGACCCCGGTATCCCCCATAGACGAGAGCCTCTAAGTCAATGGGTAATGTAGTTGTTGTTGTGTCGTTATTGCTCTCTACAAAGGTAAGTTGAATAATCAATCGAAGCATATGTGACATTCATGCAATGATGGAATGAGTTTCAAAAAGAAGATTGTGTGAAGTTCTTTTTTCAATATTCAAGTTATAATTAGTCTATATGCTTTTGCTATATGCAGCACCTGAAACAGGAAACGGCCAGGATGATGTCAAAGATAGAGCAACTGGAAACTTCTAAAAGGTTCTAGAAGCCTCATATTTTTTCCAATTAAGAAGGGTGGATTTCCACCATGGAGGAAATAGTTGTTTGCTGAGTGTATACACATTTTTAGACTATGTTCCTTTTGTTTTTTGAATTTTCAATGTGGGATTTGACTGTTGTTGATATGAATTAGGAAACTGTTGGGCGAGAGCTTAGGTTCATGTAGTTTGGAAGATCTTCAACAGCTAGAGCAACAGTTGGAGAAAAGTGTGAAAAGCATTCGAGCAAGAAAGGTCATTTTCTCAACTTCAATATTTGGATGAAGAACTGAAGCCTTTGATTGACTTACAATGGATAAATTAAACAAGATAGATAAACCCTAATCTTTGGATCTTCTTTTTCCATATCCAGGTTCAAGTTTTTCAGGAACAAATACATCAATTGCGCGAAAAGGTTTGCCAGTTAATCGTGCAGTAAATAGTAGATAGAGGGTTTTTCTTTTACAACTTCAGTTAGATATTGTTGTGAACTGGACCTTATTTTCTCCGAAGATTTATATATGAATTCTTTTTTTCCCTGGCAAAAGGGTCATCTGAAAGATTGAGCTAAGGTTGATCGAACATTGTGTTGGAAAAGTAGTTAAAAGTAATTTAGATATTGTGATCCAACCTTGTATGATGTTATGTGACCTATTGATAGGAGATTGAGTGAAGTTTGGAGTGTTTTATGAACAATGGAAGGAAATGAGAGCGTTCCAAACACATTAAGCGCCTAATGTAGGCGTTTAAAGTGTTCTGGAACACTTCCAGAGGCGTTCGAAGTGACATGAAGCGTCTAATGTAGGCGTTCGAAGTGACATGAAGCTCCTGATGTAGGAGTTCGAAGTGTTCCAGCAAGGTTCTAGAACATTTCGGACGCTTACATAAGACGCCTGAGGTATTGTGTCAGTTCATAAACGATGCAACTTCTGCACCAAATGACATCTCCTTTCATATTAAACGTCCATAACCGATCCAAGGGGGAAAAACCTGCAGACTAAGGGTCTTTTGAACTTGTAGTTTGTGAACTCAAAGCTTATAAATAGTAGGCTTTGCTATCTTCAACATATACTTGAAAAATTCTTGAATTCTTGTGAAAATTCTGCATCATTCTTCTCTCATCCTTCACTATCATTCTCTTCTACTAAACAAGTTCAATACTTTCTCTCTAAGAGCAATAGAGAGAAAGTAAGTCGTTATATCCTAGGAAACATTTGCTAGAAGTATACCTTGCTCTTCGGTATACGCAAAATTGCTTTAAGGATAGTGACAATCCGTCACGTCTCGACTATTCTATATTTGTGAGTTGCCATTATTCTCTACAATTTTCCCACACATTGCTCATGCGTGCATTTTACTTATGTTTTGGAACTAGCTTCTACACTTTCAGTAAGATTGGCTCTCATGCATATTATGTTTTGCTCCTTCGAATCCAGGAAAAAGTCTTGGCGGCAGAAAATCTGAAGCTATGTGAAAAGGTAAACGTTTTCTGATTTGAGCATTTCTCTTTTTGCTGAGATATGAAATTTCAAGTTGAGAGGAAACGAAATTTACATGTGTTTATTAATGGAGTCCAGTGTGGGATTAAGCCTCCATCAACACAAAAAGAAAGCAAAGCAACGGAGGTTCATGCAGAAGGAAACAACGCTCATGATGTGGAGACTGATTTGTTTATCGGGCCACCGGAGAGGAGATGCAAAGTTACTTGGAACAAGTCATGATATATATGTAAATATGGAAGGTTATTAATAAATGATTCACCTTCTCTATTATGCAAGTGTTACGCTGTATTTTGCTTCTGCTTTTGGAAGTTCAAAAACCCCATTAATTTGAAGTGTAATGATCTTTGACGGGCAGTATTTTTGGGCCGGTTGTTATAGCTTCTTTCATGAAGAGGATTAAGAAGATGGCGGATCTTGAACCAATTAGTAAGGTTGTTGCTTTGTGATCTAGAGGTTACGGAGTCGAGCCGTGGAAACAGACTCTTACACAAAAAAAGTGCATGGTAAGGCTGTGTACATCAGATCGTGAAGCGATCCGACTTCTCTTCATACTCTACGCAAAAGCCGAAGTCTAGTGCACCGAAACGCTCATGAAGGGAATTAAGACGTTAAACAACTATAACACCATGTAAAGAAGTAAATTTTTTAACAACATTACTGCATTGCCTTATGGCTCTCGCTTATGGCGATGTATGGAGGGGTCAGATTTACGCAACCATACTAATGTGTTAGAAAAACACAGAGGTTGTTTCCTGATGACTCATAATGAAAATTGCATGTCGATCAACTGCTACTTCACAATATATGAAATGCAACCAATTTAGTGATTCATTTTGTTTCGTTCCATCATTTTTCAAAGTCAAAGAAGAGTGTCTTTGACTCCATTCGAAATGGAAGTTCATGTAAAGTAGTAAAATGATGGTAGGAAAATGGCCCCACCAATTTCAATGGTTCTTTTAATTGTGCCTTCTTACATTCTTAACTACAGAGTTGAGCGAGTGGGTTTGGGAGTTGCCCCGGGGGGGGGGGGTGGAGTGGGTTGAAGGTGAGTGGTAGTGTGTAGCCGAAGAAAGACGGTCATTGTTTTTGCTTTTGAATGTTAAAGATACGTTTCTTGGCCCAACTCAAATGGTCATGGCGGCTTCGAGATCAAGTAACAGTGTGGTAAAGTCTGGATTCCCTGACCTCCTTTTTCCTCACTCCCTTGTGACCGTCAGACACATAGCAGCATAGTGTCGCGCAGTCCTTCGTGACCGTCCCACGTGGAGGGTCAGGAGATCCCATTCGTCATTGATGAGTTAATTCAAGTGTAGTTCTTGTTGTTGCTTCTTTTATATATACGAATAGAAACGTCTACTATAATTCGTGAAATAAACTAATATACGTATTTATAAACCACTACTTTGAATAAAAAGAACTTTGTATTTATACATATTTGAATCTAAGTCTTCTAAATCATGAACATCATCTCTAGTAACTTGAGTTGTGCTTCGTTAGCAATTCTTTCTATTGTTTGTATGATAGTTTTTCTATAGGAGAAAAGTTTGGAAAGATAGGTGTAAGAAGGGATCATCTCTTCTTGATCGAGTCAATCTCTGAAAAGGAACATGATTTAATTTTTGATTCTACATATTTTACATTATAAGTTACCGATGCTGATGGTATGAAATACGGGATGAGATCTCCTCACCGCGCGGTGAGTCACTGCACGGCCCAGGACGCGACATGTGGCAGCAGTAGGGGGTGGTGAGGCTGGATGAGGGTTACCCTCACCCAGCCTCACCACTCTCCCTTTTTGCCACGTGTCGTGCGGTCACGTACGCGGTGAGGGGGGAGCGGTGAGGGGATCCTATCCCATGAAATACATGGTGTAATCTTTATATTAATCATTATGTGGCACTCTTAATATAAAATAATTGGTTTTATGTTTTTTCTTTATACAACGTAGAAGTTTGAGAGAAAGTTATATTTAACAAGTTAGCGGAAGAAAGGACCCGTAAGTAGGGGCATTAACGAACCGAGCCGAACCGAATACTAAGTTTTCGAACTCGAATTCGTTTAGCTAAACGAATAGTTCGGCTCGGTTCGTTTAGCTAAACGAACTTTAAAATTGGTTCGAGTTCAACTCGATAACCTTATAACTGTTTAAACGAGCCGAACTGTGCGCGAACAGTTCGGCTCGTTTAACTAAACAAACTCGAATACCTATTCGAATTCGGCTTGTTAACAAATAATTAACGAACGAATACGAACCGAACACGAACCGAACTCGAATAGTTCACGAACGGCTCGGTTTGTTTAACACCCCTACCCGTAAGGCAATGCCACCAAAATAGAGTAAATCATCAACCGAGATCAGGAGAGACAGAAAGTGAGGTAAAATATCAGACCTCCAACATGCAGCGTGTTGGCACATGAACAAAAAAGGAAGAGGTTTAAAATTTTTTTATTTTTAAAAAAGAGTTGCTTGTACACGTAACAACGTGTGATTAGAGATCTCATATTTTGTCTCACTTTCTGACTCTCCTGATCTGAACCTAAATCCTCAAGGTTGGTTTGATGCATTTACAGGTCAACGAAAGATGACGATTCTAAGCGTATAATAATAAGGGACAACAAACTTCCTTTTCCTCAATATTTTTTGGGGTTAACATGGTAATTTATCCCAAAAAAATTCTTGTTGTTGTTGTTGTTATTATTATTATTATTATTATTATTATTATTATTATTATTATTATTATTATTATTATTATTATTATTACTACTACGTAGACATATGAGTTCATATGGAACAGATTAAATTCATTCATAAAATGCCCACAGAACAAGGAAATGCTTAAGCAGTCACACCATCTAAAATCTTGAACACTGCTGCTTTTGTGGGGAGGGCAGGGATTGCTCCTTTCTCTGTTACTGTTATTGCCCCGCATCCATTGGCAAAATGTAGTGTTTCACGTAGTTTCTTTTCGTCCTGCAAAAATTATTATAAAATGAAAAGAAAATATTAAGTTACAAAAAGTTGCCCATATGAATAAAATAACTACTATGAAAGTCGTTCTCGGTGCACTACGCTTCCGCATTTGCACAGGGTCTAGAGAGAGGTTGAATCGCTTCGCGACATAATGTACACATTCTTACCCTGCACTTTGTGTAAAATGATGTTGTCCGCGGCTCAAACCCATAACCTCAAGGTCACAAAACAGCAAATCGGTCCAAGGTTCGCCCTAAGTAAAACTATTATATTATATGTAAACAAACCTTGTTGTGATCAGTTAGTACCTTATATAGATGGGGATTTGAAGCAAGAGCATTGAGGACTCCACCAACAAAAGCATCACCTGCACCTGTGGTGTCAACAGCAGTGACTTTGATACCATTTACTCGACCATGAAATTCCTGTAACCACAAATAAAATTTGCAAACCATGATTATGAACTTGAAGAAAATTTTAATTTTCACCTAATGGTCATTAGTATTTTAAATTCTGATAACCTTAGTGTAATATCTGCAGCCTTCTGCTCCTTCAGTCACCAGCAAAAGCTTAAGGTTTGGGTGGTAAAGCTTCTTGAACACAACATTGTCATCATATGCATCATCTCCATCAGTCAAGAACGTGATCTCCTCCTCACTTATCTGCAAACCACACGCAAAAGCCGACTTATTTAAGCATAGGTAGTGAAATTGAAGATTATACCTAATGCACCAAGAACGCCCTTTAGCGTAATGGAAGGACAGAAGGTGTAATAATACACTAAAGATGTGCATAGTGTGATGAATGATTGGAATATTCTATACTCGTGTAGTTATATTCTTAAAAATATACATTCATAATAGAATTGAGAAACAAAGTGGTAAGGTCAATGAAAGATTGTACCTTGATAATATCAGCTTGATCCCAAATGCTCATGATGCCTTTACGAGCAGCCTCAGCTGAGGGCCATAGAGGCAATCTGAGGTTTGGGTCATAGGAAAGGATGCAGCCGGCATCTCTGGCAATCTTAAGGGCTACAAGATGAGTTGATCTGCAGGGCTCTTCAATCAAACTGATTGAACCATAGTGGAAAATGCTTGCCTTGCAAAGAAAATACGAAAACAATTAGACCGTAAGAAAACTCATAGATTCTAAATTCATTCCCCTTGTAGCCTTTAAAACATCGGAAAATACTTTTAAACTGTTAGATCATGTTGCATCACATAAGGGATTAAGAACTTTAAGCTCAAGGCTAGGAATCGGAAAACATGACGTAATTTTCATTATGGATCATCGAAAAACAATGGGTATGGTTGCATATATCAGATCTCCATATTCCGCCATAGGCGAGAGCCTGAGGCAACGGGGTAATGTTGTTGTTGAAGATCGAGACTAGGAATCGTTACCTTCTTAATAAGATCCACGTCAACCTCTGCTTCTGTGAGAAGCATGTCAGCACTTGGATTGCGAAAGAACATGAATTCGCGCTCCCCATCTGCTTTTAAGGTAACAAAAGCCAATGCAGTCCTTGCATTTGCATCAAATCTCATCCCAGAATTGTCCACTTTGTTTTCCTTTAGAATGTCTGCCAGCATATATCCAAATTCATCTTGCCCCACCTAAAAGAAGATGCATCACAGTTTTTCATTCGTAACTTACTATATCAAATTTATTGAGCCAGATGAGTTAAGCAAATAGAATCTAAACGTACATCCGACCCCTCTATAGCTCACGGAGTCTCTAAGGCAATAGGTAATATTGTTGTTGTAATCTAAATGTAATGTATTCATTATTGCGATAGGGAGATGCAGCTCTGTTTTGATTTCTAGTTCTATTGCAAAAACCATCCAATAGGTGGCAATCAAATGCAATATGACCAAACAAGAACAGATCGAATTTTAAGGCAAAACTAAAACAGAGTTTATAGAAATACCTTGCCAAGGAAAGCAGAGTTGCCCCCTAATCTTGCAATACCAACAGCAACATTTGCAGGAGCACCACCTGGAGCTTTCTTAAATCCAGGTGCCTCAGCCAATGAGACTCCTGAAACGGTCGGCACGAAATCAATCAACAGCTCCCCGAAACACACCACCAGCCCTTCAACTTTCTCAGCCTTCCCATTCTGCTTCCCCTTTTGCGATGTTGGCGTGCCACCAGATTTTGGTGAACCTACCAAGGGATAAAAGATATAACACACGTAGAAATAAATACTACAACAACAACCAACAACCATACCCTGTAATCACGAAAAATTACATCTATATCAAGATCATGGTTCAAAGAGATAAAACTCAGACACTCCATTAAATATGGGCCATGGTCTATATGTTCAAACGGTCATGTGAAGCGATTCAGATCGTGACAAACTGTTACATCAAATTTCTTATTTGTCTTTAATTCAACGGTGATTTCAAACTAATTAAATTAGAGAGGAAAAAAAAGGACGTCAGGAAGAGCTTACTGGCAGAATCCTTGGAGGATTTTTTATCGGAAAGTTTGAAGCTGCTCCTCATGGATAGGTCGAGGCGTACTGGGAAACAGCAGCCCATTTTGGTGCCATTTTTCTCATCTGGTCGATCCATTTCGACGTAAAAGAGCAGCTATCAAACTTGGGTTAGATGATACCAAGAAGGCTACATCTAATAATAACAAAATCACATAAAAAATAGAGCTTCTTAATGGCTCCCTTCATCCCAGTAGGCCTATTTATTTTGGGTAGCAGAGGGAGAGATTGGAAACTACGGCTATAATTTGGTATTCTGTTGTGAATATTCCGAAGGCAACTCTATCGGGAATTTTGAGGATTTATTTTTCTAGAATTGATCCACACATTCGACTGGTTCTTCATTTCAGGTCTTTTGTTTTTCTATTTCTCGTCCTTGGCTTTCTACTGTGTTTCTTTTTCTTGGTGACGTTATATATACATACATATATATGCACATATAAATATCTTTTTACTTATGAACAAGTAAACGTTATTATCATAACCAATTTGACTATATAGCGGCAAATATCTTGCTTTTTGACGTTGACCGTCTCATAAATCCGATCATAGGGCTGCAAACGAACCGAATCTCAGCGAACCTATTTGGGTTTGAATTCGGCTCGAATTATTTTCATCAGGATCGAGCTCGAGCTCGAGCCATGACGAGATTTAAATGCAACTTGAGTTCGAATTCGAAACACTTAGAAAAGGCTCGAGCTTGATTTGTGAGCTTAAATGTGGCTCACGAGCTTGGCTCGACTCGTGAACTCGAATCTAACTCACAAGCTGAATGGATGGTGGGGATTACATGGTTAGGGATGGACGTTGGGGATTACATGGTTAGGGAATATATATGGACATATTCGAGCCAATTATCGAGTCTACTATCGAGCCTTCGTCGAGCTTACGAACCGAAGCTAGGGCGTTTGAATTCAGCTCACGAAATATTTCAAGCCCAAAATGTGATTCGAATTCGAATTCGAGCTCAAGCCGAGCTTTTAACAAGCGGAACCCGAATAGCTCGTTTTGAGCTCGGTTCATTTGCAGGGCTATTGACCTATTAAAAAATTAAAATCACCGGAAAAAGAAAGGTCTTAATGAAGTGCAGGTTTGTACGGGTTTTTTTTAAGTTCAAATATTTGAACTTCAAAAAGGTAGAGAGAAAGAGAGAAAAAAGTGAGATAAATATCATAACCATCTCTCTTGTATCGCCTTATTACCCTCTCCTGAATGGAAGAAAACCCCGTTTATCCGATGGGATCAGAGAAGGTAAAATATAAGGTTAAATATGAGACTTCCAATCACGCGACGCCACGTGTATAAAAGAGTCCGCTGTTTATTTATTTTTTTTTTCAAAAAAGGCTCTTTTATACACGTGGCGTCGCGTAATTGGAGACCCCATATTTAACCTCATATTTTGCCACCACACATCTCATCCGCCAGTTTATGCCCAGGAGGAAAGCCAGCTGAAATGGATAACCGGAAGCCAGCATAACGCTGACCACTTCGTTACTTAAATTTAATTGTGTGAAAACAAATTATTCAGTCATGAACAACATGTAATGACCTGAAAAATAAATTTATGACATAATCATTAATAACTTTAATTTTTAAAAATACATCCTTAACTTTTTTGATTTGATAAAAAAATGTTATTCGAATATATATAGCTGTTATTGTTTTTTTCCCCTTATTAATCATTGCAAAGACTTGCCTTTTACTGTTTGGTGCCTCTTCTTCACCCAATCTGTTTCGCCTCTACCAGCCACAACACTGCCCCATGTTCTTTGCCCAGAATACTACTCTATCATCTTATAAAGAATCCTTTTGGAAAGGTATCTTTTTTTCACCTTCTTCACTCTTTCTTCCATCTTTCCTGCTTCTTTCTTCACCGAATCAAGCTGGAAGCATCTGCTTCCTTCTCACAAATCTCAGCATTGAAGGCGTCTATCAAGTGTGCTCAAGGAATCTGAAAAACGTGATAAACCAGAGGTGTCTATAGAATTGCAAGAGGTAATCAACCCTTAATTAAAAGGGATTACGGATGATGACGAGTTTCAACTGAGTGGAGATTTTTTTATAAAAAAAATGTTAGGTAAAGATGCCAAGTCACATAATTAAAGATTTAAAGTTCAATTGTCATTGACTATGGTATGTAGCCCATATCTAATGAAGTATGTCATTCTTACGATGGTGTGAAATATTAGAGTAATACCGATTGTGGTGTGGGATCACCTGACCCTCTTTTCCGTGACCGTCTCTGCGTGACCGTCCGCCACGTGGCAGCAGGAGGATGGTGAGACATTCGGCGGTCAGGGATTCTTTCCCGTTCAACACCTACTTAACAGAGTACGGAAAATCTCTACAATGATTGTATGAAATACCAAAACAATGCCATCGATTGATAATTCTAAGGCTAAAAAAAGGATTGTAAGCTGTGTATAGGCATTGGTTTGTCAATGGGCTAGGTACAACAACGAACCTTGTCACGAGTAAAGAATTGGTCAGCCTCAAGGGCATAGTGCAGTTGGTACTCGAGTTGGAATTTGTTCCAAGAGGTCAAAAGTTTGATTTCAGAGACACGTATAGTGTTGATGTTCCTCTGGTGCTAGGCCGAATGCCTGGTTTATGGGGAGACATGTTCCACTTTCGGCCTGGTTTACGAGAGACTCCTTGTGTGAGTCACTACGCAAGATCTCACCCAATCTAGAAGGTCACTGAGCTCCTGATTTACATCCTCTGCTCCTTCGGAGTGGGGTGGTGGGGGCCTAACTCTAAGATAGAGATTTCACTTTATTGCTCCAAGTAAAGAATTGGTCAGGTCTAGCCCTTGCGTGATAATTATTGAGAATTTTAGCTCGGTGCCCCCAAATAGTTCGTTAATAATCATGTTATACGAAGACCTTGACATGACAAGAATTGGCCAGACCCTAGCCCATATGATGTAATTACAAAATTATGTGTCCTTACCAGGTGCACTATACTCTTTCTCCACGGGATATAATTGTATGTGTAGCGCCCCGCTCCTGAACCCTAGCATTGGGAACGGTGCACCCGCCGTATCTTGCTAAGGAGAATACAAGGCGTCGATACAAATCAATTACACGCCATCATAATAACGTAGATCGAAGACACCGGAAGTCATTATTAAAAATACTCGATAAAGTAATCATCATCATTAATACTATGTCGAAGAATTTCTAAATCAATACAATAGTCAAATATAAACACTAATCTCGAAAATACATAAACCTCTAATTTCGAAATAACTGCCTCACCAACCCTCGAAAGTCTCGTATGAATATCGTAGGTCTCGATATCTACCGTCTCGATCTTCCACGGTATACTAACTCCTGTGTAAGCATATCCTAACTCCTCATACCTGCAAAACTGGTGAGGGATGGTGTGAGCCAAATCAACGGGCTCAATAAGCAGCCTACATATACCTGTTATAAAAATCATACATGCAAAAGCAAATACAAATAACCTTTATACTTAACATGCAAAACCTTAGTCCACAAATAATTTCACTCGATTATCTTTAACAGTCAAGACTTCGAAAATAAATACAAAATAAATAATTCATCAGCTCAATCTACCTTACCGTGATGCATGCTCTTCTCAAGTATGACATACATCCAACAAATAATCATATAGACAAAGAAGGGAACAATGCATACCAATGAAGTAAATAAGCCGCAGAAAGTAAGTCACTCCATATAATAATGCGCAACTTCATGATGCATGTCTAGATATGCATGTCACACGCAACAAAGTCCTGTCACACAGAATGCCGATATCTCCGCCATGCAATGCATGATCCCGGGACCTACTGAGTGGTTGTGGGTCATACCCACCCACAGTCACCATCCTGAGTGTACTTGGTCCCGCGACCGTACACCATCCTGAGCGCCCGTGACCCGTACGTCACGATCCACCATCAATGCAATGCACGTGCCATGAACGCAAACAATACAATCGCCTGAGGCCCCTGACCCATCCTCACCATCCTCCGACACTCAAATCTAGGTTCATTTAAAGATCATCTGAGGCCCCTGACCCATCCTCACCATCCTCTGGCACTCAAATCTAGGTTCATTTATTATCCGAGTAATGATTTAATGTTGTTTAACGTTAAATCTATTTTCCATGGCTTGTATACATTTATTGTGCACTTTCTATATTTTTCCTCATTTTTCTTCTATTTATTACCTAATTATCCGAATTAAATAAATTATTACAATTACCGAAATATAATGGAAATAATTTAATTTCACCATTTTATAATTTCGAGAATTTATTTCTAATTTTCTGATATTTATTTATATCTTCCTATAATTATTACTATTTAAAAGTAAATAAGTAACATTTATATTATGTTCTGGGTCGAGGCCTGCCACCGCAACCGGCCCGTTGGCCATTCGGCCCAGCTCGACGGCCTGCCTAGCCTGACTCTCTTTTCTTTCATCTCATTTTCATTTTCATTCTCATTTCTGTTCTTCTCATCTTTCTTTAATCTGGTGTATCCACACTCATACATACACACAGTTCACATGTAGATACATATATCACATATGCACACAATTCACATATAGAAAAAATTCAATTACAGATATGCAACAATAACACACTGATGCATGATAAACATAACGAGCATAAATAGACCACTTACATCTGATGCATTACAACATGACGAGCACAAATAAACCATTTACCTCTGATGTATAACAGTATAACAAGTATAGATAGACCACTTACCTCGAATCAGTCACTTAGCTTTCTTATTCTATGATCGAACGTGACAAAGGCTACCATAAACGTCTCTGCTTCTACATGTCCAACTTATCTTCTGGAATCTCCAAAATATGAACATGTACGTTAATTATTTGTTTATTAAATTGCCTTTTCAACTTCACCTTTACACCTCAAATTCCTTCACCTTTGAATTACTCTCATTCTTTACTACAATTATCTGACCATTTTATATATTAAAATATTTGATTTCAATTCAAAAAGAACAACATAATATATAGACATTTCATATGAGCAACATTTCATATGAGCAACCTACGTAGTACGGTTACAATAGTTATATATATATATATATATATATATATATATATATATATTAACCGAAACAACTATATATGCTTATGTATATTTGTTTACGAAATTACCAATTGAAATCCTGTTTCGCAATCATTTCAATGTATATATTTAATTAAACAAAACCATATGACCCCTGTAGTTTATACACACGATTTCCAGCAACCATATTTATGTGTACAAATAATATTTACACTCACTTTTCTAGAAGTACAGTATACAACAAATACATTTACATATATAATGTAAATAACCAATCTACATACATATATACATATTAAATTTGAAAACAATAAATAACTATATTCAATTCCGAAAATGACACAATATCTTTGTATATATATAAATCCAATAAGCAGTTTACACATACATATACATAATTATGAAACAGTGAACAATTGTATCCCAATTCCGGAAGTAGCACACTGTATGCGCAAATTATACCGATTCTGGAAAACAACAATTATACACACATATAATTCATTACACAGTTAAATAATTAGTGTGTGTGTAAGTCTCGGACAGCAAGTGAACACACACACACACACACACACACACACACATATATATATATATATATATATATATATATATTTCAAAAACTAAACGATACATATAGCATACAATTCGAAAATCTATATATAACCATATGTGTGAAATTCTGAATTTTTTGAACAATATGCACATGGACACTCTCGGCAACCATGTGCAGTTGTGTGTGTGTGTGTATATATATATTTATAGGTAACATAATTCAATAAACTGTAAATAATAAATTAAACCCCTTTTTTTTTTACTTATTTATATATACAACCCGTACATACACATATATATCCACACGGTTAATATATCTATGTATATCCAATTATTTACACTCGGCCCGTACATTTACATACAAGGTATATTGATAAAAATGCAATACACATCTATACAATCAAACATATTAATATATCATCCAATTTATGTAAAAAAAATAAGGTCAATTTAGAAAAGACATAGGAAGTATAGGAGGGTACTTACCGATGGATTATACTATACTATACATTTGGATTGAAATTGGTTGAATCGAAGAAATCCCATTTTTTCTTTAACCTTCGGCTGCATCAGTTTTGAGCAAGTGAAAATTTCCCCTTCTTGTGAGGTTGTGTTTCGCCAGCAGAGAAAATGGTGTGAGGGGATGATAAAGAATTTCTCTTTAAATAAACAGTGGATGGCCAGATATGGGATAGTTGGGGGAAAGATTTTAGGCAAGAATATTGGCATCAATTGGGGAGTGGTTTACCTGCGGTGCTATTCATTTTTTTTGGCATTTAAAACAATTAATTTTTTTTGAAACGCAAAGATTTATATAGATGCAAAAGCCACACGGGCAGCAGATAATACAGTTTGTGGAGGCGAAGAACCCCAACTGTAGTAAGTAGGACTACCATGAGCTAGTCTACTAAGCATATGAGCAGGCGCATTCAAGGTAAGCTTGATGTAGGAAAAAGTACATTCCACAAAGAAAAAAGCTATAAAACGAATCCTATCAACTACTGAAGCAAATGAAGAGTAGTCAAAGTCTTCAGAATTTAGTTGATTAACTGTGAGTCAGAATATAACACCACCGCTGTAACCCCCAACTTTGCGGCCTCCTGGAGTCCAAAGTAAATAGCATAAAGCTCTGCAAGTTCCGAGGTTGCAGCATGTCCAATTTGCTTTACAGCTGCATGCAGAATTTCCCTACTGCTATTCAGAATGAACACCCCGGCTGCAGAACGATACTCAATGAGCGACGCATCCACAAAGACATAGCAAACATTGTGAACAGTAGGAGGGTGAAGAAAAAGTCTCGACGAAGAATCACCCATTGCGCAAGACACAACTTCGAGTGACGAGATAGGCTGCCATACTGTTACGGTTGTAACAGTATGTCTACATAAGCCCAAGACCAAAAATCAAGGTAAGAAAGACCAACATAAGAAAGATTGAAAAATGAAAAAAAGAAGAAAATTACATAAAAGAAGATAAAAATAACGAAATAAAAGAAGAAACGAACCAAGACAAAAAAAAAAAAAATAGTAACGAATCTCGATCAAGGAGTGTGAGTCTAGAGTCAAGGAGAAAGATAAAAGAAATCATATGCATCGATGTAGGACTGTTTGAATGAGAATATTGTATGAATGTCTTGGTCATACAAAAACAAAAAGAAGCAGGCGTTCCTGGTTTACTAGTCTCTCGTATTTGTATAGGGTCTGAGAAGGGGCCGATTCGCTTTGCGATCTGATATACGCAGCATTATCATACACTTTGTACAAGAGCCTGTTTCCGCAGCTCGAACCCGTGACCTCAAGATCTCAAAGCATCAACCTTACCATTGCTCTAAGGCCTACCTCTTATACAAATAGAATCTATTTTTTCACTGAACGCGTGATAGCCCACTTTTTACTATTTCAGTGTGCACGTTTTTGTGAAAGCGAGCAAACAAGGCTCATGTCGTGATAGATGGTACTCATATATTTCATGTATTAGTTAGTTTATTCATGTAAGCTATGTATGTATGCACGTATTGGTCTTTAAGTTAAGATAGACAAAGATGGTATAAAACCGATAGTGCAGATGTGAAGCACAGTTGGAGATCAAAAATAGTTATCGTCGAACCACGTGGAAAGTCTTGACGAATTGGTGGACACCGAAGGAAAAAGAAAGTTCAGCAAGGTTTTCAAAAATTACATAAAATTTGCGGGTCGGGTCGGGTCGGGCTGGAACATTGTCTTGGCACAACATATTTGAAATTTTTCTAATTTTAATTTTTTTTTTATCTTAAAGTTCATTAACTTTGCTCAATATATAGATACACATACATGCACACACGCATATGTATATATATATATATATATATATATATATATATATATATATATATATATATATATATGGGGGAATGGCATTTATTATAACATAATGTGTGTACACACACATATATAATCATTATTTTTAGTATAAAATTTATTATAAGATAATGTTTAGTATTATTTTAGGAAGTAACATCTTCACCATGGAGATTATCGCTTAACAATGTCCAGCTTAGTCATTTACGTTGTGGGAGATATAGTTGACATACACAATCCTACTCAGCATACACCATTCATCCACCCTTAACATTTGCCAATAGGGCAAAATTTCATCCACCCCCATCAACAGATCCAAACGAATTAAAACAAATCAATATAGGAATTATAAATTCAGAAACATAGTTAACCTTTACGATACCAAATAAACGAAATCAATTTGGGTGTGACATCAATTGAAAGAAAAAACTTATATGTTATGTATGTACCATGAGTTAAAACTTAATGATGACAAGTATGGTTGATTTTTTTGCTTTAACGGATATTTCAGCTATTGTTTTCACGTTTTTATACTATTAAAACTTGTATTATAATTCCAAATATTTTACTTTAATAAGAGGAGGGTCTGCAAGCAAACTCTGTTGGGATTGAAGTATAGTTTGGATGTCTCTCATTCTTCTCAACCTCTAACGATAACTTTTGTTGTCGTTAGAATATAATGATTATGATTGATTGATCGGAACTCTTATCTATGCTGAACGGTGTTACCACCTAATACCCTTTAATTAGAGAGCTAGAGGGTTCATTACTTGTAACTGGTTGAGTTTCATCAGAAATGTATTATATTATACTTTAAATAGATGAGAGATCAAACTACTAAAAAATCAAAAATCAAAACATTTTCTGATAAATAGTTTAAGAATTTCAATTTTTTTTGCCATAAAATCGATGAGGTTAACTAAATTTTCCAATATAAGTATAATATTTCCAGCTAGTCGACATTATTGGGATTCAGGAAATATAAGTATAATATTTCCAATATAAATATAATATCGTTGGTATATAATGAGTATGTGAATACATTTAAGCTCCAACCCTAAGGACACTTGACATATGATTAAATTAATCGCTATATAAAGACATGTTGTTAATGGACGCATTAAACTTTTAAGTTAAAAAGCATATTACTACTTGACACATAGAAGATTGTAAACTTTTCAAATATTCAACGTTCAATATGAGATAACAAACACGACAAACTACTCAATAATTACCTTTAGTTCAAATATTCAATTATGCTATCGACATTCCGGACCAAAAGACCAATGCCTCTAGTCCCGTGGGCTTCCACCGTCTTATTTCCAAGGAGTTTCGTGAATGATGCAAATTAGGAGTTCAACAACCTCCTAGGTTGGCAAGCATTGTCAGGAACCCATGCAAGGTGTGCCTAATGCAAAATGGGCTAGCAACCTTCTAATCTAATTGGATCAGATACAATGGCATAGCTAATACTGGACCAGACAGTAGTAAAGCACACACACTGTGCGTGTATTGATTCGAACCTGTGTCTTTCTAGAGCAATATATCAACCTGAGTACCAACTGAGCTGTGTCTTAGAGGATATGCTAGCAACATTCATATTTTATAAAGAAATCCAAAAGCATGATCCAGGGCCATATATAATCATATAACTGGTTTTTCTAGTCGTACTTTCTATATAATGTCAAGTAGCAGAAGATTCCACTGAGCAAAAGTATAGCTGCAAAATTATAAATAAAAGTAGCTAGTCCAATGTGTATTAACCGATAGATATATGTATTTACTAGTGAAAGCATCCAATATTGATTGTGTCAAAGTGCCCAACCCTGGATGATGTTACTTTCAATTGCCATGCTCCTTTGTGTCGATGGCCCTTCTTCTCCTGGTAGATGCTGATGGTACCTATATAAACATTAGCATAATAATATATATCATTTTCATGATGATACATATTAAGACTGTTTCCCGTGTACTAGGCTCATGCGTTTGCACAGGATGCAGAAGGGAACATGATCATTTTACAATCTGATGTACGCAGTCTTACCTTACATATTGTGTAATAGACTGTTTACGTTGTTCGAATAGGAAATGTAAGAGCACATCTAGAATATGGTTTGGGGTATCCATTCAAATTCCAATGAGAGTGTCAATACCAATTCTTCGGCAAAACACGCATGTTTCATTTAAGGAAATTGCAGAGGTCTCCTTCTAGTACCATTATAGCACCAGAATTTGATATAAAAAAAATTTGTATCGTTGTCCTTTTTATCAGAAAAACAAAAAGAGAAAAGAAAACCCACAAAAGTGGACACATAAAATAACGTACTATGCAGCACAGTTAAGGAAATACACATCATCTTTTCGTGAAAATTGCAACATAACCATACCATGTATGATTTTAAAGTAGTGTCTCATAATTCAATCCAGTCCTATATGAACTACATATGTAAGGGGGAAAATTGAAGTTGAAAACGAACTTGATACCCCTGACCTCTCATGGTGCAGAAATTGAATGACCATGACAAGAACAAATTTATTACTCACTAAAACAACAGGAAATTATATATGTCATCCTGAATTTTATTCTATTTAATTTTTATAAGTTGAACTTAGTAGGCCAATGACAAATCCACAAAATTCTACTTCAAGAGTAGGAAGGAGCAACAACAACATTACCCCATTGCCTTAATAGCTCCCATCTATGACGGGGTATGGGGGGTCGGATGTATGCAACCATACCCATGTGTTAGAAACACATGGAGGTTGTTTCCCGATGATCCAGAATGAAAATTGCGTGTCAATCAACTGCTGCTTCATAATATAAGAAGCGCAGCCAATCTAGTGAGTCATTTTGCTTTATTCCATCATATTCCAAAGTCAAGGAAAAGTATGTTCTTGACTCCATTGGAAATGGAAAGAAAGAAGGAGCAACAAGAATATGTAAAAAAAAAAATTACCCAATTTGTAGAATGGGTTCAGCTGGCTCACATTCCATGCCATTGGAATGAGAAGCATGAAGAGGGAAAAGACTGCATCCACCTGCCTCTTGACCTGGATTCCAATGACATCCTAGGGCTGAAAAGCCTTGCCCTACAGGATCAAACTGCTGCTGCTATTGCAAAATTCATGGTTTAAAAAATATGTCAATTTTCTTATACACATTAATTGTGTAATTATTAATTACTAAAATTATTGATATGATAATTACCGATGAAATTTCCATGGAAACCTTAATCCTCAAATGCTTATTCATGTCTCCAAGCTGCCTCTCCTGACACCACAAGCCACAGCAGTGTACATCTTTATAGCAAAATAGTACGGAAAGACCGCAATCCTATAGATACATACACATACATGCATACCTATATGTGTCTACGTGTGTATATGTACACATAGCTAATAAAAATACAGTAATTATGTGATTGTAACCTGTCTGCGAAGCTCTTCCATTTGCTCAATCATTACCTCAGTCTGCAACATTTTCAAACAAAGAATAATCTAACGCACTCTTTTTTCCCCTTAAGGTCGCAAAAACATCAATCAATCAATCATACCCAATATATCTCAACGACAGCAAAACTACGGCTAAGTCGGTCAATCTTGCTTTAATAAGGAGAAAATGGATGCTATACAGTTTGCAAGTACAGAAAATGAGTTAAATGCACATAACGTGGGGGTAATGGTACCTTTCTTTGTCGAATCTGGACCAGAGCTGACTCAAGCTGTTTCTCTAGATTTTGAAGCTCTTTAACACTAAGTGGTCCTAGTTCTTCTCCCAACAAATGCCTGTTAACACATTTACAACAAGCTAATACCATAAGTTTTGCATCTATTACACATTTCGAAATATCTTAGTCCATCTTTAATCTTTTATAATGATGAAGCCGGATCTTCACCAAGGGTCTAAGATGACCTCAAATAAACGTCGTTAACTGATTTGAAGAAAATAGCTGGAACAGCTTCCTCGAAGTCCTACACAAGGAAGCACAAATCAGAGGTCCCGGAGGTGTGACCCCGGGTAAAACCCTCCGACGCTCAAGTCAGTTTGGGTCATTTCTCACTGAGAATATAATTTTGTGTGTGGAGTTAGAAAGCTCTCACAGTTCTTGGCTAAGGAGAAAATTCAGTGTATTAGCTCCAGGAGATATGGAAATGTTTCAATCCGAATCCCTTTTCTGATCTGCGTTAGCTTGCTTTTATTAGTTTTTTCCGCCCTCTGTCTCTAATAGCGGATGTGACGTTGGCTTGGGGGCAGAGAAACTATGACGCCGTAGGTCTGCTGATGTGACTGATAGGTCTGCGGACGTGACTTAGTAGGACGGCCGATGTGACCTTGGCGTGTACAGGCTGATCAGCCCAACATGTACTCTTTCTTTGAATTGCACTTCTGCCTGACGGTCCCATGATGTAATGATACGTTTAACTCCTTTGCCGAAGTGCAAAACCAAGCTTGGCCGAAGTGGTCTAAAGCGTAGCACCTAGGCCGAAGTTGAGGTTTTAGTTAGGTGCCGAGGAGCAATCCTTTAGTGTATTCGTTGATAATAAGAAGAACGCTATGCAATATAGCCAAAGTGCAGTCAAGGCTGAACAGCAATGCTTGGGTGCTGAACTGCAGGAATTGTATACTTGCACAATATCTGCCGTTGACTGTCGTTGACTAACAGATGATTATTTCCGGTTTATCATTTGCCCCCAGATTTTGTGTGGCCGAGCTGATATGTGAGGGCAGACAAATCTATTCTGAAGAGTCAATGACGTGTCCTCATTAATTGGGCAGTTATCCTCTTAGTTGCGCTGTATTTCCCATTAACCGCTTCTTTAACCTCATAATTGATCCGTTATCCCGTCTTTTAATGTAAGGCGCTAATTCCAACGCCTCATCATTATTTTTTCAGCTGTTTCAGTACCCGAGAAGGGGAAAACACCCGAACCGTCGCCTTTTCGAATTTCGAATGAAAAGTTACAACTTTTCGTTTTTCTTCTTATAAATAGAGGTTCCTGCCTCCATTTTCTTTTTCTTCTTCTTCTACTCTGCCTACGCTGTCCTGATCCTCATCCTCGCTCCCAGTCTTCAGCCTAATTCCGTTGCCGTCAACTCTGCTCTTAAGATTTCTGTAAGCTTTTCTTCCTTATCCATGGCTTTCGTTATTTCCTCTTCTTCCTCTTCTGATTCCCAGAATAGATCATCCCATTCTTTCTTTGCTGATCTGGAGGGTGACCAGGAGTTTCAATCTAGCCATGAAAGGTCAGATTCTAGTGAGGATAACCGCCTTCTGAGAAGGTTGCGTCGCACTAATGAATCTTCTTTGGTTACCCTGGAACCCATGGTGCCCTCAACGTCAATTGACAGAGGTGCACCATCTCCAATGGTGCAGAACTCAGTGTGCATCTTGAAAACCACTGAACTCTCTAAATTATGTCAATATTATAATGTTGATAGGGGTACCTTTGCCCCCATTCTTCCTCTGCCACATCAGACTGCCTATGATCCTCTAGTAGGGTATGAGGCAGTCTATGAAAAATATTTTAAATCTGGTTTTAATCTTTCCATTCCAGCACCTTTATTTCAAATCTTAGATTTTTTTCAAACTTAGGCTTCCCCAAATAATGTCTAATGACCTTAAGGTTATCCTCAGTTACCTGCTCTACCTAAGAGCTCTGAGAAAGCCTTTTCACTTGCTGTTTTTAGGGGAATGTTTGTGTGCAAACAGAAAGATAGTTGGTACTATTTTAGCAGGAGGCATCCAAATAGTGAAAACCTCCATGCCATAAACCTTCCCTCTTTTGCCAAAAATTGGACTAGACTTTTCTTCTTTGTAAAGACTATAGGATTACCCGAAAGAAACCTCTGGAAATCCGGCAGCGCAAATAACACGAGGCCAAGCGAGAAATCTTGCGATGAAGCCTCCAGATTGTTACATTTGCCCATGGCCGTGGATTGGAAGAAAGTTGACAGTCCAGTTGTGAGGGTTGCTGACCTGGAACACTTATGGTCAGAATATAACTTTCGACCTCTCATCCCAGTTGCTTTGAGAATAGTTCGTGGTATGTAGCAATCTTTTGAACATCTTTGACTTGTTCTAATGTTTCCCTTGCATTCTGATCAATTTGTTTGTTGAATCCTGTAGGAGCCATAGTGTTTGAGACCCTTGCCAGGCTAAAGAATTTGGTCCCTAAAAAGAGGAAGAGGACTGATAGACAGCCTTCCTTTTCAGGGCAGGCTTCCATCAGAGCTACTTCTGAGATGCAGGTGATTCATGCTGATTTGGCTTCAGCCGAGGCTAAAGTTCCAAGAAAAATTCTTTCCTTATGTTGGTTTTGAACATACCTTGTTTTCATTTAATCAATTGACCTTTTTGTTGTCTCTGCAGATGGAACTTTTGATAATCCCATCCGAGCTGAAGCTCAAGTCACTGCCCCGGCTACAGCTCAGCCAGACGATGGAATTGGGGGAATTGACGCCCCCATCTTGATTCCTTCTTCTCCAGTTGTCGAAGAAGAAGTTATGCCTCAACCAAGGCTGGTTTCTTCTGAGGCTGTTCCCCCCGCTGAGCCTTTAGGAAAAACTTTCGGGGGAAATGATGTATTGGAGGGGGAATCTTCCCAACGAAACCGCCGAGGCACGAGAACGATGGAGTTCTCTTTTGCTGACACTGCTATAAATCCTAGCGCAGCTAGGAAAGTAATTGAGATGTCAGTATTACCCAGAGATTGGCAACTTTATGGCAGTCTAGACTGGGACACTGCCATGAATTTGTTTGCAAACAACATGTCCATGGTAAGACTTCCCGATATTCTCTATCTTTTTCAGCTTGATTACTTATGTTTTCTCTAACCAACCTGATTTCTGCAGTATCGAGTTCAAGAGTACAATATACTCAAACGAGCTGAGGAGTTGCGTGCAAAATTTAACCAACTCTCTGAGATCAATGCCAACCTCAGAAACTCTTATGACGGGTTGGCAGAGGCGGCGAGACCCAGCAATACAAGGTTGGAACAACTAGAAGCACAAGTAAACATCCTAAAGTCTGAAGTGTCTTTTCTTTCTGAAGAAAACTCCAGGCTTCGAGAAGGGAAAAAAGATTCGGACACCAAGTTGGCCACTGCCAATTCCCAATCATACGAGCTGAAAGAAATGGTGACCAACGTTGAGTTGATCTCATCAAAAACTCAGGCTGAACTGGAGTTTTACCAGAAATAGCTCAGCACTTGTGAGCAAGAGCTGTCCAATAACTAGAATCAGCTGGAAACAGAGCGCAAGAGCAGAGCTGAACTCATTCTTCAGTTTGAACTTCAAGCTGAGGAGATCAAGCAAAAAGCAATTGCTGAGTTCAAGCAGTCTGAGTTTTTCAGGGGTAACTTCTTGAAGATGCAAGGCTCAGCAATAGCCATTGGACAGACTTTGGCAATCGATGCCTGCTCTGAAGCTTATCCGGACTTGGACAAAAACCATCCTCAAATTGCCGACCTCTACAACCTCGAAGCTGAAAGCTTATTTGAGAACCAACTAGCGCCGTTTCAGAGTGGGGCTGATCTCAGAGATGATAAGGATGATAAAGAATAGAATAGGGTCTTCTCTTTTTGTAACTTTCGTAGTTACAATAGATAATTTCCTTAGTGAAAATTTCACTTTTTCCAACTTGTGGTCTTCGGCTTTACTTGCCATAATTCTCATAATTTTTTCAAGTATTTGCCCTTTGCTTTTTTACTTCTGCTCTGCCAAAGTTCTTTAAATTATCCTCCGTCGTAATTGTTTGTCCCCGGATCTGCAAAAGACTTATCTTATCGCGGCCTCAACCTTTGGCTCTGTTGCTCTGTAATAATGTAATAATCACACGTCGGCTTTGCCATAAAGCACTGTTTTATTCGAACTTCAGCACTGCTGATAATTACACATGATTTACACTTGTCTAGCACTGCTAAAAACCGTGGAAACCTGTTCCAATGTGTTGAGACCTGCTCAACCTACTCAGACCTGCTGAGGTGAAATATAGGGAAACCTGTCCCATTTGTTGAGACCTACTCAACCTACTCAGTTCTGCTGAGGTAAAGAATTTATTGAAAACCTGTTCCAATGTGTTGAGTCTGCTCAACTTTCTCAGACCTGCTGATGTGAAATATAGGGAAACCTGTCTCATTTGTTGAGTCCCGCTCAACCCACTCAGTCCTGCTGAGGTGAAGAATTCATTGGAAACCTGTTCCAATGTGTTGAGTCCTGCTCAACCTACTCAATCCTGCTGAGGTAAAATATAGGGAAACCTGTCCCATTTGTTGAGACCTGCTCAACCTACTCAGTCCTGCTGGGGTAAAGAATTTATTGGAAACCTGTTCCAATGTGTTGAGACCTGCTCAACCTACTCAGACCTGCTGAGGTGAGATATAGGGAAACCTGTCCCAAATGTTAAGACCTGCTCAACCCACTCAGTCCTGCTGAGGTAAGATATAGGGAAACCTGTCCCAAATGTTGAGACCTACTCAATCCACTCAGTCCTGCTGAGGTAAAGAATTCATTGGAAACCTGTTCCAATGTGTTGATACCTTCTCAACCTACTCAGACCTGCTGAGGTGAGATATAGGGAAACCTGTCCCAAATGTTGAGGCCTGTTCAACCCACTCAGTCCTGCTGAGGTAAGATATAGGGAAACCTATCCCAAATGTTGAGACCTGTTCAACCCACTCAGTCCTGCTGAGGTAAGATATAAGGAAACCTGTCCCAAATGTTGAGACCTGCTCAACCCACTCAGTCCTGCTGAGGTAAAGAATTCATTGGAAACCTGTTCCAATGTGTTGAGACATGCTCAACCTACTCAGACCTGCTAAGGTGAGATATAGGGAAACCAGTCCCAAATGTTGAGACCTGCTCAACCCACTCAGTCCTGCTGAGGTAAGATACAGGGAAACCTGTCCTAAATGTTGAGACCTGCTCAACCCACTCAGTCCTGCTGAGGTAAAGAATTCATTGGAAACCTGTTCCAATGTATTGAGACCTGCTCAACCTACTCAGACCTGCTGAGGTGAGATATAGGAAAACATGTCCCAAATGTTGAGACCTGCTCAACCCACTCAGTCCTTCTGAGGTAAGATATAGGAAAACCTGTCCCAAATGTTGAGACCTGCTCAACCCACTCAGTCTTGCTGAGGTAAGATATAGGGAAACCTGTCCCATTTGGAGTGTAGTTATGCCCACATTCCCATTACGGGTTATGAAGTGGATGTTAAGTAGGCATAAACTGTTCTTCTTATCTAGATGAGCCTCTTCATGCACCATAAGGTGACTTAACTTTCTTGGCTGAATGCCGAATCAGAGGATTAAGCCGAACAGAGCCAGGCGAGAGTTTAGTAAAAGATTGACCCTCAAATAATACAAGCTGAGCTGAAAAAAGTCGGGTGTGCGCAAAAGGGATTAAATCTCAATTCATTTGAATGATGGACTTTTGCCGTTAAGTCAGCCTTGTACGCTCAGGAACCCGCAGCCTCTTTTCATCTGAATATGAATCCTCATCTCTTGACGACTTGTGCTGATGTTCAAGTCTGCAATTTTCATCCGGAGGGGACCTACCAAAGTCCAGCCTGTTGTGCAGCCTTGACCTCGGATTGTAAAACCATTGTAGGTGAGCGGCCTCGATTAGACGTCCAATTTCCTGCCCGAGCTGTCTACAGTCTTCTGTATCATGCCTAATATCATGATGATAAAGGCAGTACAGTCGGTGATTTCTTTTGTGGATTGGTCCTGCCAGGGGCTGAGGTTCCCTAGCTAAGGTCTTCTTCCTCATGTAGGAGAAAATATGGGCCTTTGAAGCAAGTAGAGAGTTCCTTTCTTTTCCTCGGCCTCCCAACCAAATCTTGACAGAGCACCTTTCTTGAAGTAGGGCTTTGCCTTTATTGTCAACTTCTCTGCCATGTTTGAATGGCAGCAACGCCTTTTGTGTGCGTTTTAAGCTCTGGTGGCTAGATCCTTGTCCTGAACTCCTAGCCTCAGTCATGAATTCGGCCTGACGCCTGGGATGATAGTCAGGCCGAGTTGGAGAGTACTTCAGATGTTCTTGCGGGTGAGAGTTACTGGAGTGAGACCCACTGGGCCCTGCTGCGGAAGCCTTCCCCTTCATTTCTCTCACTACAGCTTAAAACACACCTGGATTTTGAGCCACATAACGTATGGCTTGCATATGCTCTGCATATGTAAAGGCAATGGTAGGAGTTGAGGATTCTCCCCGTTCTGAGGAACACTGTTCCGTTTGTTGTTGAGAAGATCTCTGACTTCTCTTAGATGTCATATGTTGCTTGGACCCTTTTCCATCCTTTTTCTCCATCTTTCCCACAATAGCCGGGTAGGATCAAAATTAAGAAAGCCTTGAGAAACTGTTTTAAGGAATTGAGGGCCCTCCTTCTAGCGCCAAATGATGAAGCCAGATCTTCACCAAGGGTATAAGATGACCTCAAATAAACGTCGTTAACTGATTTGAAGAAAGTAGCTGGAATAGCTTCCTGGAAGTCCTGCACAAGGAAGCACAAATCAGAGGTCCTGGGGGTGTGACCCCAGGTAAAACCCTCCGACGCTCAAGTCAGTTTGGGCCATTTCTCACTGAGAATATAATTTTGTGTGTGGAGTTAGAAAGTTCTCACAGTTTCTGGCTAAGGAGAAAATTCAGTGTATTAGCTCCAGGAGATATGGAAATGTTTCAATCCGAATCCCTTTTCTGGTCTGTGTTAGCTTGCTTTTGTTAGTTTTTCCGCCCTCTGTCTCTGATAGCGGATGTGACGTTGGCTTAGGGCAGAGAAACTATGACGCTGTAGGTCTGCTGATGTGACTGATAGGTCTGCGGACGTGACTTAGTAGGACGGCCGATGTGACCTTGGCGTGTACAAGCTGATCAGCCCAACATGTACTCTTTCTTTGAATTGCACTTCTGCCTGATGGTCCCATGATGTAATGATACGTTTAACTCCTTCGCTGAAGTGCAAAACCAAGCTTGGGCGAAGTGGTCCAAAGCGTAGCACTTAGGCCGATGTTGAGGTTTTAGTTAGGTGCCGAGGTGCAATCCTTTAGTGTATTCGTTGATAATAAGAAGGATGCTATGCAATATAGCCGAAGTGCACTCAAGGCTGAACAGCAATGCTTGGGTGCTGAACTGCATGAATTGTAACTGTCGTTGACTACAGATGATTATTTCTGGTTTATCATATAAAATATAGTTGACTCGACATGCGAATCTTATATGCGGGACTAACTCTATTATAAAATAGATTGCACACTCCTTCACCAATAGGCTAATTACTCTCTTCTTTTCTTTGTCTTTTTTTCCTACTACAATATATTTCCATTTCCAATACAGTCAAAGACACACTCTTATTTGACTTTAAAATATGATAGAATAAGGCAAAATGACTCAATAAATTGGATGCGCTTCTTATATTGTGAATCAACCGTTGATCGACACAGTTTGACGCAATTTTCATTATGGGTCATCGTGAAACAACCCCTATGTGTTTCTAACACATGAGTATGGTTGCATACATCTGACCTCCTATACCCAGCTATAGACGAAAGACTTTAAGGCAATTGAGTAATATCAATGTAGCAGTGTTGTTGTTGTTCTTTTTCCTTCTACAATAATGACGAAGTTTTCGAACCGAAAAGGGTTGCAGTGAGAAATAAAGATAGGATGGGACTACGTACCTATGAGTGCGGTGAAGAGCTTCGTGCTTGGCCTTCAATTTGGTCACCTCTTGATACCAACTCTGCCAAGTATATTACTATCACAACATGTCGCTAACCAACCGAAATATGTTGTATTTTGGTGCAGGAAAGTTAGAATTATGTGCATGAGCATAATTTTGGGCAGGAAATTAATTACATTAAAAGGAACCTGTGTTTCTCTCTCAATACCATTGTCTTGATAAATGCAAGAACGTTGATAACGTTCCAGAGTCTTGCTTATGCTACAAGAGGAGGGGGGGGGGGGGGGGAGGGAACGTCAGATAACCTACCTGGATACATATAAATTTTAATGCATACATATAGGTGTAAATAATACATAACTATTCATGCAAACGTCTATCTGCGTATATGTATAGATGTATATATGCATATATACTTTATGCGTGCATATATACTTTATGCGTGCATATATACTTTATGCGTGCATATATATATATATATATATATATATATATATATATATATATGTATATATATATATATATATATCGGTCACACCCAGTATATCCTAACGGCGGCAAAAGCTATCGCTAGAGTCAAGGGAGGGTGAGTGGCAGACAAACAATACCTCTATCCCATGGAATAGAGAGTTTGCTTCCAGTGAAACCTCTAGCTCTATATATAGCTGCATAAATGACACAATAATGGAGATATGATGTGCTAGTATGTTAGTGAGAGAATTCAGTAAATACAAATAGGAAGCTTCCGATCTTAAAATTCTCATAAACGTGTATGTGCACCTATAATACAAAACAATGACAAAAACAAAAACAAAAAACTACAAAGTCAACATAAAGCGTAGATAGTATCTAACTAAGGTCCTATCCTACATCATGTCATCAGAGAGGTGCAAAAATCTAGTATGTCATGCATAATTCGCTTATCCCGAGTCAGTTTGGGCCTACCTTTACTCCTCTTCTCCTCTACAATGAGGCTTTTAACTGCTCCACTTGACATGTCCAAACCATCTAAGCCTCCCCTCCCTTACTTTTCCCAAGCCACTTCATTTCTGGACCGATCTAGCCTTGCATGCCCACACACCCACCTCAACATCATCATCTCTGCCACTTCTATCTTCTACGCCTGTGGCTTTTTAATGGCCCAGCAGTCTATTCCATATAACATTGCCGGCCGCACTGCCACTCTATAAAATTTTCCATCTAATTTAATTAAAAAATTCTTGTCACGTAGCCTCCTGAGGCCGCCCTCTATCTACACCAGCATGCCTGAACTCGGTGTGCTACATCACTATATATGTCTCCATCCTGCTGTACAAATGATCCTAGGTACTTGAATTTACTCACCTGTTGTACCACTTGACCATCGATGGTGAGCTAGCTATTCTCATCGCCAGCTGCGCCGCTGAAATCGCAGTGCAGATACTCGATCTTAGAACGACTAATCCGTAAGCCTTTTCTCTCTAAAACACCTCTCCACTGCTCTAGTCTCATACTCAGAGTATGCCTACTCTCTACGACTAATACAATATCGTCAGCAAGAAGCATACACCATAGAATTGACTCCTGGATCGGCTCTGATAACTCGTCAAGGACAACTGCAAAAAAAAATAGGCTCAACGCAGACCCTTGATGGAGGCCTACCTCCACCAGAAATAAGTTTGTACTCCCCACATACTTTATAGGAACCCCTCTTGCATCCAAACTATCCAAGATCAGGCTACGTGGCACACTATCATATGCTTTTTCAAGATCGATGAAAACCATATGTTGATCGTGCTTCTTCTCCCTATACTTCTCCATCAATCTCCTTTGGATGTGTATTACTTCCGTAGTTGACCATCCTGACATAAAGCCAAATTGGTTCACCGTAACATGAGCTTATCCCCTAATTATAGTGTCGATTAATCTCTCCCATAACTTCATAGTATGACTTAGCGACTTAATCCCTCTGTAATTCCAACAATGTGCGTCTCTTTTGTTCTTATATACTGGGACTACGACACTCTTTCTCTACTCATCGGACATTTTTCCTGTTTTGAAAATAAGGTTGAAGAGAGTAGTTAGCCATTGAACCCCTTCTTCTCTCAAATACTTCCACGCCTCCATAGGTATGTTATTCAGGCCAACTGCTTTAGCTATTTCCATCTTTCTAAACGTTGTCATCACCCCTCTTTGTGTGATGTCTCAATTATTATGTTATCGTTGTTGGCTGCCGCGAGGACAGATTATCTTTAATACCAATCTGATCAACTTTTGAAACTTTTAACTTTTGTACTTACAACACAAAAGAAAATATGCACCAGAAAAAGATAGAAAACCAAAGGATAAAGGATTGAAAATGCACATCCACCTTAAACAAACAAATAAATCATTTCCCCTTTTTGGCTTTGAAAAACAATGGGAAGAAAAAAGACATTCTGAGTTGAAAGTGGGAACATGTCATGAGCTTAGAATTATGAAACAATTACTAATCAACTTGATCATCATCAAATTATGTGAGTTAATTTTATACCATAACATAGTGAGTCTCATAAAATATGTCTAATAATAATATTTAGTTAGATAAGAAGCTGGAAGACTGCATATCTTTTTACTCAAATTGTATAAAAAAAATGAAACTATGCTATGTGCGTTGTATCGATATATTGTACTCGTTGACGGGTGCACTATGGACATTAATTGTTGTAATAAATTCCTTCCTCAATAGTTTTTACTTTGAAATTCCTCGGCATGCGATTAAAAGATAAAATTGGGGACTGATCTGAAAGCCAAATTGCTTGAAGAGCATGAAGAAAAAGGAACAAAATGTTGCACGAGAAGATGAAATCAGATCAGAGAATATATTTACTAATGGAAGCAAAGAATCTCCACGGAAAAACAGTGCACGAAAATATCCACAGCTTAATTCATGAAGAGTGAACTACATATTTGATTCTGACAAGTTAAGAAATTTAGCAGCAGCAAAATATTCAATACCTAAACAATGAAATCCTCTAGGAAAATGTTGGAAGCAGAAAGGAAGCACAGCAGCAGCAAGAACATAGAAGCGGGGAGCATGAAACAGCGTGCAACAGAGTCAAGTTTACAGTTTGGCTGAAAGGACATCGGGAAACTTCAAATGATGAGCGGAAATTGTTCATATCCTGACCCGGAGGGTCTCTGCCGTCTCAGCTCCAAGAACATCATGGAGAATGCAAATTAGGAATTCATCAGCCTCTTGGATTAGTAAGGACTTTGCGCAAGGACACACATAAGGTGTCTCCTGCAAACTAGCCGTTCGGCATAGCAGCAGTGAAACACACACTGTGCGTGTTCATGGAATCGTACTCTTAACCACTTGGATCAAATCCAACCTGAGTACCAACTGAGCTATGACAGAGCATGAGCCGGAGTTATCTGGTGTGAGTTTAGGGGAGCAAAAAAAAGTGAAATAGACGATCATGGCCTGTTACATTAAGCTTGCCAACTCAGCAAGAAGCGGTTATATAGCCTAGCTTGTAAGGGAAGTTTAGTAGTTAAGCAAGTTATATTCTATTTTAGCAAATGTATAATTGATGATCCAGCTTGTATATTACGTTATACAGTTTCAAGTAATGAGAACCAATTTTTCTCTGTACTTCTTCATTTCTTCTCCTCTGTTTTTTTGCGTTTCCATGATCCTATGTGCTTGCAGCCACAGTGTTCATGTTAGATTAGTTTTTGCATTTAATTAGATTGAGATTTTGTTAATTGATAGTTATTGTTTCATAATGGTATAAGAACGAGTAGTTTCATGTTGTTGAGATTTTGAATTTTTTATCTTGTCATTTCTTCTACGCACCTTGATTAATTGATCCGAAAAACTTAACTTCTATGTTCATGGCTTCTACCTCAAATACTCCTCATTTTTCTAGTACTACTCCACCTAATACTAGAATGAATCACTCATTAATTCTAGGAAATTCTAGAAAATCCTATGTCTTTTCATATTCATCTAAATGACAGTCCTGCAGTGATATTGGTGTAGCCATCATTAATTGCGCACAATTTCTACTCGTAGAGTCGTACTTTTCTGATGGCATTGCTGATCAAATATAAAATGTGTTTCATTGATGAATCAATGCAAAAGCCTAGTCCAACAAATCTACAATATCAAGAGTATGGAGAACAGGGATCATGAATTGTATCTCACCTTCTATCACAAAAAGTATAATGTGGTATGACGTGGTATAATGAGTTGAAGAATCTTAAGCTCAGGTATAAGGAGATCCTTTCATAATTTCATATTGTTTGAAGATTTCTTTTTTTTTTTTGTTAAACATGGAATTTAAGCGTTAATGATTATTTTACCAAACTTGAGGTGCTATGAGAAGAGATGATGGCTTTAAGACATGTTCCTAAGTATTATTGTGAAGGATGGAACTATTAAGATGTCCGAGTTTGTTGAGAGTGACTATTTGATCATGTTTACTAAAGGTCTAAACAAGAATTTTGAACCCGTAAAGTCTTAGGTGATTGTCATGACTCATTTGCACGATATTGGTACGGCTTTTTCAATGTCACTTAAATATAAAAGGAAAATAATAAATACAAGCACTCAGAGGTCTTTTGGAAATGCTCCAACTGGTCTATTGATGGGCAACACCAGTCACAATAGTCTTGTGGCTTTGGCTTACGTGAACCGATCAGAAAAAGGTAGTTATAGGAGAGGAAATGGTAGATTTTACTCAAATGCTTCTTAAGTGTCCACAGTGCACTCATCTTGGCTTGATAGGACGCATAGTTGATAAGAGTTATAAGAAACATGGATTTTCACCAAGATTTAAACTCACAAATCAAGTGAACATGACTCAGGCTGTTGGTGATGAGTTGGAGCCTTTACATCTTGATACAATGAATCAGGTATATCAGCTTCCTATGTTGACACACGAGTATAATCAAAAACTCATAATTTGGTTAAGTCAGAAGGATGACAATCAACTTTCGTTAGCGACTGTTCCAGGTAGTGTTGCACAGGGTGCTATCATGGCTGCTTAATCTGATATATTTAAAGGTAAAAGTTATGCTGGTAACTTAACATGATGATCTTAGACTCAAGAGCTACATATCATATAATATGTTCTTTGAATCTTTTTCAGTATTACAAACTTGTCAACCACATCTCTATTAAAATACTAACAATTTGTCTTTATTAGCTACTCACATTGGTTCAATAGTGATAAATCCCTCTCTACATGACATAGTTTATGTTTCTGCTTACCTCTTACTTCTACTCCTTTATTGTTTGTTAATTTTTTTTGTTTAATCTAGAATAAGTTATCCCGGAGGATGATTGGTTCAGCTGAACAATCTCATAAACTCTATTATCTTTATAGAGTCACTCGGTCATTTCAACCATATGTTTGTCTCTCTTCATGTGCTACTACTTCTATTTCTTTCTCTATGCTGTGGCGTTACAGGTTATGTCATGCTTCAGCTCCCAAGTTAAAGAAATTCACAAACTATATTCTTATATTTTTGTATGTAGATTAGATCATTCTTGTACCATATGTCATTTACCTAAACAGAAAAGAACTTCTGCTCTTATTTCATCTTTTGATTCTAAGGCCGCCTTCGATATTGTTCATGTTGATACATGGGGCTCTTATAAACATCCTACCATGTTGTACATAGATTTTTTCTTGCTACAATAGATGATTATACTCGTTATACTTAGCTCTACTTATTCAAAACCAGAGTTGACAATAGACATGTCTTAAAGTTTTTGTCATTATGTTAATACACAATATGATAAGCAAATCAAGGTCATAAATCGGACAATAGTCAGGATTTTAAAATGGTTCAATTTTACATGACTACAGAGATTGTTCATCAAAACAGTTATGTTTACACTCTTCAACAGAATGGTATTGTAGAAAGAAAACACAAGCATATCCTGTCTATAGCCAGAGCACTTATATTTCATGCTCATTTGCTAATTTTTTATTGGAGCTTTTCTGTTAAGCATGCATCATACTTCATAAATCTGTTGCCTGTTTTCATTCTAAATCAGAAAAGTCTTCATAAGGTGCTATATCATTTGACATTTTCATATCAGCATCTTGAAGTTTATAAGTGTCTAGCTTTAGTTTAGCTTAAATTTGCTTGCAGCCACACTATTCATGTTTGATCAGTTTGTATATTTGATTAGATTGAGATTTTGTTAATTGATAGTTGCTTTTTCATATAAAAAAAATCACAATTCCGCAGAAAAGCGTACGCACAAATGCGCAAGAGGAAAGATAATATTTTGCTAAACCATTAAAATAATGTTTTACAGTAAACATGCCAATAGACTCGAATCCTAGGAAAAAAACATGCAAACAAATATGTAAGAGAAAATGTAATATTTTGCTGAACCCTCAAAATCATTTTTTTATTAGTAGATGTACCACTACTAACGGACTCAAAGGCAAAACCCAAAAAAAAAAAAAAAAAAACATCATTTTGCTCACAACGTTTCACTATTATTCGTAAGAGAGAAAAAAGATACATCGTCAAAACCTGCAAAGATACAGCAAAAGAAAGAAAACCCCACCTTTTATATGCTAAGTTTACACATAAAAAGTCCATCTTTTTTCAGGTTAATTCTTGCTAATCCAGCTTCATTAAACACTAAACTTGACTTGTGCACCGTTGGATCAAAAACCCAACCTTAATCCAACCATGCAGTCTCTTGTTGAGCAACAATACACGGTTTTTCTTTAGGACTGAATCCAGGAAAAACGGATCGACGCAACTTCTTAGTGATGAAGCAAATTAGTGTTCTTGATTACTCAAATATTTGGAAAATTTAAATGTTTTCACATATAGTATGCTTTTATCATGAGTAAAGAGGGAAGAGGAAATGACTGGCTTGAAGATGTGGTATAGATTTTTCAGAACTAATTTCCGAAGAAAAAGATTTGGTAAATAAATAAAAGGTCTGGTTAAAAACCCACAAGATCTAAGGATGAAAAGTGAAAAAGACAGGGTGGGGGGGTGGGGGGTTAGAGTCCTCTGGACCATGAAATACTCCCATGTGTGAACAAGTGGTACCACTGTAAGCATTAAAGATTAAAGAACCAGAGGGGAAAGAGAAGAGTAGGAACAAAAAGGAGAAAAACCCTAGATTTTGCACAGTGGTTCAAGATTTCAGTTTTAAACTATTTTCTTTCTTCCTTTCTGCACTATTTGTATGTATGTGGAAGAAATACAAAACAACCTCGTCACTCAGTCCTCTCTGTTCAATTCTTTGTCATTAGTTTCTCAGAAATTATAAAACTTGTCAATCCCCTATTGGGACCAATCATCATCACTAGCCAATGACCCTAGTCTTCTCTCCTCCCCCCCCCCCCCCCCACACAAACACACACATACTCACAAAATTCTCTGCCCCCATGGTATAATCCAGTTGATACTCGGGATGAGGATTGCTAACAAGAGTTCATGAGTTCGAATCCAGGGACACGCACAGTGTGGATGTTCCTCTTCTGCCAGGCCAAAGGCTTAGTTTGTGGGGACACCTTATACTGTGTAAGATTTCATCCAATCTAGAAGGCCGCTGTACTCCTGATTTACATCATCCACACAGCTCCTTGAAGCTGGGACAATAGGGACCCTTTGGGATGGGGTTCAACCTTTTTCCAACAAAATTTCTCCCTTGCTAATTTCATAGCATAACAGTGATGTGAGCAACACAGCAGAATCCTCTAAAAGTAACAACACAACTCCAAACTCAAGAACTCAGAGTTAAAGTACAAAAAGGAGGCCATCGAACAGAAGTACTCATTTTCATGTTCATCTTGACTTGGACCAAAAGGTGAAATCTCTCACCCCGGGCCTCCACCGATTCAATCCCAAGGAGCATGTATGGAGTATGCAAATCAGAAGTCCAGCGGTCTCCTAGATTGAGTGAGATCTTATGTAGTGACATACACAAGTTGTATCCCGCAAACTAGGCCACAGAAACACTCACACTGTGGGTGTTCCTGAAATCGAACTCTTGACCTTTTAGATCAAATCTCAACCTGAATACTAAATGGACTATGACCTGGATGCCATGTTCATCTTGACTAATGAACAAGAAAACAAAAATCACCCCCACCCCCACCCCCCATCCTTTGTGTTAAGGGCATTATCCGTAGCAAGTAACAATAAGCCGACACTTTGGCTTGTTGCTGCCGATGATTTCCTTAAGCCAAAAAGTCTCAGATAAAAAAAATAAAATAAAAGATAAAGGAATAAACTTGAACTTGTATTTTGTAAGTGATTTTATAAAATAAAAGGCAGAGAAAAAAGTAATTGATTAAAAAAAATCTTGAGAGAAAAGCATAAGGAAGTAATGGGATTCAAGTATTAATTAAAAATGTTACCCAGCACTGCCGAATTCATAGAGCTTTCCACGACCAGAGAAGATGATGAGGGCAATCTCAGCATCACAAAGCACAGAGAGCTCATAAGCTTTCTTCAGTAAACCATTCCTTCTCTTTGAAAATGTTACTTGACGGTTTATTTTGTTCTCTATTCTCTTTAACTCCACTTTTCCTCTCCCCATCTCTCAAGAGCCAAAGAAATAGTACCTTCCAAAATCAACAAGGAATTATTTAAAAGAACCTAAAGAGATAGGTGTGTGTGTGTATATGTATGTATGTATAAGGAATATATGTATATGTGAAGTGGATGATGTTTATTATGTACGTAAAAATAGGAAAAACTTAAGGTGGGGACTGAAAAAGTTATTCCTCCTGATAAATATGGTCACTGCGCAAGAAAAATTCTCCAAGTTAAGTTGGACCCTTTCTTGCAAGAAAAGGGAAATGAAATAAATATTCTTCCTGTTTTTGTTCTCTTTTTACTGCTTTCTTTGTTTTTCTTCTTTCCTTTTACTTTTGGTAAATTGCATGTTTGAATGCTACGTGCGAAATTATGATCTGCGTACTTTTTCTCTGGTGGTGTCTAAAGATCGTCAATAGAGAAAAAAAAAATCTAAAATATGACGACTCTGATGATGATGGGTTGTGCATGTTTTTTTTTTTGTTTTTGTTTTTGTTTTTTGGTTTTTGTTTTTGTTTTTTGGTTTTTTGTGATTTGTGTATAATGTACATCGGATTGTGATACATTTAAAAAATCTGCCTTTTCTGTTCTCATGGCATAGCTCAATCGGTATTTGGATTGAGACATTATTCTAGAAAGACGCAGGTTCAAACCAGGATACGCGCGGCGTGGGTGCAATATTGGTGTCTGGATCAGTAATGACAAAGCCACTGGATCCAGTCCAATTGGGTTAGAGGGTTGCTGACCCGGTTTACAGTATACACCTTGCAGTGGGTCTCTCTGTCAAAGACTTACCAACCTAAGAGGCCGCTGAGCTCTTTATTTGCATCATCCACGAAACTCTTTAAGACTGGGACAGTAAGAACCTTCGGGACCAATGAATATTGACCTTTTGATTCAGAAAAAATCTGTCTTTTCTTGTAGCATTTTCCTCTTTTATGTAAAAATTTGTTTTTCCGTTGATTGAGTTATGATTTGAGTTTTTGATTAATTGTTCATCGATTAATCAAATGTTTAGATATATGTATTTTATAATAATTAATTAAAATTCCTTTTGTTCTCATATAAATATTTATGTATCATTTTTCTATGGTATCACTAGTTTTTTTTAACTTGCTTTTAAAACAAAATATAATCTCTTGAGTCTTTGGGGTAAATGAGAACTTATGATCACGTCTCACTTGACTTGTCATAGTACACGAACTCAAGAGGTAAATGATAGCTTATGATTACATGTCTCACTCGACTTGTCGAGTGAACGGCCTAGTTGGCAAAAGGTTTAACCCCAACCAAAAGGGTCCTTACTGCTCTAGCCCCATAGAGCTATATGGAGAATGTAAATCAGGAGTTCAGCGGCCTTCTAGATTGGAGAAAATCTTACACAGTTACCCACATAAGGTGCCCCACAAACCAGGCCTTTTGTTAAGTTATAAAACGTTTTGATGATGAAAAGATGTTTTGAATGAGTTAAATTTATGTTTGATATTCGATGCAAGATGGGCAAAACACATTATGTCCAAAGATGGTTGAGATTGGAACTCAATGGTTGACATCGATCTCTCAAGCTGGGGACATCGATCGATCGATGTCACTTCAGCCCCTGACATCGATCGATCTATGTCTGTCTGAGAACATCTGTTAGGGCCGAAAAAAAAAAAAAACAAGGATTATATATATATATATAATATAGATATATATGTAGTAGATATATGTATACATAAATGTTACTAAATAAGATAATGGTAATAATAATGATAATGATGAAAGAAGATGATGATAATAAAGATAATTATAAATTAATAGTATTAGAATCACATTAGGAAACCTAAACCAAAACCAAATGGGAAAACCTAAAATCTATCCTAACTTTTCCCCACTATAGCTACATATACACGCACTACACAACGCAATATGCGTATACAAACACACGCACACGGCCACGATCAAAAAAAAAAAGAGAGAGAGAGAGAGAGAAAAGAGAAAAGAGGGAGGAGAAGAAGGCTAGCGAGACCCCGAACCCAAGATAGTCCGACAAACTATTCGTGTTATCGTCAATCGAGGTAGGTGCCTCTTCCCCCCTCAAATGGGTACGATTCATGCATGCTATGATGATATATTTTATGTGATTCCTTGTTTTTATTCGTTTAAAATATAAAGTGGTATGTGTTTATATATATATATATTGTTTTATATTCGTTTTATATTGGAAGAAGCATGAAAGGATTGTTTTGGTCTATTGATTGTTTTTAAGTGCATGTGTGTGTATGGAATTGTTGGTGGCATTGAATTGAATCAAAAATACCATTGAAAGAATCGAAAGGGTGGGACTTTTATTCTAGAAGTCATAAAAATAATTGTGTTTTGACCTTAGTTTAGGTTCATATAGGTTGGGAACAGGAAGAAATTCGTTTTGGCTTCGAAAAACGGGTCGGGAAGGCAGCGCGTGTGCTTCACGCGCCGCCGAAAGGGGCCGCGCGTGGCCCCACGCGCGCGCGTGGCACAGCACGCGCCTTCCTGGTGAAAATCCGAGAATTATATTAAAAAAAAAAATTTGTTGACGGGCCGGCCTGCGGCTCGCGCCAGCGGACCGGACCCCTAACGGGCCGGTGCTGGGGCTGCAGGGCCAGGCCCAAACGAAATATATATATAAAAATAAAAAAAAAAAGGGGCTGGCTGGTTTCTGGACTGGGCCGGATGGCCAGCGGACCGGGCCGTGGCTGGTCGGCCCAAAATCAATACCGAATAAAAAAAAAAAAGGGGGGGAAGAAGAATCGGGCTGGGCTGGAGCAGCGAACACGGGCCGGGCTGGGGGAATTGTTAGGGCCGGCCCGTCAGGGAAAAAAGGGGAGGAAATGAAATTTTAATTGATTATTTAAAATTTTGGAAATTAGAAAAAGGGTAAATAAATTATTTTAAATTCCAGAAAAATATATTTAATAATCAGAAAATTCTAAATAAATTCCAGAAAATATAAAAAGGTTAAATTAGACTAATTCCACTTAATTTCTGAGTTTTCGTAAATTTAAGTAATTAAGAATATTTAGTAATAAATAGAATTAAATAAAATAAAATTAGGGGAAAAGGGTAGAAAATTCTAGAAAATTTATACAAGGTAAGAGAAAATAAAAGGGATGTTAAATAATAACTTTCCCATACTCGAAAAATTTGCACAACCAAATATTGAGTGCCGGAGTTGGTGAGGATGGGCGTACGGGCCCCAGGCGACTTTGTTGTTGCATTCATGGCACGTGCATTGCATTGGAGTGGATCATGGTGTACGGGCCATGGGTACTCGGTCATGGTGGATCATGGTGTACGGGCCATGGGCATCGGTTAAGGTGGATCGTGGTGTACGGGCCGCGGGCATCGGTAAGGGTGGATTGTAGTGTACGGGCTACAGGCATCCGGTCAATCCCGGGATCATGCATTGCATATAGGTCTAGGGCATATTGCATGACATGATTCTTGTTGCGTGTGACACGTTATGTGAGCATGCATCACGTACTTGCGCATTGTCTATGTGGAGTGTTTTACTTACCGCATTTACTTTATCTTGTGCATGTTATTTTATATTCATGTGCTATGTGATTATATCATGTCTATGTGCTGTGTGGCTATATCATTTCGGTATGTACGTTTTGTATTTGTTTGAGGCGGGCATCTACTGGGTGATTTCTGTCACTCACCCCTACTTCCCAGGTGAACCGGATGAGGACTACGAGTACATTTTTGTTGAGGACGGGGCGGACGTAGCAGAGTGGGCTGGTTGAGAGCTGCGGCTAGGATACGAGGGGACGCTGCAGCTATTTCGTTTTTATTTATATTTGAGGGTTTCCATACACTATTTTACTATTTTATTTTCAGAATTTTATTTAAGCAATGTAATGACGGTTATGGAAGTTTAATATATGCTATGGTTTACGTTTCCGCGAAAAAAAATTTCTACGTCTTTTTGACAAGTAAGAGATGGATTCGACGCTTTGTATTCTCCTCAGTGAGATACGGCGGGTGCACCGTTCCCGACGTTAGGGCTCGGGAGCGGGGCGCTACAGGTGGTATCAGAGCCCAGGCTTCAGATCCGCCTCGGAAACGCAGGATTAATTAGAACATTTAGACATAAGCTACGATTTCGCCCTAATAAACAAAGTAGACTTAAGAAATGATTTTAGACCTAAGTTATGATCGGGTTATGGGAGGTGTGTGCCGATGGTGAGCTTTTCTGTTTAATATTCGATTTATCTGCAATACACCCTTCAACTTCTTACTGACTAGTTTGATTTTGTCTCATGAACTTGGATTTCAGAAAATGCCTCCACGACGTGATCCAGCTGGTAACAACGGGGATGATCAACAGGGTCAGGGGGGCATTCCCCAGGTACTGGCAGATACGCTGGCCACTCTGACTGCTTTGGTGGCCCAGCAGCAGGTGCAGATGGCTCACCTGCAACAACAACAGGAGCAACTACAGCAACAGCAGCAGCAGCAACCGCCACAAACACCACCACCACCACCACCGCCGCCACCACCACCAACCCAGGGGCTTCGATTCTATTATCGGGAGATGCAACACTCTCGGATACCTATGTTCAGGGGTACTACCCGACCAGAGGAGGCAGAGATTTGGCTCAAGAACGTATCTGAGCAGTTGAGGTTGTTAGAGGTTCCAGATGATTTGAAAGTAGATGTGGTGGTACCATTCTTGGAGGGCGATGCAGAACGATGGTGGCAGGGTGTGAAACGCAGACGGACCACACCGCCGACTTGGACCCAGTTTGGAGAGGAGTATAAGAGGCACTACGTTCCCGAGAGTGCCATTCAGAGGAGGATGACAGAGTTTCAGCTCCTGACCCAGGGGACTATGACTGTTGATGAGTATTCTGAGAGATTCCATGCGCTTGGGAGATACATGCCTGCCATCATGGACGACGAGAAGGCTAAGATGTTGAAATTCGAGACGGGTTTGAGCTCACGCATTCGATCACTGATCATATGTGCCCAGCCTACCACTTTCGAGGGATTGTTAGAGGTGTGTCGTAAGGTTGAGGGTGACCTTGCGAGGGTTGCATCGGCCGACAGGGCCAAAAGATCGCGGGAGGAGTTTCGCTCAGGGAGACCAGGGAGATGGTTAAAGATTCCACGCCGACATCCGACCGGGCGATTCTCCGGCCCACCGCAGCAGGGGCAGGGATCGGTGACTCGACCACTGATGATTGAGGGTCCTACAGCAACGGCAGCGCAGCCACTCAGGGCGGTTGGACCGCCACCTCCGGTATGTGCACAGTGTGGTCGTCCTCATACAGGATCATGTTGGAGAGCTCAGCAAGGTTGCTACAATTGTGGCAAACAAGGACATTATGCTAGGGAGTGCCCTACACCGGCACAAGCACCCCTGCCACAGGGTCAGACGCAACAGAGAGGGAAAGGAAAGACCAACGCTCGAGTGCATGTCATGACAGATGCTGAGCTACAGGAGGTCGGAGACGTAGTCACTGGTAAGTTTAAATTTAAGCAATTATTACCTTAAAATCTTAAACATATAATTTCTCCTTGATTTGATGATTTGTGCTATGTATAAAACCATGAACTTGTTAGGGGAAATATTAACTAACCAAGTCCCAGCATACGTTTTATTCGATAGTGGTGCTAGCCACTCCTTCGTTGCTAGGAGATTTGCCAAGAATCTAGGTACTCTACCAGAACGGCTAGAGATTCCATACCGTGTTCAAGCCGCCGGAGACCAAGTGTTAGTATCTCATTATCAATACAAGGATTGCCCGTTGGAGATTAATGAGCTTGAGTTCTCCGCTACCCTGATTCCGATCCAAATGCAGGATTTCGATATCATTCTGGGCATGGATTTCATGGCGAGATACAGTGCTAATATCGACTGCCGCCAGAGGCAGGTCAGTATGCAGACACTAGATAAAAGAGAGACCATCTTCCATGGGGATGTCAAATTGAAGAAGTCCTCCAGGAAAATTTACATTAACGCAGCACAGGCTTCTCGGGCGTTACAGAAAGGAGCTGAGGGTTTTCTTGTGTATGCTCTAAATGTCAGTGCTGAGACACCATCGATTGAGGATATTCCAGTGGTACAAGATTTTAAGGATGTATTTCCTGACGAGTTATCAGGTCTGCCACCGAGCAGAGAAGTGGAATTCGAGATCGATCTCGTGCCTGGAGCCGAGCCGATTTCGAAGGCACCATATAGGATGGCACCAGCAGAGTTAAAAGAACTCAAGGAGCAGTTGCAGGAGCTACTGGACAGAAAATTTATCAGGCCTAGTGTCTCGCCCTGGGGAGCACCAGTATTGTTTGTGAAGAAGAAAGACGGTACTATGAGGCTATGTATCGATTATCGCGAGCTGAATAAGATCACGATAAAGAACAAATATCCACTACCGAGGATCGACGACCTATTTGATCAATTGAAGGGTGCCAGGGTATTCTCGAAGATTGACCTACGATCAGGTTACCATCAGCTAAGGATTAAGGCAGAAGATATAGCAAAGACTGCGTTCCGCACCCGATATGGGCACTACGAGTTTCTTGTAATGCCCTTTGGACTGACGAACGCACCTGCGGCTTTCATGGATCTGATGAACACCGTATTCAGGGAGCAGTTGGACCATTTTGTGGTGGTGTTCATCGATGACATCTTGGTGTACTCGCCTAATGAGGAGACTCATGCTGAACACTTGCGGGAGGTATTGGAGACTCTCAGAAAGAGGAAGTTGTACGCTAAGTTCAGTAAGTGCGAATTCTGGTTGAAGAGTGTGACCTTCTTGGGCCACGTAATTTCTGAAGAAGGTATTTCGGTTGACCCAAAGAAGATAGAGGCGATCACAGAATGGCCACGACCTACTAACGTCACTGAGGTACGCAGCTTTCTTGGCCTTGCCGGATATTATCGCAAGTTTGTAGAAGGATTTTCGAGAATTGCAGCACCACTAAGTCGACTGACTCAGAAAAAGACTAAGTTTGTATGGACCTCCGAGTGTGAGAGAAGCTTCGCAGAGTTGAAGCAGAAATTGACAACTGCACCAGTGTTGGCGCAACCCTCCGGCACTGAAGGATTTGTCATCTACAGCGACGCCTCGAAGAATGGGCTAGGTATATGTATAATAAAATTTTAAATTAAACCTCATGTACATATTAACTCTAGCCTAATACTTTCGACGCAGGATGCGTGTTAATGCAAGGAGGTAGGGTTATCGCATATGCATCGAGACAGTTGAAGCAATATGAGCAAAATTACCCGACCCACGATCTGGAGTTAGCAGCGGTGGTGTTTGCGCTAAAGATTTGGCGTCATTACTTATATGGTGTGAAGTGCGAGGTCTTTACCGATCATAAGAGCTTGAAATATTTGTTCACACAAAAGGAATTGAATATGCGCCAGAGGAGATGGCTTGAGCTACTGAAGGACTACGACCTAACAATTAGTTATCATCCGGGGAAGGCAAACCGAGTTGCTGATGCCTTGAGTAGAAAGGCTAATCACGCCAGACAGACACCACTAGAGAAAGAAATGGCAGAGTTTGATCTCGACATTGTTGATTCCACTGCTAACGTTCTGGCGGCCTTAGTCATTACACCATCTCTGGTTGAGCGAATCAAAGAGGCGCAAAAGGAGGATGTGACGCTTAGTGATGTCCGCGATAGGATGTTGACTAACCTAATTGAGGGCTTCCAAATACATGACGATGGCAGTATTTGGTACCAAGGAAGGTTGTGCGTGCCTGATGATGAGGAGCTAAGGAGGGAATTGCTGAAGGAGGCACACAATTCAAAGTTGTCGATTCACCCCGGTGCTACAAAGATGTATAATGATCTAAAGAAACACTATTGGTGGAGTGGGATGAAAAGACACATTGCTGAGTTCATTGAAAGATGCCTCGTTTGTCAGCAGGTTAAGGCAGAGCATCAGAGGCCGGGAGGTTTGATGTTACCGTTAGAGATACCGGAGTGGAAGTGGGAGCATGTGACGATGGACTTTGTAGCAGGACTTCCGAAAACAAGAAATGGTAACGATATGATCTGGGTGATTGTTGATCGATTGACGAAGACTGCTCACTTTCTACCCGTGCCTAGTAATGTGACCGTGGAAAGACTGGTGACGCTATATATTGATGATGTGGTTAGCCTACATGGAGTCCCAGTCAGTATCGTCTCAGACCGTGACTCGAAGTTCACGTCTCGCTTCTGGTCAGCTTGTCAAAAAAGTTTGGGAACAGAACTACGACTGAGTACCGCTTTCCATCCACAGACAGACGGACAGTCTGAGAGGACATTCAGACATTAGAGGACATGTTGAGAGCGTGCGCATTGGACTTCAAGGGGAACTGGGACGGTATGATCAAGTTAATTGAGTTCTCTTACAATAACAGTTACCACAGTGCCATCGGCATGGCACCCTTTGAAGCGCTCTATGGACGTAAGTGCAGGTCTCCTATTCATTGGGACGAGGTTGGCGAGCGTATTATTACCGGCCCTGAGTTGGTTGAGCAAACTAGAGAGAAAGTAAAATTGATACGAGATAGACTAAAGGTTGCTCAAGACAGAAGTAAGAGTTGGGCCGATTCGAAACGACGTCCCCTGGAGTTCGACGTGGGCGAGAAGGTTTACTTGAGAGTGTCACCTATGAAGGGGGTTTCGCGGTTTGGTATAAAGGGTAAACTGAAGCCGCGCTACATTGGTCCTTACGAGGTGCTCGAGAAGGTTGGTACCTTGGCCTACCGACTGGCATTACCCCCTGCCTTGGCTCAGGTTCACAACATATTTCACGTTTCCCAGTTGAGGAAGTATGTTCCGGACCCGAGCCATGTCTTGGATGCGCCACCGTTGAGGATCCGACCGGACATTACATATGAGGAGACTCCTATCAGAATAGTAGATCGCAAGGACCAAGTGTTGAGACACCGAGTCATCCCTTATGTCAAAGTGCAGTGGACCAATCACACCGAGCGCGAGGCGACTTGGGAGCTTGAGGAGCAAATGCAAGAGAGATATCCACAGCTTTTCGAATAAGGTACGTCAAGTTTCGAGGACGAAACTTCTTGTAAGGTGGGTAGGATGTTAGGGCCGAAAAAAAAAAAAACAAGGATTATATATATATATATAATATAGATATATATGTAGTAGATATATGTATACATAAATGTTACTAAATAAGATAATGGTAATAATAATGATAATGATGAAAGAAGATGATGATAATAAAGATAATTATAAATTAATAGTATTAGAATCACATTAGGAAACCTAAACCAAAACCAAATGGGAAAACCTAAAATCTATCCTAACTTTTCCCCACTATAGCTACATATACACGCACTACACAACGCAATATGCGTATACAAACACACGCACACGGCCACGATCAAAAAAAAAAGAGAGAGAGAGAGAGAGAAAAGAGAAAAGAGGGAGGAGAAGAAGGCTAGCGAGACCCCGAACCCAAGATAGTCCGACAAACTATTCGTGTTATCGTCAATCGAGGTAGGTGCCTCTTCCCCTCTCAAATGGGTACGATTCATGCATGCTATGATGATATATTTTATGTGATTCCTTGTTTTTATTCGTTTAAAATATAAAGTGGTATGTGTTTATATATATATATATTGTTTTATATTCGTTTTATATTGGAAGAAGCATGAAAGGATTGTTTTGGTCTATTGATTGTTTTTAAGTGCATGTGTGTGTATGGAATTGTTGGTGGCATTGAATTGAATCAAAAATACCATTGAAAGAATCGAAAGGGTGGGACTTTTATTCTAGAAGTCATAAAAATAATTGTGTTTTGGCCTTAGTTTAGGTTCATATAGGTTGGGAACAGGAAGAAATTCGTTTTGGCTTCGAAAAACGGGTCGGGAAGGCAGCGCGTGTGCTTCACGCGCCGCTGAAAGGGGCCGCGCGTGGCCCCACGCGCGCGCGTGGCACAGCACGCGCCTTCCTGGTGAAAATCCGAGAATTATATTAAAAAAAAAAAAATTTGTTGACGGGCCGGCCTGCGGCTCGCGCCAGCGGACCGGACCCCTAACGGGCCGGTGCTGGGGCTGCAGGGCCAGGCCCAAACGAAATATATATATATAAAAAAAAAAAAAGGGGCTGGCTGGTTTCTGGACTGGGCCGGATGGCCAGCGGACCGGGCCGTGGCTGGTCGGCCCAAAATCAATACCGAATAAAAAAAAAAAGGGGGAAGAAGAATCGGGCTGGGCTGGAGCAGCGAACACGGGCCGGGCTGGGGGAATTGTTAGGGCCGGCCCGTCAGGGAAAAAAGGGGAGGAAATGAAATTTTAATTGATTATTTAAAATTCTGGAAATTAGAAAAAGGGTAAATAAATTATTTTAAATTCCAGAAAAATATATTTAATAATCAGAAAATTCTAAATAAATTCCAGAAAATATAAAAAGGTTAAATTAGACTAATTCCACTTAATTTCTGAGTTTTCGTAAATTTAAGTAATTAAGAATATTTAGTAATAAATAGAATTAAATAAAATAAAATTAGGGGAAAAGGGTAGAAAATTCTAGAAAATTTATACAAGGTAAGAGAAAATAAAAGGGATGTTAAATAATAACTTTCCCATACTCGAAAAATTTGCACAACCAAATATTGAGTGCCGGAGTTGGTGAGGATGGGCGTACGGGCCCCAGGCGACTTTGTTGTTGCATTCATGGCACGTGCATTGCATTGGAGTGGATCATGGTGTACGGGCCATGGGTACTCGGTCATGGTGGATCATGGTGTACGGGCCATGGGCATCGGTTAAGGTGGATCGTGGTGTACGGGCCGCGGGCATCGGTAAGGGTGGATTGTAGTGTACGGGCTACAGGCATCCGGTCAATCCCGGGATCATGCATTGCATATAGGTCTAGGGCATATTGCATGACATGATTCTTGTTGCGTGTGACACGTTATGTGAGCATGCATCACGTACTTGCGCATTGTCTATGTGGAGTGTTTTACTTACCGCATTTACTTTATCTTGTGCATGTTATTTTATATTCATGTGCTATGTGATTATATCATGTCTATGTGCTGTGTGGCTATATCATTTCGGTATGTACGTTTTGTATTTGTTTGAGGCGGGCATCTACTGGGTGATTTCTGTCACTCACCCCTACTTCCCAGGTGAACCGGATGAGGACTACGAGTACATTTTTGTTGAGGACGGGGCGGACGTAGCAGAGTGGGCTGGTTGAGAGCTGCGGCTAGGATACGAGGGGACGCTGCAGCTATTTCGTTTTTATTTATATTTGAGGGTTTCCATACACTATTTTACTATTTTATTTTCAGAATTTTATTTAAGCAATGTAATGACGGTTATGGAAGTTTAATATATGCTATGGTTTACGTTTCCGCGAAAAAAAAATTTCTACGTCTTTTTGACAAGTAAGAGATGGATTCGACGCTTTGTATTCTCCTCAGTGAGATACGGCGGGGG